>OZ025298.1:287434386-288634386 GCA_964019185.1 Maratus speculifer | reverse complement strand
GAGTAATCGCTATAGTTTTCTTGCTAGGTTAAAGGTAACATCTATGACCTCTAATTGTTTCATAATTTTAGTTTCAGTAGATTTGGGATTAGATGGGGTGGGGGATATATTTTTGCATTATCTTTTTAACGATAGCTCTGAAAATATAATACCTAAAATTAAAGAGAAAATTATTTTTGTGTTCAGCGTAACAAAAACTTTCACAAGATACCAAACATGTTATAGAAAGAAAATATTTGTTTCTTGGAGTAACTTAATTGGTTTCCTACCCCCCTCCCTCCTAAATATATCTATAACTGTTTAATAATCTGTAAATATATGAGTCCATAGTCTTTTTTATCGGGGCATATCGTTGTTAGTACTTGTACAAAGTGGATGAATAACTGAAACCATCAGTAGAAGCCATTGCGTTAGATGCCCAGGCATTATCAAATAAAAAGAACATCGAAAACTGCCCTCCCCTTGATAAAGCGAAATTGGTCCTCTCTCAATTTACATCTCAATGCAAGTGAGATTTATGCGGAGCATTCATTTCAGCTGACATTGTTGAATATTAGACTACGGGGCTAAAAGTCCCATTCATGCACCCTTGTTGACCAAGCATCATCGCTAAATACTCTTATACTAGGCCCCAAAACATCATGACTGGAGTATGAAACATGGCCTTGTCGGATGAAGCATGATCCATCGTTCCATACGTCGATGGCAGTGTTTGGATACACGGTCTTCATAGCGAACTGTTACTTTCCCTTAGGCAACAAGTCAGTTGTAGCGATATTAAGCTTTGGGGAACGTTCTCATGGACGTCCCTAGGACCTGTGGTTGTTGCAGAAAACAAACCATGCAAAGGACTAGCTGAATATCATTGTCGAACTTTTTCACGATTACATGTTATGTGTCTTCCTAAATGGAAATGGAGTCATCGTAGACGACAATGCTCTATGTCGCATGACTCAAATTGCGCTCGATTGGTATCAGGGACATCTATATATATATATTACGGTAACGTATGGAGCACAAAAATCTACATTATTTGTTAAATGTTTAATGGCAATATCCAAATGAAACACATCTTATGGGTTACTGTGCAAAAGTCCTTTGGAAAGATTTGGGATGTGGTAAATTGTTTTTTTTTTTTTTTTTTTTTTTTTTTTTTTTTTTGTTCCTACGCTGCAATTACGGAGCTTCAAAATGTTATTTTTTTCTGTTCTTTTTACTTAACAAAAGTAAATAAAAGTCATGAATTTTAATCTTTTCAGTTTAAATTAAAGTTATGTATTATAAATGAAATGAGTGAAAGAATTATATAATTATATTTTGAATAATTAATGAGATACGAAAAAATATCGCGAGTACAATATTTGCTGATTTATTATTTGCACCGAGCTAGCATAAAAATACTGAGTTTTTGATTTATCAGCACAGATGTCATATATGTGCCACATTGGCGCGTTATTTTTCCGACGCCAATTTCGCGAAAATTCCATTTTCAAATACCAGTTACATACATATTTTTAAACTGATTTCTATTACTTTAAAAAGGAAATAATTATTTAAAAAAGTTTAGTTAATGATTATAGAATAAAACAATTTAAATTATTTAAATTAAGAAAATAAAAACAAACAACCAGATTATTTATAAATAAAACAATTTATATTATTTAAAAAAAGAAAATAAAAACAAACAACCAGATTATTTATAAATAAATAACAGAAGCCGGGTTACCATGTGAGGCATGTATAATTGCCATTTTGTTCCAATCGCGCCAATGTGGTGCGCATATGGCATCTGTGGCTATTTCTCTAGCAAAAAAAAAAAAAAAAAAAAAAAAAAAAAAAAAAAAACTGAACAAGTAAAATAAATTATGAATAAGAGCAATATGATTTAATACTTAGTATATATTCAAGGGAGACCAAACTAGTAGATAAGGGTGGCTAGTAATATTGAATTTCAGTTAGCGTCCTGACTGCCTAACACGATGGATCTTAATACAGACCACATTTAAGATGTTATTCAACGGCAGTCCAAAGCTCAAAACCAACCATTTTGGAATATCCTGATATGTATAACCGCTGTTTAAATAACTAATACAATTTATCTCCTGTCATCAACCAAAAACTTTTGGCGTCCATTGCAAAGAGGTTTGAAAATGCTCTGCGGGTCTAATGTGTACCAACACATTATTATGTAGGTGGTAATAATATATTGGCTCTTGAGTATATATGTATTTTTTTTAAATTATTTTTGATGAAATTTTACTATTGTTGCGAATGTCAGTCAAAAGAAAAGTTACATTTTTTTAAAGTGAATATTTATTAATATTCCGTTATCAGGCAGCAGGCGATAGAGACAGATTTAAAGAAATTCATGATGGAAAATTATTTTAAAAACCACAAATATGAGTAGATTTAAAACAAATTGATTTTAAAATAGTATTTTTTTCTTAATCGCTGTTGTAAAAATTTAAATTTTGTGACGTTTAGAGCTTAAAAAATGGCAGTAATTGCAAAATTTCCCGTTTACATTTAACATGACGTAAGGGTATGTTTATACTTTATGAAAAAAGAATGAAAATTTTTGTTTATGCGAAAAGAATGCTTTTTGCCATTTTAATTATTTTTATTTCCAAATCTCAAGATTAATTTGAATACGAAAGAAATGTTAATTGAATAACTACAAATACTTTCATTCAAGAAAGAAGAGAACTTTTTACACATTTGCATTGCTTTAATTCGGTCCACTGAGTTAAATTAAGCAATTTCAAGTGATTCATATAAACTTTTTAAAAACTAAATGTATTTTTTAATTTTTTTTTATTTCTTTATTTTTTGCCATTTTAATTTGGAGTAATTTCAAGTGAATGCAAAAAAGCAATACTACATTTGTTAATATTATTAACTGACTAAATAACAACTAATTATTCCATATGCGTCTTTTGTTAATTAACTTTTAATTTAAAATAAGTTCGAATATATACTCAGGAAAAAAGAATGCTTTTTTTCTGAAGTGTGAAAAATATTTTAATAAAAATGCAATGTGAGCAGTAATCTTTCATGTGTGTTTTGTTATTTTATTGAGAGTTATTGCAAATATATTTTTCTAACTTTATTTTTTTTCATTACTCGCATTTATTCTTTAAATATTTTGCTTATGAAATTACTTTTTTGAATAAAATAAATCGCAAATGCAAAAATTTGTTTTACATTTAAATTTTTTGGACTTTTTTTTTCTTTTACGAATTTACAATATATGCATTCACTGTAGAAAAATACAATGTTACATAAAAATTATATAGAAAGATAAAAGGAATATATTATTTACGTATAGAAAGAAAAAAGGTTACATATAGGTAATAAAACTTTTCCCATCTGCTCCAGAATATTGTTTTAAACAATCATCTTGTTATGAAGTAAAAATAGATAAAAAGTTATCACATCTTTTAGACTTTTAAATCACAAGATATTAAGAAATACAACTTTTACATATAAACACTTCAATAAACAATTTTATTTTACTTGAGAGGTGTAACGAAAAATTAAAAATAAATATTGACATGTTTCGATTCTATCTTATAAGAACCATAATCATAATAAAATAAAAATAAAAATAAATATACGAATCGTTTCACGGTCAATAAAAACGGATCGCGACAATGAGATATAAATTAAAAACCACGCGCATTATTGTAAAAATAATAAATTAAAATAAAAAAAAAATTAATAAAAATACATAATAAAAGATAATAAATTTAAAAAAATAGATATTTAAATAAACAATTCATTTTTACTTCAGTTTTTTCTTTTCTATTAATATAAATCAATAAAAAATATATATATATATATATTGCTTTTACTTTAGATACTCATAACGTGTCGAAAAAAGTCAATAGCAAATATTACATTCACGTTAAAATAAAGAGTGCCCTCATAGAACCTAATTCATTTCAAGTGATGATTGTACGAAAATATCGCGTTCTAAACAATAACAACCACAATAATAATAATAATAATAATAATAATAATAATAATAATAATAATAATAATAATAATAATAATAATAATAATAATAATAATAATAAATAAATAAATAAATAAATAAATAAATAAATAACTGATGTAATTCTACAAATTTCAAATTACAGAAATCTGTATGTTTACTAAAATTTTACAAGTAAACTGAACAGACTAATCTACAGACTAATTATTGTAAAGCAACAGAAACCTGTAGATTTGCAAATTAATGTATTAAAATTACAGAAATTTTACTACACTCTTACCTGTGTAACCTGCATTGAAGTTACATAAAAAGTTCTAGTCATCCCAGTATCCTAAAAAGTTCGTATTATCATTTTAGATTTTTGGACTTATAGTAGAATGTGTATTTGTTAGGTGAATTTTTGATGTAAGCACATCTAGGCATCCTAGTTTCTTAGAATTTTCTAAATAATTTTATAGATTCTTTTTTACAGTTTAGAAGTGGTTGGTTCATGATATCATAAATGACAGCACAAAAAGATTATTTTCTAAAGTTTGTCTTCGAAACAGCTAATTTCCACCCCAAAATTGCAAGGAAATTGTTTCACTCACGCCTGACATTTTCATAAACATAGGGGTTGAGATTGAAAATCAACAGATCATTCTGACACTGTAAATATTGCAGTAATTTCACTGCAGCAGATATTCCACACAATATCCGCAAAAAAAATCGAACTTCATTGCTATATCGACGGAGTTTACCATTACATTAACGGGCTTTGCCCGTAAAAAACACAAACATTTACGGGAATGGACCGTATATGAAAAAAGTGACAATGTCCGTAAATTTACTAAATAATTCGATGTAAAGTACCGTAAATTTATATTTTTTTTACAGTGTAGAACTACGGTTAAACTCCATATTGAAATGCATACATGATACAAAAGTGTAACTTTTTAGACAGAAGAGCGTTTGCAACAAAATAAACATGTTATTATTATATACAAGTTATTCACTCAAAAAGAAAAAAAAAAGTTTCAAAAAGAAAAGATGAAGCAAAATAAATTTGTTATCATGGCATACCAACAGTGCTACCACAGGCGACAATTTCATAATTCTAATTGGCACCTTTTTAAAAGTAGAAATTTTTAACATACACTTTGAAAATATTTGCAAGAGAAATACACTTCAAAATACATATTAGAAAAATACTTGTGCACATAGAATATAAAAATAATCCACTGTGTCGATAATAAATGCAAAATAATAATAATAACTATTTTGGAAAGAAAAGAAGCGGTCAAAAAAACTTGTTATTATGAAATATCAATAATGTATGAAGGAAAAAAATAGTTTGGAAAGAAATGATTCAGTAAAATAAACTCACACAATTGTTATTCATATGCCACAAATCGCCAGTTTTTAGGACTTTTAGTTTCCATATAATTAACATTTGAAGTAAAAAATTTCATGTGGACAATATGTATACTGGGAAATAGAATGAAATTAAGCATTTCATTCATCCTCAAGATGGACACAATGGACTCTGCATTGCTGAAATGTGCGGTACCAATTCTATATAGTCAATAGCAATCTAAATTATGCCAACGCAGTGAGCTACAAGAAATATACTAAATAGCGCTGTAACTATGAGGGATAAGACGCTAATGAAATAGATCATCACCATATGGCGATCCGTCGAATTTCACTTCGCTGCATTATATACTACTCGTTATGCTCGGCACTTTGTTCAGCAGACATATATAATGGTCATATATCTGAGCAGTGATATAATAAAAATAATAATCATACTTCTTCCAATATCATTAGAAAAAAATTATTTTACATGGGTTTGCTCTTAAAATTATTAACCCTTTCCGGCGCATTACTCTTTGGAATTTAAAGTTGGAATTTCAAGAGAAAAAAAATTAGGCAATCTATTTAGGCCTAGAGAAGTACATAGGCATTGTTTTGTAAAGATTGCACTAACCATTTTAATTATACAGCTGTTGCTGAAGTGGTAACCTCCCATAAGTAAAGTATTGATAAGCGCAGTGAGAAGAGCATTGCTGTGAAGTGCGTATTACAGTAAAACATTTTACCTATTATTTAAAAACACAAGAGTTTGATCTTTGTGGTGCTGCCATCTAGAATTCATAAGAAAGATTTAAAGTAGCAATTAGAGTAGTTTTTGAAATATTCACGGAGTTTTTGTGTCTCTAAACAGGGGGAACTTTAGGTGTTGCCGACCCGGCAACACTGCGCGTTAAGGGGGTAAACGAAAACCATAAAATAAGAAACAATAATACAGATGTAATCTTTCCAAGTGGATGAAAGAAGTCCGGGCCAGGATTCGAATCAGAGATGTGTTGGCTGAAGCCGCCAATGCTCTTCCAAATGAATCATCCCGGACACGAATACTGGAGGACTAATTCCCCCAAATAACCTTTTCACCCACATGGAAAATTTACATATGTTATAATTGATTTACCGATTGAAAATCGTGTCTTAAATTAATCTAATAAGAAACAATGCTTTTTTTATCTTTTAATGGAGATGCTCAGAAAAAAAAATCATTATTATTTATGATATTAAAAAAACTACGTGAAGTCAATTTGAATATACATAGTATGTATTCAATTTAAAATAACTTAATTTACCTCAAATAATTGAAATTAAAGTATTTGGAATTTATACTTACATTCTTATACTTCTTATTTACTTTGTCCATGACGCAATCATACATCTAAAGAAAGAGGATAGATAAAGACAAATTAATAATTGCCCTTGGCTACCCAATTGAATTATCTAAATATCACTTTATGATAACTTATACAATTTCTCTCAACAGCCAGTGGCAATTGCATTATCTCTTAGACTAACAAGGAAAATTTTTCTCGCACATCATCATATGTCATTCAAAAAACGTGTGTTGCAGCTGATGGATTAAACTTAATTATAGTTCTTTTTAACACTAGAACCGCAGAAACGGGTCATTTTGACCCGTAACAAATGAATAAATGTCGATTCGAACCAGAAAATTCTTTATAAAATAAGATATATAAATGATACAAAAATTATTAAAATAAATAAGTGATTTAGTTAAAAAAAATTATGATATGAAATGATTTTAAGAATCTCGAGAAAAAATATCCGTGGTTCTAGTGTTAAGGAATAAAATATAGATAGAAAAGTAATAGATTGACTCTGCTACGCATTACAGAACGAAAATTTTATTTCTTTTCTATGTAATAAATGTGTTTTTAAATTGAAAATGCATGTAATATGGTAAAGATACGAGTATTAAGCGCTTTTTTCAGATTAACCATGTTTTTATCTCCTTAAAATAACTTGGGCAAAAACATTAGTAACTTAAAAGACACTTGAACAATTCATATGTATGATATTTGCATTCTAAATCTAAATTAAGGGAGGGGGGCACTGATTACTTAGAACTCTTACAAAAATTATTAAAATAAATAAGTGATTTAGTTAAAAAAATTATGATATGAAATGATTTTAAGAATCTCGAGAAAAAATATCCGTGGTTCTAGTGTTAAGGAATAAAATATAGATAGAAAAGTAATAGATTGACTCTGCTACGCATTACAGAACGAAAATTTTATTTCTTTTCTATGTAATAAATGTGTTTTTAAATTGAAAATGCATGTAATATAGTAAAGATACGAGTATTAAGCGCTTTTTTCAGATTAACCATGTTTTTATCTCCTTAAAATAACTTGGGCAAAAACATTAGTAACTTAAAAGACACTTGAACAATTCATATGTATGATATTTGCATTCTAAATCTAAATTAAGGGAGGGGGGCACTGATTACTTAGAACTCTTACTTAAAACTCTGATTTAGAATTAATTTTATTGCAATTATTTTAATTATTATGTTTTCTTCATCAGTCAAGAGTTTTTACACCGCATTATTATGTGCTTTACCTCCAGAAAATCTGGTGAGAAATTGAACCTTGCATCAGTTGTGTCATCCAGTTGCAAAACCAGCCATCTCCAAAAAATAAAATTTTGGAGAAAAAAAAAAAAAAAATTACCACACTCAGCCAAAATTAGAGTGGAACCAAAATCCTTTAGTTTTATAGTTATTAGTGCTGTTTATTAAACAAGAAATAAGGAGTCAGGGGCACATGAGGGGAAGGGAGGGTTATTTAAGTTTTTGATTTGTCCGCCTTTGCAACATATTCTGATGATGGCCGGTTTCACAATAAACCAGAAATGAATTTTCTCGATTTTTAATGTGACACTGAATTTTTAGGGGCAGAAAATGCATTCCAGTTAAATATTATTTCACAAAAAGAAGCATTGGGGAGAAAGAACATTATTAAGTTTTTGAAGAATGACCACAGCTAGGATTTCTTTGATTACCGGTGGGGAAGCAGCTGCAAAAACAACGCGGGAATTTTTGAAAATGTAACACAAATGGTTCCAAATTCATGAATCACGAACTTAAAAGCTGTGGGAAATCACTGGAGTTGTAAGCAAACTTAACACTAGAACCGCGGTGACTGGTCATTTTGACCCGTATCAAATGAATAAGTGTTGATTGAAACCAGAAATTTCTTCGCAGAATAAGTTATGTGTGTTCCGAATTAAAATAGCTTAAATAAATAATTTAAATATTTCAATTAAAAATTCTGGTGTAAAATATTTTGATGAAATTTGAGTATAATTACCCGCGGTTCTAATATTAAATAAACATTACGCTATTGCGTTCTGAATCATCATAGACATGTTATTACATAAATAGCATATTATGATGGGCGTCAAGATGCTTAATTAATTAAAATATGTTAACTATGATGGCCATTAAATTATCAATTAATTATGTATCATGTTATCACCAGGGGAGTATCACTCATAAGGCCAACCTAGAATTTGGCCTAGGGTACGGTTTACATTGGGTAGGAGAGCAAAATTAAGAACTTCAATGCATTTAAATTTAAATAAATAAGGATAATTTAATATTTTAGCTAAAAGTGTTAAAATTAAAAACGAATTCGTAACAATTCCATTTAAAATATTTTTTCTTTTTTCCAATACACAAAAAGAAAATTCTCTTATATTTTAAGTGTAACAAAAGCTCGTTCTCATTCTTTTAATATTTTCTTTCTCTATTAATACTCACATGTAAATATTGTTTTATGATGTGATTTTCAATTATTCCCGATTTTAACTCGTAATTGTTAATTACTCATTTGAAAGTTTTGTTTCTGTTTGTGACAGGCGCGAATAAATATATTTTCCAATTTGAAGGAAATATTATTCTTTGATTATTTAGCAATAGTTTAAAATAATACCTTTTTCTAAAATATGTAAAAAAATTCTCCCAAAACGTTGAAAATTTGAATTTAAAATCGAATAAAACCTCTAAAAATGAGTCAAGTTAAAAAAAACAAATCTGCACATCGGGAACTTCCAATATGTAAAATGATCTAAAAATTTTATAATTCGTATGTACAGTTCATACTCCTATAAAACTTTTTTTAATGGAACAATTTTGACCAACTTTAGCATTAAATATCTCTTAAAATATTTCTTGAATTCGAAAACTGCATGCATCAGCATGTTTCTCAAATATTTCTCTGTAATACTGCCAATTTTCAGATTTTTGTACGCAGTAGTTTTCTTAATTTTAGCGAAGAAATAACCTGGGTAACAAAAGATTCATTGTCAGCGGTGGTGACAGCGTAAGTTACTTTTTGTTTTATAACAGAGAGATTTTAAATTTGTGAAAAAGTATAGGTTGGATTGCAAAGTCTTTTTTTTTTCTAAGAATTCAAAATTACAAAATAAAGTCCTTAATTATTATAAGAATCCATATTTATATAAACTGTATTTATTACCTTGCCGGCTTTTTCTTTACTGTTACACATTTTCTTCCAATATTGTTTCTCATATGACGAAGCAACTTTTTTTTGACAATCATCCAGAATTGTTTTGAACTGAATAAATAAATAAATAAATAAATATTTCATGCACCAAAAGCCATCAATAACAACAAAATATGAATTTAAAAAAGAAAAAATAAAGTAAAAGAAGAAAAGAAATAAAAAGTAATAAAAAGAAAATTTTCGAAATCTTTCTTTTAGATTAGTGTTCTCGTAACTAGCACAATGTAACCAAAAATATCAGATTCAGCCAGGTGGGGAGGCCTACTAATTGGTTTGAACTCAACTAGCCCCATCCAGCCATGTTTATTATTTATTTTTAATTACAGAACCATTTTACAGTAATAAAATAAAGGTAATTAACAAAAAGTAATTGACTTAATGAAACAAACATAGGTACAATTGTAAAATAGACGAGCCGAATGCTGAGTGCTTTATACAAACCAAAAATATCGCATGGAATCCTGCATATGGTAATAATCCAACCAAATCCGATTCTCCGCTCTCGTCACTTTAGGATGATTCTAATTTTTTTGCATTGCGGTCGGGTTGAATTTTGAATTCTCGTGTTTGATTTTGAAGCTTCAAGATGTCTTGGTTTCCCCCCCCCTCCCCCCCCAAAAATAATATTGAATATTTTTAAAACAAAAAATTACATATTTCAATATTAGTGAATGCATACGTGCTCATTTTTAAATAAAAGTGATTAATACACGCCTTGTCAGTTATTGGTGACTGACAGCCTAAAATGTGATATAAAACTAAAAAAAATATATATTGTGTTAAGTAATTACTGAAAATTTACTTAAAATTTATTTAACCCTCTCACTGACAAGTCCGTCTATAGACGTTCCCTAAGCTCCAGGTTTCACTGCAATGCAAGCAATAATTAAAATGATATAACTCAGTTCATTTAATGGATTTTTAATACACTGTGCAATGATTAACACACTCAAGGATAACATTCATATTCGTAAATAAGATTTTTCTATAATTTTGAAAAAATCATACTTTTTTAGCAATTAAAACAAAATGCTGAGAAAACAACATTGCAATTTTGCCCTTTTGCAAGATTGTCAGAGGTTTAACTTGTATTTTATTACATGATTATACTTTCCTAAGAATTACTTAAAACAATATATATATATATATATATATACACTATATGGCCATTGATTATTGGACACTTGCGATTTTAGACATTTTGTTAAATAGCTAGGAAAATACATGAGGAATCATCTCGAAACTCTTAGTGTATAAATATAATAGTATAAGTCATGCATCTCCGTGAAGATATTTTCCCGAAACTCCTTAGGGAACCGTCAACAAATTAAAAATAATGAATATCTTTTGAATAACCCTGTCAAAACTAATGCAGCAAAAGCGCTCAAACTCTAGATTATGATTGAATGCCTTACTGTAATACGCTTTGTTCATTTTTATGCAAATAGCATGCATACTCGCAGAGTAATTAAGGTTTTTATTAAAATGGTCCCAAATTCTTCCTTATAATTTTCAGAGTTCTTAATATAAAATAATATTTTTTTCAGAAAATATGACAAACAATATTGCACACAGTACCCTGTAATCAGAATTAAATAATAATGAAAATTGTGTACAAAATGAGTTGGTTTACTAAATAAATTTTACTGCGCATGCGTCAACGATGTCAAAATTTCATTTGTATATTATGTTAGCTAAAGGTATAGAGCAACTTTTGTGAAAGTCACAAAATCATAACTTGAAAATTCTGAAAATAATCGTCAATTGAATAAGTTGAAAATCCGTTATTCTCAAAATGAAGCAAAAACAAGTGGGGTTGTATCCATATATTCATTGATTAGTGTCAATATAGAATACACAATACGGGATGTACTACTACATTTGGATAAAATTCCTCTTTTTTTTGCTTCATTTTGGAAACAACGGATTTTGTCCTTTTTCTATAGACAATTACTTTCAGAATTTTCAAGCTATGATTTTGAGACTTTTGCAAAAGTTGCTCTATACATTTAGCTAACATAATATGCAAATGAAATTTTGATATCTTTGACGCATGCGCAATAAAAAATTATTTAGTAAACCTACTCATTTTTCATACAATTTTTATTATTTTTTAATTCTGATTACAGGGTACTATGTGCAATGTTATTTGTCATATTTTCTGGAAAAAAAATATTATATTAAGAACTCTGAAAATTATAAAGGAAAACCTTGGAAACATTTTGGACCATTTTTATGAAAACCTTAATTACTCTGCGAGTAATCATGCTATTTGCGCAAAAATAAACACAGTGTATTACAATAAGGCATTCAATCATAATCTAGAGTTTGAGCGCTTTTGCTACATTAGTTTTGATAGGGTTATTCAAAAGATATTCATTCTTTTTTAATTTGTTGACGGTCCCCTATGGAGTTTCGGTAAAAAATCTTCACGGAGATGTATGACGTATACTATTATATTTATACACTAAGAGTTTCGAGATGATTCCTCATGTATTTTTCTAGATATTTAGTAAAATGTCTAAAATCGCATATATATATATATATATATATATATATATATATATGTATATATATATATAATTATAATTTGAAATTTTTATTTTTATAATTTTCAATTGATAATTTTGAAGGTATATATATATATATATATACCTTCAAAATTATCAATTTAGCAAGAACTAGCACACCCCCCTCACAAAACAAAACTCCCTTTAAATTAAAAATTCAACAATCAAAATACAAAAACAAGTAGGCTGCAAGCCTCGTCAGAGATGGATTTTATTAGACAAAAGCAGCCGAGCATTCGAGTTTACAAAACAAAATATATTTAAGTGGCAGTGGGTTTCGGCCAGAACGGTGAATAGCAAAAAATCAGATGTTAAACACCCGGTGGCTATAATTCACGCGCTCCCCCGCCGGACCCTACGTCACATTAGTAAACGAATGTCTCACCTGGAGCATTGTAAACGATGCGAAAATATGTTGGTTTGTTGGTTGGCAAGTACTGAGACGTATGTTACTACCCTTTAGGGAGGCTTTTGTCTCGAAACTCCAGGTCAAAAATATGTTCTCTGAATAAAAACCACATCCCCAACTTAGCTGCAATGCCACAACTCAAAACAAAATTAAACAGAACAAAGTAGAAACCGTATTCCAAACCAATACAAACACAATACAGGTCTGTTGCCACTCAATGCAGCACATCATCATAAAACCTTCCTTAAGCAGGCTTTAGGTAATTCAAGTCATTAGCTGTCATTGAGTAGCAAGCGATCGAAAATGTAGAGAATCTGCAAAATCAGAATACTTTTTTATGAACTTGAGAGGAATATTGTTTTTATAATGAAGTTTTAAATTGAAAAATCTCACCATAAGGTAGATATTTTTCTGAACAGATTCTATAAAAACGAAAAATTTGGCTGATTATAATGATAATGTAGATTCGTTTTGAAATATTGGAGGACCAGTGTACGAGATGATTAACAGTAAAAGGAAAATTTTTACGCTTATCATAAATAGAAATTTCATTTTGTTATCTATTAAAGTTTTTATTAGGATGAGCGAAGCGAATCCTCTACTAGTCCACTCAAATTACAATTTGTCGTACGCTTTACAAAAAAACTATTCAATATTTTAACTTCAAATTAAACACAAAAATAAATTATGATCTGTAGATTTGCAGAATATAATTTTTTTTTACAGTAAAACGTTAAAAAAATTATTATTTTAATTAATTTATTTTACATGCATTTCCAATACGGACGCATTTTAGCAAATAAATAAAAAACGAAACGCGTACATTTTCAGAAAAAAAAATATAAATCATGGAGTAAATAATTATAGATAGAATCATGATTAATTTATTAAATAAAACATGTTTTCATTATCCCGCAAAATCGTTTGCACAGATGACACTTAAACATTTTAAAAGAATTGTATTATGGATTTTTTTTTTTTTTTTTTTTTTTTTTTTTTTTTTTTTTGTAAACTGGCAACAAAATAATTGTAAACAAATAAAATTAATTCTTAAATTTGTTATATAAATGAAAAATTAAAAGATCTGCGTGAAGTTGTTCGTTCAAGCTCTTTATAAATATTTTTGCGAAGGTCGTATTGTGGCTAAATAATATCGACTCATTAATCAGAAGGATTTTATAGAAAAATAAGACTTTAATAAGTTCGCAAACACAACAATAATTATTCGTGAAAACGTCACTGCGAGAATGAGAGAGCGCTTCGTTAAAAGGTAATTCCATTAATTGAGTTGCCAATCGCAGAAAGTAAAAAGTTCTCCCACGCGGAGAGAATTACGGCAATTCTCATACGCTAACATGTATAAAAATGAAGAAATTAAAATAAAATGTTTTACAGTTGAAAATTCATAGTATCAACGAAAGCAGATTTCAAATGTTTTTTCCAGAAAATAGGATTTTGAAGAAGTAACTTTCTTCAAGCTTTCTTCAAATATATTATTCTAAAATAGCTATCAAAGATTATCGGATGTTGATTACAAAGATTGGAAACATGCATATTTCAAACAATTAAAAAACACCAGTGGCTACTTGAAATTGTAAAAACATCTTTAAAAGAGCTTTTAGTTGAAAATTTAAAAAAAAAATGTATAAGTTTGCTTCGAAAATATCTTATGCCAGTTTTACATCATAAATAAAAAATTAAAATGCGCCAAAACATAAAATAACGTTTTTGTTTAATAAAGATGCAAAAATAATTAAAAAAAAATATTGTTACTTTCAAATATCTGTTTTATAAAATAATGCTTCGCGAATCCAAACAAAGCATGGCTTTTGCTAGTTTTTAAATCTAGATAATCAGTCTCCAAACTATTTTCATTAGTTTTTTTTAACGTTAAGGAGTCAGGATAAATTTCTTGAGAAATTTCATTAAAATCAGAATTAATATTCAAAACGATCAAATCATCAATGTATCGGTAAGCAAAAATTTTTTTGACATCGACTTTATTTATACTATATTCAAATTCATAAAAAATAAAAATAAGTTAGCAGCAGTGGATGAGTAACTAGTACCCATACCAATCCCATTAATTTGTAGGTATATTTTAGAACCAGTAAAAACATAATTATTATAAAAGCAAAATCGGCATAATTTATAAAACAAGTTCGAATTAAAATCAGTGCCATCTAAAATCAATTCAACTGTTTTTAAGAGTGCATCCTTTAAGTTACTAATAGGAATGGTGGTAAATAAATTTTCGAAATCATATGTTTGGATAGAATGGATTTTATTGTTTTTTAATTTTTCAACAATTTCAAAACTATTAGAAATAATCCAAAAACAGTTACTGTCTTCATATTTATATTTCAGCATATTCAATTTTTTTAAAAGTAAATCCTCAAATTTCCTGGATTGGTTTTGGGGTACGGTTTCCATTTTGTTCTGTTTAATTTTGTTTTGGGTTATGACATTGCACCTAAGTTGGGGATGTGGTTTTTATTCAGAGAACATATTTTTGCATCGTTTACAATGTTCCAGGTGAGGCATTCGTTTACTAATGTGGCGTAGGGTGCGGTAGGGGAGCGCGTGAATTATAGTCATCGGGTGTTTAACATCTGATTTTTTGCTATTCACCGTTCTGGCCGAAACCCCACTCCCACTTAAATATATTTTGTTTTGTAAACTCGAATGCTCGGCTGCTTTTGTCTAATAAAACCCATCGCTGACGAGGCTTGTAGCCTATTGTTTTTGTATTTCGATTGTTGAATTTTTAATTTTAAGGGAGTTTTGTTTTGTGAGGGTGCTCGTAGAGTCGTAGGACTACACTGCGAGACACATTGAGCCGTCTAGCATTATCGGCCTGTGACATCCCCATTTTTATCCATCCCACCACCCGCCACCTTATTGAATCGGGAAAATGACTTCTTCTAGACATTTCTAGTCGTTACTGGTTGTTCTGAACAAAACTGGCAACAATAGTTCAAAAAAAAAAAAAAAAACTTACATCCAAAATTACGAAATCTTTGTAATTGCATATTTTTTTCTCATTCATAAATACCTATTCTCTTCTATAAAAGTGAAAGCAGTAATTTTTTCGTATTTTTTTTAAAGCTTCCCCACTAAAAAAAACTGAAGAAAATCCATAGCTTTTTGGCCCAAAATCTGTGGGAAATCCGAAGGTATTTGGAGGTATTTTTAAGAATATCTTTAAAAATTCTGCAGATATTTTAAAGATAAAGCTAAGTCTGCAAATTTTCTTCAAATTTCTGTAGAATTTCTGTAGAAAGTGGCTATTTCTTCAGATAATCTTAAGATTATTTTTAGTGGGGTGATTATTATCATTCTTGTAAACTATGAAGTTTAATCTGACTGCCATTTTTTTCTGGTAATCTTCAAAAAACTTCTTGTACCTTACCTTTTGGAGGCCAGTATATTTGTTATTATAAGAATTGCTTTATTTTCAATTTCATATTGCTTATATAATAAGGATGTGTTTAATAGAATTTTACAATAATTTCTACATTATTTTATATGATTTCCTTAATTTTTTAGATATTTGAAAAAGTTGTTGATAATTTGCATTAATTTATATTTGTTATGAAATTTATAATTGTGTAACAGTATATATATATTTTTAAGTAGCTTTCATTACAAAAAGTAAAAAGCTACCTATTGCAACCGTCCGGAGGAAAGCACTTCCAGAAAATTTCGGTATATTTTCATCGATCATGACCCCCAGACCCCAAAGCCACCCTCCGTTCAAATGTTGACATATATATATCTGATTTTTGTCATGCTGTAACTAACGTATTTATGAACCGATTTGAATGAAACTTAGCATATACATGGTACATATGAATATCTCGACCGAGTTCGTTAGCCAGCATCATCCGCCATTTTGTTTCAAAATGGCGGCCATTTTAAATTTTAAAAAAATTTAAATTTAAAATTAAATGCGAAAAAATTAAAAGTTAAACAATATTTTCCTTTTATGTGTTAGAACTTAAAACAACGATTCCAGAACATTTTTTATTTTGTCTATATCTTAAAAAATGATTGAGTTATAGCACTTTGAATTTTTCTTATGGCTGACATTTTGAAACGATCTGATTTTTGTCACGTGATAACACACGTATTTGTGAATCGATTTGGATGTTACTTAGTGTGTACATAGTATATACTAAGGCCTGAATCGAGTTCGTTACCCAGTTCCATCCACCATCTTGTTTCAAAATGCCGGCCATTTAATTTTTTTTTAATTTAAAATTTAAAATTAGGTGCAAGAAAGCGAGAAATTGAAAAAGATTTTTCTTTTATGGATTTGATTTTGATACAAAGATTCCAGAGCATTTTTTGTTTCGTCTGTATCTTAAAAAATGGCTGAGTTATGGCACTTTTAATTTCTAGTGTTGCTCACATTTTGAAACGATCTGATTTTCGTCACGTGATAACAAGCGTATTTATAAACCGATTTGGATGAAACTTGGTGCATACATAGTGCATACCAATGTCTGGACCGAGTACGTTGGCCATTTCCGTCCGCCATCTTGTTTCAAAATGGCGGCATATTAATTTTTTTTTAATTTTTAAAATTTTAAAATTAGATGCAAAAAAGTAAGAAATTGAAAAAGATTTTTCTTTTGTGCGTTTGACTTTGATACAAAGATTCCAGAGCATTTTTTGTTTCATCTATGTCTTGAAAAATGGCACTTTCAATTTCCAGTATGGTTGACATTTTGAAACGGACTGAAATTTCTCACGCGATAATGCGCATATTTATAATATGATTTGGATATAACTCCGCGTGCGCATAGTACATACCAGTGTCTTGACAGCGTTCACTGGCCAACTTCATCCGTCCTCTTGTTTCAAAATCGCAGCCATTTAGGTTTTTCAAAAATCTTTTAAATGTATAATGATGTACAAACAAAAAATTAGAAATTGAAAAAAGGTTCTTTTTAAAGTATTTATCTTAATAATGAATTCCGGAGTATTTTTTGCTTTCTCTTTACATGAAAAGACATCCGAGATATAGCAGTTTTAATTTCTAACGTGGGTGACATTTTTTAAAAGATCAATTTGCCTGCGACAGCACTCGTATATATTTCGTATATAAATCGATTTCAATATGAGTGTACATGTGCACATGAATTAAGATTTCGATCAAGCTCATTGGTTTGTGTTATCCATCATGTTGCTTTAAAATGGCATACATTTTATGATAACGTAGAATTTGGGGACTCTCTAAATCGCTTAAAATAAAACCAGGGTGAATAAAAGTTGACTAATTTCTAAAAATTCCTATTAATATTCAGTCTTGACAAAAACTAGTATTCAATCTTATAAAATCGGATTTCACTAATTTGACCATCATATGTTTGAATAATATAACTTAATTTAAAATAAAAAAATAAATAAATAAGTATATGAAGGCTACCTCTTCCTCCCGGCACTGCCGGAAGGACTTTTTAATCTGTTCTTTTGAATAGATTTCAATGAATGCCCTTTTGAATGGAAACTTATTAAATTTTCTTCCATTGATAAACCGTAAAAAAAAAAAAAAAAAAAAAAAAAAAAAAAAAAAAAAAAAAAAAAAATTGACGATAAAATTCCTAAATAAGGTACCCTGGGGTAATAACGCCACGTTAAGGTTCTACCAATTTTCACGGTTCAGTTTTAGATTGTATTTTTCAAACAAATATATGATTTGATACAGCAACTCATTGACTATCTATATAAAAAAAATAATTTAACAGATATGTATTCATAAAATGTAATGGCGTGATTTCTTGACCAACGCTATTTGGCGTTATTACCCACCTATATGGGTAATAACGCCATGCAAACAAAACTATGAAATAAGATGGAATAATTGCATGTAGATTGCCCAATTCTAAAAATACAAACTCTACTAACTTAGAAATTGACAAATTGCATTCTAAGCTATTGAAAGTATTCTTTTTTTTTTTTTGTGAAAATGTAAGAAATATAACGGTGTGGTGTGTGTATGGGGGGGGGGGTGGATGAGGCAAAACAATATCAGACCGTGAGCTTCTTTTTGCTTAAAAAGGACCGCTTAAATAGAATTATTAGAAACGTTGCACAGTTCTAACTGTGTTTATTTGAATCAGTATTTAGGATATAGCTCGGCCACTGTAGGGAATCAACCGGGGTATTAATGCCAAGGTTTGGCGTTATTACACCGTTATAGTTATTGCGCTGTACATTTTAAATTACAAATTATCTCGAGAAGATATCCAAAATCTTCAACAACACTTTGAAAGTCCATGAAATGTACTACAAATTTATGTAATTAACAAAGTATTTCCGAGTAAAAAAAATAGTCTACACATCACAAAACGTATCTCGCAAATTTTAGATCAAGCGTTAATTTTAGTTGCTTGTAAAAACAATAAGACCTAAAAATGAAACAAATTAACTTGAAGCTGTTTTTTGCGATTTATATGACTCAAAACCCTTCTGCGCAGAGCACATGGGTGTCATTTACCAGATTATTTCATAATTATGCATAATATTAGCACTTGGCGTTATTACACCAGACCACCTTATAGATCGATTGTTTATATTTTGTTTTGCAGCATAAATTGATTAACAATTCTTGAATATTGAATAGATCTTACATTTATAAAAGTTTTAATGGAAAATATAATTTAATCATTTTTTTCCATTGCTTATCTGAATTGAAAAAATAAAATCACTATTTAATTATCAAAGAAAATCTTTTCCATAAAATAATATAATCTGTTTTATTTCCTCGTATTTATGTGACATCGTGCTTATGTAAATACTTTGCACTTATACTCGTCATTTAGTAAGTTCGTCTGTTCGTCTGTCCGTCTATCCGCATATAACAGAGCAAAAACTACCTAATGGAATTGCCTTAAATTTAAAATATATAATTGTTGCATAATTTTGTCGAGTCATTTCAAATTTTAAGGAAATTGAATGTATATTTTAGTTACAGGGAGAATCAAAATTATTTCATTACATTATGGACAATGGGAAAAATAATTTCAAGTGCATTTTAATGATGTTACACTTTGTCGAACACAGTAAAATTGATATGTATGTATGAAATACATGTTAAGAATGACATTCTGTACAATCAATGGTGTAAGTTTTTGCTATTCTTTTACAGGGCTACAAAAATATATTCTTTTACATAATGATTTAAGGGAAATCATTGTTTGGGAAGTGTTTTCGTTATATTAAATTATTTCACATCTTATGAAATCAATATATGTTACTGAGGTTTACTATAAATTATTTTCTGTATAATATAAATCAAATAGTATTTATAAGGACGCACAAAAGATTTGGAATAATTTACTGAATCCAGAGTAACGTATACTATCAAACCAAGATCTAAATATTTTTAAATCTTCGTTATAGTACAAACAGGTTTTCTTTGCTACGTTTGAGATTCAATTTACGATTTGTCAATTGTTAAAAATAAATAATATGTTTGCTATGTTTATTAAAATGTCTTTAAAATTTTTAAGTATTTAATATTTCAAAAAGAAATTGCTATCATGATGTTATCGAATGGAATGGAATGGAATAATTTATGTTAGTTTTATCTTCCACCGTTTCATATTCTATAACATGTACAATTGAACACATAAACTGTTATTCAATAGATTCACTCGGAACGATATTTTCCCCATCAACACTCATATTATTCAAGCATTAATAAATCATATTCTAAAGTTTTATACTGATATGTGGGTAAAGAATACATAGTACGATTAGTATTATTTTCTTCTAATTTCACAAGAAGAAATTACAGATTTTGTAAAAATTTTCGACTTCCAGTTTTTGTCGGATTTACACGTATTAGAGGTTACAGATACTAAAAAAATATTTACAAATTGTTTGTGAGTCTGTGTATCTATGGCTCTGTCTGCTTGACTGAATGTGACACAAATTTTGTGGACGTTGTATCTCAAAAAAAAAATAATACACGAACTTTAATAAAAAAAATATATATTCCGATAGTACTTAATATAAGTTGGAGCAGATTAATTTTTAGTTTAAATTGCTCTATGCCTGGCACTGCTATGTAGCATTTTTCACGATTTCCGCAATAGCTCAATCTACAGAATTAATGCACGAATTTCCATCAAACTTTAGTAAACCCTTGAAATGAATTAAAGTTTCTACATTTTAGAATATATGTTCGACAGATGACGCTGCTATGCTGCATTTACGTAATTACCACATTAACTTTATCTCAAATATTAATGTGCGGTTTTTCATCAAACTTTAGATTCAGTGAAATGCTTATATATGTTGTTTTAGAATATGTTTCGATGTAAATTACCCAAAAATTGGCGCTACTTTTTTGCATTCTGCATGACCTTCTAAGATTTTAGCGATTCTTATATCTGAAGAGCTAATGCTTGGAATTTCATATGATTACAATTCCCATGATGATTATAAATTGCTGTTTAATTTTGCCATTGTCTTAGCGAATTTTGAAGTATTAACATGCATGAGATAGAAGAAAGTTTTGGGATTGCCTCATCCGACTAGTTTTTTAGCCATAAACTGTTCTGTATATCTTCTTGGACGTTGGTTAAACTCTACGAATCAAAACCAGTTAGAAAATCACAAAAATATGTATAAACGACAAACAGACATATATACAATTTTTGCATCCCTATGAAATATTAAAAGGATCCCTTTTCAACAAACACGAATTTACCAAAGGCGGAGTACATGCTCAAAAAAATGCACAGGCATACACTCAATAAAGTAAACTATATACTAACGAATTGAATAACTTTTTTTTGCTTGTGATATTTTATTTATGATATTTATGATTTTTATGCATAAAAATTTAGTTAAAATGGTATTAAACCTAATATTTTCAGTGTATCCTGTTCAACTTTTGTTGTTTTTTCTTCTTTCTATTTCTAAACAATTTTTTTTTTCTCAAAATGGAAATGAAGGTTTCCATTCATGTTTTACAGTTGTATGAATAAGGCTCATTGACTTGCCAGCTCGGACTCCAATTTTAATCCGAAATTTTAAATTCGCACCCGAAATTTTAATTTCGGATATTTTAATTTAGAAGAACATATTTTAATTTAGTAATCGCTAAACATCTGCCATTAAATTAAGCATAAAATACTGTTTTTTATATTATGAAATTAAAATTACTTATTAAAAGCGGATACGTAACGGACTACCTTTAAAAAAACATTCAAAAGCTCGTGGTAAGTTATATGATTTAAAAATTTAAAGAAATGATCGAAATTTTTTTTGTATTTTTGAAAAACATTATTTTGTTAAACGACAGTCTGTTTTTCAGAAAAACTTACATTATGTCCAGTTTAGTGAAAATATTTTATCTTTGGACTGGAAATGTGATTAGGTTAATGTAGTAGTGATTGCTTGAAGATACAATGTAAAAACTAGTTTTCTTTAAACAACAAAAACAAAATTATTCTATGTCAATTTAAATAAAACGGTGGCGAAAAAATATCTAAAATTTAGAAATACGTTTCATTTCCTTGAATTTAGCTAGGAGATAAAGTGATCAGTGAATACAACAAAGCACTGCAAGCCAACATATTCAATCAAAAAAACGAATCTATGATGTCTCGACACATTTATTTCAGTTAATCCACTCAACTCTAAATCGCATTGTATTTCCACCCAATAAAATTTAAGGAACAATTTTAATGTTTAACAACTATTTATCCGATTGACTTCCTTCTTTAGGCAAATTTGTGTGTTTTCTTGTTTTTTATATTCAATCCTTCAAGATAAAAAAAATTTAACCATTTTAATGCCTTTTATCAGAAAAAATATTTAAAATCCGAAAAGAAAAGTTCCAGATTATCGAGGTTTTCGATATTCAGTATGTTTCCTTCTATTATTACATGCTAAACACACACCAAATTTCAAGTCTCTATCTAAATTTGTCTTGGAGATAGAGCGTTTGCAGGTACACATACCGCAGACATATAGATAGATGGATGGCATTTTTTATCTTCTAAAAATATGTTTTTCATATTCTTTAGTGTCTGTAATGTGTGAATTCGACAATTTTATTTTTTGATTTCAAAAACGATTACAAGACTTACCCTGTACTACGTATGATGGATAAGTAATAGAAAATTTAAAATAGTCTAAACTTTTCTTTAAAATTTTTTAGCAAGTATTGAGATTAATATTTATTCTTCTAATAAATGCAGTTAGTTTTAATTATACTCCGTTACTGACAGTAAAGCTGAAAATATCTACCACTATTAATTTGCAGCGTCTCCTTATTGACAGATGATTTTTATTTCTGTACAATAGATTCTCAAATATTGAATATGTGAAACTGTTCCATTTTTTATTCCAAATTCCTCTAGAACAACTTTTTGGTCTTAAAAAAACTATTTTAATTAATTAAAATTAATTACTCTGTCCAATTTTAAATAGAAAATGCCTAAAAATCTAATGATGTTTATTCATTTCTTTTTCTTTTCTATTATTATCCACAAACGCGGAGTAATTTAATTGTCACTATTACAAGAAATGCCTTAAAAACCACAAAAGTCAAATCTTGGAAACTAATTCAAATTCTAGTTACGAGTAGTTTCTTTAAAATTCTGAGATTCTTGGATCGATGCAGATAACTAGCGAAAAAATCTTGATACTCTAAGAGGTGCAGTTGTGAAATACAAGTAGATAGTCAGTAATAAAAATAAAAAAATTCATAAATTATGTGTATACATTTTTATTAATTTTTTTCAATTCAATATTAGGAATTGTGAACGATGCTTAATCATAACTAAAACTACATAAATAAATAATTAAAATAAAATAAAAAATACGGTATTAGAATATATATTTAGCTCAAATAAACAACAAAAACAGTTGCTTAAATAGCAAATCAAATGTAAATATAAACCATAACTAAATACTATGTAAAAATATTATAAATGACAACATTCGAACGCCAATTTAAACAATCATTTATCATAGTGAAAAATTATGTTAATGTTAAAATTGAATATAGATCTGTGTTTATATATAATTAAGAAAAATGATTCCGGTGTATTTATTTATGAATAACAAATATTAGCTTAACCTTTAATGAATTACCTATTTATAAATCCCTAGTCAATTTTTCTGCATTAAATCATCTTTACAAACTAATCTGTAAAAGTGTAAATCATTTAAATATGAATTACATTCACACTGCTTAATTAAGGATATTTCTATGGAAAGTCTGCCTCTAATAAGTCAGTGATGTTAATACATAAAATGCTTGAAATGTACAATATATTTTACGCTTTTCTGCTCTTTAAATTTTCGTAGTTTGAAGAATGTTAGAATTATCATTAAGGATTAAAAAAAAAGAAAACTTGGCATATTCGTGGGGTAGCATAAATTAAAGCTTCAGCAACCGAGAAATATTATTTGGAACTGTAAAACACTCTGAATGTTTGTTGACATAGTTAAATAAATATTCTATCCAGCTTAAAAAATTTACATTCTTTAAAAATAAAAGAAACATATAGATGCATATTTTATTTTAACTAATCAATTGGAATTTTCAAGTACGGTAAAAAAAAAACATCTAATGAATATTATCTGAGAATTTATTTGAAACCCGTATACTCTGTATCATATCACAAAATTATAGGATAATGACAAAAATAAAACTTAAGTAATACTTAATGAAAATTTATTAATAGAAAATTATACAAAAGGTTTAGTTAACAAAAATTACAATATGCTACAGTTGATTATTCTCAAAATATTTAAATTAAAACCAAATTAATGGAAATTGAAAAGTGATAGAACAATTAACTCACCTCTTTGGATAACTTTTTTCTGTAACATAGTATATGGTCACCTTTTGCTGATTTACTTACCTCATATTGTGATTTCATAGACTTTACGG
Source organism: Maratus speculifer (assembly GCA_964019185.1). Classification (NCBI taxonomy): domain Eukaryota; kingdom Metazoa; phylum Arthropoda; class Arachnida; order Araneae; family Salticidae; genus Maratus; species Maratus speculifer. The sequence continues at coordinate 288,609,587 of OZ025298.1, read as the reverse complement.
AAATGTTGATCAATTCTTGTGGAATTATACTGCAGTGTTCTAAAAGAGCATATTTCAGCTCATGGAGAATTAGGGTAGAAACTGACGTTCTGATACTCGGCGTCCTAAGGCATTCCACACGTGCTTAATCGTGTGAATGTGGTGGTCAGTCAACACGAGTGATATATGCTGTTTGCATGTATTCTGACAACATATATCCTCTGTGTATCCATTATCATCAATTCTGGGTCAACAACACCCCTAAATAGTTCAAATACCTTCTTATCATATCTCCGGGCGGTTATAGGACCACCTTGAGAGGTACGCTGCTCAGTGCCCCATTTGCCTTAATCTCCCACTGCTAAAATTTTAAACTGTGGTCGCGGAAACGAGATGTTTCACAGGCAAGAGAAGTTGTGTATACTGTTGTTCCTCTTAATCAAAAATATCTAGGATCGGCGTTTCAGGCTATATTTTAGACTCGTACGTAGAGACACGTGGCCAGTTTTCTTCATCATTTATAATGATGACGGCACCGGTTAAAACGGGCCCCTTTGGAAGCTAGAGAGATTTTGACATTAACTATTTGGTTTTCTCGCATACGGTCCACGCTTGTTAAGCCTTCGTGCATCATAACGGCTAATTCGAGCTCCTGTAGCATCCTAAAAATCTCCAAGCAATCCTGTTGTTGTCGATACGTGGTTTATTTGAGCAGTCAATCACAAAAGACTCTCTGAGAATGCTGTTTTTGCTCTTGTTCGGAATTTTCCAAGCTGTCCAGGCTGCATCCAGTGCTTAAAAAACATTCTGGGTGACCTCCATTTGTCATTGACCTCCCTCGATTCTGCATTTCATTCTCCATTTTTTACCTTCATTTAAATGATGCCTTTGAAGCATAACTAATGAATACTGATTATTCTCAGACACCAAATTAACTTCTAACAACACTACAGACCATAATTCTGACATATGTCCATTACGCACCACATTGTGTATCCTTAATTTTGCATATTTCAGGCGCTAACATACAGTGCCGTGCGAAATGGGGGGCGAAGGGGGTGGTCGCCCCGGGCGCGGAAATTTAGGGGGCGCCAAATTTATGCTATCAACGTTATTTTTGGCCTGTCACAAGAAAAAGTTGAGGGCTGGGGGGGGGGGGGCGCCAAATCGCAAATTTGCCCGGGCGCAGTATTCTCTTCGCATGCCCCTGCTAACATACTCGCGCAGAAGAGCAATTTCATTTTCAGTTCTATTTAATTCACATAAATAGTTGAAACATTGGGCGTTTTTTGCAAAATTAAATCCCCCTATAAACCTATAAAACTTCTTTTTCCCTTATTATCCTTTTATTTTTATTACTAATGTAACTTAAATGTGCGAATAAATACTGTAACTAATTTTGTAAATATTCAAATCTTGGTAATAACTCTTCGACATTTAAAAAAAAATGCATCAAGACAAATTTTATTATCGTTATACATAATAAAATCAGTAATACGGAAATAATGACTCAAATTTAAATAGATTATCATCACCATGAACGCCTAGAATCCTTCTGTATCTTGGTATATTTTGGAATAAATTATGTAAGATAAGGTATAAAAGAATAATCAAGGTGGACACCTAGAATAAATAGCTGTCAAGGAATATTATTGAATTAATTATGTATGATACGATTTAATCTAATGAAAAAATTTAAAACTGTATCTTTTAGAGTTTTGCTTAAATTTTCATACAATTTGAAACAACTCGACAAAATTCTGAGTCGATGTTGTATATAAAATTTCAAAACACTTGGTTGGGTAGTTTTTGAGCTACCGTCCGTTTGTCTTTCCATCTGCCTTCATTTAGCATAATGAAGGCAGATGGGCAGACAAACGGACGGTCCAGGCGACAAATATAGATAGTACAAATCATTATAAGTACGGACGCACCTAAATTTTGCTAAATCATAATTAAGTATTCAAGACTTTTCTTAAAACAGTATTTCTATACTATAACCTGCTTACAATGAATGATGCAATAAAGAATTTTGAAAAACACTTCTCTGATAAAGTAACAACATTAATGAAAAATAAAAATTTATTTTTAGAAATAGTAAAAAGTGTTCTATTAGATGTTATATTTGTTTTATAATGATTAAGAAACTATACAAATACTATACAAAGAAAAACAATTACAATTTGAAAACTTACCGCTTTAGGTGATTTATCCACACATTTTTTCAAGTCCTTTCTTGCTTGTTTTGCTCTTCGTTGCTCCACTTCAAAAGATAAGCAAAAAAGGAAATAAACATATTAAATTCAGAAATTTGCAAAAATGATATATTTTGCATCTTTAAAATTATGAATAACCTTATTACTTCTTTAATGAAAAAAAAAGGACTTTGAAGATGGATAATGCAGAGTTATAATTAAAGTAAGCAAAGCCTGTACAATAAAAAACAAGCAAGGAAATCATGCTTTAAGCATTGCTTATGAATCTCTTTCTAACACTTCCTTAAATTATTAACAAAATTTATATATTTAGAAAAAAACTGTTTTACTGCCTAGAAGCATATTATGTATTTCAAAACTGTTGATCAACTCTGTATTTGTTCTGTAGGTTAATAAAAGCTATACAATGGTAAAATTTAGTTCAGAAAAAAAAAAAAACGTTTAGCATGTTGAAATTTTTCTTTCAGCACTTTATACTTATAAATGTAAACAAACTTGGATAATTTTGTTCAGCCTTTAGTTTACCTAGTACCTTTATTACACGCCAGTATTTGACTAAAATTTAATTCAAATTAAAACACTCTTAAAATTATCGAAATTTTACTTCTAGAAACTATCATTCACAGATGGCAATCTACGAAATTCTTTGCGTGGCTCTGTGCATTATATTATCTATATTCCATAAACATTTCTTAGTAAATTGAATGCAGTTCAGTACAAAAATATATAAGTCATTTAAAAAGACGTTTAGGGAATTTACCCTCATACTCAGTAACCATTACGTACTGTTTTGTGTAGCACTGCGTATCAATTATAACATTTATACACTCCATATACTATGCATAAATATAGTGAAACTTAAAAGCGCATATCATAAATAAAAATGAATTTTCTGTCAGCATTTCGAATATACACTACTTCGGATAGAATATACAATTGGAAATCTTTTGTATGTCTTTGTAAATCATATGCACTTCGTATTATACATGAAATAATTTAAAGTAAGCCTCAGCGTCGGGTATCAATTTCATTATGTATGAAATATTTTCATATAATTAAAATGCGCCGAAAACAATTCCACGCTAAACAATTATGGAATGGAATTATTTTTTGCGGACATGTAATTGGATTATCTGTTGCACCGCAAATTCTATAGCATGCATATTTTAGTGCACTTCATAAATGGATATCACTTTTATTATGTTTGAGAAGGTATAAAAAATTTAAAATCGATGTGAAATTTTTTTTTCCCATTGGCCGTAACATAATGGAATACTTTTAACAATTCCAGTAAATAAACTGAACAGTAACAACATTTGAATAGGGTTCGTGTTAAAGTTCGTCGATAACTTTTAACCGAGTATATTTACAAGATTTATAGTGCGGACAGACCGTGTCGTAAACACTTTACAACTTTTTTGGAAAGAGTTAAAAAAATATTTATTTTCATTTCACTATTAATTTAAATTTAAAGTTTACATAATTACAACATAATGTCTTCAGATTTCTCCATGATTTCGAAAAGCATTGCTTTATCTTTTTGAAATCTATATCTGATTCTGAAATTAATACATTTTCTAGATTTAAACATGAACTGAATTAGTTATATGTGCTAATCCCAAGACTTTCTTCTATCTCATACGTGCTTTTTAATATTTCAAAATTGAGTTACGCATATTAATGCGTTAATATTATTAATTCAATACTATACCAACTATGATTTTCATCTTAAATTTCTGCTTCAGTCAATTAATCAGAGTAAAAACCAGTTACCGTCTCTGCACGAGTCGATGAACAATAAAACAATTGCGAATTGATCAATTTGTATGATAACTTTTACCAATCAGTTTGATTGTGTTAAAAAAAAAATAATAATAAAACAATTGGCAGATTTTTTTTTCAAATTTAGGAAGGATCTACTGGACATATCCAAAAATAACCATGCATAAAAAAAATTAGTTCAGTTCTATGCATAACTTGAAACACTTTTTAATGACAAAATAATAAAAATGGCTCAGACATCGTAATGCAGCTCCCCCTTCCGGCGGATTTTTTGAACTTCAGGGAGGACCAAATAGACATACTCAAACATTTTTTGAAAAAATTTGATTCAATTCGATGCTTAACTTCATACACATTTAGTCGATAAAATGTTGAAAATAGCACAAATATCGCTATTGCAGCGACCCCAGCGTACACAAAAAAAGTTCAATTCGATACATAACTTCATACACTTTTAGTGGTACAATATGGAAAATGGCACAAAAATCCTTATTGCAGCGCCTCCTTCCGGCGGAATATTTAAAAACTGAAGGAGGAGCTGCTTTCTACAGCCAAAAACATTCACAAAAAATTTGGTTCAACTCTATACATATCTTGATATATTTTTTGATGGCAGAATGGCGACATACGTATACACAGAGAGACAGACACACAGACACACGGACAGACAGACATTTTGTAAAAACATGTTTTTTGGAATCTCTGATCCCCTAAAACGTGTAAATCCGTCGAAAACCGGAAGTCGAAAAAAATTTCGATTTCAATACTTTCTTTTAATTGAAGATAAAAGAAAAATTAAGAAAAAGTATATATATTTATGAAATTTTGTAAAATTTGGAATATACTTACTGCACCCAACGCATTGCAAAAATGTCATAGTTCTGTTTCGCTTCTCATAGGTTGGTACATATTTTTTATAACATAAAGAATTGCAAAATGCGACAACTATACAAAAAAATATAGCGAAGAATATGATCTTCATTGTCGAAAATGAGTATGGAACAGCTTGCAAAATGATTGTAATCTAATTGCTAAATTTGATTATTATTTATTTGAAAAATTTAACAATTTCAAAAATAAAAAATTGTTTCAGAATATTTCATTCGTTTCATATTGAAAAAACGCAAAACGAAGTAGATGATATTTACTTAAGTAATTCTTTTATATAGATTTGGTATATTACATTGCGCCACAAATATAAATAGTGTCAAAAATAATATGCAATAACGTTACGTTATGCAATATTTCATTGTTAGTTTATAAATGACATTCATATGTTGATTTAAAGTCTAAGAACTATTTTTTATATTGGGTGTTTAGATGATTAATATTACTTTTGTAATACATGATTGAATTTATGTTTTTTCGAATTTCTTATATAATGATTTGAGAATGTATTTCTAATTTTATGTGAAAAATTTTACACATAAAAATATAAATAAAGTAGTTAGATGTGGCAATATTAATATTTTCTTCTTTCTCTTACACATTAATACTTCCAGAAAAATGAAACATAGCAGTGTCAACGGTTAGGTAATTTAGAACAAAATATAATCTGCAACAACCTATTTCAAGTTCTAACTGAATCTGAAATTTGATCCGTATATTATTATTTGAGATAGAATCATCGTAGAAATCGTAAAAAAAACTGGATACAAACGCCTCCTGTTGACCGATTTACTCTAAAAAAACAGTAATTTATACAAGGGGCTAATTGGATTTGAAGTTTGATGAATATCCCTGCATTTGCTCCTGAGATAGAGGCATTGCGATAATCAAGAATAATGCCGTATAGCAATGCCAACCGGTTGAGCGATTTACTCCAAAACGTAAAAAATTCTGATTCGCTTAACGATATTCGCTTTGTGTGTGAGCAAAGAATCAACATAGACAACTACTTTGACGTCACTGTATGATGAAATACGATTTTACCATACAATGTTTATTTAAAGAGGGTAATCTCTGGAACCACCGAACCAACTTTCTACAATTATATTAAAAAAAATAGTATTTTATATCATATCGATTTACGGCCATCTTTCCATATTTTATGCAAATTTCTAACCAATATTTAACCCGCTACCATCCAACGATATCATATAGATTATCTACAACTGGACAAAACTTTTAAATTTCAACACCAGTATTTAAGTATGGAAGTGTCTGCTATCTAAATGTCTGAATAAGTAACAATTTTGGATTCTAACAACGAATTTGGGTACATTAGAATTTAATGTCAAATGCGAAAAAATGGCTCATCAATAATAAATAACAGGCATTTCATTTGCGGGAAGACAAACAAATCAGAAAATATCTTTGGCTTCATTTTCCTAGTAATGAAAGAATTCGTGTTTTCAAATTAGTTATGCATTTTTTATCCTGAATTATATTTAGCATGCTAAAACGTGTTACTGAATACAGATAAGATTATTTACAGGACCACGCAAAAAATAGATATATGGCCGTCAACAAATGACAATTTCTGGAAGTGTGATTTTACTAGTTTTAAGAGTATTTTAGTCTGAGTTAAATTTTAGTTAAATAGTAAAAGACAGGCATTTCGTTCGCGGACAGACAAACAAATCAAAAAGTATCTTTATTTTCTTAGGAATAAATGATTTTGTGTTTTTAAATTAGTTATGCACTTATATGCTGAATTACATTTAGCATACTAAAAGATGTTTACTGAATACAGATAAAACGATTTACCCACGAAAAATATTAAAGGAGTTAAATGACTTTAATATGTTATATATATGGTAAATGGTAAATGACAGACTTTTCGTTGGCGGGCAGACAAACAATCAGAAAATATCTTTGGCTCCATTTTCCTTGGAATAAATGAATTCATGTTTTAAAATTAGCTATGCATTTTTATACTGAATTATATTTAGCATACTAAAAGATGTTTACTGAATACAGATCAAAGGATTCACAGGACCTCGCAAAAAATTAGATATGTGACCGTCAATTGATGATCATTTTTGTAAGTGTGATTTTACTAGTTTTAAGAGCATTTTAGTCTGAAATAAATTTAAGCTAAATAGTAGTGTGAATGTAAAGATAGCAGATAAAATACAGGGCTGTAGAAATGTATTCAAGTAAGTGTCCGTGTACAGGCACAAATTGCTGGAAGAGAAATTTCAATTTATTACGCGTTTGTTTGCTAAACTAGATTTTCGTATCATATCTAATTAAAATAGAAACTATTGATCTATATTTTATTTCGATTCTATCAATTTTTTAAAAAAAAATTCATACTTATAAATGATAAATTAGTCTAAGAAATAAATGATATAGAAATACAATGTACACATTTATTTCTTATTTCCTACTTAAAGTGGATCTACGAGAACTCATTCCAATTTAAGTGAGCAGATTATTTAATATATATATTCTCTCTTTTTTTAAAAAAAGAAGTGATATCTACTAAAAAACACTTTTCAAAAGTAAAAAAAGGCCAAGTAAGAAAAAACAAAAGGAAGAAAATTATGTCTAAAAAATGGTCTGATAACAAATTGCTAAGCTTATATTATGGTAATTATTTAATATTTTCCATTACAAAAATACTATTTCTAAGTCAATGCCTTTGCATATGTTAATAGAAATCCTTTTCTCTTGTACTAAATATATCGTAAACGTGTTTTGAAAATTCAAATATTTTAACATTATGCATGATTTGCTTGGTGGCCATCTTTTCATATTTTACACAAATTTCATATTCTACACAATTTAGAACTTCTGATTTCAATAATGGACAATTATATTTAACACGTTACCACCCAGCGATTTATTTATAGATTGTCTACAACTTAACAAAACTTTCAAATTTCAATACTAGAGTTTTACTACGGAAATGTCTGCTTAAGTAACAATTTTGAGTTTTGAATTTTAAGTATGGATTTGGGTACATAGAAATTAGTATACAATATGTAAATGCTCTATAAATTTGGCTTGTAAGGCAAATTGTCAATTCCGTTGCCATACAAAATTAGTGAAAATACTCAGCTTTAAATTTATTAAATTTTCTAAAATCAACTTACTTTAAAGTGACTTATATCCCTAAATTTGAAAACATATTTGTCAATTATACTTTTTGAGGGAGTGTCCTTTGTGATAAAGGCACTCTAGCATTTTAGTGAAATCGTGACGTTAATGTTTTAACATATGTAGCGTTAAAGCGACCTCTATCCTTTATTTTACTATAACTTTCCAGAGCGTGTGTGTCGCCTCTGTTCTACAGTTAAGTCGTGGTTAGGAGTAATATGCAAATTCGTATTGCCGTCTTCAGTTTGCAACGTAATAAAAGCTTTGAGTTGGAGTGTGTGCAGTGTGCGGTAGTGAGGAGAAATGTGTGGTGAAGAGGAGAAGTGAAAAGGTAGATAGATTATTAGCCTCCAGTGAATTAGCTAGGAGTTTCAGATTGAGATAGCTAGCAGCGTTTGCCGAGTGAGTTTATCACCAGCGGAGCTATACAAGGAGAGTGCCGGTGGTAAGAGATAGTTTAATTACGTTGAGTATTTTAAATAATAAAGAGTGTTTACAGCCACGGGCTGTCTTATAAAGATTGTATCTAGTGTTTAGCTGAAGTCCGAACAAGAAGTGGGTTTGAAGTGCCCCGACTAATTTCTAGTGCCGGAGTTGTGAGTATAGTTATGAGTTTAATCCTTTAAGTATTGTGACTAGTTGTTGAAATTATCGAACTGACGCTCCACTTTCCCTAAGTCCTAGCAATTTAAATAAACGGTGGTTTTTAACTTATATCTAGAATTATGTCTTCATTTCATCCTCACGTTACAAATGACACTCAGGATGTGCATCCTACCGCTACAACTTAAATTAATATGAGAGACAGTTTTAGCCACAAGATTTTGATCACATAGAAAATTATATAAGAACTTTTTGTAATACTTACAATATATATTCATGTAAATTATAAAATTTTAAGGAAATTGCATATTTGCTTCTTAGTTGAAAAAAAAAGTAGAATGGTGAAAAAAATGATAATCATTAAAAAACCGTGCGGTAACAGACTTGACATTATGCATCGGACTTGACACTATATTGAAAATGGCCGGCAAAATAATCTTTCTGTCTCAGTTCTTCACATCATCTCCTGGATTATAGAAGGGACTAACACGGTCGGTCTAGTCTTTATTAGTAGAAAGGTTTCCTCACATCATCTATAATTTCCTTATAAAACTAATGTTGTTTTCTTCTGACTTTTAAAATGCCTGCAGGATAGTGTGTTGCATGGAAATTGAGAAATATTCATACTTTTTTAAATTAATCCTTTCAGTAATTTACATAACACCCTATTGATAAAATAACAATTTTGATCGCTTATTTTTATCCTCAAGGATGAACACCATATTTATTTAGACTGTGAGAACCTTTTTTAAAAGTTGGTATATAAGCCTAATATTTAATTTCAATGAATAAATTTTAAAACATCATATTAGCGCAAGATTCATATGCTAAAAGAAAATAAATATGTTGACAATTATTACATCATACGGAGTTTAATTCTTAAATTATTTTCTAAAGAAACAGTGTTAAAATTCCTATTAATTCCAGGTACTTCAACTAGATTTCTTATACTATAGTTTACTTTAAGTTGTTCAGGTGATTTTGCAATTTGCCATTTGGTTGGAATTAATAGGAAGATTTTTGTTTATTTTAGAATTATGCGACAGTTGCTTATATAAACAAAATCTTTCATTTATTTTCAATGCACAAAAAGAAATTTTTTCTATCCAAGCTATTGAAAAAATATTAATCTATTTTGTTAACATAGTTTATTAAAATTTTAATATTCATTATTTTTGTTACTAATATGTTTAAATGTTTATTTTTCAAAGGTATGTAAAAGTTATCTAGCTGTTAACTGTTGAAGAGAAAAATTTGAAAGTATCGAATATCAGGTATAATAAAAAATAAAATTTACAATCTGTTTTAGAAACTGCTTTTTATTATTTTATTTACTTTAAAAATATATAAATATTTATGCATATAAAAACAACTTTCGCTTTTGCTTTCCTTGCAGTTTTTGGTGTAGTGACAGTATGATTTAAAAAACGATTTTGCTTTTGCTTTTTCTTCGGTTTTTGGCTTAGCGACAAACAAAGCTGATTTTTTTTCTTCGATTTTTGGTTTAGCGACAAATAAAGCTGATTTTACTTTGTCTGTGCACTATCAGTTCGTAATAGATATATTTTGAAGAAAGAGTGCTGTAAGGATTCGTCAGTGCAAACTTTGACATTTTTGAAAATACGGGTTTTTGGCGTTCACCAAGTAGGGGAGAACTCTTGCCAACTGGTGCTATCCCGTCAGAGAGAACTGGTACAAGCAGACGGAAGGAAGCAGTGCTGTGGTGGTAAGAGGTGACCATGGGAACTCTTCTGCGCGTGATGCTCAGGAGAATAATGTTATTGTGGAATTTGGATAATTAATATATGGGTGATTCTCAAAATAGGAGACTATTTCAAAAGTGGAATCTTAAAAAAATTACTGTTAGCAAAATTTCTGAAAAAAATAGGTGTTGTTAATATAGTATTAGGTATACTTTACATCTAGTCAGCAAAGCTAAATATTTAAAAATTAACTAAAAAAAAATAATTAGTATTTTTTGAGCCATGCTAATGACAAAACAAATTGCATGGAATAAATATATTAAGAAATTTTTATTTTCTTCCTGTTTAAATATTTTTTCTACATTTATTAGCCTTCCTTTTCAGCAAATGGTTTCCATTTTTACATATATACATATGAGGAGAATAAAAACATTACCAAAGAGCAAACTTTGTTTACATGAGCAACATTCTGACACTAGCAATGTAAGAAGCTGTCTTAGTGATTTTCCTACAGATTTAATGCATATTTTAGGGATAATAAATGTAATACCTAAATTTATATGTAAAATTAAACTTTATAAAAGATACAATATAAGCACTGGTTACATTTATGCACATAGGAGTCTTTAGCATGGACAGAAAAACCATGCTAATGACACTGATATTTGTCCATGCTAATGACAAATTTTAATTTAAATAAGATTATGAGCCATAATATAATCACAATGCAATAGTCCTTTCTGGGGCTTTTTGAAACACAAAAGTTCTATGCAAATAAGTAAAATAAAAATTTTAACTATAAAATAAACATGAAAATTATTATCCATTCTAATTACATACAATTGATGTACGCCCCTAATATTCAACTTCTATTCTTAAAATACAATACATGCTTCTATTTTCAGGCTGGGATAAAATGGCTACTTGTTTCCATGGAGAAACTTTATATTTTCAAACTATTGTCATATGTGAAAATGAAATTTTGATTAATAACGAGCTGTTATAGTATGACTTTGTTTTGAAAATAGAATATGGAGGACAAACATTAATTCTTTTTTATATACTATAATTTTATTTAAAAAAAATTTATTGGATAAATTCCCTTCTTGATTAATTGAAAGAAAGAATAACATTTGTTTTATTTTATAAACATGATATTAACTCTTGAAAAATGATAGTATACGCAAGGCACAGCTGCTGTGGACATCCATGCTAATGACATTTTGAACATTTATTCTGTTATTTTAACATGTTTTTAACTAAAAAGTGAGTAATTCTTGAATGCAAATAATGAATAATACTAAGACAAACATATCTAAATATAAAAACATGACAGAAAACCTCTCATTTTTTTTGTATGCCGAAAGACATAAATTGTCCCCTATTTTGAGAATCACCCATACATATCAAGAGTTTTATATGTTAGTGTGCTGCGTCTGTTTGTGATTTTTGTTACTAAACATTTTATCGTCATTTTAATTAGACTCCGTCTGATCCAACGTCTTTCAACTGTGGTTATATTCATTTTTAAAAGAATCAACGACTGGTTGAGGAAGGAATCATTAGTAGTGCATCAAAAGGATATTACAGTTACTTACTTACAGTACTACTATTAACGTTAGAACTCTTTTTTATGTTGCAACTAATTACCATTGCATCACGAATACTCAGATGAAATATCAGGTCATTCTCATCTGTAGTTCTTTTTTACAGTCATTTTAATGTAAAATATTAACTATAATGATCCTATATTCCAGTTTCTTTAATCCGCAAGTGCTGCTACTAGAATTTTTGAATAAATCTTTGTTTTTATAGTAGAAAATGAAAAAAAAGCTTTTATGTGCTACCAAATATATTTGTTCTTAAATTCTTATGCCATTCTATCTTTTCAACATTGTAGCATTGAAATTTTTTCAAAGGTTTAATACGATTAAAATCACATACAATATACATTTTAATTTGGGAATCAGCCTATTGTCTTTTTTAAATGTTACCTTTTAATAGAGTACATTGAAGAAAGACGCAAGCTAAAAGCAATAGATCCATTACTATAAGTGTTAGTTAAAGTAAAAAAGAAGATTAGTCGTATAAATATAAAGATGTTTAAATTTGTAGATAGCAATTATACTTATTTAGAACCTACATATAATGTTTATCTAACCTGTAAATAAAATAATCTTAAGTACTTAGTTACCATCAAAATTATTAGTTTTTCAAATATATTGAATTCTGAAATCTTGGTTTGTTGTTTAACACATATTAAAATTATTTTAGTATGCATTAATTGTTCGGATAAATTGAGTTATTTTTTAAGAGGATAGATAGTCTTTAGCATTAATTTGATTAAATTGTGCAATTTCGAAAGAGTTTCGTTTAATTATAATGGATAATTTTTTTAATGTGAAGGAACTCCAATGACAGTTTGCGTTCTGAAGTCTTAAAAAAAGTTTTCATTAATGTTAACAATATGTAAAACAGGGATAAAATATTTTAATTATATTTATAGTATAACTTTACTTAATTGCTATTAATCTGATGTTTTCTTTATTCATAATTATCTAAAATGTTTTAGTTTAAATTACATTAACTCTGAAAACACTGTTTTTTTCATCATTTACGAAGTAACTTGGATATTAGTTCTTAGATTATCGGTATTTATGGGAAAAGAATTGGTATTAAATTTAATGTAAATTATATAACTAACGTTTTTTTCTTGTATTAAAGCCTTAAATCATATAAAATATTTTCAAATTATCATAAAATTGTTGTGAATGTTATTAGCCCCTTAACTGCCGCCGAAATCTGTTTAAAAATATATGTTTCTGCTTTAATATAAAATTTCTTCCAGTTTTTCTTTTAACATTCTGCGATACTAAGTTCCTTTGATACCTAGTACATTACACTGGTACGATTAGTCAATATAATATCGAAAAGTTTATCCTATATAACAAGCGAAAAGTGATCTTATATTTGTTTCTTCCTGCTTGTTCTTTTTGCGGGCTAAGTACTTTTTTCTATTCTAGCTTTCCCCACTAAAAAAAAATCTGTAGAAAATCTATAGCGTTTTGGCCCAAAAATCTGTGGGAAATCCGTCGGTATTTGGCCCATTGTGAAGATATTTTTAAGAATATCTTTAAAATTTCTGCAGATGTTGTAAAAATAAAGCTAAGTCTGCAAATTTTCTTCAAATTTCTGTAGAATTTCTAAAGAATATGGCGATTTCTTCAGATAATCTTAAGATTATTTTTAGTGGGGATGCTTTTAAGAACCTTAACTGCAAGACTCTGCGTTTGATCGATTTCAGATGTTAAACATATGTCTGCTGCCGACAAGTAGAAAAAAATTTAACATTTTATTACTATTTTTTTTACTTTTAATTTCTTCTATCTTTAAAAGAAATAAGTATTGTATTAATGTAAAATTTTAAAATCTGGTTTTCGACGTATTTACACGTTTTAGGGATCAGAGAACCCGAAAACATGTTTTTGCAAAATATCTGTCTGTATGTATGTGACAAAAATTTTGTGGGCGCTGTATCTCAAGACCTTATGCATATAATTTTACAAAACTTTAGATTCTGTTAGACCTTGATACAAAATAGATTTGATTAGTTTTTGGTGAACATCACTGATTAGGTGGCACTGTCATGCTAAATTATTTACAATTTCCGCAATAGCCATATTTCGAGAACTAAAGCACGGAGTTTTATAAGACTTTAGATTTAGTTAGTAATTAATGTAACGTGATGCTGATTACGTTTTGGTGCACATTTCTCAACAGGTGGCGCTGTCGTGTTGCATTATTCGTGATTATTCCAATAGCTCTCTCTTAAGAACTAATGCACGGAATTTCCCAAAACTTTAGATTCTGTTAGACCTTGATATAAACTAGATATGATTAGTTTTTGGTGTACATCGCTTAACAGGTGGCGCAATATTGCTGCATTATTTACAATTTCTACAAAATCTCTATTTCAAGAACTAGTGCATGGATTTTCATAAAACTTTAGATTTATTTAGTACTTAATATAAAATTGTGCTGATTACATTTTGGTGCAAATCACTCAACAGATAGCGCTGCCATTGTGCATTATTCGTGATTATCCTGGTAGCTCTATCTGAAAAACTAATGCACTGATTTTCATCAAATATCAGATCAGTTAGAAGTTGACATAAGTTGTTGCTGAATATATTTTTGTGTAAACCACCTAACAAGTGGCGCTGCTAAGCTCCGTTTTTCAGAAAATATTAACATGCCTTTAAAAATAATAATAATAAATAAAAAAAAGGATTGCCACATCTGACTAGCATTTCTTTGTTATGCTATATATTAATTCTTATTATTAATACTAAAAAAGATGGATGTTTAAATATTTTTCAAAACAGATTATGTGGATTTACAGCACAGATGCTGGCAGAGTTAAAATAATAAAAAAATATACAAATTCAGTATGAGTTAAATTAAATCAAAGAACAGCAGATGATGCAATTAAACATTTATTATGACATTACAAGTACATATATATATATATTTATTTAATAATCAAATCCTGGAGGTAAAACTTTGCAGTATTCCACGTTAACCTCTTCAGCACATTTCTGAAAAAAATACACTTTATTATTTTGTCCGTGAAATAAAAGCAATCTCTATACAGTAGACTCCCTCAAATCCGCGCAGCTTGGGACTTGAGGTTGTGCGGATTTTAGAATTTTACGGATTTCTTTTCGTTGCTTTGTTTACATTTTTAAAAGAGTAATTTGAGTTTAATTAATAATAATATAGAAACTATAATGAATGCTTGCAATATAATAAAATATTAAAATAAGTAATGTAGCAAAATAACAAAAAATTTATAGTTTGTAAAATGATTAAAATATCAAAAGCAAAAATATTAAAATCAATACAAAAGTAAATCTATCAATCAAAAGTCACGTTATTGATCAATAATGTATGATTAAATATTCATCATAAAGATTAAATGTATTTTCCTAAATTATTCAATGAAACTTGCTTCATAAAGGTACAAATAAAATCAGAAAGTAAGGAATTTTCATTTCAGGTTTAGCCACTTAACTAAAAATTTTAATTAATACATAAATATATTTGGTAAACAGATTGTGATAACCAATGACACCATCAATATCTTGAATTTTCTCTCAAAAAATTTATTCTTCCTACATGAAAACAAATGAATTCAGTAATATTAACAAAAATTACTATAAAACTAAAAAAGTCAAATTTTGTCCCTATATCTGAACAGAATGTTTCACTGTTTATATTCAGAAATTATGTGTGGATTTTAGAGAGTCGTGGATTTTAGGGTTGCGGGTTTCAGGGAGTCTACTGTATTGCAATAAATCGATGCATCATTAAAGAAAGGATTCGTTATATTAAATATTTTTATTTTTATCATTGCGCATAATTGTAAATATTTAATATATCATGCATCAATATTTTTTTCTTATGTAAACCATAGTATATGGCAAAACGTTTAATTAAAATAAATAGTATCCTCGTAAATTCAATGAAAAATTTCTCTTTAAGTAAATAAACTTTTTGTGTACAATATTTGCTTAATTATAAACCATTAATTACTTATGTTAAAAGATGGATGCAATAGTTGTTAAAATGTGTTTTTAAGGAATTATTATTATTTTTTTAATTATTTATAAATTTTATTTTTATTAGTACATTGACGTAAAATATGCGAAGCAATGGATCAATGGTCCCCACATCCTCTTATTTTATGTCGCATTTAATAAAAAAAAAAAACTAGTTTTTAAAATTGTTGATTTTTTTTATTGATCTTAAAAGATTCGCGCGATAGTTTTTTTTAAATTGTTTATTATTGGTAATTTTATTATTGGTAACAATTCCTTGCATGCTACTGAGAGCAAAAATGCCAATTAATACATTTTACTACCCACACTCAGAAAGTCACCTTCTGTAATATCACCTCCTATAATATGTATACTAATGTTATACATAAGTGACATTTGTTTGCAGTGATATTCGTAGTAGGCAGTCTGTGGAACTACTGAACTGATCTCAACAGGATTAGCTGCAAAATTATGACGAGCATCCCTAGCCCAGCATAATCTACATTTCATGTCGTCGTCAGAACCCATCATGTTCAGGCTCGTTCAGGAGTAAAAAATATTCTAAAGATGAGATTTTTGTGTTACTGAAGGGTCTAGAAGCGTGAAATTTGACATGGTAGTTACTTATAATGTATAAAGTCTGTATAAGAGAGTATATAAAAAATACGATATTTCAAAAGATGAATCATTCGAAAAGTGTTCCAAAAAGATTCTAAATTACGATTTCAACTAAATCTCAAAAAATGCCAAATTGATTTCTACAATAACAATTGTAAATCGATGATAACATTTTCTGGTCCAACAAAGGCAGTATTTTATGTCATTGCCACTATCACCATGGGTTTTCAGAAAAAAAGGTATCTGCAGGTAATATGACTGTCGGGATTCAGAACTTATTTCATATTCCTTTCATCCACCACCTGTCAGGGAAAAAATTATTGCGCAATTTAAAAACTGAAACTCTGTTTTTTCTCTTACGTAAAGCTGCGGCGCATGCGCCGAAATGTTTTATTCCGTCGAACTTTTTTATTAGACTAAGAACTTTTTTGTTTATTAATTTTTATTCTCTCTTTTCTGTTTTGTAGTTTAGTTAGAAGTTAGAAGTTTTAGAACCAAGATGTAATAGTGAAAGTGTCACGGCCATTTGTAAATATTATTGTTGTGTGTGCTATTTTTTGTGAACTGTGATCGTCCTTATTAAAATATGAAAATGAAGACGGACTTTTGTGTTTTGAGTGAAAATAGTCTTTAATATTTATGCTGCAGAAGAAGGCCTTCGAACATTCTGAGCCCCGATACCCGAAGAATTGGAATTTTGGAGGTAAGCCTTTTTATGTGATGATGATTGATATGATTTTTTCTTGGAATCAACGTGTAACGTTGATGATTCTTTTGTGGCAGCTCTTGCTGTGATTATTTAATTTAGGCAGTCGGAGTTGTCACAATGACCACCTTAAGAATAGAGTTTTTTTGCGACAGTTGTAAGTGATTTTCTAAAAATATAAACATTGTCTGAAACAGAAGAGTCTTTTTAGTATTGGAAACAAATAAAAAATTTAAATTAACCAAGATTTAAATTTGCAGTAATTTTATGAAAAAAGTCATGTTGATGAAGGTAATATGCCCATATGCAGGTAATATGGCCATAAGTAAAATATAGTGAAAATATTCATATATAACGCATGAGAAACTAAAACCGCAAAAAAACAAATTTATTTTTCGAATTTTTACAAAAAATAATGAAAAAAATTTAGTACTTTATTTTAACATTATTACATTTGATTCTTTTTATGCTTACTTGGTAGTATTATGTATTTTTAAAAATTTATTTATTTGATATTTAATACTTATAGTGCATTAAATTGTTTAACCCAGTTATTTGCATAAATAAATAAATATAAAAGTAGGTAAATTTTTGTATATTAATGTAGTATGCTTTACGTGTAGGTAAAATGCCCAATGAGCATATTACCCACAATGATAAGTTTTGAAAAAATGTTCGTATTTCTGCTTGAACACTCAGATATTAAAATTCATTGTTGCAGTTAAAAAGGATTTTAAACCAGCTAAAATATTATGTATAACAATATATACAAATACTTTGTTTAAATAAGAAAATAACTTATTAGAGAAAAATTTATAAAATGCTACCGCAACTAACAACAAATCAACAATGAATGCCCTTCTATGCACCTGATCAAAGATTGTGGCCAACACGGCGCTACACTTATTCGGATATATGTAGATAATAGATCCAAGTAACATCTTTTAGATTTCACTGAAATTAATAACAACATTGCAGGCTGGCCATACTACTTGCATTGGCCATATTTACATCAGGTATCTTACATTCTAAAATTGCTGTTCGTAAAATAGTTCATTCCATGAAAAAATGGCAAAATGTTCTGTACACGACACTCACAGAAATACCTATATCTAATGAGTTATAAGTTGTCAAAGCATAAATTGTACACAAGAAATAACAAAAGACTCCAGAATATGCATATTCGTATGATTGTCTTAAGGGGTTAGAATATCTTATTTAAACTGTCAAAGTTTTCAATTTTTTAAAATTTTTAGTTTGTGTTAAAAATACATATTTTGATTCCATAATCATTTATGAACAATATGAAAAAAAAACGCATTAAAAAATTCTCAGTAGTTTACTAATTATGACAGTTTTATTAAGACTACATATATAACGTAGAATTAAAATAAATATTTGAGTCACGTTTATTCAAAATGATAAATTATGATATTGCACGCAATGTTACTAAACAACCATGCGTGACAATCAAAAAAAATTTTACCACTTTTCTTTTTGTATTATCTCCCTCTTAAAACCAGAAAAAGGTAAAAATTTATTTTAGTTTTAGTTTTATACTCTGAACATATTCTTAAAAAGTTGAAAATTTTTAATTTTTTTATTATAAAGTTTTTTTTTTAATTATTTATTCAATATTTTTTTTTTACAAATATTCTGGTTTTAGTATGAAGATAAAACAATTTTATATATATTTTTGCCAAAATATTTTCTTTATATGCATATTTTCAGATTTTATCATGCGCCCAAGACGTGCTATTTTTTTCTCTTATTCTCCTATGTATTTTTAAAACTTATCATTTCAACATTTATTTATGAATTTACAAGTACATATATATATTTTTAAGTACAGTAGACTCCCTCTATTCCGAACACTCATTGGACCGACCAAAAATGTTCAGATTATGGTGGTGTTCAGTATGGACAGAGATTTGAAATGCATTACTACTACTACTATGTACGGTGACCGAGCTGGTAGTTGATCAAATAAGGTCAGTTCAACAGGGTTTTTATTATATTTACATTCTTTTAAGTTTTAAAAGTAAACTAACATGATTTCTACAATCCTTAACCCTTTAAGTGTCCTTCAGAATTTTACATGCAAGTTTAGCAATTCATAAAATAAAAGCAGTATTGATATGGAGATTTGTATTTTATAATTTTAGATATTTATTTATAATATGCATGCAGTTCCAACAGTTAGCATTAATATCGACTTTAAGTTAAATAAACCTTTGAATCCAAAAACTACGCGACAGAAAAATCCAGCTAGGTTGCTTTAAGGGTTAATGAACGTCCTATCATGGGCAAAAATGGAATCTGCTGAAATTAAATAACAACAAAACTATAAGCAAATAGTTTCTTTAATTGCCATTTCCTCAGTAGTTGATCAATCGATGAAAACAGTGCGAAATTCCAAATTCAGTCTAAAATTCAAAAATTTATCTTTGAAATATCATGCTTAAACTGTTATTAAAAATATTTCATACAGAACTATTATTTGAAATAAGAACAATTCATGTACATTATTTTAACTTACCGCAATTGTCTCCAACTAATCAAAAACTAAATTTTTACATTTTCTAATAAAACAAGCCATAAAATGGCTTCTGTTCTAGCAAGCGGCTGACAAGAATGTGACAACAGAATGCTCGAACATTTAACTGAAGTTTGTATCTAACAAATTGAAGTATTCAAACAAATTGCAATTTCAAGTATGTACTTACAATTTAGAAGTGATTTTATCTGTTTATTTTTTAATCAAGTTTGTTGAACTTTTTATTCATCTGTAACAGTTTTTTTGAATTTCCATTGTCAGAATTTGAATTCAGATTGCAAACATGTGTTCTGTTTACAGAGAAATGGAGTAGAAATGGGGACCTAAAATAGAGTTCATAATAGTGGGGTGTTCGGGTTAGAGGGTGTTCAGAATACAGAGAGTTCGTTTTTCGTTAAATCTATGGAGTTTCGCCAGGACCATCAGAATGTGTTCATAATACCGGGGTGTTCATATTAAAGAGTGTTCAGATTGAGAGAGTCCACTGTATAAATATTAATATAAGCTTTATATTTAAATAAAGTTTAATTTTTATTTTTGACTTATTACCCAAGTTTTGAAGCTTGGAACATAGTGATATTATTTGCTTTTTAGACTTGTTCAAAGATATCCTATCCCCTTAGTTTGTGGATGTAATAACATTGCTAAAAGAGCAGAAATATGTAAAAAAGCTGTCCCGCACGTAATATGGAAATACCTTATTTATTTAATGAATGTCTCTTCTGACTATTTAATGCCTATTTTAACCCAACAATTTTACAATTTAAAAACAATTTGACGAAAACTACTTATAAGAAAACCTTTTCCATTAAAAAATTTAAGTTAAAGCTAAAATGAATGAAAAAAATTATTTGTAAATATATTTATTTTAAAAAAAATGTTTACTTTGAATTCCTTTAAACCAGCTTTTTCGTCCTTGGTAAGCTACAAAATATAAAAATGTAAACATACTGAAATATATTAAATATATATAATAAATATGTTGTAAAAAAAAAACATATTTTCAGTTTATTCATAAATTAATTATAAAAATATTTTTCTATCTATACTTAAATTTTAAGAGCGCCTGACATGTTACTCCAAAAAAAAAGTCAATATTTTATGTTATCTTTTGCCCTATCAAGTAGAATATGCAGTTAAGTAAAGTAGAAAAATTGTACGATCAACATGGCAACAAAAATGTGTGCTTGCTCTTTAACTAGTTTTATAAATATTCACATCTTGGTGCAAGAGTTACTGTACTCTTATTTTTTCTTTCTTTCTTTTCAACAGATGATCAGGCCCCTACCTGCCGAGTTATATCAGCTTAACGGGTTAGATACCTGGTATCGGGGCGGGTGACCGTCTAAATGCCGCGTCGTTGCAATAAACCTCATTTCTTCGTCTCGTATGCCGCCATTTCAGCGTACATGCTTCTCGTTTGAGCATACTTTGTTTTCCTGTTACTTAACGTTACATCCTCTTGTTTGAATTGCAAATGGCTACTCCAGTTTTTCTCGTAATTTAGAACCTTGATCACATGACGAGACCTTCATCTGGCAAAGCACCTCCAGAGGTATAATTCACAGTTAACTTGGAGGACTTTGCACCCACGACGGATTTTACATGCACCAGGCGACATTAGCGTATTATACTCTTATTCAAAAATTAATGAGTACAAAAGTTATTACGAATCTATGTATAGAATTTAGTAATAAGGGAATAATAGGACTTCATCTTAAATAGGGCGTCATCACCATGGTAATCTAAAATTTTTACTTAGTATACGATATTACTGAACTTATTACATAGCATGGGGAAATAAGATAGATGGAAGTGTAGTATGCCGTAAAATCGGTTTGCAATATGATGCGAGTTATCGCTCAAATTTAAATGCCCTCATTAGACCCAAAGAAAGGAATCACGTGGAAGACGGACTGAATTCTTTCACATCTATCGCACATTTTTTCTCTGAATGAAAAAGGCTTTATTAAAATATATAATTTAAAATATTCTAAATCTGCTTATACTTAAGCATTCTAAAGTAGTATTTCATTGCATTATGAATTAAAAGCTGTATTATTAAAAGCTTTCTTCTTTTCTGAGAAAGTACGTGATTGTGTTTGGGCTTAATGTAGCGAATTTTAGGGTTACATTTTTGGCTTAATCACCAACCACTAAACTTCATCTCTATTCTTTCTTTTACTCTATGTTACATATGATCGGATTTAACAGAATAATCATCATGACAACATAAAAGTATTATCTATCATGGGGCTGTCATTGAATTAATTATTCATGATAGGATTTAGTCGAATAAAAAAAAAAACTTTTTTTTATATTTTCTTAAATTTTGATTTTATTTCTGTAATATTAGAAGTAACTCGAAAATTTTATGTGACGATTATGTATATAAAAATTTAAACTGTTCGGTTGCCTAGTTTCTGAGCTTTTATATGCCGATAGACAAACAAACAGAAAGACGAATGAACCAGATGATGAAAGACCTGTGAGCTCAATGCCATCAGTTTAATTCGGCACTCTTCCTTTTCAACATTTTTTGACCCTCGGAAATACAGGGTGGTCATAAAAATATGTACCCCTATATATGTACCCCTATATACCGAGTGTCCAGTAAATAACTGACCCATTTTGAACTAAAATAACAAATAAACGGTTTGAGATAATAATGCGCGGTTTGCGGTATTGTTATTAGAAAATAAATAAATTTTTAAACATATACTTTGTTAATGTAGTTCAAATTTCGGAAAAAAATATCGCGCTGGCGGTAAGAGGCTGTTTGAATGCAGACATGACTCTAATTTTCATAAATAAGAGATTTTCGGCTGAATCTGAATCTATATGTTGAATCGACTCTCGAATCAGCTTTAGAAATAGGGTACGTTGGTTGGAAAGTGATTTAAAATAATATTTGTGATTGAACCATCTGTATTATATTTCCCCTCCTCAGTCTTGAGACTAAGATATTATTTTAAATATTATTATATTACATTAACAAAGTGCATATTTTAAAATTTATTTATATTTTTATAACAATACAGGAAGCCGCGCATTTTTATCTCAAACAGTTTTTTTGTTATTTACATTCAAAATGGGTCAGTAATTTACTGGACACCCGGTATGTACCCTATATATACTCCGATATACGTACCCCTAATTACCTAACCGCTCAACATTGATTGGTGCGCTTTTTAATAATATTAAAATAATTAACATTTTATGAAATTTATATACGTAGCTCAGATTTACTACAAGTTATTTTCTGTATAATACAAATATATATATATATATGTAAAATAGATATAGTATTTACAAGGATACACAAAAGATTTCGGATACTCTGCTGTATTAGAAATACTGTATATTATCACACCAAGATCTGAAATTTTTTAAAAACATTCTTATGTTACGTATGCACCTCATTTGCTACGCTTGACGTGCAATTTCTAACTTGTTTTAAAAACTTTCCTTTGTCGAATTCAACAGGTTTCAACTCGTAATATCTACTAGGGAAGAATTATTATTTTAATTTCCAATGCTACATAAAGTTCAAAGCATTAAATATATATTCACTGTCTTAGGAAAGAAATTAATAAAATATAAAATGAAAATCTTGTTTGTTGACTAGTTGTCTATTTCTTTATGTTTTTGCCATCACCTCTCCTTTTCGTGTACAGCAGTATATGCAATGATTTTACTTACCCATCATACGTATAGTATAGGGTAAGTCTTGCAATCGTTTTGAAAATCGAAAAAAAAATTTTGACAGATTTGCACGTTTCAGATACTGGAAATTTCGAAAAACATATTTTTAGAAAAAAAAAATGCCATCTGTCTGTCTGTCTGTGTGTGTGTTTGTGTGTCTTTAAACGCTCTATCTTCCAAATAAATTGAGATAGACACTTGAAATTTTGTAAGTACTTAGTATGTAAGAATGAGACGAATCCTATTTAATATCAGTAACCTCGATTATCCGGAACTATTTTTTCGGACTCTCGAAAAATTCGTTCTGAAGAAAGTTGTATAAAAATTTTCGATTTTTTTTATTTTAAGGAGTGGTAGTAAAAGGCAATAAAATAAAACAAATTTTGCAAAAATAACACAAATTTTGCAGAGATATTTGTAATCCTGTTTTCCGCATTCTTCAATTTTTCATGACCCTGTATTTCATTCAAATTACAATTCAAAGATATATTTTAATTGGATATAGACACTTCATCCGACGCAGTAAATTGTTATTTAATATGATTATTTTTTGGAGTTATAAGGATGTTTCTTTTACGCAATCCGGTACTACTTGAGTATTTTGGCGTTTTATATCATTTGTCGAAATTAGATCATCAGCAATTCATTAACAGAGTATTACTATGTCTATTAAAACTATTTAAATATGCATTAATATTTTATTTTGGAATTGCAATGCATTTTGTAAATAATTTACACGCGTTTTATTTTCATAATTTTATATTATACATATCCATAATGGGTAAGTATTACGGTGGTCCCCCAACGACTAATTTCTTTGTGTCTTTGCCACCCCCTCTCCTTTTTGTGTACAGCAGTATATCCAATGATATTTGTATTAGTTTTCCTACTCTAACCAAACTAATGTTTTATGTAGATTTATTGATGCGTTATTTACATAGACTTGTACACATTTCGTTATTTGCACAATTTCTACTTACGAATCACAAAGAAATATACACCTTAATTTTATTAGCAAGGCAATCCACTTAAAAAAATTATGTGATATCGCAACTTTATTCCCCTATTCTAATTTAATGTCATGAAATTTATAAAAATCAATAAATATTTATACAGAGAGGATTTTGGTTCTGAACCAATGTAATTAATAGCTTTATGCCTCTATCTTTAATTTCTAATCGGTAGTACACCTCTAAAGCTAACATTTCGCTAAAGTTTAACTATCTTTGATTTTTCCGGACCAATGATTCCAATGTTAGTATATAATGAAGAAAACAGGATTTGTACTTTTACGTATACTTACCGATGTCTGCTTTTGTTGTTTCCTAATACAATCGTTAATCTGCAATGAATAAAATAATGTATTTATTAAATAAAAAAATAACCATATGCAAAGCATTTTGTTAGACTTAAAAAAAAATCAAAACATTTTATTACATAAAAATTTTACGTTATTATACAGGGTGATCCAAAAGTCAGGACGAACTTTAAATTGAATAATTCGAAAACGAATCAAGATACAAAGATGCGGTTTGCACCAAACGGATATAAAAGATACCGAGTTTTCTGTAGCAACGAAATAAAAATAGTTTTCTCGGAGACCAACAGATGGCGCTGTAGTGAGTATAAAGGATGATTTACAAATGAAAAAAATAAGCTGGCAACTTACATTTCAGCTTAATTACAGTTTATTAGTACTACAATAAATGTTCAATGTTCTCTCCATCATTCAGATGTACAGCTGTGAAACGAGGCACCTCACCGTTCACAGCATAGTATAGCATTTCTTGCGTTATGGCAGACACATTTTGGCGGATGGCATCTTTCAGTGCTGCTAGTGTTGCCGATTGGTCGCGGTATACTTTTAACTTCAATAATCTCAACAGCCAAAAGTCCCGGGTTGTCAGATCGGAAGAAATTGGAGGACATGCATGATTAAAGTAGCGACTGATAATGCGATCCCCCCCCCCCCAAATATTGAGTATAGCAGGCGTTACACAGGCATAGCAAGATGAAGTGGTGCACCATCTTGCAAAAAAGGTGACTGTTTGGAGTGCCTGTCGCACTTGCAATTCAGAAATCCGACAACGCCATGTGTTGGTTGCCAATAGAACTATTCTTTTCCATCCGTTTGGTAGAAACCGAACCTTTGTGTCTTGATTCGTTTTCGAATTCATCGTTTTTAAAGTTCATCCTCACTTTTGGATTACCTGGTATATATACAGTACATCTTTAATCGAGAAACGTTTAAAAACAATTTCTTATCATGAAATAGACGATATAAATTTTTAAAAAATCTCTGTTTTATTTAAAATGCAACTAAAATAATGAAACAGACGTTATAATTTAATTCTTCACTGCAAGATGTGCCACATCTGGCACATACCTATAAACACTATAATTCTCATTATGTGCCATGAATTTGGTCAATATGATGTCTGTCACTGATCAAGAACAGTCCAAAGAGTGGAATAACTGTTATTTTGTATAAGTGAGATATCTGCATTTGACAAACAATTAGAATTTATCCTGCGGAAAATATAAAAAAATCGATAAGTTATTCAGGTAAAATTTACTTTCATTATTTTTACGGGGAAAAATTCTTTGATTAAATCAAAGTGGAATAAATTGTGCTGTTTTTAATTTTGGAATAACAAACATATAAAAGCCTTAATTGATAACTTTATCATAATAACAGATGTTTATTATATTGTCCTGCTTACATTAAGATTAAAGTTTAATTTTAATAATTTGGACAACTGAGTTTTATAGAAATAATATTTTGTTCATTTTAGGTTAAAGTAATATGTCTTTGAGAGTTAGACTAACCAATATTAGATGCATTTTTTATTGTAACTAATTTTGTTAGTTTATTATAAGAAAATGAAACAATTCCTTCGTAAATATTTTCTTTCGTCGAAATTCGGCGGGTTTTACCTTGTTTTAGATAAAGACAAACAATCGTTTCTAAATAATTCAATCTTCATAAAATATTTAAGTAAAAAATACAAATCATTCTTATTGAAGAAAAATAGGCAAATATATGAAAGTAGAGGCAACGAAGAAAATTATAATAGCTTTTATGCAAAAAACAATAAAAAATATTGGTTGTTAAACTAATAATAATTTGTAAAATCACAACACAACGATGGAAATTAGTAATTTTATGATACCTTTTTTGCAATTGCTTCATCTTTACACCCTTTGACCCACACATCTGTCTTCAACTCCGCTTCAGGTATTACACTCTTTTCACATTCCTTCTCCAAACGACGCAGCTGGAAATTTAATTGGAAGTTATAATTCTGAATTTCTCTACTAAACATGAAGACACGAGCTTAAAATATCGGCTTATTCAGAAAATCAAATGGTGTCAAATTCCTAAAAACTCCCGAGTGCGTCCATTGATTTTCATTGTAAACAAAGATCTTAAAGTTCTTGAAGCACACGATAAAACTATTTATTATTTTTTTTCAGATTATTGTGTTTTGTTGATGCAATTTTGGTAACAGAATAGACTGATAGAGAAAACTCGATTTTTTTCTTGTTAAAACGAGATTTTAAACTCACGTCTTCTATATACTATATAACTTTATTTAATTGTAAAAATTTTGGCCTCATATGCATATAGAGTAATCACTCAACATTTGCGAGTTTTGGTTATTCGCGAAATAAAAAATGCGGAACTTTTCAATTTTTGCAAACATTGAACTTGGTTATTCACAAATTTTGCTTTATTAAGAATATATTATTATAAAGTAAGCCCATTTTCCTTTGCCAATTTTATGAACTATGTGAAAACTGAACACTTGTGTATATTGCATATAGCGTACTGTATTACAGTATGGCCTAAGATTCGAGAACTTTGGCCACTTGTGTTGAGAGAAAATATAGATCAGTAATTTATAATTTTAAATGTACCTTAGTTTCAGGCATTAGTTTTTTCAACACAAAAAATTTTCTTATCTATACTCTTTATTTTTTAAAGAACGGGATTTATTTTTATTTTATAAAACAGTTATTTCGTTAAAAAACTTTAGCCCTATATGTTCATCTAAAAAATACGGTTTTCCTTTCTTTTTTAATAAAAGGAATGCATGATTAGTTCCAATTTAATATAGAGTCACTACTATCCTCAAAGTTCAACGTTTAAAAATCACTTTTAAACTATTAATTGGTTTTTAAATGTTGAACTTTGAGGATAGTAGTGAGTCAATATGAAATAGGAACTAATCGTGCATGCCTTTTATAAAAAAAGAAAAACTGTATTTTTTTTAGATGAATATCTAGGGGTAAAGATTTTTAACGAAATAGCTGTTTTATGAAATAAAAATAAATCTCGTTCTGTTTAAAAATAAAGAGTATAAATAAGAAATTTTTTTGTACTTGTAGTTTTTGTGTTAAGAAAACTAATGCCTGAAATTGAGGTACATTTAAAATTATAAATAACATACGAGCATTAATATAATATAATAATTCTATAAAGTAGAACTGTATTCTAAATATAGAGTAATTTCCTTTTTTGACAGATTTTTTATTCAATTTTCTAAAATTTAAAATTTTTATTGCAAGTGAAATATTTTTTTTCAAAAATTGCCGGGGAAATTTTAAAATATCTTCAACAACTTATTGAAATAGCAATATTATACAATTATTCGCGGGTGAAGCGTTTTAAATTTAAAGTATAAATTGAGGCTGTAACTCTCCTTATATGGAAATTCATAAACATAAGATCTGTTCTTTCAAACAATCGCACATCACTATTTTTTTCCATTATACAAAAGAAAAGAAATACACAATATGCTTATAATTAATCAAATTTATTTAAAACATGTATTTTGTGTGTATAATGCTTCATCAAAATATTTTTTAAACATTAGTATCGATCGTAAAATAGCGATCATCTCCCGATGTCACACTTGTTAAAAATTGTACTTTATTCATCACATATGGCAATTAATCATGGATGCTTAAAAAACAAATAAATGAATTATTAAGAGAGAAGGAAAAATAAATTGTCTTATCTGCATAATTATTGTTATTACGCATACATTTTTAAAGTTTGCTTCATGTTTTGTAATAATTAACCTTTTAATAATTATATAATAATAATAAAACTAGTTTACATGGTTTTTATACCCCAGCTGAAAGTTGTTAATTTATTGTTTATTTAGATAGAGTTATCCAGAAAAAATAATAAAAAAATTCTGTCACGTATGGTTTAAGAAATATTTATTTACTTAACTGGATTACATAATTTTGGTATTAATATAAAAAAAAATCAAAAATGGCTAAATTTTGCATTCTTTTTATAGTTATTTGGATCAGTTTCTCTTATAATGGACCAACACTAATCCCCTAGCATGTTTTTATCCAAAAATCCTTGATGTCGTTCTTCAAAAACCTTTAAATTTTGGTAAAAACGTTCCTCTTGGTCGTTACTCATACTTCCTAAGTTTTCAGGGAAAAAACTCAGCTGCGTATTCAGGAAATGAATCTTTAATGACATGTTTACTCCCATCTGTTGAAAATTTTTCAATAAATCGTCAACAATTTCTTTGTAATTTTCACCTTTTTTATTTCCCCAAAATTCTTCCACAACCATTTTGACTGACTTCCAAGAAGATTTTTCATTAACAGATAAAAGGCTTTCAAACTGAGAATCTTTCATAATTTTACGGATCTGTGGACCAACAAATATCCCTTCTTTCAGTTTTGCCTATGTAATGCTTGGAAAGATTTTCTTAAATACCGGAAAGCATCACTGTTTTTGTCAAGCGCCTTCACAAAGTTTTTCATAAATCCCAATTTGATGTGTAAAGGGGGTAGAGTAATGTTATTTGGATCTACCATTAGCTCGTGTTTGATGTTCAATTTTCCCGGAATATACTCGTTCCGAATTGCCCATTCTTTTCTTACATAATGATGTTGATTTTCTCGGTTGTCCTACAAACAAAGAAACAAGAGTATTCTGTGTAACTTCCCTGCAATCCCAATAGCAAACCCATGACTTTGAGGACGCCGCACACTTTCCATTGGTGTTCTTTATACTTTATTAAATTATTTAAAGTACACATCGTTTCATAGCTCTCGTTACAATCCACTGCGTGTTCCATTGATATAGACTGCTTCTTATTTTCATTATGTACAGCTTTTAGACTATATTTCGAAGAGTCTACGAATAAGCGCCACTCTGTTTTATCATAATTTTGATTCATTGCTTCAAAAAGTCCCGGGATATCAGTGCCATAACAATATTCACCATCTTTTTGAAAAATTCTGAGTAAACTTTGCTTCTGTTTCTAGACAACTTAACTTTTGTGTTTGGTGTTATTAAGTTCCATTGTTGTAGGCGAGAACCAAGAAGCTCTGTTTTAGATTTTTATAATTGTAAATCTCTTATAAGATCATTTAATTCGGCTTGGTTAATTAAATGTGGAGTATTTTCTTGAAGAAAGAACTCGTCAGAATCACTAAAAATCGATTTGAATTCAACATCACTTTCATTGTGATTTCCTAGTATATTTACTTTCGAATTACCGGGACAAACTGGACGTGGTAGATATTTCGAGTGTAAAATGGGCTTAGTAACAGACGAAACTTCGGCATATATAATACTCCTCTGTTTTTTGTATTATATCCCACTGTCTTCGTAACACAAAAGTAACAATCATTTTCATGATTACTGGGTTCTCTCCATAGCATTAGTGAACCAAAAGGAAGGTTTACGTTTTCTCCTGATGACCACTGGAGTAAAACGATTCTACAGCTTTCGCAATAGACATGAGGCACCGACTTTTTATCTTGGTTTGCAATAGGAAATCCATAATAATGAAGATATCCACTTTTTAACAAATCTACAATGTGTCTTTTTTTTCTTAAAAATATAAATTGTCCACAAACATTGCAAAAACGATCAGAACTATGTTTACACTTTCTACTCGACATTTTAATTCAATTCGAAACAAAATATTTGTTGCTTAAAGCGAACGAATGAACATTAAACTGTCGTCACCAAGTTGGATAGTTAAAAAAACAATTGACTGCAGAAAGAAAATTGTGACGTGATAGAATATTTCTGCTGACACTTTTAGGTTTAAGGAAGGTAAACTAATACATTTATATACATTTCTTTCGGGGTATAAAAAAAAGTTGAAATTTGTAAACTAGTGTAATTAATATAATAATCATATCGTATTTATACTAATTATTGTAATTGGTAAATTCACATAGTTTAAAAAATAATTCAACATCTAGAACGAGAATTAACATAGTCGACATTAATAAAAACAAACAAAATTTCGTTTCAATAAAAAAATTAATTCAATTAAAATACATCTAACAAGTAAATATTCATGCGAATTTATACAATATAGCTATACACTTTTCAGCTAATCTATGCACATTTAATGTTAAAATGAATATTATTACTTTTAACTATTATGAAAAATTATAATGGTATTAAATTTACTATTATTTTGCAACCTAGAATAAATGTATTGGTTAAATTATTTAGTTTGTGGTATTTTACGAGACAATTTAGATAAACCAGTTGAAATACAGTCGCGCAAATTTGATGCATGTACTATTTCGGAATTCCTATCTTGTGTGTTAATAATTCGGCGATTCCACGGATGCCAACTACTATGTCTATTTAAAGACGAATAAACATATAAGAAGCAAAAATTTTAGTAGATAATTAACAATATGGAGTGCAATACATAACCTTGAATATATTTGGCATACATTTTACTAAATCTTTTTTGTGGTTCAAAACATATTTATGTGATTTAGATAGGCGTAGAAGTTGGCAGCTCTGCGATTTATTTCAAAACTTATGTTACAAAATTTACTACAAATTTTAAAACTGTCCATTGAAAAACGAAAAATTTTCCAGTATTTCTTTATTGGAATCCATCATTCGAATATAGTATATCAAAATTTGATTATACATAATTTCGTTAATATAATATTTTACTTTTATGAAATTTATCAATACTTTTTTTTTCTATTTTAAGGATTTCGGTGATGCAGGGGAGGGAATAACATGGGTGATTTACCAAAATATAAATAAGCAGGTGAAAATTGTTTAACTGAATGGGGGATAATATTACATTAACTAACTAGAAAAATTACCCAGCTTTGCACGTATTAAAGATGGAAATTTTTCAGGTAAAATAAAGTAAAATGAAATAATATGGCAACCACAATAATAGAGCTTTGTGCATTCTCATCAATAAAAGATTAAAAGTATAAGAAAGTATGATGTTACTATGTCACAACCATAGCAAAATAGCTCAACTTTGAACATCAAAATGTGCGTTTGCTTTGGCGGTTTTAATAGACTAATATATTATTTTAAAGGCAAGACGAACAAATTAATCAAATGGGGTAGCCGTTTTGGTTACAGTTTAGCGGTAATAGCTTTATGAAATTCTTAATAACAAGCCATCTATCTAATTTTTAAAGTAAAAATAAAGTTAGTAACTATGATATCATATTGATGGAGACAACGGCCTAATCCTGTTATTACTGGAAATTTTCTTTATTTCGAAAAACTACCCAATTTTATTTTTACATTGTCGAATAGAAAAAGTAATATCAAATGAAACATGTTTGAAAATTTTATTTCATTTATATGATATTTCGTGTACAACACCATAATCCTAAATAAACTTTATCAATACATGAGAATCGAATATATTTACAATAATTAGACTTGAAAAGTGTTAAAAAATTAAAAATACATATAAGTCTTTAAAAATAGTATTTCTTTACACTTTTTCATAAAAATAAAATAGTATTTTATTAAATTATAAGTTATATTCGATTTTCCACACTCTTCGTTTTTTTCGTTACCATGTATTTTATTCAAATTTCAATTCAAAGATATATTTTAATTGGATATAAGATGCTTAATCCGACGCAGTAAACTTTCATTCAATATGGTTATTACTTTTGAAGGTATAATGATGGTTCTTTTTCGAGATTCGGTACTACTTGAGTAATTTGGCTTTTTTTGTCGAAATTGGTTCATCAGCAATTCATTAATATAGTATTACTATGTGTTAAAAATATCTTAATATACGTTTAAATTTTATTTTGGAATTGCAATGCATTTTATACATAATTTGCGCATGTTTTATTTTCATATTTTAAATTATCCATATCCATGATGGGTAAGTACTATGGTAGCTCCCCAAAGACTAGTTTGCGTTGTGATTAAACATTTCCGTAGATTAAGAAATTTATTATTATTATTATTATTATAGAGTATAAAGGGCTTTTTCTATTAGTATACGTACAAATCTGTTCGTTGTTCCCACAGACTAGTATCTTTCGATTGCCAAGAATAGTAAATACAGTAAAACCTCGATAACGGACACTCCCGAATAGCGGACACCTCTATTTAAGGGACAGTTTTCAAATCCCCACTCCCAAAACTTAAATGTTTGTATGTTTAACCTCTGAATAACGGACATTCCGAATAGCGGACAGTAATTTTGGCAAAAAAGAATGAAAAATTATTTTTTAACGAGAAAAAAATAAATAAAAATCCTCTAAATTTATCAGGGATATGTGTAAAAAATTTTGTGATCACAGATAAATATGGGGATGAACTGAGAAAACCACCTCTCCCCCTACATCTGTCTGTGATCATAACCCCCCCCTCCCCCTCCTCCCTCGGATGATTTGAGATTGTAAGCTTTCAAGAAGCAGAAAAATACAATAAACAGTTATACAGTTTTTTTTTTTTAAGAAAAAGATGATTTAAAAGGATTAAAACTACTGACAGGGTTAAAACTTCACATTGTAAAACAAATTACATGTAATCTCAAGTAGAAGCAAACTTTTGTAAAAACAATTTTTGTAAGAATGTAATAAACAAAGGATAAAGGCATGCACAATTTTATTTCAGTTTAATTGCTTTAAAAAATATTTTAATTTCTGGTTAATCATACAATAGAGGTTTTAGGACATATTAAAATCGACTAAAGAAACATTAAGCGTTTATTAGCAATTTTTCAATCTCTAAGGTTTTCCCAATCCCCTTTCCAACTCCGAATAGCGAACAATTGCTGCACTCCCAAGGTGTCCGTTATTTAGAGATTTTACTGTATCACATGACATATTTACAGAATCTAAAACAGAAGTGCAGAATGATGAGGAACCATAAATCGTAGATTCGTTTACGTTTTTTATTCACCACCATAATTTTTACTTTCTTATATCTTTACAATAAGAAAGAATTAGATTCGTAAAAAATTCCAATTTATATATATATGATTTTGGTTATCTTTCAACGGGTTATGCTGTCATTCTACATTAATCGCGATTTCCACTCTAGCTCTATCTCAAGAAGTAATAGATGAATTTTCAAAAAATTATAGAATATGTTAGTCCTTATTAT
Organism: Maratus speculifer; assembly: GCA_964019185.1. Classification (NCBI taxonomy): domain Eukaryota; kingdom Metazoa; phylum Arthropoda; class Arachnida; order Araneae; family Salticidae; genus Maratus; species Maratus speculifer. Next base: position 288,575,660 of record OZ025298.1, on the reverse strand, counting down.
AATATGTTGTTAGTTATTTTTTCCTGCAAATCGCTCAAGAGATGGTGCTGCTAATGATGCATTAGTCTCATGATTGAATGATTATCGTAATAACTCTATCTCAAAACTAACACACAAATGTTCATCAAACTTCAAATTCAGAAAGTTTGTGGTATAAATTAGTATTGTTGAGTTTTTAGTGTAAATCACGCTATAGGTGGCACTGCTATGGTGAATTTTTTTGCGATTTCACAATAGGTGTATCTCAGTAACTAAAGCATGTATTTTTATCAAACTTCAGATTCAGTTAATACTTGATAAAATTTGATCCTGGTTAGTTTTTAGTATACATACCCAAACAGGTGGCGTGTTATGTAAAGGTTTCAAAGATTTTTATAACAGCTTTATCTCAAAAACTAATCCACGCACTTTCATCAAACATCAGATTCAATCATAAATAGTTGCTCACTAGTTTTGGATGTTAATTACATAACCGGCGGCGCTGTTATTCTGCATTTTTAAGGAAGTAATAACATAGAGGGTGATTATAAATATACTATCCCGACATTTGGGCCCCTAACTATCATATCATTCACAGAAACTGAATGAAATTTTGTCAAAAACTATTTTGAGGTATGCGCTCAAGAATGATATGGAAAACAACAGTGTCACTTAAGCAGTAACGGTTATAGTGAAAACATTTCGAAAAAATCAAATGGCAACACCCAGTTTTTTATTGGAATGTGATCTCCATTGTGAAAAACCCTATATAGCGTTGGAATGGCAACTGTAGCATAAAAATCACCGGCGGTAGATAGGCTAAAAGTGAGGACAACCAATAAAGACAGAGAAGCAGCATAAAATAAATCATTTTGTTGTGTTTTACAAAATTTCCACATGACCTCCTTCACACTCGATGAGACTTTGCATACGGCAGATGGTGGATAGCACTACAGCACGTACCATGGCAATAGGAATCTCCTGAATCGCAGTTCTGATGGCATCTTTCAAATCAAATTCGGTTTGAGGACGAAACTGATACACTTTGGATTTCAAGTATCCCCACACCCAGAAATCCATTGTTGTCAGATCAGGGGTCCTTGGTGGTGACGGAAGCGGGAAAAGACGGGAGATAACTCTGTCATTAAGCTGTTCACTTAAGGCACGTTTGACTGAAGACCCTACATGTGGAGGAGCGCCATCTTACTTCCACACAACTTCAGATATAACATTTTGTCGTTGCAATGCGGGAATCGCTTAACGAGTTAACAAGTCCAGATAGCGAGCACTCGTTACTGTACACGTTTGCGGATCACCAGCAGTAACCTCTTCAAAGAAGTAAGTGCCGAGGACGAACGTATTCGTTATACCACACTACACAGTCACTTTTTCCTCATGTAATGGACGTGCAGGCACATCATGTGGATTATTCTCTGCCCAATGCACACAATTTTCACCGTTACCAGTTAACGAGAAGTACGCCTCATCTGTCCACAGAATGCGGTAAATGTCAGCTGCTATCTCCATCGTACCGGATAAGGAATTTGTTTGCAAAATCCAGCCGTAATTGATTTTCTTCCGCTTCCAACATCTGGACACGCTGGAATCGATACAGAAACATGTTTAGAACAGAGCGCAGAATCTTGCGTACATTTGAATTCGGCAGATTCAGAACACGTGAAGCACCGCGTGCAGTTGCGGGACGAACTTTGCTTATCGTTTGATGGAATTCTGCTACAGCTTCCACAGGAAAGAAGTTCATCCAGACCGAGGTCGATCGCATGTGCAACCAGTTTCTTCAAATTTATGAATCAAGACCCGTACAGCTTCGACAGTGCACGGGCCTCGCCGTAATCTATGGTTGCGGCGGTAAACACGTAATGTCTCTGCGGCATTTTGTCCCTTCAGTAATACATCTTTACGATTTCCTCAACGTTCTTTCCCTGAAAGCGGAATCTTGTTCGTAATGGCAGAAATCAACATACGCGACTCGCATTTCGCAGTGCCTTTTCTTTCACCTAGCGTGACGACGTCAGGCATGACTGTGTCTTACGCAGAACCCGAAATTTGCGTTTATTGGTTTCTTCTTCTCGTTTTGTGGAGAACTAATCAGACTGGGATATCAGCCGAAGAAATGGTGTGTCGTGTGACATAAATGAAACGAACATTAATGCTCTGGTGCACGGCAAAGTTCTTTTTACACTTACCTTTTCTAGCTCCGGTGATTTTCATGCTAGAGTTGCCATTCCAACGCTATTTAGGGTTTTTCACAATGGAGATCACATTCCAATACAAAAATCCTGGATGTTGCCATTTGAGTTTTTCGAAATTTTTTCACTGTAACTGTAACTGTTTGAGTAAGAGTGTTGCTTTCCATATCATTCTTGAGGGTATATCTTAAAATACCTTTTGCCAAAATTTCATTCAGTTTCTGTGAATAGTATGATAGTTAGGGGCCCAAATGTAGGGATAGTTTTTTTATAATCACCCTGTATATGAGATAGAAGAAAGTTTTCTGATTACCACATTTGACTAGTTTTTCAAAGGAATAACTGTTGCATGTATGATTTATCCAAAAAATGAAAAATACCAGTACTTTACACTACATTTTAGAAACACTTTTGCTGTGTGATATACAATTTCAATTTTTTTCTGGTGTCTAACTTACATTTAGCAACATGCTGACCATCGAAAAAAGGAGATTTTTAAACATATCTATTCATTTCTGACTGGAATTTATCTGTTGTGATATTTTGATTTTTTTTTTTTTTTCAGTATTCATCTTTTTCTAAAACTGTAGAGGATGAGATCTACTTTTCGTGCCAAGGTGCATTTTTAGTATACTTGTAGTTACACACTGCCTTTTACTAAAATAGGCTTTTGTACAAGATTAGTAAAAAATCCAATAGAGATACTTAAATTCAAAAACAGAAAAATAATGAGAAATTTACTTTGCTAGACAACATTCGTCGACATAGCATGTACGCAGATCTTGCCTCAATTCCTTTCATACCTTCACCTGCAGAGACAAGTAGTAAAAGAAAAGGGACGTCCATTCGTTAATCATGTAACTATTAAAGCAAATTACCATAAATAATTCAAATTATTTTATTTTAAAATATAATTGAGGTAAAATTTACGCAACCAGTTAAATACCATTATGTTCCACCCATGTATCATACATCAAATTTGTAATTAAAAGTATTTTTCTTCTACATATATTAATCCTTTCCATGTCTGGTGTACTAAAAAATAAAATTGAACTCTTCATCCACCTCATTGGAGCCACTTAGCTATTTAGCTGTAAGAATCCCAGTATAAGACAAAAGATTAAATAAATTATTGAATTAAACAAAATTAAATTAAATTTTTAAAAATACATCTGTTTTATAGTATCAGATTTCCCCTTCATTTTAACTTTGACATTTAAATTTGCAAAAAAAAAAAAAAAAAAAAAAAAAATCTAAGGTGATTATTAAAAATGAAGATGTTTTCAGATTTCGAGCTAAAAAGTACATAAGAATCAGTTATCAAAAGTTAAAAAACATAGCCATTTCCGTTAGTTTATGCTAACCAATTTTTGTTATGTTTTAACTTCGACGATTTATTATTTGTATAGAATCCTGACAAGATGGATAAAAATTAAGATAATGTTTGGATTCAGTTATAAAAAATTCACTATAGCTAAAAATCACAACCATCGCAATCTTGTGATATCTAATCTAAAAAAATTTCTTAAATATTTTGACGGTAATATGTCCGAATTTTTTTTGTGTTATCCTGTAAAATAAATAAGAATGAATAATAAAACCGAAAACCATAACAATATTGCATTGTTATCGGATTTACACCAGTATGTAAAATTTAATCTAGATTAGATATTTCAAAGTAAGTTAAAATTTGAGTACCATTTCTGAACTGCAAAAATGTACACACGATCGTTGAAGTTAAATAAAAAGTTATAAAGATAAATAATTTTTGTTAAAAGAAATCGGGAAAAGATTCAGTCCCAAATATTTACAAAATAAAATATATGTTGTAATAATATTATTTTAGCCAATCTAAAACTTAATACACAATCGTAAAACTTGTACGATTTTTTTAAGAGCAGATAGACATGAAATAAGTTATTCAAGTACTTTAAGCACTTGGTTTATGACCCCTCAAATCTGACCGAGCTCATTTTTGTTCATATGCAGAAAAGTGGTATGAGGAATTCATTTTTTAAATTTAATAACTTGGTCAATTTTAGTTTTTAATGAATGGGACTTTCTTTGTGTTACTTTTCATTGCAGAAAAAAAAAATAATAATAATAATACTAAATGTAACTTGTAGGACAAAAGGCAATTTATAAAAAATTAAATTTCGTAATTTTTTAAGAAATAATTTTACTGACCCAACTCATTTTAATAATTTCTTTACCTTATTTAAAAGATTTTTGTAACTGGAATTATATGTCTATGGCTAATGGTTTAGGAATTAGCCAGTGGCTACCGTTGAGAGAGACACACTCTGTATATGTATGTATGTATTGTACATATATATCAGCCCATAAATGTTTTGGATACACTTGAAAAGCTTATAATTGGGAAGATATTTTCAGAAAAATCAAGAAAATTTCCTTAACTTACCACATGCTAGACACTTAAAGAATTTTACAGCTTCCTTTGTGGACATTTCAGTATCAGATTTTGAAAGAAGATTGAAAAATTGGAGCAATAAGAACCATTTGATTTGAAAAACCATCTTAACAGATGATAAAATTCAGAAAATTTAATCAAGGAATATTCTTTTCACTTTGATTTTTTTATATTCAATTTATTCTTTTATCGATCCCCATTTATAAGAAAAGCAATCTAAAAACGCGTCACAATGCTAAAAAAGAAAAAAAAAATGAATTCCAAAAAACTTCCACACTCTCGTGCAATATGTTGTGGTTCCTTCACTTTTTATACGTTTGTTATTGGAGCTTTAATATCAGATTCGGAAAAGGATTTCAAATGAAAAAAGTAATCTTTTTGTTTCATTTTACATAAAAATATAAATTGTACAGGTTTTAAATTACTTTTCTAACCAGAAAAAAAAAATCAGTAAATAAACTAACATAGAGAAGATTGTGTAATGCAGTATTTGTATTTCTTTCAAACTGTGAAATAAAGTATAAATGTGATTTTTAAAAGGATTAGCTAACATTTGAAGAATTTTGAAAATTATTTTTCCCTAATTTCTATTTACTTATTATATACATATATAATTATAGATAACATTCATAAAAAATGATTTGAACGAGAGAAAATTTCCTTTTGTAGGCACAAATTGAGAATTTTATTAGTTTTTTATAATTTACTAAATTTTATTTATTATTATTATTATTTTTTTACGTTAATGGGTTTTAAACACCAAAAACTTATATAATAATGCTTCAAATCATCACTCCATTAATTTTTTCTGTTCTTAATATAGTATAATTTATCGAGATTTTTTTTCAATATAATGAAAAGAAAAGAAAAAAATCAAAACTTTCCAAAGAAATCCTGTTTTTTGATGCGATTTTGTCTACGTTCTTATGTATATTTATTTCATAAATTAATTTATTAATTGTAAAATCGATCCATATTATATTAAGAACACTATATTCATAATACAAAGAATAAATATAATGTGTTGGTTTAACACATTATATTTACTTCTGACGTTATTTTTGACGTTAAGGTGTTTTAAACATAGAAATGTATCTAAAAAAACTTTTAAATGGTATAATAAAAAAAAATAATATTCGCACATTCTATCCACAGTTTTATTTTTCTTTACAAAATTAATTTTTCTCAGTATTCGCTCTAATATATAATTTATACTATACATCAATATAAATACTAGATACATTAGTGCTAAATCTTTTCATTTAAAATTGTAATTAGTATTGTGTACATCAGCAAACAAAATGTACATGAATGGGTATCGCGTCTCTTAAAAAATTATCGCAAACATAAAAACTATTTTATTTTCGTTATATACTTAAATAAAAATTTAAATACTAGTTTATAGAAAACCGCTAACAGCGAAAGTTACTTCACAGATTGCTTTCAATTTCACTGACTGAGTTGCATTTGAATACGAGCGTGTTGTTATATACCTATTATAAACCTCGAGTTCCACCCCCAATTTAACATCCCCCCACCAGGGGAACTTTGTAATTTTTTTCGACACTTATCATGTGATATATCATTAGAAAGTACTTTTAACATTCTTTCATATTATGCATCTCCCCTCCCTCTTCCCCAAATTTCCTCTCGGGGTGGATGGCACATTACTGAAATATTTCGTCAGTATTTTTTCTTTATATGTAATTCATGTTTTATTTTCCTTTTCAGCTTGCATCCTAATAAAACCTGAGAGCTAATGTGCTCACCGATTCTGTATGTACGTACGTATGTGTATATGCACGTGTGCATGCATGTATGAAACATGATAGCTCTTGATTGAAATGTTCGATTTGCTATTACTTTTGTAAATATGTTCATACTGACAAGGCACTTCCTTGATTACTTTTGGGAGATCACTGGTTAAATATAAAGAGGAAAATAGAGCCTAATCCCGCTTTTAATTTGAATTTAAAAAATCATGCAGAAATATCTCATTTGCTTTAAATTTGGTACACCGCATTGTGGAGAGAAGTTGCTTCCCTGATTAGATTTGTAAGTCTATTGGCTAAGTATATATCAAACAACGGTTTCCAAACCCCCTCCCATAAACACACACTTAATTTAGATAAAGAGTTTTTCATGCAAATGTATCCGATTTGCTTCAGATTTTGCATACCGGTTTAATCTGATAACGTGTTTTCTTCAATGGATAGCAGCGCCAAAAGATGCCGTTTTCTGGCGGTTGTCCCTTTATTGACAACTTTCAGATTTCGTTCTCGCAATTCGGCGGGAATCTGGAGCGAGATTCTGACGAGATTTTTGCGGGAGAAAAACCGGTTTGGCGCGCTAAATTTGCCCTTCGTAGGGGACGGAATTCAAACATCCCGGCGTCAAGAAAAGATTACCAATTGGGAGTTTACTTGTATCTGTGAACTAGTCTGTGCCGTAGACTGATGTATACATGGTTGGGAACCCGACGAGCGCGTTATGCTGTGGCAGATCTGCTTTGTTCCCCAAAAAACGAACGCCACAGGCTGAGAGGTGTAGACAGACGTGATCAAGAAAAACAGATCAACATTAAAACAACTGTATGCTCAGCTATCACTAGATTACCATCACCATGGATACCAGTACAACGGCAGCTCGGGTGATTATGGTTTTAATCGGCATGTTCTTACCGGCACTATGACTGAAATGTGTCCTTTTAGCCAGCTCTGAAATTTGGAAAAAACGACAGGAATATGTTAAAAAATTAAACTGATATAATTAAACCTCTAAAAAAAATTAAACCGCCTCAATATGGAGAACAACTAAAACTATCAAAGACTTTGCTTGGGGGATAAATCGCCAAATGAAAAACTTTCGAATCTTGCGCTAGAAAATACAACTCCTGCTTAAAAATAACATCGTTCATTGCAGAAATCATAACAACTCAAATTGTGCCAACTTACAAAGTGAAAAGATGAGTTTATCATAAAGCCGGTTCTTCATTTCCGTTCCCAGAAGGTCAGCATAAATATCTACAAATGTATTTCATCGATGAAGAAATGATAAATTATATATATGCTTGATACAAACAATGGATATAATTTCCGATATAATTTTTTTTAAAGAATTTGGTAAAATAAAAATTACGAGATTTCAAGTATAATGAAAGCATGTGCTGTAATAAAAAGGGTTATCTCTAAACATGAAATACTTTACACTATTGTTTAATTTTTGCAAAGTATCTCTTCTCATATTCGCAGATCAGTTCATTTTTAAGAAGTTATGCCCTTAAGTGTACTTCTTTTCAGTTTAGCACGTTAAAAACGTTAATTTAAATATATCCTGATCTTCTTAAGAACATAAAATATCACCAAAAATGGCATATGTAGAAATTTTTAAATCTACCAGATAATCATAAATCATCGTGTCCCCTTCTAATTTTCTAAATCGCATCGATATGTCACTATAAAGTACTTCTTTATTATAGCCTTTTTACAGTATCTACATTAATTTAAAAATATAACGATATTAATATAATTAGTATTTGACACAAAGCTACATTGCACACTAAATTATTAAAGATTAAGTAAATTTTTATTTAGCTCTGCCAAATTTTCTGCTTAATTTTTCGTAATAGGTATTATTTAAATATTTTTTATTCATATGCTATAAAATTAAATTGTTAGGCAACGGAAAAAATTAAATTAGTAATGCCAAATAAGTAAAGTTATACAGGGTGAGACATAAATATCGAAACAATAGGCTATCTCCTTAAATATTGCCCCTAGACCCATACTCCCAATTGCAAAAATTCATAAAAAAGGATGAAATTTCTGATAAGATATGTTACAACTCCATTGGGGGGGCCAAACATAAATTTTTATACGGCCCCCGTAGCGCAAAATTCCCAATTAGGAAATTATTCCTTATCCATTAATAAATTGAACAAAAAAAATCATCTAAATATCTATAAACCTGACACAGATATTAAAATCCGAAATTCTGCTAAATTCCTGACTTACACCACTTTATCATGTCTGTAAACGGAGAGTTTTTTGCTGATTTTCAAAGCAAGTGAGGGATCTTTCATAAATTGTATATTATTAAATATAGATTTAATACAGTGCCTCTCATTTGGACATAACAAAGCAGAGAATTGAAATAAATCTAAACTTGTTTTAAATTATGTTGGTAGTCTGCAATGGAGGTCTGCATGGATCGAAATTCCTAGGTCAGGTCCCAAACCGACCCATAGGGGAAAAAGTTTGGCGCGGCCTGAAAAAATGTTTACATCATAACCCAGACCGGTTTGAAAAATAGTTTAAATCATAGCCCGGTTCAGTCGCAAATTTTTACACAGTTTTTTATTTCGGGTGGGAAAAAAATTGTTTCATATGGAAGAGTTCTGACCAAAAATTCCTTTTATAACTTTTCGTTTTTATGTATATATACTTTTTATTATTAAAGAAGCGCTAAAGGCTGCAATATATTTATTTTATCAATGAATCTCTATTTATATGAAATTTTCACTCTTATTTTAATATCGTAAATCAATATCCCATGCGTTGGAGACTTTGAAAAATGTTATACAGTAAAACATATTTTCCTTTTAAGACAGAATTCCGTCATAGGCAAATTTTTTTCACTGGTTTTATTGTACTTAATTTTTTTTGCCTTTGAATAAACTATTTTTAAAAAAAAATAAATCTTTTTTTTTTTTTTTGTAAAATAAAGATTTTAAAATTTATGTGTTTTCCGTAAAAATTTCGATAGAGCCGATTTTTTTCTTTTTATGCACGCATTAAGTCAGTCAGAGATAGTGATTTTAATATGGGTTTTGTCGAGACCGGGATTGAAAATTTCATCCATTGTGCACCTAGGAAAAAGGAAGCAGTCCTCTCCTTTATGAAAAGTACGTTAGGCCCGACCTGTCGAGTCTTCAGAAAAAACTATTATCTCGGTCCTGGCCCGGCCTGGACCCAGAATACAGATTTTATAACAACCTCTCCAGGACGATTAAAAGCCTGAAGTTGTGAGAGCTAAATAAAAAAAAAAAATTAATCTTCAGCTTAGAAAAATCATTTAAAAAAAATGCTTTTTAACGGCGGACATTTAAACAATACACTTCGTTTTTCTGATTAATGATATTTCCCCCCACAATTTCTTGTCTTTAAATTATTAAATGCTAAGAATTTTGAAAAGAAAAAAGAACTTGAAACACGTCATTTTTGATATTTTACATTAGTTTTGTTTCGGCAAATTTGAAAAAATATTTACTTTTGAAAATATGATTTTTTTTTAAAGTTACATTATTTTTTCAATAAATATTTTTAATAGTTTTAAAATTAATATTAAAAAGCAAAATCCCTGGAACAAAACAAAAATCAGATTTTAATCTTTAATTAAATGAAAAGAATTCGAAATCCGATAAATAATGTTACGAGTTATAACGATTTTTGATTGTCCCATTTAAACCAGTACTAACCACATAAAACTTTAATAAATTGTATGAGAAATTTTAGGTTGTGATTTTCTTAGCAAGTTATAAAGCTAACCATCACAAAAAAAAATAATATTCTGCAAATCTACAGATCATAATTTATTTTTACGCTTAATTTTTAAGTCAAAATACTGTGTAGTTTTTTTGTAAAGTTTACGACAAAATGTGATTTATGCAGCCTAGTAGAGGATTCGCTTCGCTCATCCTAATAACACAAGGAGTACTTTCTATAAAATTGAATTTTCCTTAAGAAATTTAAATTGATTTGCACACTTTCAAAATTAGTTAATATATATATATATATGTATATATATATATGTATAGATATATATATGTATCATAGAAACTATTTAATTCAAGACAAGGAATTCATCTTTAATTAATTATTTCAGACACGCAAACATACCCGCTCACTAATGGTAATCCTATGGAAGAAATTTATAAAAATATCACGGTTTCATTTCAATATTTTTAAATGATTTTTTTTATTAGATAGATAAAATCGATCGGTATAAATGCCGTTTCTTGAACTTTTTGATTATGATAGCAGATTTTTGAAATTTTGAAATAATAAAAATATTGATTTTCAACCGAGATATCTTTATAAATTTCTACCATAGAATTAGCATTAGTGACAGGTCTTTTTGCCTGACTGAAGTAGCTTTTTAAGCGTCATTTGTTATGCTTAAAAAAAAAAAAATAAAAAAAAAAAAAAAAAAAATAATAAATAAAAATTCTTCTAAAAGTAAAGAATTTAATTTAAATTCAAATAAAAACTCTTCTAAAAGTAAAGAAATTAATTTAAATTCAAAAGTGACCACATCATTCAAAAGTGGTAACATCATTCAAAAGTCGTAACATCATCGGGTCCATTCTCCCGAAAATAACAACCATTTTTCAAATGGTTAAAAAATTGTAATTTAAGAAATTACCCCAACCATTTGAAAAATGTTTCACTCGATACATTCATCTATCATTTTAAGCTAAATACCAGTTGTTTTATTGTGTATTATCCGTGCAACTGCTATAAATGACTTTATACATGCTGCAATTTGAAGGTACGGTTCGTTTAAGTTATATCACTCTATTGTCGCCAAGCATAAAAGTTGGCGACGAAAGAAACATTTCAAACTATTTAACATTGTTGGTGCAAAAGTAATCATTATTAAAATACAGCTTTGGCATATACTGTTATACTTGTAAGACTTTGGCATATATTGTTTGATTTTACAGAGCAGAATTTTGGTGATGGAGGTTTTAAACCAAAATCGATCGCAGCACATGCATCTGTGAATGGGTCCATCAGACATCGAATCAAAAAAGTTTTTTCCCAGTTTTTCCCAAGCCGATTGCTTTTTAGTTTTCTTTTTAGGTGGTGGAAAATCAAGAGTAATAGCTATAACATTTTCCGGCTTGTTAGAATCACTATTGGCACTCAAATTTTCCTGGTTAGAACCGACCGATAGTAAAACGCCATGGCTAGTGGATTGGTCGCCCTGGCGACATGATGTTTTACAATTAATCGGTTCGGCATTAAATTGCTTCCTTTTTCGTGATCGCCTTTCAACACGTAATTGGTTTTCAGCGGCTCAATAATCTTTTGATTTTATCATTTTCTGCATTGAAAGACGTTTTTGCGCCAAACCAAATACAGTATTACTCAGTTATCCCGTCGACCAATTTCGCCAAATGATACGAATCGCCAAACTAATAAGCAACTTATACATGTTGACTAAATTTTTATTTTAAATAGCAAAAGAAGAAATAAAAATCACTTTATGATTGTTTAAGTACGCGTATTGTGTTTAATATCATTGAATGCGATATTCACGTTCATTCATTTCTTTGGCTTCGGCTTTTTCCGTATCTGTTAATTTCCGTCTACCCATTTTTAAATTTGTTAGTTTTCTCCTTTATTACAATGATTTTAACCATTTTAATTTACTATTCAAATAAAAATTCTTCTAAAAGTAAAGAATTTAATTTAAATTCAAATAAAAACTCTTCTAAAAGTAAAGAAATTAATTTAAATTCAAAAGTGACCACATCATTCAAAAGTGGTAACATCATTCAAAAGTGGTAACATCATCGGGTCCATTCTCCCGAAAACAACAACCATTTTTCAAATGGTTAAAAAAAGATTTTTATGAGTTTTCTAGAACTGTTAAAGTAACATTGTTTTTTGAAATGCGCGCATTTAAATTTGTGTGTAATCCCTTAAAACCAGATGATTTTTTTAAACGGATATAACTTTGTGAGTTTTGGAGATATGAAGATGCAACTTTTTGTGTCTTATTCTGGACTGAATAAAGAAAGTTTTCCTAACTGGAATTTTTATCCTACGGAGGCTGTATAAAGATTTAATTTTCGTAATTTTTCAACTAGACTCCCCATGGAGTCGCAATTTATCTTATAAAAAAATTTTCAAGTTTTTTTATGCATTTTTGCAGTTGGAAGTATGGGTCTAAAGGCAATATTTAAGGAGATAGCCTATTGTTTCGATATTTATGACTCACCCTGTAGAACAAAATCTTTTTCTGCAGATGTTTTTTCTGCAGTTATCGTGAAACAGACAGACTAACTAACTAATAAACTTACAAACTAACGGACTGAAACAAAAAACTTTTCGGGTCACCATAGTAATCATTCAATGAAGTTTTGGCAATAATATAGACAAGGTAAAACTCGTCAAATTTCGACGATATAAAACATTTAAAAAGGAACTGTTTCGTTGATTTATAATAAACCTACAAAGATAGTTACAAAAAATGCACGTTATATTCGTATGTCAAGCTCTCAAATAAATTAATATTTAATCTAAAGTTAACAAAATACTATTTCTATATAACTCAGCTGTAGGATTGTTAAAATTAAAATTTAATAATACATGTAAGCAGTAAAAAATAATAAAAATCTGTTATTACGGTAAAGTTATTAATTAAAGCTAGTAATTCTAAAATGAAAAATAGCAAAATTTATTGTCTGAGCGAAGCGAAGTCTTAGATACGTAACGATATTAAAATTCAAAAAAATTCTTTCGTCAAGCAAATCTCAAAAAGTACTTGTCGGATTTCGATTCTGTTTGTACCAATAGGTACCTATTGAGGTAATCTGGTGAATGCACCTACTTTTGAAAATTAATTCCAAATAGTTTAAAAGTTATATTAAAAAAACTGATAAAAAAGCACAATTTATTTGCATACGTCACAGAAATTTGGTGTGCGTCATTTTCACAAGCTGGATATTTTCGTAGATAACCGAATCAGTACATGGAGTAAATAGTAATCATTTACGCACTCAGAAATATTGAATGCAATAAAACATTTTAAAATTTAATCATGCAGGAAAATAAAACTGTTATTTTTTTATATTAAAAAAAATGTCATAAAAACTTAATAGCATTTTTTGATCGCTAAAAGAATATTTTATGTATTACGCGTGTGAAAATTAGAAACAATTACGTTTTTAAATAAAAAGTTTCTTTTATGGCATCATTTTCCCTTTATATTTATTTTTATTGCATGTTTTCTTTTAACTTATATTTTGTTTGTGTGTGGAAGTCAATCTGGTCACTAATTTTTCGGCACGGATGCCACACGCGCATCAGACTTGGCGCATTTTTTTTCAAAGCCCATTTGGCGAAAACTGCGTTTTTAAATAACGCTTACATACACATTTTTAAATTATTTTCCATTATCAAAAAGAACTTACAGTAAATAAAATAATAATAATAATTAATAACTATAAAAACAAATATTTTATATAATTAAAAAAAGGAAATGAAAGTAAATAAACTTTTTATGAGTAAATAAACAAATAATAAATAAATAACCATCTCAGGTAACCATCTCAGGTAAAATAATGCCATTTTGACGCCAATTATGTACCCTGGTCCATATGTGACATGTTTTCCCATTTTTCATCCATTTCCTGTTGGCATACAACTTTGAAATTTGGAATATGTATGCATACCTGGGAGCAATACTGGAATTAGACATTGAATTTTTTTTTATTCGATCTAAAAAGGGGCAACGGGGGTTATTTTTTAAAGATTTATACAATTTATACTGCATAAAGGAGCCACTTACCTATTTTTATATACAAGAAGAAGTAGGTGGCATCTAAAAACAATTATAGTATCCATAAATAAAATTCTTGAGATAATATGCTAGAGATATAAGCACCGGGTTTGGCGATATTTTTTATGCCAATTAGGCGAAAACATCGTTCTGATTACCAGATACATATAGCATGCTATAATAAAACGTTATTTATTTATTTCAAAATAAAAAAAAGGAATAAACGAAACATTTTATGTTATTAAAAAAAATAACAACCAATAAATGATAATATTTTTAGAACAAACAATTTATTATAACATTTATATGATAACCATGTTAGGCAACTGAACGCCATTTTGGCACCAATTAGGTATCTTGGTGTGTATAGGGCATATATGTGCCTTATTTATTTGTAAAACTGAGCATGAACGTTTACCAAGTGTGTTTTCATAGCCGCTTATTGATCTTTCTGCAACATAGCGCACCTTTCGAAGCCAAAACTGCACAAAAGAAAAAAATCAATATTTGCAGTATTTTTATTTCTTTTTTTTTTTTTTTTTTTTTTTTTTTTTTTTTTTTTTAATGTAATGCACATTTTGTAATCAGTAGGTTCGATAATCAGACCTCGTTTTTTTTTCTTTAAAAGATGATATTTCATACGACGTCTTTTTTGGATTCGTCATTTTTCCATATTTGATAGTATGCGTCTACTCGTTTTGTAACTTTTTTTTTTGTAACTTTCTTCTTTATTAACAGCGACATTTGGATTTCCTATTTAAATAAAAATTCTTCTAAATGCAAAGAATTTTGTTAAAATAAATAAATAAATGAAATACGGACATCTATTGTTCAAAGCACAAAATTTTTCTTATTGAGTTAATAAAAATCAGTAAAAACATAATTTTTATGATGATAAAAAGGTGACTTATGTTATAACAGAGTCATATATTATGTACTTTATGGATTAAGTATTAATATTTCTCCACCATTTATAAATAATAATAAGAATAATAATAAAATAAAATGCGGACAGACCAAAGTCTATATTTGACTGAAAACAACAACCATTTTCTAAATGCTTTAAAAAACGGCCAATGAAAAGTGATATTTCAAAAGTATTATGAAATTAGTTAAAAACCATTTACTTTCAACTAAATGAATAAAAGATTTATATTTTTAATGAAATAAATGGGATTTGAAAAATTATTGGAAATTTATCACCAGAGATGTATCAATATTACAATCGGTACCTTGTATGCAAAATGGAACAATTAGCAATACTTTTTGTACCCGAAAAATGGTCGTTGCTTTTTTTAAGGTTAAAAAGTAGATTACGAAATATTCCTATACAGAGATGCCAAGCCTCCGCTTATTGCATAGCAGAATTTTCTTATAGGAAAAGTTATTTTTTAAATCTGCAGAATGTTCCAATTTAATAAAACATTTTCTGTATTAAAATACCGGTATCCAAAATGCCGGAGACTTGGAAGCTCTGCCTATAACATTTTAATTAATCACGGTACTTTTTTTAATCGGATTCAAATTTAGTGGAGACTACTTTTTTGGCTAAAAGCAGCTTTTTTCCACATGTGTAACTACGATACAATTCCTTAATGCTGAAATAAAATGTTTTGACTTATGCTATTATTGCTTCCTCTTATTTATTTATTTGAATTCTAAATAAGATGACTCAAAATCGTGTTTTTTAAATGTACGAAAAAAATCCATTTCGAGAGAGGACGAAAAGAACAATATTTGGCGATTTATTATCTGCGCTTGGATAAGTGTCTTACTACCTTGTATTTAATACTCTTTACAATACTTCGCTATTATATGGACTTTGTCGCTTTTATAAAAAGTTTGACGTAATTTGGGCTTAAGAAAGTGAGTTTTTTACTGAATAATACAAATAAATGAAAAATGAATATTAAGAAATACTAAGAAAAGAAAAATGAAGCATTATATTGATCTATGTATATTTAAAAATGCATCTGCTAGCACTAATTAGATAATTTATGTATATAATAGAAGATAAAATAGCTTTTGATTCTATATTTCTATGCTATAAAGCAATAACGTTTGTGTGTTTTTCGTTATCATTGGGAGTACCTAGCCGATTTAAAAAATAATGTGGGCAAAAAATGTTGGTAATCATGTTTGCTGCAAAATATACTATATTTTGCGTAGAAACAATAATCACCATCAAAGCACGAGCAAAAAAATTTCTAAAATTGAGAATTCTTTAATGTTGATATGACTAAAAATTTAATTTTTTTTCTTTTTTTTTGTGGCAACTTTTAATATATAATATTCTCGTTATGAACGATTTCTAAAACATTCGACAATTTAAATTCACAAATTAAACATTTTTTTGTCTAGAAAAAGTTTTAAACCCAATTTATTGAGAATATTGCAATTTCTAGGATACTGTTGGGGTTAGAAACTAGAACTTTGGCATCACAGTAACTTATAAGATGTAAATGCTTGTTTAGGACAAATTCTTAAAAAAGGATTCCTTAATTCTTATCGACAACCTCATGGCATCCATGGAAAACAGATGATCAACAATATAAACTATTCAGACGGATCTCACACCATATAAAATGCACTTCATTCTCTTCAAACATAATAGTTTATGTTATTTATAGTTTCTCAAATCGATGCGGAGCTTCTGTTTATGCTCATGACACGATTTCAAAAAGTTATATTTCCAATGTAGGAAAATTTGGTGTTTTATTTTCTGTATTACTTTTAACATTTTGCATATTTCCACTTTTATATCCATGTATGGTTTGCTTTCCCTTTTATAAAAATAGTATATGCAACTTTATATATAAGATTTTGTAATTCTACGATTCAATATTCTTATTTTCATCATATTTTATCACAATGAATGACCAGTTAAAGGTAACATCTCATTTTCTTTACTTGTCGCAAGTTATTAAATGTGTATTCTCAGCAACATCGCTCAGACTAATCCCTCTGAGGGAAGTCCTAGTTCTACTATGATTCAATTATTGAGTTTGTCCCCCATTAAATCTAAACCCGACATGATTTTCGCCATATCAGAATTCAAATATGCACCTTTCGTATCTGTATTCACATTTTTTAAGAAATCGGTACTTTAATTTGATCATTTGAGATTAATTTAATTAAAAAAATTGAAGTCTCGATGTATTTAGCTGAAACAGATTTTAAATGATATATTTTTATTTTTTTAAGTATAGATAAAATTTTGCAAATGGAGCCAAAATTCACCGGATTTTATTCTTTACATATCACGTACTTTAATTATTTTTTTTTTCACTTTTAATGAGAAAATGGCAACATAAAGATATAGCAATCTGCCTTCCCCCTTTGTATTAAAAAAAATGGAGTACTTCTGTTGCCACAATTAGAAAAACGGTATTAAAAACTACAAAAAATATAACACTTCAAAAATAAATTAAGATTCAGTTTTAAACAATTTGCATTTAAAAGTACATTTTTCCCCTATATGACGGTGTAAAAATTAAAAATGTGCGTTGTTTAGAAGTTTAAAAATTTACAGTAGCAAAAAATGAATAACTGAAATCGCAGCTCAAATTTAAAAGTTTTGCCATTCGTAAAATGACGTATTTGTTATGCACAGATACGTTTGGCCTTTATAATATAGATAGAAGATAAGGATAAAATAAACGCTTCTCCGGTTCTCAGTAGCCATATAATTTTTCTGAGATGAGATTTTTATTTTATCAATAGGTTTCACAAAAGTTTTAAAATTCAAACTAGGAAAAACTTTTTTCTCGTTTTATTTTGTATTTTATGGAGATTTTAACGAAGTCTTATTTTTCTAATTGTTATTTTTTGCAAGTTTTCTGTATTCTTTTATCTAATTTTAATACACTCTATTGATATTTATCTAAATAAATCTTTAATTTATGTTTTTAATTAATAATAATGCGATAGCAAGAATCGAAAATATTTGTGATCTATGCTATAGCCCAAATCGCGAAATATATTTAGTTATTTTGAGCTCAGCTCAACTGAAAATTATAGTGCGGATTTGTTCCTATAATTTAAAATATCACATGTTATACATAATTCATACGTTGTTTTCAAAAATAAGTTGTTGGATATTTGTTCAAAAATAATTTTGTTAAATTTTACTATAGCAAAAAAACAACTTATAAAATTAAGTACGTACTATACAGTGGCGCCATGTATTTATCATTAATACTAACACATTTCCCGTTCATCAGAAAATGCAAAAAATATTATAACAATAAATACAAATGAATAAAGTTTCATTCCTTATAATACAGAAAATCCTATTTTGTAGCTTATTCATATATTTCTTCAAAAATACTTGAAATTTTTTTTTTTGTAATTTTTACTATAACAAAATAAAACTTATAAATTTAAGTAAATATTATGCAGTAATGTTATATTTTATCATTAATAATAGACCATTTGCTTTGAAGAAGTGCGCGTTATTCAGAAAATGCCAAAAATGTTACTACAATAAATATAAATGCATTGAGTTTTATACCTGAAGTCGAAGTATAATTATTGTTTGTATAATGTTCTTTATGAAGATATTGTTAACTAACAATAAAATTTCAGAAAGACTTGGAAAGGATACACGAAAAATTTTCGAAATAAAACAACAAAGAGCTCATAAACAAAGAAAAATATCAAAAAAGCACCAAATGTTGATTAACTTTTTTATTGACATTACAGTGATTGAACAAGATAAAGAAAGCCTAAAAGACATTTTCACATTTATTATAACAAAATAATTAAACTATTACAGCAATTAGAAAGAAGTGTAATGGTAACATGTTTTTATTTTAGTACAATATTTCCCTTTGTGTTTTATTATGTAAGTATTTTACTCACGAACGAATAGCGAGCAAAAAATTCGCATTTCTAGAAAAAAAAAAAAAAATTAAAAAAAAAAAAAATAAAAAAAAATACCGCATTCTTTCTTTATGCTTTGCTCACTGATGTATATTTTATTTCAAGTTATTGAAAATAGAGAAGAGGACAAGGAATTTTCATATCATGAAATTATTTTTTCTTCTTACAAGTTATATGCGAAAAAAAATCACCTTAAATGAAACTTTAAGCTGAATCCACAATAATGCAACATTCGATATATATTGGTACGTACTATATAGATTAATGCACTGATCGATATGTACTAATTTTAAAAAAAGACGGTCTTTTCTTTATTTAGAAAAATATGACAAAAGAAGTAATAGGCGAATTTATTTACTCTATTACAAATCCATGGTAAAATTTCAGTTAATTTTCTTAATTTCTAAGTTCTATGGTCCCCTTGAGTGTATTTCTCTTCAAGGCAAAGGAATAAATGCAAAATATCAATGAATTTGTTTGTTAAATTAAATCATATTAAGTATTTAATATACCGTAAACAACTGTCAATTGCGCTATTTAAAATGAGCTTAATTTTCAGTTATCATTAGTGAATTTCTATTGTATAAAGCAGCCTTATTGAAACTAAAAATAATTACTTTTTTTTTCGTGTTCAACTTTATTTTTATTCCACATAATGAGACATTTTCAAATTCATGTTGGTGTTTTTTGTGTACATGAACATATTTTTTTCCACTTTGTATTTCTATATTAAATAAAACTCCCGTGAAAAGCATAAATGAAGTTTAAAATGCAATTTCTTTAAAATAAAATATTTTGGTAGACGCAGAATTTAAAGTATATTACTTTCATACAGGATTGTCTTATTTTGGGGGGTTTCGTTCATCTGATGAAAATTTACTCGTTTCACTCTATTGTCCATCTCAGCTTCCGTTCTCAAAACCTGTATCAGTTAGAGACTTGAGATTTTGTGCATTTACACGTGAGTATTCCATGTAACATGACAAGTCACGAAATTTTGAAAAAAAAAATATTAATTAGAGCAAATTCTACAAGCACTGATACTCGGTGACTTCCTCATTGGAGGTCCTTTTTTTAACCCTTTTTCCCACGCACCAATTTCTATGACTTAACCACACGCACTGGGTCTATATGACCCTAACTTTTTCATGAAATTCTCGGTAAAATATGGATATTATAAATAAAATAAATAAAGTTAAAAGTATTATTTGAATCGTTTTTTAAGTAACAAGATGTATTATTCGTTTTAAAAATCAAATTTCAAAGCAAAACCCCCCCCAAAAGACCTGTAACGGTTGGGTGCTCGTGCTGGGAGTTAAATGCAGACATACTCAGGAATTAAGATAAAAAACACAGTTTATTAAAAACTATAAGGGCTCAAGGGAAGTTGAGCAAGTCTAATTTTCACAACTGAGAATACTACTAAAAGATTGAACTCATACTCACAGCACCGGAACTAGCTCAATCTGGGCAACTCTGATTACTTCTCACTATCTTCGGCTAAACTGCTAGACAAAATCTAATTAGACAGCCCGTGACTGTAGATATCCTTTATTTAACTTTGGATAATCAAATGCAATTACTATTAAATGTCTTACCACCGGCCCACTTCTCTAGTCGAATACCGAAACTCCTTCACAACTCACTGGAGGCTCGATGCTACTTTCAATCTCCTAGATACCAGCGGGAAACACCCTTCGCTGACTAATATCGCTAGAACGCTCACTCCTGGCTGGCTAATGCCAGAGACACCACTGCTAGCTGGCTAATGCTCTGCTGGCTATCGCCAGAGACACTCCTCACACACTCAAACTCCAAGCTTTTATATGCAGCAAACTGAGATACTTCACATTTACATATTACTACAAACCGCGAGCCTAACTGCAGAATCCGAAAGAGACACACACACTCTAGAAAGTTAAAGTAAAAGAGAGGATAGATGTCGTTTTTACGCTTACACATGTAAAATTATTGACGTCACGATCTCAGAAATACTAAAGTGCCTTTATGCAAAAGGTCACTCCCTCACAGACCTATCTTTAATTTTGTATCTTTTTTCGGCATTCATTCGTTTTCTATCGTTTTGAAACGCTTACATATTTAGTACATAATTTTAACGATTTTGTTCTTGGAAAAATATGTTTAAATAGCATTACAAGCAATATTTTGAATAAAAATTGTATATTTTGTTATATTGTATATTTTGTATGTTGAGTAAAAGTGACCCATTCACACTAGCCACTATGGAAAAATATCGTGTTTCAAGATATTGTTCCCAGAATTCCCTCTTGCTAGACCACTCAGTAAGGTACTATAAGTGGCAGGTGCAAGTCTTGAGAAATTCCTGAAAATCTTGAGCATGAAAGGGAGCGTCGGGTTAAAAATAAACGCTGCGTGTGCTTTCCGGTTAAAGTCCCTGAAAATAATGTTATTTTAGATTCCTTACCATTTTCTTCAATGTGGATACAAGCTCAAATACTAAAATGCAATTTTGGTGCTGGTCAGGTGGACAATAGGCCTGAACTCACCTAAAAAGGATAAATATATGTACATTTTTTACATTTTCAGTTTCAATGTTGAAGTTTTTATTTCATGAACGATTGCTATTTTTATTTTTAAAAGATTGAAAGCGTAAAAGAAAAGTGAAGGGAAAGATGGTTTCGATGCCGGCTTTTTGAAATCACACTGTATATTTTAATCACCCTGTATTTAGATCAATATCTTAAGATAAGAAAGTGGAGTAATATTTTGAAAAAAAAAAAATAAATATCGTTATTCAATTTATGTCATGTAAATGCAAAAATTAGAAACTTTGCAACAGCAATAAACAACAACAACAAAAAAAGAAAAATGTTTTCATACGTTTCATAAAAATTTCAATTTTATACGGATTTTTGTAACATTTTATAATGTTGTAAAATGCTTTGAATTTTTTTTATAGAGAAAGTAATTTTAATTAAATAAAAATTACTTTAAAGAAAGTTTATTACTTTTTCAAATTATAAAAATCTTATTTCTTCCAAAGTGTATTTCAATGAGTTTCAGTGATTTACAAAATTAGCCCAAGCGGGAATAACAGTTTCCAAAATATAATTACGTTATCCCAACAAGCTTCCGAGTTAGGAATTAGAGCAGAAAAAATTAAACATACTTTTTTTATTTAGGTTATTAAAATTCAAGTAATTTTTATTTTACGAATATACTTTCGAGGTCATAATTAAATTGAAATATAAAGTTACATCTGTTCTTCCACGAAATTTATTTTGATATATATATATGGATATTTTAATTAGTTTTTTTAAATAAAATATTAATTTTAATTTATGACTTATAATGGGAAATCCAATCTTCAAAAGCTTCGACTATAGTAATTTATGATTGCTACGTACGCATCTAAAAATATATTTTAAATAATACTTATCCCAACTGGAATTTTGAGTAAAAAAAATGTTTCATCTAAATAATTATGTAATATCTAAGAATTCCAAAATAGCATACATAAATAATTTGATTTTTAGACATTTTTTCAAATACAACTGATTTTATAAATCAGTAATTAGGGCTCTTTATGCAAAATATGTAGAAGAATAATTAGATTAACAAAAATTACTGTTAGGAAAATTTCACAATTCTTAAAAGAACTGTGTAAATAAATGCACTGTGAGTATTTAAGGACCAAGACACAAAGATCTTTAAATTTTCTAAAAAAGAAAAGAAAGATATTCCACTAAAAAAATTATCTCTACTTTATTCTGCTTAAAATGATATTCAAATCATTTTACCTTAATCGGAACGGGAAATCATTTTGGTTTATTTTTAACATTTTGTTTTTAAGCAGTGGTTGCCTTGGAAAAGACTTCTTGTGAAAATGCATCTATGTGTATAAAATGCAGTATATGACATGTGAAAATGCATATTTAAATTGTTAAAAATCTACAAACATTGATAATTAATGGTTCAAAGTTTGAATATATCTTATTCATCTCTTTTAATTTTGATTTAACAAGTTTAAAAAAAGAAAAAAAATCGCCGCCGAAGCGACCATTGTTTGACCGCGATCCTACCTTCGAGCTGAATGTCCGACTCTCTAAAGGAATCGAAAAAAAATCGAAAAATTGGTACCGGGCACATTTAAAAGCAAAATTACCCAACTTAAAGACACTGGACAGCCGGAAGGATTGAGGGGGGATCACATTAATATTACTTAATAGCAACTATTTATAAAAGTTTTGGTGTCATTACATTTCGGTAAGTGAAACTTAAAAATTAAAGTTGATTATTTAAGTTTGTAATGTAATGTGGCCGTATTATTCTTTATTATAAAATTATTTCTTTTCCACTATAACTCCAGAACAAGAAAATTAGTTTATTTGGATTGTTATCACAGATGACGAAGCATGTCGTTCTAAGATCGAAATATCAATTGCGTTTCAATGCAATAAAAAGAATGAAAAGTCAACGTATATAGAGCAAGGAAACAGAGATTCTATAATAGTGGACACATTTCTCTTATCACACAAAAAAGCAACGAGACAATTCTTCGAGATTGGCTGATGAATAATAAGTAAGTAATACGCAATTGAGTCACTCTTTCAGAAGAATGATTACTAACTCTTGAAAAATACTGCATTTTAAGCAGTGTTGAGTTCAGACACTTTTCTCCGGGAAGGACTTTTGTGGCTCCTACGAAAGGGGGGGGGAGAATATTTAAAGTTGCGGGGGAAATTGCTCTTTTTAACCATTGAAAATATAAAATCTGAAATTCTGTGTCAGGCAATATGTCCCCCCCCCCCCCCCGAGACACCCCCTGATAGCAATACTGGTTTTAAGTACTAAATAAACATAATCTTCCAAGTAACATTATGAAATGCAGTTTTTTAAAATTGAGAAGTAACATATTTTGTTGTTTCTCATTATTTTTCGCCATATATTGGTTCAAAATTTAACTTAACATTTTTTTTCTTTTTCTTTCTTTTACGTGTATAATGTCAGTATTTCACTCTCGAGAAAGAAGTGACACATTTTTCTCTCGACGATGGAGTGAAATATCTCACTCCTTTCTAGAAAGTCGGAAATTTAACACTTTAAGGAGTGTATTTTTATAAAGTTCACTCCAAAAAAAGAGTGAAAATGCCTTTCACTCTTCCAAAGAGTAAGCTTTTCACTCCTTTCCCTTTAAGAGTGTAAAAAATATATGCATACATATATATATATATATAAACAAACAAACAAACAAACAAAAACATGGTCTCTTACATTTAATTCGTTTAACATTAGATTGTTTCTTTGTCGTGATCGCATTCGTACATTTGGCAATCGGTGGGTTCGATAATCAGAACTTTTTTTCTTGCTTCAAAAGACGAATTTGTATAAGATGTCTTTTTTTAATTATTTTTTTTCCATATTTGATAATTTGTGCCTATCCATTTTGTTATTTTTTCACTTTCTTATGTAATAACATAAACATTTTGATTTCCTAATCAAATACAAATTCTTTTAAATGTAAATTTTTTTTAAATAATGAAATACAATACGGAAATCCATTGTCGGAAGCGAAAAGTTTGAGCGTTTCCCCTTAAGTTTATTAAAATCACTAAAAATATTAATTTTATGATACTCAAAACGTGGCTTACGTATCAAGAGTCATATATTACGCACACCATGGATTAAAAATTTATATTCCTCAATCTTTATATATATAAATCCTGACAAACGTGTATGCTTTACAATATTATTTCCTGTATTATAATTTTGATTAACCGACTTCAGAAAATCCTTAACTTTTAACTAAAAAGGGAAAAATAATCTTTTCTATCAAAAATTGAACCGACTTAAAAAAATACTGAAGAGTAAAAAATAATTTCCTTACATAATTATAATAAGAAATTAAATTAAGTGCGTAGTGTTTATAGTTAGCATTACTATATTTACGTACATTTATTTGATTTTCTGGAGTCGGTGCCAGCCAAACCAACTTCAAAATTAAAATTAAGTATCCAATGCAAATCTTTATATATATAAATCATCTGTGCGTGTGTATGTCACTGAACTCCTCCTAAACGACTGGACCGATTTCAATGAAATTTTCTGTGTGTGTTCCTGTGGGTTCGAGAATGGTTTAGATTCACATTTTAACGAAATTGATTCAGTACTTCTTAGTAACTAGGCAAAGACTAATAGTTAGTGATTTTTCGCTAGTTCAATGTGTTGAATAAGTTCGATGAATAGAGTGCGGACGGAATGTCTGAACCGTCTAAGGTGCCAGATTTAAGCTCTGCTTCTTGAAGAAAGAGATCGCGTGTTCGAAACTCACCCCTGACAAACGTGTATGCTTTACAATAATATTTCCTGTATTATAATTTTGATTAACCGACATTAGAAAATCATTAACTTTTAACTAAAAAGAGAAAAATAAACTTTTCTATCAAAAATTGAACTGCAAAGTGAAAAATAATTTCCTTATATAATTGTAATAAGAAATTAAATTAAGAGCGTAGTGTTTATCGTGCGTATTACTATATTTACGTACATTTATTTGATTTTCTGGAGTCGGTGCCAAGAAGGACAACATTTGTCGGTGACAGGACAACGTTTTTCGGGCCCGCTAGTAAATTATATAAAAAAAGTGGAAACCACAAGGCCACGACTAAAAACATCAAACATTTTTAAAAATGGTTGAAAAAAATTTCCAATTGTTTTGGAAAGTCGTATATTTAATCTATAGACTGTACGCATTAAGTCTATAAAAACAAGTAATATGTTGAAGTTTCAACTTCAGGGCGATTACATGTAAAACAGAAAAAACGCTCAGCACGTGACACTTCCATAAATACCTATATTTATTATTTTAAAAGTTATTAAAATGTAAGCTATGCATTAAAATTAATAAAATATCTACATTTTTATATCAGCATATTTTTTTTTAATTTGAGGACATACGAGGAACAGATTTTTTAAAAGAGCGGTAGTATGTGAAAAAGCTGTTCTTACACAGTGATGAACCTTGTAATGTATACCAGTTTCATTATATTTGAAATAGTGTAACATAATAAAAATACTCTGGAAACAGTTTTTCTCCGTGGACCATTATGTAGGGAAAATCGTTTCTATAGCCATGTGAAGGAATAACAAATACTAAGCACATAATTTTCTTAGAATAAATATTTTAGTAAAATATATAAAGTCTTATTATTTTAAAAAAAAAAATGTGTAATTTCATTAAAATGTACTTTAAGTGATTTTTCCCATTGACAGTGCCGTACTCCAAGATAATTTACTAAAGCCAGACAAAACCATTATATTAACATGCAATTCAATTTAAAACATAACAAATTTATTAAAAATACAAAATTAAATATTATACAATGAAAGGAATCACATCAGTTCTCCATACTAGAACTCCACTACTTTATGCACTCTCAGTTCTTCCATGCATACAAAAAAATATAGATATATCTTACAGGTTCATTCTGATAACTAAATTGGCCTAGGCCAAACTAGTTTATCCTAACGCCCATCGGATAAACTAGTTTTTCCTAGGCCAAACCGGTCTATTCTAACGCCCATCGGATAGACTAGTTTTTCCTAGGCAAAACCGGTCTATCCTAACGCCCATCGGATAAACTAGTTTTTCCTAGGCCAAACTAGTCTATCCTAAGGCCCACAGGACAAATTAGTTCTTCCTAGGCAAAACTAGTTTCGTCTAACTTTTTTAGGATAAACTAGTTTAACCTGCTGTTTATTGGTCTGAACTAGTTTATCCTTAGCCAATTCAACTTGGCGTGTTTTTATTGAACTCAATGACCGCCTCAGCGCCTACATTCTAGTTTGTCCTAGGCTAATCTAGTATATCCTAGGCCAATGTAGTTTTACGTGTTTTTAGCGCACAGGCGTCAAAGCCTGAGAAATAATGGACTCGCAGGTTCAGTATGTATGCTTGTACACATGTATGTACGTGCGTATGTAAGTAACGCGGTAACTCGTGATAGAAATATCCAATTTGCTTCAAATTTTGGATGTAGGTTCATTCTGATAAGGTACTTTTTTTTATTAGTTTTGGGATTTTATTGGATAAGAATTTAAGGGGGGAGGCGAACGGGAGGCTAATTCCTCAACGTTAATTTAGAGAAATGTATTTTTCATGCAGAATTATCAGGTTCCATTCAAAATGTTATATATAGGATCATTCTGACAAGGCGCCTCCGTGATTAGTTGTGGTTGTTTATTGTTTAAGTGTAAAAGAAAGGGCAATATAGGTAACCCCCCATAATTTAGATAAATGGTTTTTGGCGCAGAATTTACGGATTTGCTTCAAATTTTAGATATAGGTTCTTTCTGATAAGTCGATTCCCTCGATAGTTTTAGGGGTTTAATTGTTAAATATGAAGGGAAAAATGAAGAATTACCATCTGACCTAGGAAAAATTAGTTTATCCTATGGGCATTTAGATAAACAAGTTTGGCGTAGGAAAAACTAGTTTATCCGGTTGGCGTTAGGATAAAATAGTTTGTCCTAGGTTAATCTAATTTGGCTCAAAATCGGGTTTGGTCGTTAAAAAACATATCTTTCACTAGAATAAATATAAATGTGTGTCAAGAGTCATTGCTTATAACATCCATACAGAAATTTAACATGTACACCGTAGAGACATGATGCATTGGACATGGTATTTGCTTATTTTATTTTATTTTTTATCCTTATCAGAATGAATCTACATACAAAATTTGAATCAAATCGAATATTTCTATCACGAGTTATCGCGTCACGTACATACGTACATACATATAGAACCTGCGAGACCATTATTTCTCAGACTGTGACGCCTGTGAGCTAAAAACACGTAAAATTACATTGGTCTAGTATAAACTAGATCAGCCTAGGACAAACTAGAATGTTGGAGTTGAGGCGATCATTGAATTCAATAAAATCACGCCAAATTAAATTGGCCTAGGATAAACTAGATCGGCCTAAAACAAACTAGTTCAGACTAATAAACTGCAGGCTAAACTAGTTTATCCTATAAGAGTTAGGCCAAACTAGTTTGTCCTATGGGCCTTAGGATAGACTAATTTGGCCTAGGAAAAACTAGTTTATCCGATGGGTGTTAGGATAGACCGGTTTGATCTAGGAAAAACTAGTTTATCCGATAGGCGTTAGAATAGTCCGGTTTGGCCTAGGAAAAATTAGTCTATCCGATGGACGTCAGGATAAACTAGTTTGGCCTAGGTTAATCTAGTTTGGCCTAAAATCGGGTTTGGCCTGTAACATATATATATTTTTGTGCTTACAGAGTTTTTTTGAGAAAGACTTTCGTTACTATGCCACGCACAGGCTGACTTCATATCTTTTTATTTCCCTCTTGGGAGTTCTTTATCAAATTTCTTCTTGATCCCTATGGACATTAAACGCTTAACTTTTTCGGGTAGGGATCCGATACTATCGTCCTCTCTCAAAAGAAAGAAATTTCTTTAGCTGTTAAGAAATGCTACTTCGAAGGATATTATTAAAAGGGCAATTTAAAGAAATAATTTCGACTGCTTCTGTAAACGAACTATAAATGCTACAGCTGCATGTTCTTTAGCGATCACGTTATAGTAAATTTCAATAAATATATAAAAATTAATGCGATCAATCGATGCTGGATTAATTTGAGTTTCGTGATTGCCCCAGATCGGTGGCTCGCGGATTATGTTCCATCTTGTGCTGCGTTTGTAGCCTTGCCAACATGTAATTGCGATAATTTCCTTGCTGTGTGTCGTTTCATGTGGTTTAGTCGGTAGAACGTCAGTGCGCTATATTGATGACTTGGATTCGATTCCCAGCATGGAGCTTTTTCACTAAGTTGGCATTTACACCTTTTAAGCAATTCAAAATTTGATTTTCATTTGAAATGATACATAAAAATTACAGGCGATTGGAGTATATTTGAGGGAAAAACAGCACGTTCAGAAGGATTAACAAATGAACTCATAAAATCATATATAATACATTGGAAAATGTCAAAAACACGAAAATGCTAAAATATAAACGAATTTAGAATGCAATTTTCTTGCAATATTATCGAAAATATAAAAGAGCTGTTGTTTAGAATCTGCATAGGATTGTTTAAAAGAAATTCCATATGTCCATATAGATTTCACACATTTTAAAGATCTAGTTTTAAAAAGAAAAATACTTTTGCTCACATTATCTCTGCTGAATATATTGATTTCTAAAACATTGCTTTTCTCTTATTTTCGTTTTGGTAAAATAAGGAATTTTGGAGACTTTCCTCTATTGCATGGATATAAATCGCCAATAAAGAAATCGAATCTTAATTTGAAAAATACTTTGTTCAATTTCACTGGGAAAATAATCATCTCATGCATTTAAACAGGCATGATGAAGGATAATTTGATAAAAGCAATTAACCTTCATGAAAATGAGGTCATTTGGTTTTATCTCATTATTTCGATTTCAGCTGAAAAAATTTCAAACTAGTTTCTGAAAGTTTTCTTGGAATCCAATTAATGACATAGAATGTGGAATCCAATTAATGACAAAATAATGGTTTCGTTAAAATGAACAAGATTTTTTTAAAGTTAACAGTTAGTAAGTTACCATATTTAATTGGAAATGTATTGTCGTATTTATATTTGAAACTTTTCAAAATTAAAGTAATCTATTCGAATACTAATTGTAGAACAGAAGCATGAAAACAGACTTTAAATAACTTGGAATTCATATCAAATGTGCCAACGACCTAAGAAATCGATTCAGAATAATTTATTTATTTATTTATTTATTTGACGAATTTCTTAATCTTTAAACGTAAAAGAATTTTTCATTTTTGCAACGTGAAAAAAATGTGTGTTTTCAAATGCAATTTGGCAACACCAGTGGCTAAAAGCTTCTTCGCTCGGAACTGGAAGATGAAATGTGCTAGGTTCGAACCCAATCACGCCCGTCGGCCTATTCATTCGGAGTTTTCCCTGGTTTTCTTCGAACTTGGATTTATTAGTGTAAACACGGGTTTAGGTTCTCTTAGAAAGACCCCCAAGGAGGTCACTCTCCCCACTATGGAGTGTATCCCTAGTGTAGTTATTGGCCGTCATAAACACAACCATGAAATGCAATTTACCCGGAAAATGTATCTTAAATGCACCTTTTTTTTTTTTTTTGCTTTTGAAATAATCTTTAAGTAAATTTTTTAAATCATTTATCTCTATTAATGGCAGCCCAAGTACGGAAGATTAATACGTTTGAACATTGAATATTTTAGAATTTGTTTCCGCTAATTACGTATAATAAAAGTATAACTCTATAAAAATATTGATAAATATAACATAAAATTGACAAATATATCAATTAATCAAGAATGACAGTTGTAGAGAAAAGGAAAAAAATATTTGAGGTATTACAAATATAAGGATTTATTTTATTCAAACGTAAGAAATTTTTTCATCCAAACTTTAACGATCTTTCATACGCTCTCTGAGATAGATCAGACTCAACAGTGACCATTAGTTTGTCACTATTAACCCTTCATTCTGGGCGACACATGTGGAGATGGGAGGTAAGCTGTAATTACACACGGCCTTTTTCACTACTTAAATCGTTATTTTATTAAACATATAAAAAGCTCAACTGTATAAATAATCTAACATAGGGTAAATAAAATATATTAAATATGATACTTGACAGCTGACCATCAGCC
This sequence comes from Maratus speculifer, assembly GCA_964019185.1. Classification (NCBI taxonomy): domain Eukaryota; kingdom Metazoa; phylum Arthropoda; class Arachnida; order Araneae; family Salticidae; genus Maratus; species Maratus speculifer. The sequence continues at coordinate 288,544,891 of OZ025298.1, read as the reverse complement.
GTCCCCACGCTACACTTCATCGATGGGCGTCGTGCAACAAGTTACCGAAAAAAGTTTCACTGAGTCCTTCAGAAAGCTACATTCTAACCAAAATAACGCCAAATAATAGCCAAATAGGAGGATGTTCTTGTCCCGTTCTTCTTGCGCTCCGCCAAAACTCTGAAGTGAATTATGCTTCAGTTTCCACTTTTAATCAGGCGAATTAACTTCGCCACACACATGGATCATTTGATAGGTCGATATTACCTGTACGAAATTTAGGGGGGGGGGGGGAATAAAGAATAAATAAATAAATGATACTATATACTGTCTAGTAACACTAAAACCAAACACACTATTAATGTTTCGGAGATTCTACAATACTGTAGTACTACATAAGAATTCATATTTTATAATAGTGTAAATTTCTATTCGTTCTATTGTCAACAAAGTTAATTTTAGAAAAGTTTTTAATATTTTTTAAAACAGACAAAATGTGTAACGACAAGAAATAAAAAATAAAAAAGGCAGACCCGCAAAATATAAAGGATATGACAAATAATAATCTGTTAAATTTCCCAACATTATCTACAAATATAACCAGTGGCGAGCTAATATTATTGAGTTCTGAGCTTAAATTTTGAAATAATCGCAATTAAAAATACACCTGTAATTAGTAAGAGCTTTGGATAATTTTTACCTACTAATCTGTGACTTTTCATTAATACAAAATTACACTTTTTACTTAATTTATAAACATTATTTAAATAATTAATCGTCATTTATCACTAAAAAATTGTTATTGTACACCCAATATACCGGTACCTTTAATATAAAAATATTTCCTATTTTTTTTTATAAAAAATGGCTTTCAACTATACTCTCGATCCATGGACGTCCAGGTTAGAATTTCTGGTCATATTAATGTGAAATTTAAGTACAATGTACCAAAATTTACTTTTCATAACTTTTCTACTTTCTTTTATACTATAAAAATCTTAATTTTTCTACTAGTATACATGCTATTCGTATAAAAATTAACACAGTTTATAACAATAAGCTACTTAATCTTAATGTACAGTTTGAACGCAGTTTTGCTACATTAGTTTTGACAGGGTTATCCAAAATTCGTTATTTTTCAATTTGTTGACGGTTCCCAATGAAGTTTCGGGAACAAAATCCTCACGGAAATGTATGACCGGTAGTATTATGTATTGGCCATGTAATGTTCTGTACATATATATATATTATATATCTATATACTGAATTTATATTTACGGGAGTTATATTTATAAGTTGTATACATATTGTATATATATATTTAATTCACACAGGTATAGTAACTCTAATCACACACCATAACTATTTAACTAAAAAACATTAATACATAAACTATAAAACTAAACTTTCAATACATTAACTCATTAATAACCAAACCGTGAAACAAAATAGAAAAATTAAACTAGGACACGGGTGTCATGGTTGATGACATGCACCACAGGATTAAATCAGATTTTACGGATGCAACATCACCTTTCACCCGTCTAGACAAATATGAAAATTATCTAAAACCAATCAAAACAGGAAATAACAAAAAACAATTCAAACAGACTATTGATACCCCACAAAATAACTATTCTAATCAATCAACTTATTGAAACCACCAACTTTATCCAATAATGAATTCAGTTCCTTTTGATAACTGCTACCCTTAATAAAAAATCACTCGTATTTTTTTCACTAAGTTCGTAGGGTAATCCTGTTCATAACGTTGTCTACCCGCTCCACAATATCTTCAAACACATCTCCAGTCCTTGAACAGATTCTTTCCATATGAATCAAAACATTTCTGAAGATGTTTTATTTTACTGAAATATAAGCGCATGAATCAAAATACATTAACTTTAAAGTTTTGAAATTAAAATTATTTCGTTTATCAAACAACTTTGCAACCAAATTTTCTCCTTTTAAAGATATATTCACATCCAAAATATTTATGTATTTACAATCCTTTGAGAAAGGTTCTAATTTCAAATAAATAGCATAATATGTGAAATCAGGATATATATTGTCGCTTTTAATTTTACTATTAAAACATCATCTATATATCTATAAAACAAAATACTATTGTTTAAATTATTATTACGTTTATATATATGTAAATATATGTCAGCTAAATTTGAATTGCAACCGTCCCCCCCCCCCCCAATTGGAATACCTCGAATTTGTCTAAACAGTTTACATATTTTGTATATGTATTGCATATATATGTATATAATATATTAATTCATTTCCTTTAAATTGCTATCAAATCGTTTTCAAAATTTATTTCATAACGCTTTCAAATAAATATAAATAATATGCTTCGTATTTAGTTATATGGACATATTTTTAGAAATATGTGATAGATAAGCCAATAATGTGCGGGAATATTAACATTTAGGATTTTTTTTCTGTTGATTTAGCTTATTTGGGCGATTTTCAGAATTCGCTTACATTTCAGAATTTTATTTTTATTTTTCAAACTTTATAATATCTTTTAGAAATGGAGACAGGTGTTAATGCAAATGTTTGAGGTACATGAAAAAAAAATAAATGTGCACTTTGCCCTATAAAATAATACGTAAATGCTATTTAAAGTTGGGTTGTAATTCAAATTGTCAAGTCCATTACCATACAAAATTACTGAAAATACTCAGCTTTAAATTTATTAAAATTCCTAAAATCAACTTACTTTGAAGTGATGTACCTAAATTTGAAAACATGATATCTTTATATATAAAAATCTTCTGTGCGTGTGTATGTAATTGAACTCCTCCTAAACGACAGGACTGATTTTAATGAAATTTTGTGTGTGTGTTCCAGTGGATTCGAGAATGGTTTAGATTCACATTTCATCGAAATTGGTTCAGTACTTTTTCAGTAATTAGGGAAAAACTAATAAGTGATTTTTCGCTAATTAAAAGTGCTATATATATAAAAGAAAGTCAGGATTTCGTATTAATCACAGCACAAAAAAATCTACCGAACCAAAAATCTTGAAAATTTCGATAAAAATACTTCTTATAACATCGATTGTTGCTAAGAAAGGATTTTCGAAAATTCCACCCCAAAGATGAATAGAAAAAAGAACGAACTTTTAAAAAATTCCATAAAAATCGGCTTTTGTAGTTATTTTTCAACTAATAACATATTTTAGAGCATTTTTTCATTCTGAATCGAATGGTACTAAACAAATTCGTTTAAATCCAGTAGTTCGTGAGATAATTCACATTTTCCTAATTTGGCGATGTCTTCGGCGCAAAAACCTGAAATGTGTGTTCCAGTGGATTCGAGAATGGTTTAGATTCACATTTCATTGAAATTGGTTCAGTTTTTTTAGTAATTAGGCAAAAACTAATAAGTGATTTTTCGCTAATTAAAAGTGCCACATATATAAAAGAAAGTCATGATTTCGTATTAAGCACAGCACAAAAAAATCTACCGAACCAAAAATCTTGAAAATTTAGGTAAAAATACTTCTTATAACATCGAGTACCGCTAAGAAATGATTTTCGAAAATTTCCCCCTTAAGATGAGTAGAAAAAAGAACGAACTTTTAAAAATTTCCTTAAAAATCGGCTTTTATAGTTATTTTTCAACTGATAACATATTTTAGTGCATTCTCTCATTCTGAATCGAATGGTACTAAGCAAATTCGTTTAAATCCAGTAGTTCCTGAGATAATTCACATTTTCCTAATTTGGCGATGTCTTCGGCGCAAAAACCTCAAATTTTCAATGCTTATCTTTATGTATAAAAATCTTCTGTGCGTTGTATGTCACTGAACTCCTCCTAAACGACTGGACCGATTTTAATGAAATTTTGTGTGTGTGTTCCAGTGGATTTGAGAATGGTTTAGATTCACATTTCATCGAATTTGATTCAGTACTTTTTTTGTAATTAGACAAAAACTAATAGTTAGTGATTTTTCGCTAATTAAAAGTGTTGAATAAGTTCGATGAATGGAGTGCGTACGGAATGTCGGAACGGTCTAAGGCGCCAGATTTAAGCTCAGCTTCTTGAAGAAAGAGATCGCGTGTTCGAACCCCACTGTTGACAAACGTGTATGCTTTACAATAATATTTCCTGTATTATAATTTTGATTAACCGACTTCAGACAATCGCTAACTTTTAACTAAAAAGAGAAAAATAAACTTTTCTATCAAAAATTGAACTGGTTTCAAAAACTAATGAAGAGTAAAAAATAATTTCCTTACATAATTGTAATAAGAAATTAAATCAAGAGCGTAGTTTTTATCGTGCGTATTACCATATTTACGTACATTTATTTGATTTTCTGGAGTCGGTGCCAAGAAGGACAACGTCTGTCGGTGACAGGACAACGTCTGTCGGTGACAGCACAACGTCTGTCGGGTGTGCTAGTTTATAAATAATACTTAAATTAAATTTAAATGAGAGACAGTTTTAGCCGCAGGATTTTGGTCATTTAGACATTTTACAAGAACTTTTTCTAATAATTACAGTATATATTCACGTAAATTATTAAATTTTAAGGAAATTGCATATTTGTTTCTCAGTTGAATAAAAAATAAAAGTAAAATGGTGAAAAAATGATAATCATTAAAAAACCATGCGAAAACTGACATGACATTTGGTAACGGACTTGATACTATGTTGAAAATGGCCGATATAAATAATGCAACATCATTAATACAACCATTTTCCATCTGCATTAAAAAATAATAAAAGATAATACTTTTTCGTGTATTTTAACTATCTACACTATTGGCTTTTTTCCAAATGTAGTTCTGACATCACAGAAGTTTGGTTACTTTATTGAAACATTCTTAAGAAAATTATATACTTTGTATGTAATGTATTTTTTGCGTGCTCTTTTAAATAAACAAAAAATACTAAGCACTTCAGTTACAAATTGAAATTATATGCTGTTGTGAAAATAGTTTAAGAAAATTCACTTAGCAAAAGATTTTTTTCGCAAAATAGAGCTAGACACAAAATAAACTCATCTATACAAGTAAAATTTGACTGTATGTATGTATGTATATGACGCTATCTCCTCCGATGCCGGAAATGGAGAAAAGTCGCGTTTGTTTTGAATTAAAGAGAAAAAATCTCGGGATCCCATTCGTCGGAGTTGCCCAAATCCCGGAGTTGCCCATTCGTATATCTGTCCGTACGTCGGTCTGTCTGACCGTCCATCCATTTGTCCTCATATAACAACTCAAAAACTACACAACCGAATCTTTGAAAACATATAATTATTAGATAATTTTGTCGAGTCATTTCAAATTTTATAAAAATCGGATACATAGTTCAATTACAGGGATAATCAAAAGGATTCCGATGCATTAGGGTCAAAGGGGAAAAAGTTTCAAGTGCATTTTAATGGTCTTACACTCTTTCGAACATAATAATGGTGATATGCATATATGGAGTATATACTATAATATACATTCTGTACAATCTGTGGTGCAAAAAATATTTCTTATTGATTTACAGGGCCACACAAAAGTATTCCATTGCATAATTGTATATTGAGACATTGTTTGGTACGCATTTTAATAGTATTAAACTATTTAATATTTTATGAAATTGATATACGTTACACACGATTACACCAAATTATTGTCATCGTTGAATATGTCTTTCCGTCCGTCTGTCTGTCAACATATGATAGAGAAAAAACTACCCAACCAAATCGTTTGAGATTTAAAATATATAATTGTTGCATAATTTTGTTTAGTGAAATAAAAATTTAGGAATATCGGATGTATAGTTTAATAGCAGGGGCAATCAAAAGTATTCCATCACATTACGGTCAATAGGAAAAAAAAAGTTCAAGCACAATTTAATGATGGTACACTCTTTCGAGCATAACAGAATTGATATTTCGTGTTCTTCAAGTTTTCATTAGATAAACCGACCAGCGTAACGGACGAAGGCTGCAAGTAGATATTATAAATTGTATAGAAAACTGGTAAAAAAAGAAAACGCTGATAAAATAATTTCATTTTATCTCAATGGTCTCTTTCGAAATTCGGTTTGATTGCGAGCGGAATTCGATAAACGTTCTGCTACTACGCACTTTATTTACAAATTAAAATAATATTCTGTTGTGAAGATAGTTTATGAAAATTCACTTAGCAAAATATTTTTTTCGCAAAATAGCGCTAGACACAAAATAAACTCATAAATATTATGAATTGTATAGAAAACTGGTAAAAAAAGAAAACGTTGATAAAATAATTTTATTTTATCTCAATTGTCTCTTTTGAAAATCGGTTTGATTGGGAGCTGAGTTCGATACACGCTTTTCTTGTGAATGAATTGACTTACGAATGCTTTATTATCTCGTAACAGGATTTACAATACTTTTGTTGAAGGAATACATTGACAAGCTATGTATAACAAACAGAAATCTCAATTTATATTTAATAAAAGGGAGACATTTTTAAACACGGACTATCATTTAAGAAATACGTAAAATTTATTTTACATGAAATATATTGTTGAGATAAGAATTCGAAATGAAAAAATGCGTAATTTAATTAGAATGGGGTGGAAGAATAATTCAAATGTCTATTTCTATGTTATTATTAAATTTTTTTAATCTTATTGGCTTCAAAAAGAAACAATTCGGAAATTGCGCTTCAAGCGTAGCAAAGGGTGTGCGTTCGTATTGTAAGAAAGATTTAATAATATTCATATCCTGGTATAACAGTACTATGGATACAATAGAGTATCTGAAATCTTATTTGTGCCCCCGTAAACAGTATTTGCTTTCTATTTTACAGGAATTATCAACGTATATCAATTTCATAAAGTGTGAAATAGATTATTATTATTAAAACGCGTCCGAAACAATGTTTTTCCCTATAAGATTAATTATGAAATACTTTTGTGTAGCCCTGTAAATTAATAACAAGTATTCTTTGCACCACAGATTGTTCAGTTTGTATATTTTTGTTTATACTTTATCGATGCATATTAATTTTATGATGTTCAAAAGAGGGTAACGCCATAAAAATACACTTTAAAATTATTTTTCCTATTGGCGGTAATGTGATGGAGTACTTTTGATTGTCCTTGTAATTAAACTATGCACCCGATTTTCATAAAATTTTTAATAACCCGACAAAATTATGCATCAATTATATAATTTAAATTGTAACTTATTCAATTGGATAGTTTTTGCTCCGTTATATGAGGACAGACGGATAAACTGAACGACGACGATTATAATTTAAGAAAAAATAATGTTTTTTCTTTTAAGCTTAAAATAAAATTTTCTTATATTGGAACTGTGAAGTTTTAACATCTAAAATTTAAATCAAATCATAGTTCACGATGAACTTCAAAAGAAATTATACGTCGAAGAAATATTTCAGTGAAAGATATCATTAATTTATTATTACTTTAATAATTCACATTTCATTTAAAATGTATTTAATTATCAAGGAAAAAAGTAACAAGCAACATGCTCAAAAATTGTGAAATGGCATTTATTCATTAAGCTAATATTATATTTTAAATTAGAAGAGTAATTTTATTTATCATTCACTAAACTAATTATCGTGTGAACTGATAATACTTTTTATTTAAGATTTGATAATCTCACATAATTTTACTGTGTCTTTTTATTTCAAAATTAAATATCACTGTGTAATAAAGTGTTAGCTTCAACATTTGACCCATTTGGGGAAGAAATATGGTAGAACGTGCTATATTGTGTATGCTAAATTGACACTAATCAATGGATATATGGATACAGCGCCTCATCTTTTTTCTTCATTTTGGGAATAACGGATATTGAGCTAATTCTGTCGACGATTATTTTCAGAATTTTCAAGTTCTGCTTTTTAGACTTTCGAAAAAGTTGCTTTATACATTTATCCAACACATTATGTAAATTATATTTTGACTGCTTTTAAGCATGCGCTTTGAAATATTATTTTTAGTAGATCTGCTTATTTTTCAAATATTTTTTATTATTTTTTAAATCTGATTAAAATTTGTTATGCACAATGCAGTAAGTCATATTTTGTGAAAAGAAAATTTTGTATATTAAGAACTCGGCAAATTATAAGAAAAAAATGGCAATATTTGCGTCTTTTTTTATAAAAACCTTAATTTCTCTTCGAGTATACATGCTATTCTCATACAATTGAATATATGATATTACAATAAGCTGCTTACTTGCAATTTGCAGTTTGCAAGTTTTTGCTACTACAGTTTTTTCAATTTGTTGAAGATTCCTTATGGAATTTCTAGAAAAAATCTTCACGGAAATATATGACTTGTACTATTTTGTTTACACCTCGAATTTCTGGATAATTCCTCATGTATTTTTATAGATATTGCAGAAAGCGTCTACTATTGTAAGTGGCTGGTCACCTTTGGCCATATAGTGTATAACAAATTAAAAAAATGTATCTGGCGAGACACTTTCAAGTTTACTCTATGACGTTTTCTGTATTTTCCTAAAAACATTCTTTTTAGAATTACTTAAATTCACGAGTTGTATAAAAGAATGGAACGGAAAGATAAAAATTAACTAATATTTATTTTGTATTATCAAGATTTTTTTTTACATTAAAAAACAGGATTTCGTTTATAATTCCAATATTTATCAGATGCGTACGAATTTATGTAAGTACAAAATATTTATAGTCGTCGTCTGGTCCACCAGCTCGCATGTAACATCACAAAAACTACTATACCAAATTATTTGAAATTTACCGGATGCAATCGTGGCAAGATTTTGTCAAATCATTTCAAATTTTATGAAAATCGAATCGAAACTAATATGTGTTTACTTCATTCAATTAAATCCCTTTTAACGCAATAAATTCAATGATATCCTACGGTAGGTAAAGATTCTATGTTGCAATGCTGATGAACTCCTATTTAAGATGAAGTCCTATTATATCAGTACTACAGAATTTAATATTAAAAATTAAATAAATTTTGTTTTCCTGGATTAACTTTTGCTCAAGAGCGTAAGAGTTAATGCATCAAGATACGAATATTCAAAAAATTAATTGTTCTATGAAGCACCTCATTTCCCATGTCTGACGTACAATTTCCAATTTGCTCTTTAAAAAATGGCTAATAGACTTTTGACTCGGATTTATTGCGCACCAGTAACTTCTAATGTCTAAAAATGAACTTCCTATGTATAGTTTTTGTTTTTATAAACCTTTTTAATGGAACTATTTTGACCAAATTTAACGTTAAGTAACTCTTAAAATAATTATTCGGATTCAAAACTGTCTATATCAGCGTATTTATCAAACATTTTTCTTTAATACCACTAATTTTCATATTTTTTTAGTCATTAATTCTTTTAATATTAACAAAGAAAAATATCTCATCATTAAACATTCATTGTCAACGGCGGTGGCAGCGTTAGTTACTTTTTTTAGAATAGAGAGTTTACTGAATAAAATGTATCTTTGTAGAAAATATTTTAACCTTGTTGGATAAACTACTTTCTTATTACTTACTTGGCCACGACAACTGCTAATTAATTGCTCTCGAAACTATATTGTGAGTTAGTAATCAAAATTTGCGGGATAAATTTGGTCTTCACCTATTTATTGATCTTTTTATGTCATTTAATTCATAGATTTTTTTGTTTATAAATTGCATATGCCGAGCAGTAGTAATGTAATAAACGGAAGTAGCTTTTTTTTTCTTGTTATAAAGTACAAAATATGTCATAGAAATAATAAAAGTTATATTTTATTTTAAATGAAAGTCTTAAAAATATCCATTCGTAAAGACTGCACATTGGAAGACATGCTCAACATTAGCATTAATTAAAAACATAGACTCAAATGTAATATAATCAGGCTCAAGAAAAAACATATTATACGAAAGATTATTCCAAAACTTCCGAAAGTAATATAAAATTGATGAAGTTGTTTTCTAAACCATATTTGGATGTTTTTAATCACCCTCTGCAGAAAAAAAGATCTACATCTATGTAATTGTCATCTCAATGAAATTATTCATCGATTTGTTTTGGCATATGAACTGTTTTAGCTAGACACTGATAATACCATAACGAGTTCCGAATTTTTTTCTTGTAAGATCTAAAAACAATGTGCAACGATCCGTAATTTAATCCAGTATTTACTAAAAAAAATTCCTCATAGTTGGAATCCTATATGGTAATCCCTAATTTTACATACAACGGAGGAAATAATTTATTTAAGCTCAAAAAATCTATGGTAGTCAATATTTGCGAAATTTTCACACTTTCGAAAACAAATGCAAGGGTTTAATTTCTTATTCCTAAATTATTTACAATATTGCTAAAATTGTCATTGAAAGTGATATTGAATATTTGAAATAAGATAATCGATACTTGATGGCAATTTATAAAAATCTGAAAAATTTATAATCAAAATTGTGGCAAAGTGACATATATGATAATGTGTGATTAAACATTCTCTTATATTACGACAAAGAATATGTTACAAATATTTCAGGTCTTTGATATCGTCATTTATAAAATGCCCAAAAAGAGTTTTGATTAATTCAGTTGCTTTGAGGATCCAGTTATAAAAGTTTGGTATTAATTTAATTGTAATTGAATCATTTATTTATTTGCATTTTATTACATTTGTAATGTTTTATATAAAAGAATCTTAATCCTAAGCATACCATTTGCCAATTCATATCTGAAAACAGTAGCTGTAATATAGACAATTCCTTCCAATATGCATTCTTTCCAGCTCCGCTTTAATTTTTCGATTTTGTAAATATTTTTAAGTGGCTGTTTTTACAAACACTTATCAGTGATTATAAAAGCAGAACTCAATCTTAAATGATAATATAACAGACTTCTTTTTTTAAGTTGGGGCACGATGAACAAACACTGAGGTGTTCCAATACTTTTATTGCTTGCACTTCAGCTTTCATTTTTCGAATTCCTTTACTATTTTCTAGACGCCAATGAACGCTGTTCTCGACGAAATTTTTTGTGAATTATATTTAGGAAAAACACGCATACGTATTTTATTAAATGTAAAGGAAATCATTGATAATGACGACATGTTTTTTTATGAAGACTTTTTAGAATATTTTGTTGAAAATATGTAATCGCCCTCAAATGATTAATAAATTACCCAATCCATTTAAAACTTGACATTGATTATTTTTATCATAAACATTTCGAATCGCAGAAGAATTAAATTAGATAACAAACCAATCAAGGTGTAATTATACATTGGAACATCCAATTGACATAATTTGAAATAATACAATTTTATCAAGGAATTATGTGCCAAGACTGCCTATCTATGTCACAATTGATGCATATTAGCATCACGTGATCACCGAAATCACAAAACAAGGAACATTAAAAAATCTCTTTTATGACTCTTTTGTTTTCTCTTCTGTTTTTGTAACTTTAAAAGTAAAGATGTAATTTTTCCCGTTGCTATAATGGAGCTGCATCTAATATTCTTTTGTAACTCACTTTATTACAATACACCTTTATAACAAGCCTATTACTATGGATAATTTATTTCGAACCAAGTATTAATTTCTCAACTCATATATTTATTTAGTTGTAGCCACTTATGCAAAATACAATAAAAGCATCGAATTCACGGAAGAAGAAGAATAATATGAATAATAGAATCATAATAGAATGTATAAACCGTAGTCGCCGTATATTAGAAGGAAAGAAATAAGAAGATTCATACAGGTAAGAAACTTATCTGCATCACTTTATATGTTTATAGAATACTTATATTGTCAGTTGATACGTGCTGTCCAGAAAATTTTTCTTTATCTTTTTATGCAAGCACAAAACTATTGCTGCATGATCGAGTTAATGCAACATTAAAATTTGTCAACATATTCATGTAAATAACATCTCAAAAATATGTTTGACTTTTGAAAAGTGTAATGAGTATTAAGTTAGACGATGAAAGAAAACAAAATGAAATGATACAGCATCGTTAAGCATAATGCGTATAATATACTAGATATTTCACAAAATAGTTTAACAGCATGATTGAAAAAACAAATACCAAAAACTGTACACAAAAATGCGTTTGCAATTGTCTTTTGTTTAGAAATGCCTTGTGTCTCATATGTGATTACAAATATCTATATTTACTGCTATTAAAATTCTGCTACTATTCTATAACTACTGCGTTTAAAATTCCTTTCTAATATTTACAGTATATTTTAAATTAATGATCATCAGCATCCATACATATTTGAGGACGGATCTGTACTGATTCAGCAACACTCAACAATTTTTCCAGTTACATTTTCGGGTCACTGTCCTAATTTTAAGTATGTTTATTCATCTAATTATGTCTAGGTGATTACATTCTTATTATAGTATGTTGTTACATCTTTATTGTTATCCCGGAGTCCAATATTGTGCACTTAAAACCTACTTCCATAAACAAAAAAATACTGACTAATTTCCTGAAACGTAATCGAAGTATTTCTTTGCTCTCCTTATCTCACACATCTTTATAGGTTACAACATCAGAGTACACTCGCTACATCAAGCCATATACACCAGACAAATTTTGGTACGGTATAAAAGAAATAATAACATGTAGAAATCTCTTTATACAGATTTCTAATGATTATGCAGAAATTTCCCTGTAAACTTTATTGTGTTTGCTAAATCAATTGTCATTCAAACTGAGAAATGTGTGGATTTAAAAATGATTGTAATTCTGAACACCTAGCCTAAAAACTGCATTGAAATATATCCTTAAATTTAGTTTAATGATAATCTATATAGACAGTTTTTCCTGTTTTTTTTCTTCATTTAAACACAGCATGCAAACACATCAAACTTCATGCAAACACTTTTGCAACACTAACTGAACATAAAAATTAACATTTCTAACTAAAATTTTTTACGATTGTGTTGTGAATGTGTTGCGAAGGTTTTGCACGAAACAAAAAAGAATTGCGCAAAAAGTGTTAAAAATTACAAGAGGAGAAAATGCGTTTTCAAAACGTACTTAAAAACATTTATTTTTAAAATAGTTTAATTTTGAAGGCACCATATTGAAAATATTTTGAAAGTGTTTTACATGCATTATTTTATAGTGTTCTAAATTGTGTGGTGTTTAAATAATTTACATTTCTAAAGAGCATCATTTTTGCAATATAATAAGAACACATTTCTAAGAGCAACATTTTTGCAATACATTAAGAACACATTTCTAAAGAGCAACATTTTTGCAATATATTAATAACACATTTCTAAGAGCAACATTTTTGCAATACATTAAGAACACATTTCTAAAGAGCAAATCTTTTGCAATATATTAAGAACACATTTTTGAAGAGCAACATTTTTGCAATATATTAAGAACACATTTCTAAAGAGCAATACTTTTGCTATATATTAAGAACACATTTCTAAAGAGCAACATTTTTGTAATATATTAAGAACACATTTCTAAAGAGCAAAATTTTTCCAATATATTAAGAGCACATTTCTAAGAGCAACATTTTTGCAATACATAAAGAAAACATTTCTAAAGAATAACTCTTTTGCAATATATTAAGAACACATTCCTAAAGAGCAACATTTTTGCAATATATTAAGAACACATTTGTAAAGAGCAACACTTTTGCTATATATGAAGAACACATTTCTAAAGAGCAACATTTTTGCAATATATTAAGAACACCTTTCAAAAGAGCAACACTTTTGCTATATATTAAGAACACATTTCTAAAGAGCAATAGTTTTGCTATACATTAACAACACATTTCTAAACAGCAACACTTTTACAATATATTAAGAACACATTTCTAAAGAGCAAAACTTTTACAATATATTAAGAACACATTTCTAAGAGTAACATTTTTGCAATACATTAAGAACACATTTCTAAAGAGCAACATTTTTGCAATATATTAAGAACACATTTCTAGAGAGCAACACTTTTGCTATATATTAAGAACATATTTCTAAAGAGCAAGAATTTTGCAATATATTAAGAACACATTTCTATAGAGCAACACTTTTGCTATACATTAAGAACACATTTCTAAAGAGCAACACTTTTACAATATATTAAGAACACATTTCTAAAGAGCAAAACTTTTACAATATATTAAGAACACATTTCTAAAGAGCAACACTTTTGCAATATATTAAGAACACAATCACACCACAAAAAAGTTTCACAACACATTGATGTATGGTGAATTTATTGACAAAAAGTGTTTCGAATTTTTTTATTTCATTTGAATCGTTTATTTTTGTGTGTGAGAATTCCTAAGGTTGTCAACCGAAACATTTTCTAAAAAATCTTGTTCTTTTATACATCCTTTTCTAAAAAAAAAAAAACATTTTTTTTAAAGGTTTCAGAATTTTACAGGAATTATTTTAATATCGGAAAAAACTAAAAATGATTAATTTAATCAGTCTAACATAAGAATGAAAAACATTTATATGTTTATTTTACGCTTAATTAACTATTAAATATTTATTTAAACAATTTCAATAAATTTTTAATACAAAAATGAAGATAAAATTCATAAAACAAATAACTGTATTAAGTACTGTGCTTAATGTATAGGATAGTTGTTATTTTAGTTATAATTTTACTTTCCATTTCTTTTATAAAAATAAAATTTAATTGCTTATTTAACAGTAAGTAATCAACTTTAAAAAGTAAATTTACCTAAAATGAAAAGTAGATGAAAAATTATCGTACAAAGTATATATATATATATATATTAGATGAATCCTAAGCAATGGTAAAATAATGTGCTGTTACTTTAATATTTTTCCATATGATTAAAAAATTAAAGATAATTTTTTAATTTTTTTAAACTCTGCTACTTTGTAATATAAATCAATAAATATTCTACAAAAGCAATGCAGATATATAGAACATATATATGTATATATATATGTCACGGAAATAATTCCCACTTTTTTATCACAAAATATTGAATCAAAAAACATACATGCAAAAACGTTACTCTAACTGGAATTTCTTTGCTGTTTTAGGAGAGCAGCATGAGTTATGGTATTTTTGGCATCTGTGAAAGCTTTTTCATCATCTTTATTCGAATTAAGAGGTTCGGAAGTTTTAGAAACACGGGAACGAGATTTCTTTTGTTTGGATGGCCTTCTAACAATTGCACTAAAAGGCACAAGAATGTGTGCCAATTTATATATAAATAATCTATAAAAATTAAAAATTCTCCAAAAGTTGAGATAAGGTTGTGGGCTGTGGAAAATCAATTACACATTTAACTTTATCGGGAAGTGGCTGATTAACGTGTTCGGATGTTCGAAACCCTAAGGAATCGATGGTAGGTTTACCAAATGTGCACTTGGACACAATTATGCACAAACCATATTCTTCTAATATGAAAGAAAGGCTTTTAAATGCTGTCCTGGTAACCAGTGTGGTGTAAATTGTCTTAAAACAACACTCAAAAATTTAAAATTTTTGCTTTTTTTTTCACAGAACTATAAGCGCGTATTCTGACTATTTTTGTATCCTAGAACTTCTAGCTAAAAACGAAAACAACTTACCATCTGCGTAATCGCTATGGTATTAGCTCAATGCAGCTGTCATTCTTAATGACGAAATATGGCCTTCCGGCGGCAGCCATAGCAACTATCATAAGGTCATCAACATTTTCTGGTAGATGCAATTGCCTTCCCATCATATCTCAGCGATGCTCGATGGAAAAAAGATCTGACTATGTCTGTTATGGGAGTGTTCGACAAGCTTCAAAACAGTTTATAGCAAAACGTGCCATATGTGGTCTGGCATTATCTTCCTGAAAAGTAAGCCCAGAACACTGCAAAATGTACGGTAGCAAAACAGTTCTCAGAATGTCATCGATATACCACTGTGTTGTAAGTGTGCCTCTAATGACAAAACTCCAATGGGGTCCGGCTATCAAGGGAAATGGTACCTCAGACCATAACTCCTTTTTGAGGGGTTGCGTAAAGTGGAATAGTAAAAGCTGTATCGGCACGTTGAACTGGGGGTCTCCAGACACTTCCTCTATGATCGCCAGGACACAGTTGGAAAAAGGATTTGTCGCTAAAGACTATAATGTCCCCAGTAAGTATCATTCCAACCTTAGCGATCCAAGCATTACTGTAATCTGGCTGGACAGTATGCAGGCGTGAATGGTAGGTGGCGTAACAGTCGGTACGAACTTAGATTTCGCCCTCTCAGCAATCTATGAATGATTATGGTGGACACTCGTGTGTTGGTCGCAGGTTGGATAGTTGATAGCGATAACTGAGGTGCTGTACGAGCTGATCTAACAATTATTCTGCCCTTCCGATATGTTGCGGCCATAGTCGACAAATACCATTATGACGCTGAAGTCTGTCGTTGTCCACACATTCTCGCGAGCATCTTCTGATAGTCGCATCACTACCCAGATGTCGAGCGATTCTTCGATTTGACCAATCTGCCTCTTTCAGTCCAATAATACGACCTCTTTCAAACTCGCAAAAATACTCGAAATGAGCTCGAATAGTGCAGCAAGGCATTCTTATAGTCGTTGAAAGGTCTCTTAAACCGGAATAAGACTTTTACAAAATACTCTTTAACAAAATATCGAGAACAGCTCCTTATGTACATCTCCTGGATGCGCTGGAGATTGCACTATTCATTCAATGGACACCAAATTTTAATCATTTTCATGTTTTGTTGAAACAGGCATGCATGCGAAATTTCAGAAAAAACAGTAGGATCATTCCTTCTTGATGCATCGATTTTTTTGTTATATGGTGTATAATTGCTGTATGGGTAAAAATGAGGTATTAAAATATTCACAATTAAACAATCTTTAAGGTTCTTCTCAACTGTCCTGCTCATCAAGCACAAATCGTTTTGACAATTCGCAAATTCTGTTTTGACGGAGAGATATAAAATTGCAAATTCTTATTAGGAAATTGATTTGGAATCGATTTTTTCATCAAAAATTACCTATTGAATTATAAGCAATTTCGACCACGTTAATAACCTGTTTTTTTACCCCAGCCTAGTTATTCTTTTTTTCCCGAGTGTTCGGTTCAAAGCATCCACATTGACACTACTTTCGAATAAATCTATTGCATTTAGAAAAAAAAGGCGGGAAAATAATTTCGATTAGAACAACAAACAACACCTGCTTGTCTCATGCATTTTTGAAGAAAAATAAACTAAAACTTATATCATAAAGATGCACTTCTTGATTTAAGAACAGCTTTAAACTGAGATTTATAAGATGTAAGTCGAATTTTTGACTAATTTTGAGTTAAGCTCTTCCTTTAAATTTAAAATTTCAAAAAAATATTTCGACAAAACACACTAAAATATTTGCTTTCAATTTAGCTCATTTTAATTAATCATTTGCCAGAATAATATTTAAAAAAATAACTTTGGAAAAGAGGGAAAAAAAAGTAAATTAGTATTAACTAAATTAAATTTTATTCTTTCTTTGCGATCTATAAGGGTACGGCATTGATCTGTACTGCTATGTATTGTAAAGTCAGATATTATTATTCATTATTTGACTACATGTGTCATTGAGAAAAAGACTACATAATACGGTTTTTTGAATCTCCTTTAATAAAAAATCACATATACTAAGTAGGAAAAAAATAAGTAGAAAGTTTAATTTATTCGCGCAAGCTAATATAACTCAGCCACTAAGGCATGGCAGATTATTAATACCTCTTTTAAATTTTTATTGTAGTAGAAATTAATTCACATATTGTAACGACAGCTCCACACCGTAGACAAGGATCACACAAAGCTAATTATTAAAAGATATTGAAATTTAGCTCCCATTAACATGATTTTATTTTCACAGCAGAAGCTCTGCTTGTCATCTACTAATACATGAATAGAATGAGGCGCTTACATATGTCTCTTTTGGTTACTTAAATAAATATACATACATATATACAGGGTGTCCAGCAAATAACACCCTGATTTTAAAATTAAATTTCTCAAAAACAAACATCGATAGTAATATGCGGTAAACGGTTTTTTCATTAGGTAAGCTGTAAAAATCATATACAGAAATTTCAAACAGTGAATATTTTGAAAAAATTGAGTTCTGATTGCATAGAATGCTTTGATTTGACATTTTTATTGTTTTAGATCACCTGCAGAGAAATAATTTTTCAGCTTACAGTGCAATATTTTAAAGATTTTTCGAAGTAAATTTTTAGAATTTCGAAATTTCAAAAATTTAATTTAAAAAAAAGATGAAATATGGCATTTTAAGCCAAAAAACACATTCTCTGGCAGCAATCTAAAGCAAGAAAAATGTCAAGTCAAAGCATTCTTTGCAATCAGAACTCAATCTTTTCAAAATATTTACAGTTCGAAACTTTTGTATAAGATTTTTACAGCTTACCTGATAAACAAACCATTTACTGCATAATTCTTTGTTTTTGAGAAATTTAATTTTTAAATCAGAGTGTTATTTGCTGGACACCCTGTATATATGTGTAGTTTTTACATATATATATATATATATATATATATATATATATATACATATATGTATGTTTATTTAGGTAATCAAAATAGAACTTTTTTATGTAGAAAATGTGTTTTAGCGTAACAATGTTTAACACAGCTAGATCTTACGTAGGAAGTTTTGTAAGCCTAGACATTTATACATTTCTAAAATTGCAATAAAATACAAAAACTCTAAAGTCTATTCAATTTCTCTTCATTTTTGTTATATCTATATTACTCTTTTTTTTATCTTAAAAGAGCTGATATTCCATATTGTCTTATTGAACGTAATCCTAAGCTAGTCTTAAAGACATTAAATAAATTGAAAAGTAAATAAAGTTATTTGTTCTGTCTATTTCTGGATTTATTTTTAGATAAAATCAGATTCACGTTACTTTGTGGACTATTAAAAAATTTTTAATGCTTTTGTATATCTCCTTTGATATATATATATATATATATATATATATATATATATATATACATTACGTAAAGTAAAACAAAATTGAATTAAAACCTTTCTGGCTAAATTTATATATAACTACTTCTTTAATGTTTCAGTTTACGGTAATTTCTTAAACCACAATTGATAAATGTTGTTCTATCTTCCCATGTTTTTTAAAGTTGCTGAATAATATTAGGTTTTTAAATAAAATAATTCATAAGCTTGTTGGAATGTAAGTAATAAAAAATGTTCATTTCTCCAGCAAATATTTTTTAACGTTTCTTTCAAAATTTTAAAGTTTTGGTTCACATGTTTACCATATGATACAAAATGCATGCTTAAAATCGGTACATTGAAATTATTTAGTCATAGCTCCTTGCGTAACTATACTTTATTATGTTTATTGCCATTACTAGAAAAATAATATCCAGTCATTAATTGCAAATTAAATCATATTATAAAATGTTACTTTTTAATTAAAATAAGTGGTAGTTTTTAAGCGCTAAATATCATATACAATGTATATAAAGTGATTTTATGTAACATATAAAGATCATATAAAGCTCATTAACTCAACTATGCTATTTTCGTTATTTATATATTTCTGAATAAAACAAAATCTGAAATGCGAAATTTAAGAATACTGAATTTGTCTCCATTTCCATTATATCCTTATGATTTTTTTAAATTTTAGAAATATGAAACTGCTTATTATATTATTGAACAATCCATATTATATCCAAATATGTTTCAAATGTCGTTAAATGAACTGAAAAATAAAGTTTGTTTCAAGAGTTTTCTACATTTTTTTATTCGACTGAAAGAAATATTAATAAAGCTTTTTAGTTTCAGCTTTTATAGCTTTATATATCTATGCAAAATAAATAGATTTGAACTGGAGCAGTATCATTTAATACACTTCATTCCTAGTATATTTATCATTATTGTTTACTAGAATTTGATACACGCTTTTCTCAATTAGAAAATTTAATCCATAATAATTTTATCCGAGATTGATTAAATAGATGTAAACATCTTGATATTTATTTGTTGTAGTACTGCAAAACCATTTGGAAAATGACATTTTCAAAGACTAAATTTTTTGATTTACAAATAAATTCTATATTTAAACAAAATAATAACAATGATAAACATCATTTTTAGGAGGTTCAAAATAGGGCTTAAGTAATTAACAGAGTCCTATATCAAGTACATCATTGATTAAACATTAATATTCCTGAACCAATCATAAACAAATTTTAAATGGGACTTCAGTTTTACAATTTTCAGTACTCTAAATTTTTAAACTTCTAAGCATCGCACATTTTCAATTTTTATACCGTCGTATCGAGACAAAATATTTTTTAAATGCAATTTGTTTGAATGTTATCTCAGTTTCCTCTTGAGTTATTGATTTTTCTGTATTTTTAATACTTTTTCTCTCATAGTGGTAACAGAGATATTTCATTTCTGGACATTAAACATAGACCAATCAGAAGACGAATAGAAACCGAACCCCACAAGGATTCAGATATGGTTCGGATATTTCTAGAATGAAAGAAATAAACATTTTAAAAATGGTTAAAAAAACTAATTAGAATGAATGTAATGCTGACATTTGTAGTTGCATAAATATATAAACGGCACGCGTGTTTAATGTGCGAATGCTTGTAAAAGCATAAATATGAAATTCTGACGCAGCACAAGAACAGTGATATAAAAAGTATGACTATATCCCTTTCAGCGAAAGTTACATGACGGAAAAACCCGGTAGGCCGCTTAAAGGGTTATATTCAAAGACATCACATATATAGTTGATAATTGATTAGAATATAACACAGAAGAAAATACACTGAATACTAGCGGCATATCCCTCATAGCATGCATTGTCACAATGACGTCACAGTGAGTCACTTTGGTCACATCATATCTGTGACCAAAATGCCACCACTCAGTGACGTCACACTGGGACTGAGATGTGACTTTCTTAAACATTTTTAGAAAATTACAAATATTCTTCAAAACATGTTATTTATTTAAAAAACATGTTTCTGGCAATTTAAATATCGTCGCTTTTGTCACAGTTTCGTCACAATGTTAATGTCAAAGTAGATACAAATGGCACATTTTAAACAAATTTGTCACACCGTGACTTCACAAAGTGGTCACAATGTGACGTCACAAACGAGCTCTAAAACGGCCATAACGACTTCACATTTTAGTCACCGTGACTTCACATCGACAATCGATGGTCACAAAGTCACAATGTGTAGATACTCACATGTCACAACGACGTCGCAGAGACATCACTATGCCTTACGTGATTATTCTCTCCAGTGTTGAAGTAACAATAAAATAATAAAAATTAACACAAAAATTTCAAAATTAAATTTTAAACATTATTATTTAATAAAAAATGTTTAGAAAGAGGTAAATGAAATATAGCTTTCTCTCACGTAATTAATTTTGAATTCGGAATTGTTTTTTCACTGAGTGAACGCACTCAATACGTCATCCGTGTATTTAAATGTCAAGTACAATTTTCTCCTTTGTATAGTAAATGAATAGTAATTAGAAATAACTTATTAATTAAAAAAATAAAGCAATAATATTATTTAATTAGAAAAGTAATTGTTTTCTTGTGATCCGAAGGAACGAACATCAGTTATTTAACTTATTTGATATTTTTTAGTTCTTCAAGTACTAGAAATTTCTTTTATAGAAAATGAATTTTGCTAATTTTAATTTTGTTCCGTTACTTTTGTTGAATCGTTTACAGTACTCTTTTTTTTAATTCCAGGATCAATATTTTTGCATTCATTCGTTTTATATTTGAAGCAGGTATTAGTTAATATTATTAAATTTTAAATACCCATCATGCGTTTTATAGGATAAGTCTTGCAGTCGTTTTGAAAATAGAAATTTTTTTTGATGGTTTTTACACGTTTCAGACAGTAGAGATTATGAAAGCATATCTTGAGAAAAAAATATTGTCATTCATCTGTCTATATGTCCGTAAACGCTCTATATCCCAAACAATTTGAGATAGAGATTTGAATTTTAATATGTAATATATAAGAATATGTAAGAATGAGAAAACCCTGTTTAATATCAGTAAATTCGATTATCTGAAACTATTTTTTTTTTCGGACTCTGAAAAAATTATTTCTGATGGAATTTTTTTTTTTTTTTTTTTTTTTAATCTTTATTAGTAAATGTAAAAGATAATATAAAAATATAAATTTTACATGAAGGATGAAGTCAATCAAATAATTAGTTGCCGAAATAATTGTAATCATATTTTCCACATTCTTCGATTTTTCTTAACGTTGTATTTCATTCAAATTTCAATTCAAATATATATTTTAATTGGACATTTGACGCTTAATCCAACGCAGTAATCTGTTAGTTAATATAATTATCATTTTTAGAGTTATGACGCTTCTTCTTTTACGCAATTCGGTATCAATTGATCATCCCGTCGATCAAATAACTATAGCCAAAATGTTAATATAGATTAAATGCCAATAATGGGTTATCATAAATGTCAGATTCACTTGACATTAAATATGTTACATGTATCTGTTACGTCATCAAGTGATTTTTAATTCGATGCTTTACTTGTAGTATTATTAATCTTTTATTAATTTATTTGTTATTTCGTTATTTTTAAAAGAAAATATGCCAATTTGTATAACTTATTAATAGTTTGGCGATTTATAATATATGTCGAAAAAGGTCGACGGGATAATAAAGTACCAGCAATTCCGTAATAGAGGAGCATTATTATGTGTTAAAAGTATTTAAATATATGTTTAAATTTTAGTTTGGAATTGCAATGCATTTTATAAATAGTTTTCAGCATAAATAGCTTTCATATCAACAGTTTTACACATACTTTAAATACGTTTTTTTATGCTTAACCAGTATCTATTAAAATAAAATATATTTTTTATTTCATTGTAATGAAAAAAAATGACATCAATAAAATTAACATGCATAAAGATATAATAACTACGATAAGCAATATTCTCGTGACGTCACAGTAAAGGTGAATTTTTATTCCCTTATCAAAATAAAGTATAGCTGTATAAATATTTTTTACGAAAATTTAACTCGCAAATTAAAAAATGCGTTCAAGAAGCAACGTGTCTGAATATTTTTTGTGCAACATTAAAAGTAATCTGAATGCCACTGTTTTCAAGAAATTCGATAAAAAATCTTTAAAAATTAAAAATTAAATATACAAATTAAAATTAATGAAAAAATAGCTAAAATGGGCACGTCTGCATATAAACAGCTTTCGTAAAGAAAAAAAAATTCAAAATCGATCCAGTACAAAGCTCAGGCCAGATGACTAAAAAAAGGAGCCTGCTCTTTTAAATATATATGTTTTGTATATTTTAAAATTATATAGCAAAAGTCAAAATATGAGTCTTTATAAAAATAACTGTGGTAGTATTTTTTTTCTTTCTTTAAAAGTAAATTAAAGAACTTGAGGAAAATCATGAAAGATTTTTCTCAACCATAAATTTTAAATTTAGAAATATCTCTAAGAAAGTTTTCACGCGAATACTTTCCGACTTTTTGTACAACCGGAAGGTAATTTGTCCAAAGTTTACTGAAAAAATAGTATGAGAATGTCTTGCACAGGAAAATAGAAACTCTTTCATGTGTGTAATCTCTTAACATTTTTAACTTTCTAATACCGGCAGATTTGTGACATTTAATCTGTAATTTCAATTTTTAAATATAATGTTTTACATTCTTTTAAATAGCTTTAATATGTTTATCTAAATATTATTTTTTTTCCTTTGCTTTCTTTGTTAAAGTTTAAAAAAGATTTTCATGGTGAAAAGAATGCGCATTTTTTCTACTTATCCTCCAGCAATTCACTTGTAAAAATTCGGTTAAAATTCTTTGATGTCGAGTTTTTTCACGTAATTTTAAAGAAATCTACTGTTCAGATTTTGAAGATACAGTTTTTGAGTTCGAAATATTTTAGAAAGTATACGGAAAGATAAACGAAAATTAAACATTCTGATTAAAATTCTCTACAATTTAGTTAAAAAAAATATTTACTACTTAGTAAAAAAATGGATTTTTTTAATCTAATGAGTAAAATGGAGAATTATTTGCATCATTAATAATATTGTTTTTTTTTTATACTTTCTCGCAAACATACATACTTAGAATTATATATACTATATATATACGCGAAGAGTGATTACATTATGATCATGTTTCAGAGCTTACCCTGAAACAAAACCAGGACGCATGCGCGTTGATATTGGAGTATATAAAATGCCCATACATTGTATTTCAAAACGTAGCATGAATAGCGATATACTGGGAAAAGCAGCAGATTTAACAGGCTGATACGTGTCAAATAGCAATAGTTTGGTGACTGGAAACGTCGTTTTCGGAAACGGTACATTTGTCGGTTGTTTACTTCCAGTCCATGGGAGGACATATCAAAAGTGTGGTGAATCAAATGGTGAAACGAAAAATCGCCGGACAGCGGTGTGTAGTTTGCGGCATATTCATTCCAGAGGAGAGCAGAGACTGTTACGCATTATCCGTCGTGACCGAAGAGTCGAAACAACCGAAATCACCAACAGCTACAACAATGTCCCCCCAGAGAATGTTCCTCAATGCACAGTGCCGGGGACACTGTTGCGTATGGTTCTGAGCAACCTGCGGCCTAAGCACGCTCGTGTGCTGATAGCACGTCATGGCCAGCAGTGCCTGCAACGGGTATATAAACAATGAAATTAGGCCATAAAAGAATGAAATAAAGTTGTATTTTTTGGCGAATCACGTTTACTGGTCCATCACATCGACGGCTGTGTGCTAATACTCCGATCTCCAAAGGCGATTCTGATTCCCGGATGCACTGTTGGACGGAGGCATAACAGTGATGGCTATATTGTCGTGTGGGCGATGTTTGTATGGAGTACATTAGGACCCTTAACTTCAATAGAACATCTTTGACGTCTATGCTTTACCTAATCATCGTTACAGACCAGCTGCACCCATTCATGACAAGAATGTTCCCGGCGGGTTACTTACGAACACAATAATGCACCCTATGCTCAAGGCCGAATCCTCGGAAAGGGGTTCGAAGTGCATTGTAGTTAGTTTCATGTCTTGTCGTTGCCTCGAAATTCACCTTATATGTATTAAATAAAACTTTTTTGGCTCCACCGGAAAAACTCAATTCGTGCTGCCAAGCTAAAACTTCGCAATGTGCGAGAATTGCAGGGCCAGGGGTGAGCGCTTGGTACCAGATACCTCAGAATGTCTATAAGAATTTTTTAGACTTGATACGAGAGTTCTACGGTACGTACCTGGTCTTGACAAGAAAAACACATTTTTATGTAAAAAATATGCTATATATTTTTCGACATAATTTCGTTTTGGCTCGATTCACTTAGTCCAATGTTTTTTTTCTATCTTCTCTAAAAAATACGATTTCTCGAAACCCTCAAAATAAGCGTTTGTTTCAGTAATAATGTCATCGTTCAAGCCAATTTTTTTCCACGGTACAATTTTTCCATATTTGGACAAGGGACTAAATCTGGTGAATATGGCAGAAACAGAAATAGTTTTTATCCTTATTTATCGAATTTTGACATGGCGAAGAAACAGGTGTGCACGCGTGCATTTTCTTCATGAAAGAGAATTTTTTATTCTCCAAATGCAGACGTTTCTTCTTTCAAAACATGGTTCACACAATTCAATAATTTGACTTAATAATCTCCCTTGATCGTTTTGCCTTTTTGAACGTAATTAAACAGTACAATGCGGCATGCAAAGCTAAATAATATAGCCATGATTTTGTTTACAGATAAAGTCACCTTAGTCTTTTTTGGCGCAAGTTGAGTACAAAAAATCCATTATTTAGACTATTCATTAGTTTTTGGTGTACTGTGATGAATCCATGTTTCATTTACAGTTTTGAATCGACGTCAAAAATCATTTGAATTTCGGTTTAACTTCGCCAAATATCCTTTTAAAATTGACACACGAGTGCGTTTAATGTCAATAGTGAGCAATTGCGGCATCCATGTTGCGGAAAGCTTTTTAATATCCAAATGAGTTGTTAAAATATTTTACATACATTCAATTGAAATGCACATAATCTCAGAAACCTCGAGCACAATTATTCATGGATAGCTTATCAAAATAATGTGGATTTTCAATCATTTGGAATTTTGCAACCTCAGTTGAACGACCTGGACGTTCTTCATCAAAAATGTTCGTTCTTCTGCAGTGTTTGAATTCAGCTGCCAATAGTGTATGGTTGATAGCTAAAATACAAATTTTCAATGGACTTTTTTGAGTTCTTTAATCTCATTATTTGTTTTCTTTTTCAAAAACAGGTTTTTTTTAGCAACACTCAATACTCAATTTTTTACAGCTTTGAAGCATCACCAAAGTTGTTCTATTCAAATGGGTTCCAGCAACAAACTAAAGAAATTAGTGACCCTACAAATTGCTATGTTTGATGTGAAAGGTCAATTTTGCAAAATAAATCCATTTTAAAGTTTTTGTAGCACCAGCTCTGGCCAAAGACAGGTATTTTTCATACCGCCGTCGTACTGAATCGGCTGTTGTAGATTTCGAGGGTAAAATGTGGTTCTACTTCGTATTAGACAGTTGATCATAATATAGTGGTTCTTCGGTATATGTATCAATGTGTGCGTTATTGAATAAGGAGAGGTCTGCAAATTTTTATTACATAAATGTCATAGAGTATAAATCTCATTTATTTATTATCTATTTCGGAGGGGAAAACATTTATTATCAATCAATATGATATTTCTTTCATCCAAATATTTCAAATGTCGTAAAAAAAAGTTACTTTACATATGTTTGCTTCTAAAATAAGCAGATGTCGATAGAGACGTCTTATGTAGGCTTTAAAGATGATGTTTAAAACTGGATTGTAGATGTGGAATTCTTCTATGGATGCAAATAGTATAATTTTATATAAATTTTATTTTCACGTACATTTTATATCTTAGAAGTAAACGTCGCTTTGTACTTAAATTTAAATTTTGCATTTCAGCGTCTTTTCAATCTTTCATAGGTGTAAATGTTTCACTTTTGAAAATACTGTAATTGAGATCACACACTGATAAAACGTCGCGCCGTCACAACAATTTTCTCTTCATAAAGAGCACCCTATACAAAATTAGGACCATTCACGAAACATTTTACAATCAACACAAAGTTTCACCTTCATAAAATTTTTAGTCTTAAAAATAGGCATTTTACAAAATTCTTTGTATGAAAAGAGACTTAGGAATTATATCATTTCATTTAAAGTAAAAACTGATCTATCAGTTTGACATATATAATAAAAATACGTGTATTTTGCATTCATATGTCGTCAGTAAAATGTATTAACAAAAATCTAAATATAATGACTGTTTTAAATTCACACAATTTTTTCTAGATTTTTTATAAACGTAAAAAAGTTCACACTGTCACATGAACTGGATCTTGGGAGAAAAAATATAGAGGTTCATGTTTTGTAATAAATGTGTAAAATAAAAAGTGCTACTTTGAGTTTTATTCCTAATATACCTATTACAAGTATAAACACGAGGAAGTTATTAATAAAATAGAAATAAATAATTTTTTCTGACGTGTAAAGAAAAAAATATGTTTTTTACTTATAGATTAGTTTATTTAAACAAAATTCAGAGTTTCTAAATTATATATAATACATATTTATGTTACTTTCCTTTTTTAATATCTTTCAAAATAGTTGAAATGTGCATATACTCGATAAATTAAATGTATATTTAAATGTAATTTAATAAAATATGGATTTAATTACAACTTTAACATCTAAAAGCTAAATGCGTTTTCATTCTGTAAATTTATTTTTATATTTCAATGTATAAGTTTAAAAACAAGAAAAACTTTTGTTCTCTTGAAATACAAGTACAGTGCAAGCTCGGTTATCCGAGCTAATTGGGATCACTAGTACCTGGTATATCGGAAATCTCGGTTAACAAAAAATGCATATAAAAATTCGGCGTACTCGTGAATTTAACATCTCTTAGACTAAAAAGCAATGCAATGTTTTTTTATATGATAAAAATAAATGTATATAAAATTACGTTTAACAGCTCTAGATATTGAAAAAGGCCTTTCCACACTGTCTCCAATCAAGTTATTTGGGGATATAATTGTAAAATAACACATTTTACTTGGCGATCAATAGGGATAAACTGGCTACTAAAAAAAATATATATGCATATATATTGGTTTGCTTAATAGAAACCTCGATTATTCGGTTAATTGAAGTTCTAATGTAAGTTTTAATAAATGTCAGCAAAAGAACATTTAATTTTACACATTTAAATTCTATGTTCGTATAGAAAGCTCCAAGGACACAGTTAAAAATTGTTTTATTTCTCTTCTACCCATATTTCATGCGCATTTGGCTGTCATACAGAATAAAAGAAACGATAAAATAAATTAAATTAATTATTTTGAATAAAAGGAATTAAATTAAAGAAATGATGAATAAATCATCCATTAATTACAAATATATATATATATATATATATATATATATATATATACACATATATACTGACGATAGAAGTGCAAATTGCAAGCTAAAAGTACTAAGATATTTTAAATAAATGTATATTTTTAACTTGTAATATTTATTTTATTATTTTCATTTTTTTTATAAAACTGAAAGCTTTTGAAAGTTCATATTGTGCATTCTGTATTAATTATTCTAGTTCTGCTAAAGCAATATTATCAAGATCAATAAAATTTGAGATTAATATAATTTTAATTTGTTGTGGAGTAGAATATATATATATATATATAAGGTATCCTGGGGTAATAACGCCAGGTTAAGGTTCTACCAATTTTCACGGCTCAGTTTTAGCTTGTATTTTTCAAACAAATATATGATTTGATACAGCAACTCATTGACTATCTATATAAAAAATATAATTTAACAGAAATGAATACATAAAATGTAATGGCATGATTTCTTGACCAATGCTATTTGGCGTTATTACCCCCCTATATGGGTAATAACGCCATGCAAACAAAACTATGAAATAATCTGGAATAATTGCATGTAGATTGCCCAATTCTAAAAATGCAAACTCTCAGCTCTAGAAATTGACAAATTGCATCCTAATCTATTGAAAATGTTCAATTTTTTGTGAAAGTGTAAGAAAAAGAAAAGTGTGGTGTGAGGGGGGGGAGGATGAGGCAAAAGAATATCAGACCGTGAGCTTCTTTTTGCTTAAAAAGGACCGTTTAAATAGAATTATTAGAAATATTGCACAGTTTTAACTGTGTTTATTTGAATCAGTATTTAGGATGTAGTTCGGCCACTAAAGGGAATCAACCGGGGTAAAAATTGCAAGGATTGGCGTTATTACCCCGTTATAGTTATTGCGCTGTACATTTTAAATTACAAACTATTTCGAGAAGATATCCAAAATCTTAACAACATTTTGAAAGTCCATGAAATGTACTACAAATTTATGTAATTAACAATGTAGTTCCGGATAAAAAAATAGTCTTCACATCACAAAACGTATCTCGCAAATTTTAGATCAAGCCTTATTTTTAGCTGCTTGTAAAAACAATAACACCTAAAAATGAAACAAATTAACTTGAAGCTGTTTTTTGCGATTTATATGACTCAAAACCCTTCTGCGCAGAGCACATGGTTGTCATTTACCAGATTATTTCATAATCATGCAAAATATTAGCACTTGGCGTTATTACTCCGTCTGGCGTTATTACCCCAGGGTACCTTATATATATATATAAATTCTTTTTGAGTTCGGCTATGAAGTTTTACATTAGATGTGCTGCAAGCATTTACAATATCCAAGTGATAAATTTCATCACAAATCTAGCAATCATAAAATTTAATTCTAAAAGTTTGAGCGAAATTCATTCGAATACATTGAACTTAAATTGAATATATGTGCAACTTTTCACTAGCAACGCCACTATCATAAGAAAAATATTATAGTAATCTTTTAACTGAAATATTTTTGACAGTGACGGAAGGTTATTTCCTAAATCTGACAGAAAATCGTCCGAGAGAAATCAGTTTACGTAGCTTATCTATGCAATTTCCCACTTGTGATTTCACTATCATAAAAAATGATTATGTTAAGGATTTAGTGGAACTGTAATATTCTTCACGACAGAATCTTATTTTCTAGACAGAAAGGGAAAATGAAAGGCAGGCATCTCCTCACCATGGGCGATACTAAAAGGGAAAAAGAAAACACAATCACTAGAGAAATTTCAGTATAAAAATACATATAATGAAAAAACTTGCAACAAAACATAAATTACATTATTACAGATATTTATTCGGATGATCCCAACATAAATCGTTGAAAGGATATGAATTTAATGTCCATTGTTACGCAAAATCTCCCAAGGGTCGTTAATATCTAAATAAAGAATACTGCACAGTTAAACTGATGGCATTGAGCTCACAGGCTACAAATACTAATTGTACATTAAAGCCTTATATTTTCAAGGGTTAATTCCGTTCGAAAAAAAATTAAGAAGGGGAAACAGCTCTCCCCTTTCTTCTTTTTTTATACTTAATCATTGAACCTCCTATACTATCAAAGACATGCTTTATCATATGAAAAATCTATATCCAAAATTCAGAGCAAATGAGATAATTCTTAATAAAAACCCATTTAGCAATTATATAACTTAAAAGGAGTTATCCCCTTCTTTTATACTTAACCATTAAACTTCCAAAACTATTCAGATTTGAACGAAATCTGAAAATTCTGCTTGAAAAACCCATTTATATAAATTAAGGTGGGGGGGGGCATTAGAACCCCCGTTCCTCCTATTTATACTTATTCAATGAACATTTAATAACAGTCACGGAATCGCCAAATCAGAATGATCCTAATCTAAATTTTGAACGAAAACTTAATTCTGCATGAAAATCCCATTTATATCAGTTAAGGGGAGGAGCATGAGCCCCCCGTTCCCCCTCTTATACATATCGAATGAACTCCAAAAACTAATCAGGGAAGCGCCTTGTCAGGCTATACCTACATACAAAATTTCAAGTGGATCGGATATTTTTATCACGAGATATCGCGTTACGCACGAACGCACGTACATACAGAACGGACGGGCACATAAGCTCTCAGGCTATGATAGCCTGTGAGCTAAAAACCCAAAATGACATTGATAAATGCTTATTTTGAAGATTAGAGCGAACTTACCTCTTGAAAAGGCAGTTTATCATTCTTAGATGTAATAATCAAGTATTCCAGTAGCGCAAAAGAAGTTAAGACATAAAAATATTTATAAAAATTCAAATATCATGATAGCAGTATCTTATTTTCAAGACATACCAAAACTCATCCTCAGAAAGTCAGTTTAGTTTGTATTTTTATGCAGTTTCTCATTTCAGGTAAAACTAGCATAAAACTTTTCAGATTTTCAACCCCAAAACCTTCTTCTATCTCAGACATGTTGATATTTATTGAAAATTCTGCATGAAAATGCATGATGGTTAATTCTGCATGAAAAACCATTTGCATAAATTATGAGGGGTAGTTTTCCTTATCCTCCTTTTATACTTATCCAGAGAATTCGAAAAAAAAAATCAGGGAAGCGCCCTTTCAGAATAAATCTAAATACAAAATTCGAAGCTAATCGGTAAATTTTGCGTGAAAAACATAAATTGAGACGGGGGGGGGGGGGGTTACACCCTATCCCCCCTTTTTAAACTTATCGAATGAAAATCCAATACTAATCACGGAGGCACCTCATTAGAATGATCCTACATCTAAGATTTTAACGAAATCTGCTAATTCTGCATGAAAAGCCCATTTATATACATTAAGAGGAGGGGCAATAGCCCCCGTTCCCCTTCTTATTCTTATTGGATGAACTCTCAAAACTAAACTTTGGAGTGTCTTATCATAATAAGCCGCTATCCAAAATTTCATGTAAATCGGATATTTTTATCATGAGTTATCGCGTTACGTACGTACGCACGTACATACATACAGAACGGGCGGGCACATAAGCTCTTAGGTTTTGATAGATTGTGAGCTAAAAACAATCACAAAACATTTTGCAATTTATCTATCAATATTATAAAGACCAAACGTATCTGCGCGTAACGCATACGTCATTTTGCGGATGCCAAGACTTTTACATTTTAAATCAAATGTGGGTTTTGCAATTTTTGCTACTGCGAATTTTTAAACTTCTAAATATCCCACATTTTTAATTTTTACACCATCGTATAGGTAGAAGAATGTGCTTTTAAATGCAATATGTTTGAAAACTGTACCTTAATTTTTTTTTTTTTTTTTGAGACATTGATTTTCTTTTGTAGTTTTTAATAGCGCTTTTGTAATTGTGGCAACAGAGGCACTTCATTTCTATTAAAAGTAAACGGAAAAAGGCCATAGAGTAAAGAGAAAGAATTGTGTGAAAGTATAGTGGCTGTGAGTGACGCCAAATTTGTAACCCTAAAATTCACTACATTAAGTCCAAAAACAACCACGTGCTTTCACAAAAAAAGAAGAACACTTTTAATGATACGGCTTTCAATTCATAATACAATGAAATGTTACTTTAGAATGTCCACACGAAAAGCGTTAAAATGAAGGTTATCTTTTAAAATTCAAATTTCGAAAATGAATGGATGACATCGAAAAAAACAATTTAATTGAAATAATAGACTTAAAGAGAAAATGATTTGTCTTGTGACAGGAGGTTTTCAGCTGCAAGCACATAGAAGTTTCTGTCTTATACAGTTTCTGTGTATGTACTCTGTGACGTACAGGCAGACAGAGGACTGAGACGAATAGGGATTCGTCAGATGAACAAATCCCTGAAAATGCAGAACAAATAAAATCGGACGCAAAATTTGATAATAATAATTATAATAATAGCCACAAATCACAAAATTATATCAGCACATGAAAACATGCATTTCAACACATAACTATGTCTATAAAGCTTTAAAAATGCAGAATAATTAATATATATATAAATAAACATAAATAAAACCTCGTTGAAAGAGAAATATAAATAAAAAAACAAACGACAATAGCCAAATAAAATAAAAACGTGTTTCGCATCGATGCAGAATTTATTAAATTGAACCTTCATTTTAAAAGAATTATCTAGTTATTATTGTTTTTTAGTCGCTCTGGTAAAAGTACGTTTAAATATTTTTTATTTTATTTACGACAAAAAATTCGTTTGTAAATCGCTAATAATTTGTTCATAATAAGCTTAAAATGCTAAAAATAAATAGCCTTTGGAACAAAACAAACTAATAATGCCTTTTCATCGAAATTATAGAAGTGATTTAAAAAAACTATCCTTTTAGTATATACAGAAAAAGCTTATTAAATGCATTAAAAAAATGAAAATGTGTAGGGGGAACTGGGGTACATTGATACAGTTTTTTTCTAAGATTTTTTTTGGTGTCAAGAAAGGAGAAAATTCAAGTTTTTTTTCCATGAGGTGACAGCAAAACTTGTGTAGTATGTTATAAAAATGTACAATCATTGTTTTATATAGTATTTTTGCATGTAATTTTAAAAAAATCAAAAAAAGTCATTTGTATCAATGTGCCCCATCCCCGGGGCAGATTGATACGTTTAAGAAAAGTGACGACAAAATAATACCAATGCATATTTTTCATAAAAAATGAGTTAGAAAACCATTTTATATTTATTTATAAAAATTCAAATCACCCACAATTTATTTTTAAGCAATATTAAAGCAATCAAAATTAAATATATTATGACCTGATGTTCTGGCTGTTTCTTGTCTGATTGTTGGCTGTGGTAACTTTGTCATATCTAGCACTTCAACCCCAGCATTATCTTCTTTCTTATGAAAGATGAAAAAATTACCAGTTTTTCTGTTTATAAATAGGTTCATAAACAGAAAATAAAGGATAATTATATTAAAAATTCTGTTTATAATATAAGTATCATTTTCTGTTCTGCAGTTTGTTTCTCTTACTTAACATTTCTCATGTCGAAAATACTTTTTTCTCTGGAGAATCGATATAAATTCGAGATTTGCCAGAATGCCGTCCTTTTCTTTTATTAGTTCTACTAGCACTAGATGCTGGGTAAGTTCCTACGTCTTCTGTTTTCAGAAATACTATAAAATGTTCTAATATAAAGAAATTAGAGCTATTTCACTTCAATAAAAACTAATATTAGAAATTTTTCGTGAAAAAAAGGTTGGATTAAGGAGTGTATGGTAAAAAAAAATAATAAAAGATAATGAAAATATGAACTATTAAAGGATTTAGGCTGTATCAATGTGCCCCGTCATAAACTGTATCAATGTGCCCCATACAGCGATTTTGAATAAAATGAGTCTCAAATCCAACACTTCACAATATATCTAACAATAAATAATGAGGAACTGATAAAGAGTAGCTGTACTTACCAGGGAGAGTATTCATTTTGGTTGAAAATACTGGAACAGTTGTATAATAGCATTTCAATTGTACAACTCAAATTTACTTTTGAACAACAAAAACAATAAATCACCCGTCCCATTTCATCAAACTGCTGAATCATTCCAAGATTTTCTGTATGTAGTTGAATACACTAGCACCACCTTTTGAAGCTGTTGTGAAACTTCCTGTAATGACCCTGTGAGCGGTAGAGGGGGTGTATCAATGTGCCCCATGTATCAATGTACCCCAGTTCCCCCTACTTAGAAGGAAGACAAAGAAGATTGTTTGCTGTAAGTGTTGTTAAAAAAATCTTTTGATGAAATATATTCTTCTAAAAATGTTTCTACCCACTTAAAAATGGAATAGGAAATGAAAGTAATAAATTAATTTTTTAAATATTTTAAAAATATACACTTAATATATTTTCATATAATTAAAACATTATTTTAAATGTATAAATGTGTCTTTAGTGTAAAGCAGAAATATGTCCATGAGTAATATTCATGTCATATTCACAATGGCAAAATAAATTTGCTTTTACAGGTTTTTTTGGGCACATTTCGTAAGAAGTACTACCTATTGCAATGTTCTGGGGGAATATAATGAAACTTTCTGCATAAGTTTTCATTATATGACACCAGGAACACAAAATCATCCCCATCTAAAAAGTATATATATATATATATATATATATATATATATATATACACTATATGGCAAAAGGTGACCGGAAGGTTGCGATTTTAGACATTTTGTTAAATATCTAGAAACATAAATGATGAATTACCCTGAAATTCTCAGTGTGTAAACATTATGTACACATCATACATTTCTGTGAAGATTTTTTTCCTCGAAACTTCATAGGGGAACGTCAACAAATTGAAAATCAGTTAATATTTTTTGGACAACCCTGTAAAAACTAACGTAGCAAAAGCGTTCAAAGTGTAGGTTATAATTAAGGGGCTTATTGTAATTAACTGTGTTCATTTTTATATAGATAGCATGTATACTCGTAGAAAAATTAAGAATTTTATAAAAACAGTCCCAAATATTTAAAAATTTTTTACTTATACTTTCCAGAGTTCTTAATATAAAACATTGTTCTTTCCTGAAAATATGGCAAACAACATTGCACACGGCACCCTGTAATAAGAAAAAAATAAAAATTGTATGAAAAATGAGCAGGTTTACAAAATAATTTTTCACTGCGTATGCGTGAAGACTAGCAAAATTCCATTTGCATAATAAATTAGAGCAACTTTTGTAAAAGTCTCAAAAACATAGCTTGAAAATTATTAAAGTGCTCGTCGATATAGTAAGATCAATACCCGTTGTTCCAAAATGAATATAAAAAAGATGAGGGGCTGTATCCATTTATCCGTTGATTAAAATCAATATAGAACACACACTATGGCACGTATTGCTATATTTGGATACAACCTTTAATAGCCATAGTCACCAAATTTGTTGTAAATAGTGAAATGTTTCGCAAAATATCACTCTAATGCAAAAAAAATAAAAAAGTACCAAAATTTATTTTTGGTATAGTTGTGTATTATAACAAAATGATCTAAACGGAAAAGGAAATATTCGTTTTTTATTAAAAAAGTTTTTTTGACCACACTATGTTTAACGCAACAATATATACGAATTGAATATTTCGAACAGAGCGAAAAAATCCCCAGGATCGAAATCGAACCCAGATCGTTAGCTTACAGGACCAATCCCATACCGTTTAAGAGAATAGAGCCAACAAAAAGCGAGCAGTTCTTGCGTAGATAATCATATTAGTAATTGTTGCATGTTAGTAAAGTATTATTTATATTTCCTGTTCTATTTTCAATTTTCAACTTGCTCTATCGTCAATTAATTGACATATGTTGAAACTCTGGTATAATTTTTTACGCCTGAGATAAGTCATAAAAAATATATACGTGAAATTTTTAAGGGGATAAAGAAAAACCATCTACGACATCGATGTATCTGTGAAATACTTAATCTAAAGATCATCGCAGTCGATGTAGAGGTATAGATGAAAATCCACGCAGGGAATTCCCCGTTAAGAGATGACAAGGTGGACGATCCTATAACAATTTATTTAAAATCTGTCACACATCACCACTAATTTTCCCCACGATTACAATATGCTTCTGGTAGTACATCAAGTGCTTTCATGATGGCGACGTATTGTTTAATTAGTCTATACTGCATTCGAGATTTAAATATTTATTGTATGTACGACTAGAACTCCCAGGGAACAATAGATTATTAAACAGAACTCGTGCATTTATCTTTAGACATGATCTGCGCAATGATTTCTGCGCACTGTGTCAGGCTTGCATCAAATCAGAAGCCTGGGTTAGGCGGAACACTTTACTTGCACTTTACTTATGATTTTTGTAGTTATATGGCCTTGCCAAGAGAAACACAAAACAATAAATTTTAGAATGAAAATAAAAATAATATAGTATAAAACGTGTATTCGAATAAACTGGCGTAGAAGCATTTTAACCTTGCAAAATGGAACAGCATTAAAGAAAGAATCGTTATGGAAAAATGATTTTTGACTAGAAATAATAAAATATTATTTAAGACAGGGAAAAAGGAGAACAACTGGCAATTTAGAATAATTAAATTCAGTTTCGGGAATTTATTATTATTTATAATATATATACTTTTTGTATTATATGTATATATATATATATATATATACATATATATATATATATATATATATATATATATATACATATATAAATCTACATACATTTAGATTTTAAGATTGCTTCAACTTAAAACTAGTTGGATGTGCCAATCCCAAAACTTTCTTCTATCTCATACATACATTATAATATTAAAAAAAATAGTTACTCATTTTAATGCTTTAATAATTTTGATTCAATACCTTACCA
Organism: Maratus speculifer; assembly: GCA_964019185.1. Lineage (NCBI taxonomy): Eukaryota > Metazoa > Arthropoda > Arachnida > Araneae > Salticidae > Maratus > Maratus speculifer. The sequence continues at coordinate 288,507,526 of OZ025298.1, read as the reverse complement.
ACTTTGATTTTCATCTTAAATTTCTGCTCCTATCAATTAATCGGAGTAAAAACGAATTTCCGTCTCTGCACGAGCCGATGGACAATAGAATAATAAGCAGATTTTTTTTTCAAATTCAGGGAGGACCTACTTGCCTTACCAAAAAATAATCATATACAAAATGTTTAGTTCAGTTCTAGAACTAACTTCATACACTTTTATGTGGTGCAATATTGAAAATGGCATAAAATTCGGTATTGCAGCGCCCCCTTCCGGCGGATTTTTTTCAAATTCAGGATGATCCAACTAGCCATAGCCATACACTTACACAAAAAATTTCGTTCAATTTGATGCATAACTTCATGTACTTTTGGTCGGTACAATATTGAAAATGGCACAAAAATCGCGATTGCAGCGCCCCCTTCCGCCGAATTTTTTTCAAATTCAGGGAGGACTAACTAGCCATAGTCATACACATACACAAAAAATTTGGTTCAATTCGATGCATAACTTCTCATACTTTTGGTCGGCACAATATTGAAAATGGCACAAAAATGGCGATTGCAGCGCCCCCTTCCGGCGGATTTTTTTCAAATTCAGAGAGGACCAACTAGCCATAGTCATACACATACACAAAAAATTTGGTTCAATTCGATGCATAACTTCATATACTTTTGGTCGGTACAATATTGAAAATGGCACATAAATCGCGATTGCAGCGCCCTCTTCCGGCGGATTTTTTTCAAATTCAGGGAGGACCAACTAGCCATAGTCATACACATACACAAAAAATTTGGTTCAATTCGATGCATAACTTCATATACTTTTGGTCGGTACAATATTGAAAATGGCACAAAAATCGCGATTGCAGCGCCCTCTTTCGGCGGATTTTTTTCAAATTCAGGGAGGACCAACTAGCCATAGTCATACACATACACAAAAAATTTGGTTCAATTCGATGCATAACTTCATATACTTTTGGTCGGTACAATATTGAAAATTGCACAAAAATCGCGATTGCAGCGCCCCCTTCAGGCGGAATATTTCAAAACTGAAGGAGGACCTGCTTGCCACAGCCAAAAACATTCACAAAAAATTTGGTTCAATTCTATGCATAACTTCATATACTTTTTGATGGTAGAATGGCGACATACAGACACACAGACACACACACACACACACACACGGACACACACACAGACACACGGACAGACAGACATTTTGTAAAAATATGTTTTTTGGAATCTCTGACCCCTAAAACGTGTAAATCCGTCAAAAACCGGAAGTCGAAAAAAATTTCGATTACAATACTTTCTTCTATTGAAGATAGAAGAAAGTAAAAATAAAAAAATTGGCACAACAAAGTCCTTTCAAAAGAAATATATATTTTTTTTATTCAACGTTTTGAAAAAAAAATATTTAATATTAGAAGTAATAAAAACTTTCTCAAAATTTAGACTTGGAATTTTACAGCATATAAATTTCGAATTGCATTACCCACGCTGTAAAAAAGGTATATATTTCAAAATACATGGAAATGTGTTATAACCATGAACAAAATTTTATTAACATAATCTTTTTCGAGCTACATAAGATTTCAAAACGTGTTTTATCCTTTTAAATCGAAGAATCCCATATCTACTGGAGATTCAATCAATGATTTCTGAAAAAATTGGTTCTTTTGTTGACATTTAGAAATGTTTTCGAGTTTATAGCTCACAGGCTATCAAAGTCTAAGAGTTTACGTGCCCTTCTGTTCTGTATGCACGTGCGTATGTGCGTAACGCGATAACTCATGACAAAAATATCCCATTCACTTAAAATTTTGGATATATGTATATTCTGATAAGGCGCTTCCCTTATTAGTTTTTGGATTTCATTCGATAGCTATAAGAAGGGGAACGGTGGCTAATGCCCTCCCCTTAATTTATATAAATGGGTTTTTGATGCAGAATTATCAGTTTTCGTTCAAAATTCAGGTATAGGATCGTTCTGATGTGTCACATCAGTGATTAGTGTTAGGTGTTCATTGGATAAATATGAACAGGGGAAATGAGGGGCTATTGCCCCTCTGTTTAATTGATATAAATGGGTTTTTATGCAGAATTGTCAGTTTTCGCTTAAAATTTAGACAAAGGATCATTCTGATGAGGTACCTCCGTGATTATTATTAGGTGCTCATAGGATAAGTATAAAGAGGGGAAACGGAGGCTGATGTCCTTCCTCTTAATTTATATAAATGGGTTTTTCATTATATGATAAAGCATATCCCTGATGAGTTTAAGGGTGTCAATGATTAAGTATGAAAAAGAGGAAATGGAGGGAGCCGTACCCCTCTCCTCCTTAATTTATTTTTCGAGTGGAATTAACCCTTGAAAATATAAAGCTGGAATGTGCAATTAAATTGCGTAGTCCGTGAGCTCAATGACATCAGTTTAACTGGGAAATATTCTCTTTTTTTTCAGTTGTCTCAATCCAGAAGATACGTTATTCGGTTGCTGGACATTATGAATTAAATACTTTTATGTGCATAAAATAAGTTTTCGACACAAACATGAGAAATTAATTCCACTCTCTTTAAGCTAATATAGGTTAACATTATGTTTTTTTGTAACATCAAGTTTGTGACTTTTTATTATGAATTGTGAATGTTATAGTGAATATTATTTACACATTAAATTGCACATTAATATGTGTTTTTTATTTACAAGGGAAAAAATGCTAATTTATTCAAATTGTCAGAAAATAGAAAAAAAAATTGAAATAGTGCAGTATGTTTTGAAAAAAAAAAATTCGATAAATTTAAGAGTATGTTAATAGATTCACTAAAAGAATGGAATAATATTCACCAATTCAAGAAATAGATACTAGTTCAACATGTGGATACTTTGTTGATAACTAGGTGTAGTGATGTTTTATATCTCTACATAGTAAATAATTTAAATCTTTTAGTGCGGCAAAAATGAGGTTCATTTTTATTGACATTGTGATTTCTGAACATTATCATATTTCACATAAAAAATGTATTATCGCTGCTTTCTATTAATTAGTCATTGATATGTAAAAAAAATAATTCTATTTCATTTGTCTCAAAGTAGCAGCCGTCCTTAATGAGTTAAAGTTAAAATAAATATTATTTTGTTAGATTTGCATGTATACACCGAATTACCATCTTAAAAATGAATGTTTATTTGAGAACTGACAGCTTGCGAAAAAACGATATTCGGATTTTTTAAAACTAATGAGGAGCTGTAAAATCTACTGGTAACCATTCAAAAAATCGATGGCAGCAAATGAAACGCTGTATTTATAAAATTCTCGTTAAGTTACTACACACACATACATATATGTATATATATTATTTTTTTAGATTTGATGTAGATTTAGTATGGAATACTACCTATGACATTCTGCCCTATGTTGGAATTACAAAAAACATTTTGCAGATCTACACCGATCATTACCCCTAGAATCCAAAACCACCCTTCCTGTTATAGAACTTTATCTATCTATCTATGAATTTATCTATCTATATCTCTTTTTTATGGGCATGATAACTTCCATAATTCTGCTTAGACCTATTCCAAAGTGATATATAAAATCAAGGGCCATAAAATATCGGAAGTTCATTAATGGGTAATATCGGACCAAGGGGGTGGAAATAGGGAACGTTTTGGTGAAAACTGGAAATCCTTATAACTGCTTAGTTAAAGTAAATATCGAATCACTTTAAAGTTATTATTACTTCTAAAAAAAGACCAAAAATTTGTGTATGACAGATTTTCGATAAAATTAAAAATCGGCTCATAGGGTGAAAAAAAATTAAATTTCAGGAAGAAAAAAATAACTTCATCAATTCTCAAGATATCAAATCCATTTAAATTTATTATAAATCTTCTTGTTATTATCCACCACTGTTATGCTGACTTGTTTTTGATATGACCAACTCTTACTGAAAAGAAAAAATATATATATCTAAAAGTAAAGAAAAGGGGAGTTAGAAGAAGAAAAAAATCCACAACTTCGTCAATACACAAGACATTAAATATGCTTACATTAAACATCCTTTTCAATAATATCTACAATTTTTATATTTACAAGTTTCTGACAGGACCAGTTGTTATATTAAAGTGATCAAAGAAAAATAGGAGTTAAAGATTTCCGAACATTTCTGTATAGCGGGCGTACTCAAATCAAAATTGCTCATTTTCTGACTCATTTAAAATTCATTTTTTCTCTCAAACACATCGAATTGGCAGGTTCGAAATTCGAACATCGAATTGAAACCTTATAATGTTCGGTATTGGTCTATAATTTGATAAAGACAGAATATATTTTTAAAAATGCTGTCAAATAAACATTTTGAACCAAATTTCCGAAACCGATAGTGATGGAAACGAATAATATGGTAAATGAAATAACTGTTTAAATCAAGTTCTAATTAAAAGAACGAAAAAAAGAAACCTAGGTCTCTTATAATTATCTTCAAAAATCACATCAGCAAATTTCATATCTTTTTTTTTCTTTTACAAATGAGTGTCTGAGACAGTGTTAAAATATTTTGAATTGTTGAACGCATTCTTTTTTTTTTTTATTGCCTTAACATGTTTTTTGTAAAACCAGCATCTACAGAAGAATGAAAATAAAAATGCTTCAGAAGTGGACAAATATAATTGTTAAACGGGGTTTACATCTAATTCTAATTTACTTTCTGTTGATGAAACTAGCACTTGACTTCGAATTCTATCTGAGCTATACGCCCAGCCGGCAAGGATTTTTTAAAGCGAAATAATTACTTTTCAGGATCACTGCTTACACTACCAAGATTATTATATAATATTATATTATATTTTCATATATTTGGTACCATTTGTCCTTTTTTACTGTACATATTTTTTGTTGTTCTTGCCAAGTTTTTGTATCCTTAATATATAGAAGTATTGTATTCATTACATTAATTCAATAATGAAACTACTGTGTTTTTGAATTTTTATTTTAATAATATTCAGTTTAAATTAAATATTTTTTGAAACATTTAACAATATCTTAGATCAACATTTAATGAACCAATTATGATATTAAACTATAGAAAACAACTTTTGAAAAAAATTCTTTAGCAACTAAAGAATTTAAATGAAAAACAGTCTTTGTATTTTGATAGTTTAAATATAATTCAAATAATTTAAATGATATTTTATGTTTTTTAACACTTCTATGATAATTTATTGTAAGTGGAAAATCTACAAACATTTCTTGCGGTTGTTTCCAAAATTGTGAGTTACAGAATTCGCCAGGTTGCTTTAATGGTAAATCTAAAAGTATTGTTTTTTCGTGTTAGTAAAATTTCTTTCGTCTTTAAACTGCATACTGTAATACAGTGCGTGTCAAAAGTTTAAGCACAATAGCAATTTTAAAATAAAACGTTAAATATTACCTTTAATTTCAATATCTGTCTTGTATATGTTAATAATATCTATTTTTACACCATATTCATTTAAATTAACTTTTAAATTTTATTTCAAACCATAAATTTTAAGAATAGAAGAAAAATGACCGTGTCAAAAGTTTGAGCACAAAATCGTTTTTATGCAATTTTACAGTCTGACGTAAACGGTTGCGCACGCAAACAATTTCTGGGTGTATAAGAAGTAGTACGCTGTTGTTTTTGAGAGAGAACAAAATGCCCAAGTCGAAAGAATTTTCAGAGGAGGAGATAATAAAAATTTGGAGTATGAGAGCAAAATGTAATTCTGTTTCTGAAATTGCAAGTGCATTAAAAAGGTCAAAACAAGGTATTCATCAAATTTTGGCTCGTGATAATGATTTTAAACGAAAATTTCGTTCAGAAAGGCCGCGAGTGACTAGTTTGAGCGAAGATAGCCGCTCAGAAATTTGGTTTCAACTGGTAATTACTCCCTTTCGGAAATACAATATGCAGTTGGAGAATAAATATCGCAACAAACTGTTTATAGAAGAGTTTTGGAATTCAAATACATCAAACATCGTAAAATGGCTCGATTACCGTGTCTCAAATGACACCATAAAAAGCCAGATTACAAAGGGCCAAACAGCATATGTCATTTGTTAAAAGGTGGCTGAATGTCATATTCAGTGATGAAAAAATATGGAACCTCGATGGCCCTGATGGGTTTAAGTACTATTGGCATGATCTCCGCAAAGAACCTAGGAGTGTATTTAGCCGATAAAATAATGGTAGTTCTGTAATGGTATGGGAGGCTATTTCTTTCAATGGTCAGACAACTCTAGCATTCATCAGTGGTCGTGAAAACTTTGAAAAAAACCAAGAGACACTTGCCAATCATTTGATTCCTGTTGCCGAGGTTTTTAGGGGGAGAAAAATGGTTATTTGAACATGATAATGCTTCCATCCATACTTCAAACTCAATTTCATCGTGGCTTAAGTCGAAAACAGTGTCTGTTTTGAAATGGTGGGCAATTAGTCCTGATTTAAACTTCATAAAAATATGTGGGGTATTCTCACTCATGCAGTTTATCCAAATGGAAAGAAGTATTCTTCAGTTAAAGATTTGAAAGATGCCATTGAAAACGCTTGGTTTAAAAATGAAGCAAAAACAATACAGAACCTCATTTTAACGATTGAAGGCCGTATATTTAAAGTAATTCTGCAGAAAGGAGCAATAATCAAGTATTATTATTTTTATTCTTGTTTTGCTAAAGACTAAAAAACTACTGTCTAAACTTTTAAACTGTTCTAAAAGACTAAACTTTTCACACACTCATTTTTCTTGTTTTGATAAATTTTATTATTTAAGATATACTTTATAGCATGAATCTGTTAACTATCTTTTTAAAACTACAACTTGTAGGCTATGAGAAAAGGGAAGCAACTTTCACCCATTAATAAAATTTTATTTTGAAATTTTCTGTTGTGCTTAAACTTTTGACACGCACTATATAAGGTGGTCTGGTGTAATTACGCCAGGCGGGGTAATAACGCCAAGTGCTAATATTATGCATAATTATGAAATAATCTGGTAAATGACACCTATGTGCTCTGCGCAGAAGGGTTTTGAGTCATATAAATTGCAAAAAACAGCTTCAAGTTAATTTGTTTCATTTTTAGGTCTTATTGTTTTTTCAAGCAACCAAAATTAACGCGTGATCTAAAATTTGCGAGATACGTTTTGTGATGTGAAGACTATTTTTTTTTATCCGGAAATACTTTGTTAATTACATAAATTTCTAGTACATCTCATGGACTTTCAAAATGTTGTTGAAGATTTTGGATTTCTTCTCGAGATAATTTTTAATTTAAAATGTGCAGCGCAATAACTATAACGGGGTAATAACGTCAATCCTTGGCATTAATATCCCGGTTGATTCTCTACAGTGGCAGAGCTACATCCTAAATACTGATTCAAATAAACACAGTTAAAACTGTGCAATGTTTCTAATAATTCTATTTAAGCGGTCCTTTTTAAGCAAAAAGAAGCTCACGGTCTGATATTCTTTTGCCTCATACTCCCCCTGTGACAACTCCGACTGCCTAAATTAGATAATCACAGCCAGAGCTGCCACAAAAAGAATTATCAACGTTATACGTTGATTCTTAAAAAAATCACATCGTGAAAATTAGGTAAGACATAAAAAATTCTTACCTCCAAAATTCCAATTCTTCGTGAAAGTCGGGGTATCGGGGCTCCAAATGTTGTAAGCCTTCTTCTGTAGCATAAGTATTGAAGACTATTTTATCTCAAAAAACAATAGTCCATCTTCATTTTCATATTTTAATAAGCACGAACACGATTCACAAAAGGCACACACAACATTAATATTTACAAATGGCCGTGACAATTTCAATATTACATTTTGGTTCTAAACACTTCTAACTGAATTACAAAACAAAAGAGTGAATTAAATTAATAAACAAAAAATGTGCTGAGAGGAATAAAAAATCTCGACGCATGCGCCGCATCTTTACGTAAGAAAGAAATACAGTTTTAATTTTCATATTGCGCAATAGTTTTTTCCTTGACAGGTGGTTTGGATGAAAGGAATATGAAATAAGTTCCAAATCCCGACATCCTCCCACCTTTGAATTTCAAGGGTTCAGCTGGAACTCAAATTTTCCAATCAACTATCGGTTTGATGATGCGCCCATATCTTGAACGATGAACTAAAGAGTCGGAATTTCGGTTCATGACCGAACCACTGGGAGGATCATTGGAATGTTCGTTGTTTTCGTCCGAAGAACGTGAATTTTTCATGTCGTTGAAATGGCTTCTCATGAGTTCATAATTTTGTGATACCTCTAAAGGTATTAGTCTATTTGTTGATCTGATGAATTCGCCACTTTTCATCTTTACCTGGAATAGTCGTATTTGTCCATCCTTAGATGGGAAAATTTCAGTTATTTTGGCCAGAGGCCAATCGATTCTTTTGTTATTGTCACTAGTTACAATCACGACGTCGCCTATTGCAAAAGGTTTGTCTTTTTTGTTACTTTTATTAGATTGACGCAAGTGACCCAAATATTCTGATCGAAATCTTTTACGAAGATCTTCTCTTAGTTTTTGTTGGTAGGCATGCCTTTTATTCAACGATTCAGCATCCAAAATATCTATATCAGGTGTTCCACTACCTTTTATTTCTTGCAGAAACATGGATGGAGTGAGGGGTGCAAGATCGTTGTTGTCTTCGGAAACGTATGTAAGGGGTCGGCTGTTGATTATACTTTGATGTCACACATTACGGTTTGCATCTCTTCATAATTTAGCGAACTTTTTCCTAAAACTTTTCTGAGTATTCTTTTTTGTCATTCCTATTAATCGCTCCCTCCACCCTCCCAACCATGGAGCTGAAGGTGGAATGAATTTCCAAGTAATTTTTCTGGATATACTATGATTTTGTACTGAATTCCAATCTATTTCTTTCAACAAATTTTCGGCCTCTACGAAATTTGACCCATTGTCGGTGTAGATAATAGAAGGCCTACCTCTACGGGCGATAAATCTTCTCAAAGTTAATAGAAAGTTTTCGGTTGATAAAGAGGTGGCTAACTCAAAATGAACTGCTCTGAAAATTGCACACGTGTAAATTACTAGCCATATTTTCCTATTTTCTTTAAGAATAAGCGGGCCGGCATAATCCAGACCAGCCATTTCAAAAATGGCAGCTTCTCGAACTCTATCTACAGGTAAGGGAGGAGTGGATATTTCTTGTGGCTTAAAATCGTATCTTCTGCATATTACACAGTTTATAATAATTTTCTTACAGTTTTTCGAAATTTTAAGATCCAAAAATCTTCCCTCAAATTAGACATCAAAGTTTGTACCCCGGCATGTCCTAGTTTTAGGTTGTGAGGGAGTGACCTTTAGTCATAAAGGCACTCTAGTGTTTCTGAGATCGTGACGTCAATAATTTAACATTTTGTAGGCGTAAAAGTGACATCTATCCTCTCTTTTACTTTAACTTTCTAGAGTGTGTGTGCTCTTTCGAATTCCGCAGTTAGCTCGCGGTTATTAGTATTATGTTAATGAGAAGTATCTCAGTTTGTCGCGTATAAAAGCTTCGGTGTGAGTTTGTGGTTCTGGCAGTAGCCAGCGTCTGTGTGTTTCTGGCCTTAGCCAGCAGCCAGCGTCTGTGTGTTTCTGGCAGTAGCCAGCAGCCTCTGTGTGTATTCCGCCATTAGACAACGAAGCTGATGATTGATTAGTAAGGTGCTGACGATTAGAAAATAGCTACGGCCTCCAGTAGAGCGGAAAGGAGTTCAGATAGTGGATTAAAGTCTCGGCCTTGGTAAGAAAGTTTAGTTTTGATTATTTGAGAAATAAAGAAATATCCACAGCCACGGGTTGTGAAATTAAGATTTGTTTAGTAGATCAGCCAGGAAATAGTGTCAAGTGTTAGACGGTGCCCCGACTGAGCTAGACCGACGCTTGTGAGTATGATTTTAGCTGTTCATAGTGTTCTCAGTGTGTGAAATTATAGACTGGCTCCACTTTCCTTTAGCCCTTATCATTTTAATAAACTGTGTTGTTTTAACCTAAGTTAATGAGTATGTCTGCATATAACGTGACAAATGACACCCAGCATGAGTATACCGTCACAAATGGCGCCCAACGAAATGTCGGACATTTTGAGATTGTGCCACGGGTGTATTTCACCGGTGAGGGTGATATTAGTGAATTTTTAGTGAAATTAGATGATTATATTTTGTTCAATAATATACCTGAGAAAAACAGGTACGTAGTGCTTAAATGCTCGTTAAAGGGCGAAGCACTTTTGTGGTTAGAAAATATAGGAAAGTTTTTGATTACTGAGGAAGCGAAAAGATTTGAACAAACTGTAATTGAGTTAAAGAAGGCATTTCCTCCCGTTAAAGATAAAAGTATTTTGAGAAAAGAGTTCTATTGTAATAAGCAGAATATATATGAATCGGCGTCAAAATTTTATCTTCGTAAGCTGGAACTAAAAAATAAATTAGATTTAGATATTACATTTGAGGAATTGTTGGACATTGTTTTTCCTCTTTTTAATCCAAATATACAGGACTTTATTGAAGTTAGAGCACCGAAGAATTTTGCAGAAATGCACCAGATATTATCGAAGTATGAGTCTCGGCATAGCTCGGATCAACGGGATTTGCGTAACCCTCGGCAGAGACCTGTCACGGATAGTAATTTGAGAAATGAGGGGGAACGTAATTTTGTGAGAGGGGGACAGCGATTTCCGGATAGTAATGTGCGTAATAGAAGTGTTGGATTTGGTCGTAATATGTCGAATACGAGTAATGGTAATAGGAATGGTGGTGGTGCTAATAATTTTAGAAGTGGTGAGAGAAATATGCATGGAAATAGACAGAATAGTGGTTATGATCGTAGTGGGGGAGTACGGGACAGGAATGTTTCTTCGCAAGTAAGGAGATTAACTTCGGATGAGAATTTTGAAGGTAGATCAGTGCAAAGGAGAGGTGTGAGGAGGTCGGGTCAGTTAAACTGGTAAGTGACTGTATTTCGGAAGGTATGCAGTCACAGGTCAAATCGAAAAAGCCTTCTGTGAGTTTAAATAAAATTACTATTAATCCGGTTGAGTTACCTGAAGTGTTAATTGTGTTAGATGGTATTGTCGTTAAAAGTGTCTTCGATACAGGGGCAGATAAGTCGTTCATTTCTTTTGATTGTTATCGGAAATATTTTTCGTATAAGAAGTTGAAAAGGTCAAGTCTGGTGGTTCAGTCGGCACAGGGAGTAGCTTGCGATAATAAAGGTTCAGTAGAATTGGAAGTTGAAATTCGTTCGGTTAAGACATGTTGGGAGTTTTGTGTGCTAGATGGGTTAACAGTGCATTGTATAGTTGGTGTGGATTATATGAGGGATAGAGGAATTAGTTTGGATTTCTTTAAAAAGTCGTTAATCGTGAATAAGGATGAGAATGTGAGTAAGAAAGAGCCTGTTTCAGTGTCAGTTAATTTGGAGGAGTCGGGGTTAAGTGAAATGGAGAAGGAGGAATTTAATAAGTTTTTAAATGAATTTGGAGAGGTTTTTTCTGATAAACCGGGTTTAACGCATGTTGCGTGGCATGAGATTGATACTGGTTTAAAAGCACCTGTTGCTAGTAAACCATATCGTTATGATAAAGTTAAACAAGGTATAATTGATTATCATATTCAAAAAATGTTAGCGGACGATATTATAATGCCAATTGAGTCGCCTTTTGCATCTCCAGTAGTGTTATGTCGTAAAAATAATGGGAAAAGTTTAGATAATCCAGAGGCATATAGGTTTGCAGTAGATTATAGAAAGTTAAATGCGATAACGCAATACCCTCAGTATCCTATTCCAGTAATTGACGACATTTTGGCTAATATAACGAGTACGAATTATATGTCAACGTTAGATCTTACGTCGGGTTATTTTCAGATTGCAATGAAGCCGGAGGACATACCTAAGACTGCGTTTATTACTCGGGACGGTTGTTTTGCTTTTAAGAGAATGAGTTTTGGTTTATCGGGAGCGCCGGCAACGTTTCAGAAGGCCATGAATAATATCCTTAAACCTTTGCTTGGTAAGGGTGTCTTGGTCTATCTGGACGACATAATTATAATGGCAGCTACTTTTGAAGAGCATTTAAGATTATTGAGGGAAGTATTTACGTTGTTAAGAGATGCTGGGTTAACGGTTAAGTTAGAAAAATGTAAATTTTTGAGAAAAGAGATAAAGTATTTAGGAGTTAAAATTACGCGTGATGGTATTAATATAGATAATGAGAAAATTGAGGCAATTACGTCAATGAATCCCCCCAAAAATAGTAAGGAAGTGGCGACATTTTTAGGGATGGTGGCTTGGTTTGCCAAGTTCATTCCACGTTTTTCGGAGTTATGTGAACCGTTGTATAATTTAAAAAGGAAAAGGGTTAAGTTTGTATGGTCATCAGCAGCTCAGAGATCGTTTGAATTATTAAAAGAGGCAGTAGTTTCCCCTCCTGTTTTGGCTCACCCCGATTATTCGTCTCAGTTTGAAGTATATTGCGATGCGAGTGCAGTGGGGGTTGGAGCGATGTTAGCACAGAAAGGTCGACCTATAGCGTTTGCGTCAAGAATTTTAAATGCGGCGGAAAGGAATTATTCAATTACGGAAAGGGAGTGTCTTGCAGTAATTTGGGCTTTGAATAAATTTCGTTGTTTTTTCACTAATATACCGGTTAAAGTCATTACGGACCATTCAGCTTTGACAAAGTTAACTAATGGAAAGGGGTTGTCGTCTCGTATGGTCAGGTGGTGTTTGAAGTTAGCAGAGTATAATGTTGTTATAGAACATAGGGCTGGCAAGGAGAATGCGGTAGCGGATGCTTTGTCACGAAACCCGCATGGTGGTTTAGAGGTCACGGAGGAAGTTAAGTGTTGTGCATTGTCGTCGTTGGTGTTAAGGTCACGAGAGCAGTTAATAAGGGAACAGAAGCAAGATGAAGAATTTGGTAGCTTGTATCGATATTTGGAAAATCCTGATGATGTCCCGAGCGCAGATGTGCCTATGTTTGAGAAGTGGTCCCAATCTTTTAAGCTTATCGATGGTCTTCTTTTTTATTCTAAAATTGTAAATTCACGTGGTGAATTAAGAGTTTTTATTCCGGCTAGTCTTCGTAAGGCCATCTTGAAAGAATTTCATGATAATCCATTAGCAGGTCACTTAGGAATCAGGAAAACTTATGCTCGAATTTGTGAATCCTGCTACTTCCCTAAAATGCGGGAAGCAGTGCGCGCTTATGTCTCCAGCTGTAGCACATGCCAACGTTATAATTATAAAAATGTAAGTCCAGCTGGCAAATTAATTCCTATTAAAGTAAATTTTCCTAATGAATGTGTAGGTGTAGATTTAATCGGTCCTTATCCATTGTCTAATCCTAAAAGATATAGATTTGTACTAGTTATAGTTGATTATTTCAGTAAGTGGGTAGAGTTAGTCCCCCTCAGGAAGGCTTCTGCACCTGCAGTTGCCGATGCATTTTTCGATAATTATATTTCTAAATATGGTGCACCAATTAGGGTAGTGAGCGATCATGGCCCTTGTTTCATTTCTGATATATTTAAGGCCCTGTGTGAAAAGCTGGAGATCGATCATTCTTTTACTGTTCCGTATCGTCCTCAGTCTAATATGGCTGAACGTGTAAATCGTACATTAATTCAAATGATTTCTTCTTATGTTGGTTCTCATCATGCAAATTGGGACCAGTTTCTTCAGCATTTTGCGTATGCACTTCGTACGGCAGTTCACGAGTCAACGGGGAAAACGCCTGCTGAATTGTTTTTGGGTAGAAAAGTTATTACTCCATTCCAAAGGTTAGTTATGGTGTCAGATGCAGAAAGTCAGTACATGTGTCAGGATATTGAGAGGTTGGTTAAGGAAGCTCAGATTCAAATGGGAAAAGCGCAAGAAAAGCAAGCTCAGTATTATAATATGCGTAGAAGGGAGTTAGAAGTGAAAGTTGGAGATTTTGTGTTAGTAGAAAAGCATTGGTTAAGTTCAAGTCGTCAAAAGAGAGTAGCTAAGTTTGGTCCGAAGTTTGTAGGTCCGTTCGAGGTTTTGGAAGTTCGAAATAATAATTTGGTTGTTGATGTCAATGGTGAAAGAATGACTGTTAATCTGGATCAGGTTAGAGTGTATAAGTTTAGAGAAAATGGGAGTGAAGGTTCTCATATGTCGAGTGGTGTTTCGCGAAATTCCCGATCCAATGAGTGTCCCGAGTCCAGCACTTCTTCGTCTAATTCTTTTCATCAATATTCAAGAAGAAAATTTGGTCAAACAGCTCCAAAGACTGTTATTGAAAGTCGAAAGCCTAGCAATCCGAGAGCAAAGTATAATAAAAATAAGAGAACTGTGTCAAATACATCGGACTCTGTGTGTCATAAAAGACAAAAAGTTATAAATTGTCCAGTTCCTCCACCTATTAGACAGCAATCTTACAAACATAAATTATCTAATAGTTCACCATCTTCAGTGATTAATCCCCAGAAAAGATTTCGTTTGGACACTCGTAAAACTGTTAAGCGAACTTTAAATGCCGAATCTTTGCCTAACAAGAAACAACGTAGGTCCGGAAAGAAACGTGGCCTTGGATCTTCGGTAACTTCGGGTGCGTCTAGAAAGAGGAGACAACTCTCAGATTACCGGCAACAACAGTGTGAACCTCGCCATGGAGTGAACCCAGCGAACCGGCCGGAGCAGAGTCGTCGAGTGGAGTATTCCACGGCATCCATTCAGAACCAGGCTCCAGGCACGACAGTCAACTGTGGCGTCACCGTACAGTTCTGATGACGAGAGATCCTTCGTACAAGCCTTTTGGGACAGGAGGAGAAAGCCATCTTGCAGTATGAAGCCTGCTAGCAGCGAATCATCTCTATGATTGGGTGATAATGTTCTTTATTAAATTTCTATTAGAGTGCATATATGTGGTAGCAATGTGAAGGAATAGAAAGCAGAGAGACTGTTTTGTACTTTTGGCCATTTTTGGAATTTTTTGACGGACTCACGATTAGTGCTTAATTGTGTTCAAAATTTGTTTGCAAAATTGTTAGTTTTATGTATGTTGGAAATTTTGGTCTTAACTGCTTTTAGAAATTCTGGATCTATTGTTAAATTGTTATGTTATTTGTTAAAATGTTATTATATTGTTATATTGTTCATGTGTTATAAAATGTATGTTAATGTATGTTTAAATTTTCAGAGAGTACAGATAGTAATTTGGGTTATTTTGTACACGCGCCGCGGTTCAGGCGCGCACGTGTTTTGCGGTCAAGAAGTCCTTGACACGCGTTTCTATCTCTGATACTAACATTTAATGCATTAACTTTCTTCTTATCGTTCGTGTTTTATGAGTTGCGTTTTGTAATTTAGTTGGGAATGGTTTCCGCAAGTTGCGAAGTTTTAAGCTGCATTTGAATTTGAAATTGTATTGTATTAAAATTGAATGTTAATGTGATTTTCTTGCAGGGAAATATACCTTTTGTTATGTATTGATTCTGCTATTTTTCTTTTAGTTAATACAGATGAAGAGATTGATGACGTCATTTTGTAAATTTTTGATATTTTTTGATTGTTGCATAAGCACAGCGATATGCCGCTGTACGTATGTGCCCCAATTATTGTTCAAGTGGAGTTAAGTCTGAAGAAGTTTGGGAGTTAGTTCATTGGCTAATGGGGATGTAGGTATTACGTAGTAGCAGAGTTAGTTTAGTATGAAGTAAATGTAATTTTAGATGAAGTCGGAATTTGGATGAGGAAAGTTTTTGCGCATTGGGTTTTTTGGACTTGGTGCGAATTCTAGTATATTAAAAGTTGTGGAGAAATTTTTGGGTAAAGTTATAGTTGCATTGCAATATTGAGGAAAATTTCGGAAGGTTAGTGTTTTGAGAAATTTTAGCACTCCCAGTGGAGTGGGTTGTTTTGAGAGAAGAAGTAATTAGTTTTGAAAGTTTTACGAGTTTTTGGAAGTTTTACGGAGGCTATTTGTAAGATAGAAGAATGGTTGGATTGGATATGTGATTATTTGAGGCAAACTGAGTTTTTTTTTGGTTGTGATGGGTTAAAGTTAATATTTTAAAAGTTATGTTTCGGCGTTAAATTTCACCCATCACTGTGTTTTATTACGGCTCTAAATTTATAACAAGAAAAAGTTCTGGGCATGCATTTAGCCCAGCCCTTTTTCTCTGCGGAGTTCGAGGGGGGGTTGTGAGGGAGTGACCTTTAGTCATAAAGGCACTCTAGTGTTTCTGAGATCGTGACGTCAATAATTTAACATTTTGTAGGCGTAAAAGTGACATCTATCCTCTCTTTTACTTTAACTTTCTAGAGTGTGTGTGCTCTTTCGAATTCCGCAGTTAGCTCGCGGTTATTAGTATTATGTTAATGAGAAGTATCTCAGTTTGTCGCGTATAAAAGCTTCGGTGTGAGTTTGTGGTTCTGGCAGTAGCCAGCGTCTGTGTGTTCCTGGCCTTAGCCAGCAGCCAGCGTCTGTGTGTTTCTGGCAGTAGCTAGCAGCCTCTGTGTGTATTCCGCCATTAGACAACGAAGCTGATGATTGATTAGTAAGGTGCTGACGATTAGAAAATAGCTACGGCCTCCAGTAGAGCGGAAAGGAGTTCAGATAGTGGATTAAAGTCTCGGCCTTGGTAAGAAAGTTTAGTTTTGATTATTTGAGAAATAAAGAAATATCCACAGCCACGGGTTGTGAAATTAAGATTTGTTTAGTAGATCAGCCAGGAAATAGTGTCAAGTGTTAGACGGTGCCCCGACTGAGCTAGACCGACGCTTGTGAGTATGATTTTAGCTGTTCATAGTGTTCTCAGTGTGTGAAATTATAGACTGGCTCCACTTTCCTTTAGCCCTTATCATTTTAATAAACTGTGTTGTTTTAACCTAAGTTAATGAGTATGTCTGCATATAACGTGACAAATGACACCCAGCATGAGTATACCGTCACAAGGTGTCTAGATATAATTATTTTTTCAACTACGGGATGGTCATGGGGAAGTATGACAGGGTATCGAAAATTCATCGTATCTTTTCTTAATAGTATACGTGATTTCAACCTTAGAACTCCAGCGGAATCCGTGATAATCTGGAACGATTTTAATCGATTATCTAGGGGGCCACTAAACGATTGTTCTTGAACTAATTTCAGTAATTTATTTTCAGCTTCATTTTTCTCCTTTACAGTTAAAATACTATATTCTCTATCTTCTTTAGCTTTCTTGCAGTTTTGGTAAAATCTGTATATCCAACTAACTATGTTAACTAATTTTTCATACGATGAAAATTTTTTAAAAATTTGTTCATTGGGAATATCGAAATTGTAAGCACTAATTATTGTTTTTCTTCTTTCGGCATCTATAATTTCAAAATCTGGAAATATTTCTGATTTTGGGTACTCGTTAATTGGTTTCTTTAGCCACTGTGGTCCCTCCCACCATTTGTCTCGGGCTAAATCCTCAGCGGTACAACCCCTTGAAGGCAGGTCCGCAGGATTTAAATGGCCGGGAATAAAATGCCATTTTGAAGAATCACTTAAAGACCGGATTTCTGATACACGGTTATAAACAAAAGGCGCCCAATTTTCATTTCTTTTTATCCA
Source organism: Maratus speculifer (assembly GCA_964019185.1). Lineage (NCBI taxonomy): Eukaryota > Metazoa > Arthropoda > Arachnida > Araneae > Salticidae > Maratus > Maratus speculifer. Next base: position 288,489,937 of record OZ025298.1, on the reverse strand, counting down.
ATAAAGTGCATTGGCCGAATCAGTCCAATAAAAAATGTCAATATCATCTAATTTTAAATCCGTTTTGACACTATTTGATAATCTAGCCCCAATATTGCAAGCCAACAATTCCAACCTCGGAATGGAAATTGTTTTCATAGGAGCAACTCGGCTTCTTTCTTGAACCAATTGACAGAAATTGTCATTCTCATTTTCAAACCGTATAAATATACACGAAGCATACGCTATTTTGCTAGCTTCACAAAAAACGTGCAAAGAATGCAATTTGTCTGCATCCCGAGAAAAACACCTAGGTATTTCAATAGTCCCTAATTTTCCTAATTGTTTTTCCATTTTTCAAATTTTCTCTTGATAGAAATAGGTAATTCCGTATCCCATGTCACCTTAGCTTTCCAACACTCTTGTAATAATATTTTAGGTTCTAATGTTACAGGACACGTGTATTCAATAGGGTCAAATATTTTGTGTACAGCCGATAAAATGTTTCTTTTGGTTACTTTGCGTTCATTCTCGGAAATTTCCTTTAAATCAACTGCTAAGGTGTCCCTACTAAAATCCCACATTAGACCCAAAACAGGGACTTTTTTCCCTGTCAAAACTTCCCAAAAACTATGCTCCCAACCTCGAAGCTTGAATTTTGCATCGCTAAGAAGGGTTTTTGACTCTTCGATAAATCTGTTCAGTTGTTCCATACTATCAACACACGTAACACAGTTGTCTACATAAAATGATTCTAACAATTTAAGCGCAGTGTTTTTAAATTGTTCCGATGCGTTTTTTAAATGATATTCTAACGTGGCACCTAAAAGATAGGGGCTACAAGAAATGCCAAATACTACTCTTCTATGTTGAAGCGTTATCATTTTTTGAGGGTCCCCTTCTTCATACCACAGGAATTTCAAGAATGAGCGATCTTTTTCTGTAATGCCAATTTGCAAAAAAGCCTTTTTTATGTCAGCAATTACCCAAATTTTTCCTAATCTAAATCTATTTAATAAAGAAGTAATCAGTTCTACGAGGTTAGGCTCTTTTTCAATCCAGTCATTTATAGATGGCGAATCCTTTTCCCGAGCTGAACCATCGAAAACTGCCCGCACCTTTGTAGTGGAGTTTTCTTTAAACACCGCTCTATGAGGAAGGAAATGCTCATTACCTAATGTTTTTCTCTAAACAACTTTTTCTATTATTTTCTCGTCTAACCAGTCATCGAATACTTGATTATAATCACTTAATTTTACTACCCTTTTTAACGAATCGACGCATGTTTTTAATCTACGCCGAGCGATATTTTCGTTGCTGGGTAAACGAGGGTGGTCCTGTATCCATGGAAGACTAACCTCATACCTACCCTCGTCATCTACTCTAATGTTACTGAGAAAATGTTCTTTAGTGGCTAATTCTATTTACTCTCTACTCTTTTTCTCGCCAGGATCGCGAATTCCTAAAGTGTCAAGTTTCCATAACTCGGTAATTTTTGCCTCTTTGACATGCAGCGAAAAAATTAAATTGTTCATATTCTTATTTTCATAACCTTCAGTTTTCCCAAGAATTGTCCAACCTAAACGAGTGTCCATGCAAACCAATCCGCCCTGTATTTGTTTTAAATGTCCGGTAAATAATTTCCCAGCGACATCTGCACCAATTAACACATGTATCTCATCAGGAGAAAATTCATATAATAAATCATTAACTTTACTGACTCTATCAGTCAAAATTATTCCGTACCGCTTTATTTCCTTAATAAAGGGTCCTTCCGGTATAGGTGAAATTTCAGAGCAAATTTTTTGTTGATCTAATACCTCAAATTTACATCGGAAACTATTATCCATATTTCCCAAATTAATCAAATATCTATCGTGTAGTTCTTCACATTGCCGCCCCCCAAATAATCTATGCACTATTATCTCTTTACTTATGCTACTATATCCTAACATTTTAGCAGCAAATTTCGATATGTACAATCGCTGCAAACCCGTATCATATAAAATTCTAACATTTCGTACGATATCCCCATTGTATATACGTAAAACCAATGTTTGGAGCAAAACTCGTTTTCTAGAAGTTGTATTCGCAAGCATACGATCTTTATTAGCAGTTGAATCCTGTATAGAATTTTCGCCTAAATTAATATTACTCTTTTCTATGCATATGAACTGGTGGTGATTTTTCCCGCAATGAGAACAGTTAATTTTAGTTTTACAAACCTTTGCTAAGTGGTTGACATTAAAGCAACGAAAGCATGCTCCTTTTCTTAATAAAGCATCTTTTCTTTTCGCCAGTGTCATTTTCCATACCGCTCAACAATTTTGACTACGGTATTTGTTTTCGCAAAAACCGCACTGTTCTTCCGATTTTTTATCATCCGCATTATACAGTTCGGCCGCCGTAGGAACAGAAAAATGTTTATCTTTTCGATCGAATTTTGTTTCTCTGTTTACTGAAACATCTTTATCGAAAGAAAACCCACTCTTAGCTAATTTAACCTTTTGCTCCATCTCAACTTCAATCTGTAAAAATTGCATTAAAACATCTAATTTATTAATTCCCTGATTTTTATCTTTATCCTTAAAAGTTAAATTACCAAGATGTCTTTCCCATAATTTAAGAATATCTGAAGGCAATGCCGATTCGACCAATGGATATAAAATCGACGAATAATTTTTGCTCGATACTCCTAACATTTTCAATGACCGAAGATAAGTTTCGATTTTATTGTATAATTTAACAAGAGACAGTTTTTGCCCTTGTCCCAAGGAATTATTAATAACTAATCCTAAGACTTCGCGTATACATACTTCAATTAAAACATCTGTCCTACCAAACCGTGCCTTCAACGATTGTATCGCTTCTGGATAGCTCTCGGCAGTGGGGGGAAAGGAGTCTACTATTTCTCTGGCTCGCGATCCTTTCTGTTTAGCCATTAAAAGATATTGAATTTTATCTTCATTTGCTATATTATTATCTTCGTGAATTTTCTCAAATTGCCCCCAAAAAGTTAACCAGTTTTTAATTTCCCCGTTGAAAGGCTGGAGCTCTAATTTAGGTAACTTAAATTTTCTTCTTGTCGCCATGCCATCTAATGTTACGGAATTATCTGGATTAAGACCTTTTTCTAATTTTTGTATATAACGCAATAATTTGTTTTTTGTTTCGTAAAAAATCGTGTTATATTTATCGATAGAATCATATTCAGTATCAAAAGCATCTTGCTTACAGGTTGGGTCTTCAGATAAATTATCAAGAATTTGTTTATCTAAATTTTCAAGTTCGTTTTGTTTTGCTTCTAATCTAATCAGAATTGATGACAAGCTATCTAAATCATCACAATTAGCCTGTATAAGGTCTTCAATTTCTTTAGTTAATTTCGTGAAAATTGAACGCACTGGCGTTCTTCAATTTCTTTAGTTAATTTCGTGAAAATTGAACGCACTGGCGTTTTTAACTTTCGTAATTTTTCCATAATTCTAAATCAAAATTTTTTCTAATTTCTTATTCACTAAACTACGGAGCACCCGATCCCGGCAGGGATGCCACTTTTATGTGACAACTCCGACTGCCTAAATTAGATAATCACAACCAGAGCTGCCACAAAAAGAATTATCAACATTATACGTTGATTCTTAAAAAAATCATATCATGAAAATTAGGTAAGACATAAAAAAATTCTTACCTCCAAAATTCCAATTCTTCGAGAAAGTCGGGGTATCGGGGCTCCAAATGTTGTAAGCCTTCTCCTGTAGCATAAGTATTGAAGACTATTTTATCTCAAAAAACAATAGTCCATCTTCATTTTCATATTTTAATAAGGACGAACACGATTCACAAAAGGCACACACAACATTAATATTTACAAATGGCCGTGACAATTTCAATATTACATCTTGGTTCTAAACACTTCTAACTGAACTACAAAACAAAAGAGAGAATTAAATTAATAAACAAAAAATGTTCTGAGAGGTATAAAAAAGTTCGACGCATGCGCCGCACCTTTACGTAAGAAAGAAATACAGTTTTAATTTTCATATTGCGCAATAGTTTTTTCCTTGACAGGTGGTTTGGATGAAAGGAATATGAAATAAGTTCCAAATCCCGACATCCCCCCCCCACCACACATTTATTTTTCTTACACTTTCACAAAAAATTGAACATTTTCAATAGCTTAGAATGCAATTTCTCAATTTCTAAGTTTGTAGACTTTGTATTTTTAGAATTGGGCAATCTACATGCAGTTATCCCATCTTATTTCATAGTTTTGTTTGCATGGCGGTATTTCTTTACAGAACTAAATAGTGTCATGCAGGTAGTAACTCGATACAAATCTATATACCATATACGGTGCTGACCTAAGTATTCCGGTTATTTTTCGAATATATATGGGAACAACTGAAATTGAATTTTTAAATGTGTTATGCGTTATCATATGATTGTTATAGACATAATATTTTAATTTATTAAATGGTGCAGTTTTTTGCAGAATGTGTTGGAAAATGTTTCGTTATCTGTGCTAGAATTATTTCTTTCTTGTTTTTATTTTATATTAACTTTGCAATGTTACTAAACCGTCGTAGTTTATAAATCATTGAAAATATTTTAATCTATAAGCTTGTACATTTAATACATAAATTTGCATTCATATATAATGTTTTTAACCGCCAAATTACATAATGTATCCGTATAATGTATTATATACTGTAATGCGCTAAAATTATTTGATGGTCTAAAAATTACAAATGTTCAAGCTTATAACCACTTGGGGACGAGCGACACGTGTAAGTGCCGCAAAAAAGCTTGGAAATCCCTGTTTATCCACACCAGAAAAATTATACTGTAAAATTTGCTTTATTTAATCGGAGAATTTTTCTCGATTTAATAAGTGATAAGTTTTTGCATTTAAAAACCAGTAACAAAATATTAAAAATTTCGCAAAAGTCTCCCTTCGCGAAGGGTTTTAAAAAATATTTTTAATAGCAAAAAAACCAGACATTTACGTTAGCATTTCATGTATTTAATTTCCAATTAATTACGCCTCGTGTACTTAATTGGAAGAAAAAATTAAAAGAATAAAAAATTTTAAATAGTGTTTTATTTTCAAAGAAAAATAATCCAGATAAATACCAAAATAATATAATAAAATAATATGCACGTTACTGATTCGTAATTAATTCTTAAAAGCTGATTAAAAATTATATATTTTTCTTTTCAAAAGATCCAAAGATAATGATTATTTTTTTTTATTTTTTTTTTATCTTAAGAATAAAAGATATTTTTAACTGAATAATTGAGATATAATAATTAAAAAATATTATTTTTAAGTGTTTTTTTTATGTGTTAAGTTTTTTTTCTTTTATATTTAGAGTCTAAGGCATTCAAGAATTCTAGTAAAGAATTCTAAAAGAGAAAAGAATTCTTGCGCTATCCGTGCACTGTAAAAAAAAAATTCAAGGGGTTACTAAAAATTTTTTAGTAAATTTGTATTCCGCAGAATTTTTTAGTAACCATTACAAACTTTTTTTTTTGCAAGCGAAACAAGCATTTCTTTTGTAAACTGAACAAAAGAATTTTTTTTATAACTAACTTAAAAATTTTTAGTATGAGCCACCAAGCAAATTTTAGTGACAGCTCCAAAATTATTTTTAATAGCCATTACGTGGGCTCGAAGGGCAGGAGCTTCCTTCGAGCTGCATCCAGACTTCTGGAGCGGAAGATTTTCGGCAAAACCGCAATAGATGGCAGCACCAAACATTGCTACTGCTCCGTCAGGATATTCATAATCCCTTTATTAACGAGTACTTACACTGCATACATTCGGGGCGTACTTAACAGTGGCCAGTATCGAACCCGGGACCTTTCAGCCTGGAGTCCGTTACTATAACCACTATGCTATCAAGGCCACACCAAGTGAGTTTTAGTAATAGCTATTAAAAATATAAAATTATTAACTCTATTCGTTGCTAACTTTTTTCTAGTAATTCTTACAGATTTTCTTGTAACCGACTATGATTACTAAAAATTTTTTAGTAATTACAAGGATCACTAAAGTTTTTTTAGTAGATCGACACTTTTTTTACAGTGTGGTCACCTGCCGGCAACAGCGCTTCGCGCAAGAGAGTAGGGCAGTTCGGGATAAAATGGAAAATTTAGGGGTTTAGGGAAAATCGCTAATTTTAGAGCCCGGCCCAACCACTAACCGCTTTTCAGTGTCTTTAATTTCTCTACTTTTCCTTTTAAATTTGTCCGGTTTCAATTTCTCTCTCTCTTTTTTTTTTCCTTTTCTATTTAGAGTCCAAGTCATTCGGGTCGTAAGTAAAGAACTTTAGCGCTATCCATGGTCGATTGCGGTTTATCATAAAAATACATAGTGCATACATTCGTCGTTCAGCCCATGCGTCTGTCTGCTTGTCTGTCTGTCCGTCCGCAAAAAACGTAGAAAAAAAAACTGAATTCTTTGAAGTTTTAAATACATTATTATTACAAAATTTTCTTGAACCATTTTAAATTTTGTGAAAATCATATGTGTAGTTTATTTACAGGGTCGGTCAAATGTTTTCCGTTACATTACGGCCAATGGAGAAAAAAAAATGTTTCAAGTGTATTTTAAAGGTGTTGCAACCTTTCGGAAATAATGAAATTCACATGCATTTACTGACTTGCACTAAAATAAACACTGTTAGAATATGCGGTGCTAAAAATATTTATTATTCATTTACAGGGCCACACAAAAAAATTCCGTTACACAATGGTATAGGGTGAAACATGGAATAGAATAAAAGAAATTAAAATGGTATTGTTTGGAAAAAAGAGCACTCATAATTGAAAAAAAATATAAATTCTAGACTACTTATTATAAAATATTATGCCTTAACATATGGGACACATTATATAATACTATCATCAAGTAAAATTTGTGCACTGTCGTGGATGAAAGGAGACCGCTCACCGCAGTGGTTGACCCTCCAACCCCCAACCGTCTTCGAGAATAATAATAAGCAAGACGTAGCTGCAGCTATTCGGTAGCTTCATCGCCCCGGCCCCACACTTCCTGCTTTTCAGTGTCTTTAATTTATGTAAATTTGCTTTTCAATAATTTGTGTAATTTTGTTAAATTTTGCTTTTAAATTCTTTAAAATATACTGTTTAAATGTGTCCGGTATCAGTTTTTTTTTTTTATTATTATTATTCCGCTTCAGAGTCAAATATTCGGATCGAACAAAGGATGCGGACGAAATCAGGCCGCTCGCCGCGGTGGTTGACATAATAATTTGAAAGTACACTGGTGAAATAAATTAAGAGAATTTGTGTATTGTATCGAATTGCACGAAAAGAACTGACCTGAAGGAAAAACCACTGCTTTTAGATAAAAATGCAAATCTTGTACGTTAAATACGTGAGCGTACACGTTTGTGTAGGAGGAGCCATCAGAAAAATAGGCTTTATAACAGCGTGCAGGGTAAGACGAATTGCGTTCCCTAGGACACCTCGGTGAATTTCTGGGTGTTAATGTGCAGCAATCGGTTAAATTCATATTGGAACAATTAAAAAGAATAATCATCAACGTTTAGATGATGGAATGAGTTGGTGAATTGTGGGAAGCTAGAGGCAGGACAATCACAAGTACAGATATGCAGAGAGTTTAATTTAATGTCAAGCATCATGTGAAACCTATGAAAACAGTTCCAGAATGCTATCAACCTATGATCGTACCAAATTCTATTAAAATCTGTTCAGTAGTTCTAGAGATCGTTGATCAAGTATGAAAATTCTCTTAATTCCTTACACCAGTGTAGAATACACATGTCTATTTAATTTCCAGTCTCTCTCTCTCTCTCTCTCTCTCTCTCTCTTTTTTTTTTGTTTAATATTACAGTTTTATTTTTAATAGCAGATCCACAAAGTTATCATTTTACGATTATTATGAGGGAAAATAATTTAAAAATATGTAATTAAAGTTCTTTGATGTTAAATTCAATAATTAATTTCTTAAAAGGTATTGTTACATTACAAAAGTCCTTTAACCTTTCGTCATTATTAAAGCAATTATTTATCTAATTGTCCCCCTATTGTAGTAATTGCAGAATCCAAAGAATCAATTTTAATATAAATTTGTTAATTTGAAAGTAATTAACATTTCTTTGCAATTAAAATTTATTACATGTGTTTATTATTCTTATTATGTGATAGAATCGCATCTGAAATATTTTTATCATACTCTTTGTAAAAAAGGAACAAAGGATTTTAATTTAATATCTGGTTTGCAATTATTCAACATTCATTTAAATTTTTTTTTAGAATATGTCATTGTATTTAGCTTTTATTTTAATGTAAAATGGAAATGGAAAAGGAAAAAAAAAGCGCCGACATTTGGATTTTAAACCCAAATGCAATTGTCTTATGTGAAATTTAATAAGTGGAGTTAGAATAAAGAGAGGGAGGCATATAGAGTATAATCAATCAGCTGCGACTGAAGTAACTGTAAAGGTAGTTACAAAATGTCGCTTTTCTGGAAAATAGGATCAATAGTTTATGATTATTACTGAGGCTAACATCCAGCAGTCAATATGAATAGAAAATATCGTTTTACCTAAGCACAAATTTCTGGAACATTTTTTAATAATCACATTTTTTTACATATATAAAGAAAAGCTTTCATGTACAAAGCAAAGATAGACAAGAAATATCCCAAGATTTCTTTGTGTTTCTAACAACGACCGTGGCAAGGCTTATGTAATGTTGCCGAGTGTCCTGTCGAAGTCACGGCTTCAAATGCTCTGAGAATCATTAATATCTCATAATTTTATTAGCTGTTTTTAATAGAAGATAATTCTGCCAATAGATAAGAAAAGCAAATTATAGTATTTAAATGCTGGTTTCTAGAGCATTCGGAGCCTCAATTGGCGCGGGAATCGGGCCAATACAACAGAATTATATAGAGTATTTATCTTTAGATACGCCGTTAATATCAATTCAATTCTATGTCAAACAAAGTTTCGAAGGATTGGTAAACAATTACAAAAAGCAGATAATTTGTTCTTTTTTTCACAGATTGTATGTTCTTTTCCTTATTCCTGTTTACAGATAAGTGGAATTATAATAACAAACTGCGCAACAACAAACTTCCTAATGAAGTGATATCTCACGATAGGCAATGACTGTAGGTTGCCATGGTGATTTTTTCAAAATTAAGATGGAGTCATATTATTTCTCCATCAATGAATTATTTTTTAGAATCAAAATTTAAAAATATATAAATACAAGTTTTCTTCATTCAGTTAAATCCTATCATACTATGAAACCCCGTGGTAGACAATGATTCTAGGCGTGTTACCTGTGCTTTATGCATTTCCCTTAACAATGCCAGCAAAGAAAATATCTAAACTCATTGAAAAATGTGAAATTTTGACAGTCGGTCGTTACTGATACATTCATTAGTAAGTGTCTCTTTTTTATTTTTACAGTTGTTATTGTTGGTATTAACAGTACGTCATGTTTGAAAAAATACCAGATCTTCTTGAAGCGTTTCTCGATCTTATTGTACCTATTTTTTGTTTTGGTGTACTTCCATTGGGTAAATTGCCTTGCCTTATTTTCTCCAAAGCTTGTAAATCTGAGGCTTTATTACTCTCAGGAAATATTTTTTGTAATAAAGCCATAGCTCGAGGTTGTTTAACAATTGTAAGCTTTTTACGCCGATTGTGTACAACAGAAGAGTTTATTTTTGTAGAGAAAAGAATTCCCAAAACTAAAAAAACGAGAAGTCTAAACCATGTAAAGCTTCAACAGCCACCACTCTTTGTGACCAACGTGAGATAGAAACTGTCAACCGCCTTTCTTGTTTAAAAGTGGAAAAAACACCTTGGGGGCCACCGTAATACTCATCTTGGATATGAATAATACAATATATGATTAAAAAAAATGTGTAAACTATTTATAAAACGAATTGCAATTCCAAAACAAAATTTAAATGTATACTTAAATATTTTTAATATATATAGTAAAGCTTTATTAATGAATTGCTGATGAACCAATTTCGACAAATTATATAAAATGCCAAACTACTCAAGTAGTACAAAATTTCGTAAAAGAAAAATCCTTTAAGCTCCAAAAATAATAATCCTATTAACTAGCAGTTTACTGCTTTGGATTAAGCATCTCATTTCTAGTTAAAATATATCTTTGAATTGAAATTTGAATGAAATGAAGGGTCATGAAAAATCGAAGAATGTTGAAAACTTGATTACAAATATCTCGAAAACTAATAATCCGATGGACTTCGTTCTTTATGCAAAATTTGTGTTATTTTCTTGCCTTTTACATTCATTCGTTAAAATAAAAAAAAAATTGAAAATTATTGTGTACCTTTCAAAAATATGCATTAAAATATTTAATTGCTATAAAGGACGTTAAATATTAATAAAAACATTAAAATATCTTATTAATTTTTACATGTTTCGATTGAATTTATTTAATCATCACCAGAAAAAGAAAATACAAATAAACACAAAGATGAAAAAAACAATAAACATTGTTTCGTTTAGTTTATTGTTTTCATTGTTCATTGTTTTCATTTTAGTTCATTGTTTGTTTGGTTTATTGTTTTTTTCCATCTTTGTGTTTATTTGTATTTTCTTTTTCTGATGATAATTGAGTAAATTCAATCGAAACATGTAAAAATTAATAAGATAGTTTAATTTTTTTATTAGTATTTAACGTCCTTTATAGCAATTAAATATTTTAATGCATATTTTTGAAATGTTTTTAATGGACGTATATGAAAACTTCTGTTTATAATTAGTGTATACCTTTCATCAGAGCGAATTTTTCGAGAGTCCGAAAAAAATAGTTCCGGATAATCGAGGTTACTGATATTAAAGAGGCTTCGTACCATTTTTACATATTAAGCACATAGAAAATTTCAAATCTCTAACACAATTTGTTCGAGAGATAGAGCGTTTACAGACACAGACACGTAGACAAGCGGACGGCAATTTTTGTTTTCTAAAAATACTTTTTTCGGAATCTCCAGTATCTGAAACTTGTAAATCCGTCAATTTTTTTTTTCAAAACGATTGAAGACGTACCCTATACTGCATATGATGAATAAGTAATAAAATAAAACATTCAAAACATTGAGATTGTGGCTGAAGTGTCAATTTATATATATATTATTTTTGATAGTACTGAAATACCTCTTACAAGATCGTCTCATATTTTAAAGGCGTACTTTCAACTATAACATACCTTTTATTTCCATTAAATTTTCTTTTATTTTGGGTGTCGAAGCTTAAGATAATTTTATATTTTCAAACACTCTAATACATATAATGTAATATAGATTTCTCATAGTAAAAATTTATATTTCATAAATTCACTTCACTTTGTCTTTAGGCTTTCACTAATACAGGAATAATTTATTATCATTCTTTTCACTTTGACAAAAAAGGGTAGAAAAAAATCATATCACTGCTTTTAGCATATTAAAATAAATATTGACGCAGACATTTTGACATTCACCGAAAGGTTGTCGATTTATTTTTATCTTTTCCTTGAATAATTAATATTTTATTAAGAGCTAAGACAATTTTTTTGTAAAAATATTCATTGTTCTAATCTGTTATACATAAAGGCCTAAATATGTAAAGAAATAACGAAGAACCTTTAGATTAATTTATTATGTTTCAATATTTTTATAAGTAAGTTTATATACTTACTTTATACTTAACCAATGAATCTATACCCAAATTTTGAAACTTATAGGTGAATTTTGCTTAAAAAACACATTTAGCTGCATTAAGGGGAGGGGGGGGGGTTAGCCCCTATTCACCTCCCCCGATTATACTTAACCAATGAACACCCAAAATTAATCATGGATGCGCCTCATTTGAATAATCATATACCTAAAATTATTAGCTAATCGGTAAATTCTGCGTAAAAACCCCATTTAATTAAATTAAGATGGGGGTTGCCTCCTGCCCCCCCCCCCTTATGCTCAACCAATGAACTGCGAAAAATAATTAGGGAAGCGCCTTACCTAATAAAAAAACTACATCCAAAATTTGAAGCAAATTGGATATTTTTATCATGAGTTCTTGCGTTACATACATACGTACATACAAAACGGGCGGACACATGGTCTCCCATACTTTGATAGCCTGTGAGCTAATGATGCCTTTCTAAATCAAAATTCTTTTTCAAAGAAATTTTTTTAAAAAAATCAAGCAACTATCTAAAGAATCAATAGTAATATTATTTAACTTTTCCATTTTAATATGACTATAACTATAAACAAGTCGGAAATTTTAATAAATTTGGCAAATGAGGTGCATTGTTACTGTAATTAGTTTTATAAACATTCAGATCATAGTGCAAAAGCTGTTGCGCTTTTGCACTATGTTCATTTATGCAAAAATGCATAAATGAACAATTTGTTAGATTATACATATTAATTTCAGTAAAATAAAAATAATATAACTCCGTCGTAACTATATCATAATCACCATGGCAACCTAGAATCATTGTGTAGTATGACACAATATTGAAATAATTACATCAGATAGTATTTTAAAAAGTGAAGAAAACTTTTTCAAAGTCTTTTTATGCTTTCACTCTATTAAAAAAAATTAATCCATTTACGAAATTCTGCTACGATTATATATATAAAATTTCAAACCAATAGACTAGGAATTTTTTCTGCATTTTATATACGTATAGACGACAGACAGGTGGATCATACGACGACTATATGTGTTAAAATATCTAGTCACTTTTATTATAGACGGCCCTTTAAACCTTCATTTTGCTGATTTTTTTTAAGCATAAGTCTAAAACTGCTCGGAAGAAAAATGTAAAATTTTGGACTTTCATAAAGCTGGATTTTATACATCTAAATACATCATAAATATTTTAGATTGCAATTAATAATTTTTTCGAATATTAATTTCGAATTCATGTCATAAAATTATAAAAATCGCAAATTCAACATATTGCTGTTTGTATATTTTAATATTATTGGTACATAAAAAAATAGCACATTAGGAATCTAATTTCAAGAAATATCAATAAAAATGTGAAAATATAATTTAACATGGGAAGCACTGAATTTTGACAGTTTATAATTCAAAAACTTATTGAAATGACTTAGTATTTGGTGTCTAGGCATTGTTTGAACCGAAGATTTGACACATTTTGTTAAAATAGGTTACTGCTATTGAAAAAATTGTTTCGTTTCATTTAATATGCATTTAGATCGATTTTTTTTTTTCACAATTTTGATATTTACCAATGCGAAAAAGATGTTTTACTGAATGAAGATATAGAGAAAAATAATAAAAAAAATTAACAACAAATTTGAATACTGCCGCAATAGAGTTAAAATTTCGAAAAAATTGAAAAAAACCCACTAATTTTGGCCAGATTACTTTTTGCTTCAAAGTAATTATTTTAACAATAATAGAAACCTAACTATGCGGGAAATTGCTCTATTGTATGGAGATTAAGGTAAAAGTAATTAAAAAAAATAGTTCCAAAATTTAATACTTCCGCAAGGCGATTGACTTGTACATATTTGAGTCTTTTTACGGTGACAATTCAAAGTGATTTTTGTTAAATAAAACATACATGTTAGTACTTTTTAATATTTTTTTAAATGAGAAGATACTTAAATAATTACCAGAAAGACTCCAGCTTCTTTTTTACCGAATCCTTTTTATTAAATCAAGATAATTCTAAAAATTTTTCTGAATTACATTGGGCGATAATCGCGTTTGGTGTTGAAAATCAGAATGAAGTTCCATGATTGTATCCGATTTTAAATAAAACCGTGTCTTCTATGTGGTTCCACAAACAGCAGAAGATGTTTTTATGGCTGTTTCTATAAGCTTGAGTGTGGTACGGAAACTCGTTGAGAGTAAGTAATATAGCAATCAGAAAGATTGCTGAATTTACTATTGCTTCTGAAATCATGTCATCACTTAATCGTTAAGCTAGTGGAGGCTCCGTGACATTTTACCATGAAATCAAATCAATATAATCCGTTGTATTAAAGTCAAAAGATCGTACGTTGAATATACTTTTGCAAATCATTGGAATGGTTGGGTTTGTAGTGTATTGTTTTACTTCGCGCGCTTTTAGAATTCTTCTAAAGGACAATTGTCTGATATGGGTTTATTCCTAGGCTAAGTTCTATATCAGGATATTTTCATGATGACCAAAAAACTAATTTCTTCAAATAACAGGATCTATGATGTCCTTCAGATCTCTCGACATATAAAGCGAGCGAATGATTGGTTGATGCAAGTGTTATGCACATAGATTACCGATGGTTCTGAATTAATCTTGAAAGACATTGGCGCATAGACTTTTACGATGAACGTCATTAATGTTACTAAAATCTCAGATTGAGTTTCAAGAGCTGCATAGAGCTTGAGAATTCAGTTATTGGTTGTAAACGACCTGGAATAGCAAACATTGCCACTATTTATCTTCGATAAACTTTCGCTGCACCCTCCGCAGTTGATGGCTTCACAAATTTCCGTTAGATACAGTTCATCAATACTTAAGAGCCCACAATAGTCACAGCTTCAAACGATTCAAGATGGCGGAGCACATCCAGAACTAAGTTGAAAGGCTGTCCAAAATTAAATGATTGACAAGGGGCTTCTTCCAATTAGACAACAAAGTAATTCGAACCAATTAACTACGACATTTTCTTTTGAAGGGGAGGGCGTTACTATTTGTGCTCAATTTTCTATTGGATAATGTCCACTTCATGTCAATGTGAGTAAATACCAATGGGGACAAAGACTTCTGGAAAAATACTTTATCGTCGTTTACAGTCATTTTTATTTCAAGTTTATTTTTCCGCCGACGAATCTGCACTAGTGACAAAAAAGCATTCGGGAGCTTATTTACGTTAAACTGATAGCAGCTTTTTTTTTTCTTTTCTTTTTTCAAATTTATCATTTGCATTTTAATATACTTAAAATATTTTCTTTTTCTTGGATAGAGGATATTTGAAATCGATCGCCAACAGAGGAACTTTTCTACTTTATTTTATTTTAGAGGTTTTTTTTTCTTCTGCTTGGAAGATACTTCGAAAGTAAAACTGTACTTTGAAAAAAAAATAAAAATTGAAAAAGTAGAAGGTACTTGTTTTGATATAAACTTCAAAAGCCAATATAAACTCGAGCTTTTAAAAGTACAAAAAAGAAGTAATTGACGCATAATTTATGACAAAGAAGTAATAAAAAACTCAATAAATTCAAGGCAAGAATTCTCTGATGAAAATTAACTGAAAAATTAATTATATATGTCTAAAAAGGATTTTATTATTTTTATTAGAGTATAACATTTGTACAGTTTTATTTTCCGGAAATAAATGAATACTTTTTCAAGAGATTTTTTCTATTTTAACATTTATTTTCTACCTTTTACAATCGAAATAATAATATTAGTAGGAAAAAAATTGCATTATTACAAGTAGGATACGGTTTATGTTTATATATAAAACATAGTTTTATTTATAGTAAATATATTTACTTGGGGGAGGGTAGATATTTATGGCAAGGGGAAAAGGAGGTTGAGTAAATTATGAAAATATTACTGATCGCGATTTTGAAAACAGGTGTTCCCCGGAAATTCAACCAATGATTTAATAACTAATTTCACAAGCATTTCGCTTAAGTCTGTGTAATTTTTATTAAAAAAAATCAAATGTAAGTTTATTTTTCCAAGTTACATGTTTGCGCAGGGCGAAGTTTTCCATCCCGGCTTAGTCCGATGTGAAGGTGAAATATTTAACTCGTACCGACAGGTCAATTTTTTAAAAAAGTTCATGGTTCCAAGAATCCGTAGAAACATAAAAATAAAATCTAGATAATTTTAAATCTGGTATCATCGGACCCGGATCATTCTACACCTCTTTCTTTTAAAAAGCCACATTTTCTCAACGACACCTTACATTACAATTCTTATATATATATATATATATATATATATATATATATATATATATATATATATATATATATATATATATATATATATATAACGATATTTATGTTCAAGGTATTACATACATCTATCTATGTATACAGGGTGTTTGAAAATTACATGTCAGTAAAGGAAAGGCAATTTGAGAAAGTCGTAGTAAGCAGATTTCGTATAGGAATCTGAGTGCGGAAATGCAGCGTTCAGGCGGTGAAAGGTGCTTTTATGTTCAGTGGATAAAAGCATTTCGCTGGCTTGATTCGTCGTTCTCTGCTGCATTCCTGCACAAAATTTGCTTAGTAAGGTCCCCTGTATTTACTTTTAAATTTTCGACACATAATTTTGAACCCGCCCCCCTCTCCCTCTCTCTACATACATATATAGATATAGATAGATATAAATGTGTTTGTCCGGATTGACTTATAATCAAAACACGGTTCAAGCTACTGAGCTTTGAACATGAAAATTGGGGGGGGGGGGGGAAATACTTCTTATGACATAAGAAAGGAGTTTTTTAAAATCCTCTCATCTCCCCCCTAACGGAGTTAAAGAGAGGTCAAAAATTTTAGTAGATTTTACAAAATTGCACTTTAGAGGATAAAAAGGGGGGGGGGGTGCGAAAATTTTAGAATACTTGGCATATCTCAGCAGCCGTTTTAGATAGGCGCATGAAATTACAGAAAATAAATCTACTAAACAAATAATTAAACAAGTATACCAGTGGTGCTAGAAGTCACCCCTTATAAGGGGTTCAAAAGGGGAGAATAAAAATTTTAGAACATTTGGCACATCTCAGCACACTTTGTAGGTAGGAACATGGAATTCCAGAAAATAAATCTGATAAATAAAATAATAAAATAAAATAAAATAAACACATATTTCAGCAAATTTAGAAATTCTACTTCTAAAAAGTTTGAAGGGGGGGGTGATAGTTTTGAAACATTTGACCAAATCTCTGCAGCTATTTTAGGTAAGGAGCATGAAAATGCAGAAAATAAATCTAATAAAAAATAGATAAACACAGGTACTTGAGCGATTTTACATTACCTCTATCTCTTCTTAAGTGAGTTAAAAGGGAGATCGAAAATTTTATAACATTTGGGATATTTTAGCAGCCGTTTTAGATAAACGCGTGAAATTACAGAAAATAAATCCTAATGAAAAAAAAAAAAAAAAAAAAAAAACTAGCCTTAAAAGGAATGACTCCTGGAATAATGCGCATGTGTAAGATTTCGAAATAACGAATCAGGGTGGACCACTCCTTCATGAGTCGGAGGGCTCCGTCTATGCATCGCGAAGCGATTCCAACCGGGATTGCAAAGCAATGCCGAACGGAATCGCGAAGCGATGACGCGGGGGGTTGGCGAGCGTAGCGAGCAGGAGGGCGGAGCCCCTCTATAGTTTACAACAACTGTAACTGCTCATTCCAATTGTGCATGTTTGGGGCGGTACCCTACTTTGCCCCTCCGAAGGGGAACTTTTCAAATTTTTATCCACAGCACTCGTGCTGCATATCTTTAGAAAGGTCTGAAACTGCCTTTTCCTATTATGGATGTCTTGTGTGTCTCCCCTTCGCTCTGCCCCCCAGGGGGGCACAATTTTAATTTCTGTACCGCACATGTCCTGTGACACATCATTTGAAAGGTCTGCAACTGCTTATTCATATTATGGATGTCTTGTGTGCTTTACAACACCAGTCGTGTGACACATCATTTCAAAGGTCTGCAACTGCTTATTCATATTATGGATGTCTTGTTTGTCACCCCCCATTCTGCCCCCCAGGGGGGGAACATTTTAGTTTTCTTTACAACACCAGTCGTGTGACACATCATTTGAAACATCTGTAACTGCTTATTCATATTATGGATGTCTTGTGTGTCACTCCCCCCTCTGCCCCCCAGGGAGGGGCTTATTTTTAATTTCTTTACAACACCAGTCGTGTGACACATCATTTGAGAGGTCTGCAACTGCTTGTTCATATTATGGATGTCTTGTGTGTCACCCCCAATCTGTCCCCCCAGGGGGGCACATTTTTAATTTCTTTACATCACCTGTCGTGTGACACATCATCTGAATGTTCTGCAATTGCTTATTCATATTATGAATGTCTTGTGTGTCAACCCCCCCCCATCCTGACCCCAGGAGGTGGCACATTTTCAAATTCTTTACAACACCAGTCGTGTGACACATCATTTGAAAGGTCTGTAACTGCTTATTCATACCATAGGGTATTGGGTGAAGCAAGCAGGGGTAGCCTACACCTTGGAATCTCGAAGCGATACCAAACGGAATCGTGAAGCGATTACGCAGGGGGGGGGGGGGGTTGACGAGCGTAGCGAGCAGTGGGGCGGAGCTCCCCTAGACTACTAAAAAATAATTAAAGCGATTTTTAAAATTCCCGCATTTCTACGTTTCCAATATTTTTTTAAATCAAACCCGCTTTATACGGAAGGGTGATATGCGGCTGTCGTACCTGCTTTCATTTTGCACCCATTTCCATACGCAAACATAAAATCTCTCCCCCCCCCCCTAAAGAATCCAGAAACTGCACAACTTTTCGTTCTGACTTTTGATTGGCTAATTGGTGAAATTGAGCAGGAACTTCCGGTATAAACACAAACAAAAGGAGTTATGTTACGTTTGGCGTGCTTAAATCTTATTTTTTTTTCTTTTTTGCTTCTGTTTTCACTTTGTTCTTGTTATTACAAACTTTTATCGAATTGGAAACAAATGCTAATTTAACATTGTAATGCGAAATGGTTAAAACAAAAATAATAAAGTAAGAAGTTTTTAAGAAGACTTTTAATTTTATGGGAAAAGGGAATGTGGAGTTTCGGAAGAGGGGACTTTAGATGAAATTTTAATGAAATGAATGTAAATTCTTAATGAAATTTATGATTAATTATTTATTTTTGTTATAAAGAAAAAATAAAACAGAAAAGTATATAATAATAATAATTTGTTGAATTTAATTACTGTGTGTTTGTATTGGGGAGAGGGGGGGGGGGGAATCAAGTGATGAAGTAAAAATTCGGAAGAAGAGCAGGGAAGAATTGGTTTAATGATTTTTTTTTCTTTTAACTCAGAAAAATTCCAAATCTGATTAATAAATAATACAAAAATAAAATAGGACTTTTTGCAGATTTCGCATAAAAATAAATAATTTTAAGAACAAAAAATTACTTTAAAAATTATTAAGGTCTTTCACACCCATACAAATCCTGTAGTAAATTGTAAAACATTTTAGTAATTTTTATTTTTTGTTTTATTTGCAAATATATTTTTTCTTTCTGAATTCCCAACTTGGAAAATAAAAATTTTGATCAGTTTATTCTTTGCTTACAACTGTGATTGATGTGATGATTGTGAATTATCATTTTTTTATATTTTGTTATTATTAATGTGGAATACCTATATAATATAATTTATTGTTATAGAAATTGGAAGGTAGGTGGATGTAAGAGCAATGGACAGCCTTCACTGTTTTTGATTTATAAATAATAATAATAATAATAATCAATGTTAAATTAGCTTTTACTTTTTTTCATATATCCCTCTTGCATGTTTTGTAATATTGGTTATTATTGACATTTTTAATGAAACCAATCATGAAACAAAAAATCATGTTTCAAAGTTTCACTGTTTTTCTGTAATAATCTGAACGAACACGCTAAGAGCTGATTTCTCTTAATAAATATATACATTCTTTATTTTCATGCAAAATTTGTATATTTTTGCTTTGCTAGCAATAGAAAATTTTGAATTTTCATAGTAATGGTCATTTACAAAATTTCATTTTTTATTTTATTATTATTATTATTATTATTATTATTATTATTATTATTAAGATTTTAAGACTCGTGTTCATTACGTTCATCGTGTTCATCAGGAATATTCAAATGGTCAATTTTCAGTAATGGACATCCTGAAGATTCGTTTACATTGAACTTACTGTAAACTCCTAAAAATGTAACTTTAGTAATGTTCATAGTGCATAAAATATTTTGACTTTTAACTGAAAACCCAAGTAATCAAATTTAATTTTTAAATTGCATTTACCAGAATGTAATAACACTGAAATTTTTACAAACATCTGCTTTAATTGGTTTCGTATAATTAATAAAATTTTCAGTAATTTTTTTTTTAATTTTGCCTTGCGTATTTTATAATCTAGTAATCATTAAACCAAATCAGAAACCAGAATATTCATTAAGGCTCTATTACACACACTCTTTGCGTGGAGATCCCGATTGTATTTTTCTCATGTCGTAAAAATTTCCTTGTGCTATCTTGTCCCTGTATATTGACGACAACTTATAAACATCCTTTCATCTCAATCACACAAGCGAGAAGTATGTTGTTGAATAAATAATTAAATAAGTATTCGTTTTTAAAAGCTGCTGTACACTGCCTAATGCAGTTGGTACTCAACCCTAGGTTAGTTTGACTGGGTTTTCATTTAAAAATATAAAACCATACAAATTGGAGAATGTGCGATACAGAAAGCAATGAACCTTCAGACATTAATTTTGTTTTAAAAGATTTTCTTCTAAAAATATAAACCAACATGCATTTTAGTTATTTTTAATGTTATTATCACGGTACCGAGCTGTGCAGTGTTAGTATACAGTTATAGTACTTTGTTATATGACTAGTTCGGATATATAGTCCCATTTTCACACATTCCAAATAAATAATAAGTTGTTAATTGCATTATTATGCCGCCATACATAAATATTCATTGTATAATGAATATCTCTTTTCTAATGACTATCTTTGAGAAAATCGGAATATGTATGTAATGTAGTGATGGTTGATATCGATTTTATCGCCATTAGGACAACTCAACTTTATCAATACAGTAAACAAATCGATTTTATGTTCAACTCAATTTTATGATACTATATACACACTATATGGCCAAAAATGACCGTCCACTTGCGATTTTTGACATTTTGTAAAATATCTAGAAAAATACTAGAGGAATTACTCTGAAACAATAAGTGTATAAACATAAAAGTACATTACATATATTTTCGTGAAGATTTTTCCTCGAAACTCCATAGGGGACAGTCAACAAATTGAAAAAGAACGAATACCTTTTGGATAACTCTGTCAAAACTAATGTAAGCAAAAGCGCTCAAACTCTACATTATAATTAAGTGGCTTAAATTAAATAAACATGCATACTCGTAGAAATATTAAGGTTTTTATAAAAACATTCCCCATTTTTTCTTCAAGTTTTTTTTGCTTATAATTTGCAGAGTTCTTACTAATATAACAATGTTCTTTTTCGAAAACATGACAAAAAACATTGTACATTGTACCCTCTAATCAGAATTACAAAATAATAAAAATAGTTTGAAAAATGAGCAGTTTTACTAAATATGTTTTCATTGCGCATGCGTCAGCGTTATCAAAATTTCATTTTCATACTCCTTACAGAATAGCAATGTGCAGCATATAGTCCACACGCGAGAAGGAAATGAATTCGCAAAATATAAAAACCCTATTTTTCCTATTGTTGTAAGCTGAGAAGTACCCAAATATTAATATTCTAGATGATGCCAGTCGATTTTAAAGTCTAACTGTTTATATATATACATATATATATATATATATATATATATGTTACCGGGCAAACCCGATTTGAGGCCAAACTAGTTTGCCTCACATGACAAACATATTAAGACTTATATGCATTTACGAAATGCTCTACAATATACATTTTGTAAAATATACTTTGGGAAAAAAAAAAAAAAAAAAAAAAAAAAAAAAAACAGCTAATGTTTCATTTACATGCCCACACGAAACAATTCCATTACGAAATGGTAAAGGGGTAGGGGAATTGTGTGCGACATATTTTAATTATATTAAATTATTTTATGAATAACAAAATTTATATACGTCGTTGAGGCTTAATATCAGTTATACGATATAGTGATGCATAATACGAAGTGCATAGCATTTACAGGTACACACAAAATATTTCAAATCACATATTCCTTCCGAAGCACATGTATCTGACGATAGCTGATGGATGGATGAAATGCATTTTAGTTATGATATGCTTTTTTTTAAGTTTCACTAAATCTATGCATATTATATGGCGTGTATAAATACTATAGTTGATATACACTTCCAGCAATTATTGCTCAAATACAATAGATTTGTTTTGTGTGTCTTTGTAATTAAATGACAAATGATATAAATGCTCTATTCTATCGTAATCATCTTTTAGTAAAATTCAACGATTTATATCAGTTTCAATCCATTATAAATAGCGTAATGTCAATAAAATACTCTGCAAACAATTTTTCCTCATGAACCATAATGCTATGAAATATATTCTTTTGAGTGTCCTTGTAAATAAACTATTAATGTATATGCACCTCATATACAATACCAAACATGCTATGGTAAGTATCATTGACTGATTTTAATTGCATGAAAAGCTGAATATAAGGTACCCTGGGGTAATAACGCCACGTTAAGGTTCTAGCAATTTTCACGGCTCAGTTTTAGTTTGTATTTTTCAAACAAATATGTGATTTGATACAGCAACTCATTGACTATCTATATAAAAAAAATAATTTAACAGATATTAATACATAAAATGTAATGGCGTGATTTCTTGACCAATGCTATTTGGCATTATTACCCACCTATATGGGTAATAACGCCATGCAAACAAAACTATGAAATAAGTTGGAATAATTGCATGTAGATTGCCCAGTTCTAAAAATACAAACTCTCAGCTCTAGAAATTGACAAATTGCATCCTAAGCTATTGAAAATGCTCATTTTTTTGTGAAAGTGTAAGAAAAATAAAGGCGTGGCGTGGGGAGGGGGGGATGAGGCAAAAGAATATCAGACCGTGAGCTTCTTTTTGCTTAAAAAGGACCGCTTAAATAGAATTATTCAAAACATTGCACAGTTTTAACTGTGTTTATTTGAATCAGTATTTAGGATGTAGCTCGGCCACTGTAGGGAATCAACCGGGTTAAAAATTGCAAGGATTGGCGTTATTACCCCGTTATAGTTATTGCGCTGAACATTTTAAATTACAAATGATCTCGAGAAGATATCCAAAATCTTCAACAACATTTTGAAAGGCCATGAAATGTACGACAAATTTATGTAATTAACAAAGTATTTCCGGATAAAAAAAATAGTCTTCACATCACAAAACGTATCTCGCAAGTTTTAGATCAAGCGTTAATTTTAGCTGCTTGTAAAAACAATAAAACTTAAAAATGAAACAAATTAACTTGAAGCTGTTTTTTGCGATTTATATGACTCAAAAAACTTCTCCGCAAAACACATGAGTATCATTTACCAGATTATTTCATAATTATGCAAAATATTAGCACTTGGCGTTATTACCCCAGAGTACCTTATTTACGTGAGTTAGAGTGTGGAAACGGACAGACAACCAGAATCAATAAATATTTTTCAAACTTATTGGATAGTGTTACTTAACAATAGAGACATTTATTTTCCGACTGCTGCACACTACAAATATCTTGCAATATATAGCATTTGCCATGAATAGATTACAACAATTTAAGCTCCTTTGATGCTTATACACAAAGTGTCCACTTTCAATAGTGGCCAATGTCTAATTCCTAAACCGTTAGTCATAGACATGTAGTTCCAATAACAAAAATGGGGTAAAGAGAAATTTGAATCAATAAAAACATTTCTTAAAAAAAAACACGAAATTTAAACTTTCACACGGTCTTCCGCTGCTATAAAATATATTCAGTAAAATTTTTATATTATACCGACAAGTAAGAGAAAAAAAAATAAAGGTTTGGTTATTTAATGATTAAAATTGCCCGAGTGATAGTTGTTTAAAGTTTGAACATATTTTTTACTGCTAATTAGAGATCATTCACAAATTTAATAGAAATATAATTTCATCATATATATTAAAAATGGTTGAGAGTAAAATTAACATTGCAATGTAAGTCTGAAATCTTTAACCGTTATAACAAAATACATAATTTATAATAAACATACAACGGGAAAAAACGGAATTTTTGTTAAATAAAATAATGAAGATTAACTGTTTACAAAATGATACATATTTTGAAATATTATTAGATAACACTGGTTTGCAAAAGTAGGGTTACATCATATTTTTTAACTTTTGATAATTGAATTTTATGCATTTTGTGCCTCTGAATCCGATAAATGAAGAAGAATAAAATATAAAAGATAATGAAAAAGTATTTTGCAAATCATAAATTTTAAAGTTTAAAAAAAAAAAAAAAAAGAAAGAAAAAATAACGAAAATTTCGTTCTATAAAATAGATGTGTTTTTAACCTTTGATAATTACTTTTTATGCATTTTTTACCGTTGAAACTAAAGACCTTCATTTATAACTATCGAGTCTCAATTTTCAGCAAATTGTAAATTTCAAGTTAAAAAGTTAAAATTTAAAATTGAACCTCTTCTCCCACATCATCTAAACCTTCAGATGTTAGCTGTAAGAAATTTATAAGGAAAAGATCCGAGGCTTGTGTCGTGGAATCTACCAAACCTTTATGCATTGCTAGAGTATAGTCAATACATAAAGATGTCACAGTCACAATGATAAAGTTTAATATTCAGGGGGAAGGGGCTTAAAAATGATCCCCAAAGTTCACACATTATTGAAGCTTTAGTATTTAATCAGATAAATTCTACTCCTTTGCAAGCCCGAGCGTCTGGATTGTACAGTTGGCAGTTCGCCAGACATTTATTTTTCCTTTGAAGAATCTAGAGACAGTACCCTCACAGAATGCACAGCACATAGGTTTCATTTAGGATTCTTCCGAGGGGCGAAAACCGGTTTTCTCGGAGTACAAAAGTAACGTTACTTAGAAAGTTACTGTATGAGCGCTCGCTTCTACAGTTGTGGTGTGCAGTCTATGCGATGCCAACGAGATGGATCTTTTTCGTTGCATCTGAATACTTTAAAATGTTTGTTTAAAAGGCAGCAAATATGTTGAAAATGCATTACATATTAACAAAAATTGAATAAAATATTTTCAGAATATAGATTTTTGAATTTCGAAAACATTTCATAATTTTTTTAATAGTATCAGCAAATTTGCGTTATTATTACTTCAAAATTAAAATTTTATTTCTTTATCTTTTCATTTGTTCAGTTTGTATTGCTATGTAGTTAAGGACTTTTTTAAATGTGTCTAAAAAATGAAAAATAAAAACTATTACTTACTACTATCATAGTACAAAATACGTAAATTACAAAAATAAGAGATAGCAAAAATTTAGATCGTTTTTCAATTTAAAATATTGACTTATGAATTATAAATTTTAAAAAAGGGTAATTTTAAACTATGGAAATAGACACACAATATACAGATTTCCTGATATTTACAGGATTAATATGATAATGCTTGAAAATAGCTTGAAAATAGCTTGAAAATAATGAAAACATAATATCAGTAGCATATCATAAGCGTCATAACATTAATTTATGTTAAAAAATATTGTAAATAAAATAAATAATGTTATTATTATCAGGCATCTTGAAATATAATTCTGTTTTTTTTTTTTGTCGCTGTCGTGTCTTGAAAATTAGATTAAATGTGAAAATTAATACTCCCCCCCCCCTTTTTTTTTCTTTTTTCTTGAAAAATAAATTTATTTTTATGGTGAAATGTGGAAAGTTATTTGAATTCTTAGTACTTAAATAATTACACCAGCTACTTTTATGCAGTTACGAGTGATAATGATTTTGGGGACGGATCAGAAATTTGCGATTATGGATTTAATAAATAATGACCTTTTCTGTAAACATTTTCGAGGGAGGAGGGGGTGTATTTTCTTATATTTATTTTAAGTTTAACTAAATATTTATTTGTAAATGCATGTTATCTAATGCTTTCAATCAATCAAACTAGCTGTGTATTTTGAAATTAAGGTGTTTTTTTAATTAAAAAACGTAATTTTTTGACATAAGTTGTAATTTATTTTTTGTTCGGAAATGCATGAAACAAGCAGGTGTTATTGTTCAGAAACTACCTAATCGCACGCATTTTCTTGTTTTTTTTTGCAAACGCAATATATCCTTCAGAAAATAGTGTCAAAGTGGGCGTTTTGAACCGAATTTCTGCACGAAAGAAGAATAGCCACTCAACAGGTGTGAAAAACGTGTTTGTCGCGTGATCAAAAATGCATATAATTCAGTATGTAATTTATTGATCAAAAAAGTTATTTCGATTCGATTCCAAACCGCTTCCATAGTTAGGTATTCCAATATGAAACTTTCCGTTGAAAAATGAATTTGTAAATTTGTCAAAATTTTTTGCACCTACAATCTTTAAAAAAAAAAAAAAAAAAAAAAAAAAAAAATGGAAAATTACAAAAAAATTTCTAGTAAAATTATATGTCAAGAACTTTTTATGCAATGACAACAATAAAAATTCATGTAACAGATTTTGAATTAAAAAAATTTAAAGTTATTTAGAAATTTTTGGGAAAATCGGATTATCAGAACTTTTTAAGTAACGGTAACCAGGATTACAGATAAATTTTTTGTAAAATTACCAAAATTTTTGTAGATTCTTTTGTAAAGTTACAGATGTCTCTAGTTTTGCTTACAAGTTTAATAGATTGACATCATTTTCTCGTACAGCGTACATATAAATTTTTGAAAGCATAACAAATTTCGGTAAATTTAGATTACTAAAGTTACACTTTTTTTTTTAAATACAGTGTATTGAGAAGCGCAGTTTAGAACAGCCTTAAAATAACCTGTAAAATAAAGATTCATCAGAATACATGTATATGGTATCACTTAAAGAATGGGACATGAATGAAAACTGTTCCATAAAAAAACTTTAATAATAACTATAATGAAGTTTTTCATTCACATATCTGTGATGGTATCATGAAATATCGCATTTAAAGTTCATATTAATCTACAGTTATAACAATTTATTGGAATTTAATGAAATTTTCCTCACATAAAGCTTAGTTAAGCTTAATAAAGTTAAAGTATTGCTAATCTGAAGAAAAATGTTTCGTTCAATTTATAATGAATAAAAGTAAATAGAAGAATAAAAAAAATACACTTACATAGTAAATAAATTTATGTCTTACTAAATCAATCAATGAATGCAATAAAAACAAGTTGGAAATTGTTCGTGAAGCATAACAAATGCGGTATTTCGTACGATAACGAAGTTTTAAGAATATTCAGATCTTGCTGTTATAATGGACAACACTTCGGAAACAGTATAGTGGTCGAAATCTTTTTTGTGTTCCTGTAAGTATGCAGGAAGTAACTTGTATTACACCTCAGCAACGTATATCATAAAATGTGAAATAGTTCAATATAATTAACACACACCCCAAACAAAGTTTCCACGAATAGAATTATGTAGTAGAACACTTTTGTGTTAACCTGTAATTTAAAAATAAATATTCTTTGCATCACAGATTGTACAGAATGTATATTTTAATATATATATATATTATAAGTTCATGTCAATTCTATTATATTCGGAAGAGTTTAACATCATTAAAATGTACTTGAAACTTTTTTTTCCTATTGATCCCAATGTAATGGAGTACTTTTGATTGTCCCTCTAATTAAACTATGCATCCGATTTTCATAAAATTTAAAATGACTCGACAAAATTAAGGTAAAATTATATAATTTAAATATCGTGCGATTTTGTTGGGCAGTTTTTTTTTGTTTTGTTATAAGCAGACGAACGGACAGACGGACTGACAACTGAACGAAGAATATAGGTGCTAGCAATTTATATAATTACGGACCCATTTAAAATTAATCAGATCTTGATGTAATAGTACACAGTATTCCGGATACAGCATAGTGACCAAAATCTTCTGTGCGTCCCTGTAAATACTATCTGCTTTCTTTTATACAGGAAATAACAGGATATAGTATTCCTCAGCAACGCAAAAATAAAATTTTAAATAGTTAATTACAGGGTTAATCCATTTCAAGTGGTCCAGCACTGGTCGCTCGACCATTTTTGAAAAATCTGAAATTTTTTGTACAACCCTAACATGATGGAAGTTCGAAATGACCGCTATTTTAATTTTACTATTTTTTGTTTGTGCATGGCGGCCATTTTTGTTTCATCGTGTGCAGCGATTTTCTCAGATACTAGGATACACAAAATTGTAAATATCTCGTCTTTTATTTTCCCAATTGAAATGGGGTTTGCAGCATTTTGTTCAGAATAAAATAGGCTAAATGAATGGTGGTAGAAATTTTTTTTTAAATAAAATTTTATAGGTGGAATTTTAGCACAAAATTTAAGATTTTTCCCAAAATCTGACCGTTTGCAAGAGGAAATTTTTCATGCAAGGAAAATTGTCACACTTACACAATTTTTTCTACAAATAGGTCAAAAGTGCATGTACGCATACACCAAGTCCCAGATCTGGGAGTTGATTTCTCTTTGTAAAAAAAATTCCGAAATTCGTCAAAAATTCCAAAAATCGCACTTTTTAGGCTTTGATATCGCTGGTGGGGCACAATTTAAAAATCTGAAATTCTGGCCTTTAATAGTATTGTGTAGTAATGTTATGTACAAAAAATTTCAAGAAGGAGATTTGACTACAAGCGGAGATATGACATGGACAATATGTGAAAACAATACTGCCAAACTATTGTAACCTACTATGTAATTGTTCAACAAGACTGTCAACCTTACACAATTTTTTCTACAAATAGGTCAAAAGTGCCTGTACTTATACAACAAGTCCCAGATCTGGGAGTTGATTTCTCTTTGCGAAAAAAATTCCGAAATTCGTCAAAAATTTCAAAAATCGCACTTTTTAGGCGTTGATATCTCTAGTGGAGCACGAGATAAAAATCTGAAATTCTGACCTTTGATAGTATTCTGTAGTAGTGTTATGTACAAAAAATTTCAAGAAGGAGATTTGACTATAAGCTGAGATACGGTGATTAAAAAATGTTAAGAAATGCCATTATGAGTACATTAGGAGAAATGAGATTAGTCTCATTTATTACAATATTTACACAGAAAATATCGTTTGTTGAAAACAGTTTAATATTAAATATTTAATTTACAACTATACCAATATTAATAAATGTTCAATTTACTATTAATAATAAATGTTTAATTTACAAAGATACTATATATGCTCAACAAAGAGCTTAACACTATTTACGAGAGATGTTATGAGTTAGACCAGTTACTCTTGTCAGTCCATCAAGCTGTTCTTTCTCAAAATTTTATTTGAAGCCATCAAAGTCTTGTCATCCCTTGTTAACTTGAATGAAATTCTCTGGGCTTAATAATTGAAACCATGTCAATTCGATCAGTTGCAATCCATTGTCTGAAATTTACTTTTCCTGAAATGTGCATCGAGTAAAATTGTTTCAATAGGTTTCTAGTAGGTTTGTTCCTCTGGACAAATAGTGTATTGGCTTAGCATACATTCTGAATTGTTTAAATCACACAGACGCATTTGAAGAAGATATTTGTAATTAACATTTAACTTTGATTTAACTTTGTACCATAAATAATTAATTTAAAATTTTGGAGTTATGAACAATTACATAGTAGGTTACAATAGTTTGGCAGTATTGTTTTCACAAGTTGTCCATGTCATATCTCAGCTTGTAGTCAAATCTCCTTCTTGAAATTTTTTGTGCATAACACTATTACACAATACTATCAAAGGCCAGAATTTCAGATTTTTATCTCGTGCTCCACCAGAGATATCAAAGCCTAAAAAGTGCGATTTTTGAAATTTTTGACGAATTTCGGAATTTTTTTCGCAAAGAGAAATCAACTCCGAGATCTGGGACATGGTGTATGAATACACGCACTTTTGACCTATTTGTAGAAAAAATTGTGTAAGGTTGACAGTCTTGTGGAACAATTACATAGTAGGTTACAATAGTTTGACAATATTGTTTTCACATATTGTCCATGTCATATCTCAGCTTGTAGGCAAATCTCCTTCTTGAAATTTTTTGCACATAGCACTACTACACAATACTATCAAAGGCCATAATTTCAAATTTTTATCTCGTGCCCCACCAGAGATATCAAAGCCTAAAAAATGCGATTTTTGAAATTTTTGACGAATTTCGGAATTTTTTTCGCAATGAGACATCTACTCCCAGATCTGGGACTTGGTATATGAGTACACGCACTTTTGACCTATTTGTAGAAAAAATTGTGTAAGGTTGACAGTTTTCCTTGCATGAAAAATTTCCTCTTGCAAATGGATAGATTTTGGAAAAGTTCTTAATTTTTGTGCTAAAATTTCACTTGTAAAAATTTATTTTAAAAAATTATTCTACCACCGTACATTTAGCCTATTTTATTCTGAACAAAATGCTGCAAACCCCATTTCAATTGGGAAAATAAAAGACGAGATATTTACAATTTTGTGTATCCTAGTATCTGAGAAAATCGCTGAACACGATGAAACAAAGATGGCCGCCATGCACAAACAAAAAATAATAAAATTAAAATAACGGTCATTTTGAACTTCCGTCATGTTAGGGTTGTTGTACAAAAAATTTCAAATTTTTTAAAAATGGTCGAGCGACCAAAAAAATATTTTCTGGACCACTTGAAATGGATTGACCCTACAATTAAAACGCACACCAAACAATGATCTTTCTATACCATAATGTAATGGAATAGTTTTGTGTGGCCTTTTAAATTAATAATAAATGTTCTTTATACCACAGATTGTGCAAAATGTATATTATAATATGTATTTCATAAATGCATATCAATTTTATTATGTTCGAATGAGTGTAACACCATTGAAAATACATTTGAAATTTTTTCCTCATTGACCGTAATGTAACTGAATACTTTTGGTTGTCCCTGTAATTGATCTATGCATCCGATTTTCATAAAATTTTAAATTATTATGTAATATTTATATATTTTAAATTTCAAATCATTCGGTTAGGCAATTTTTGTGCTTTTATATGCGGACGGATGGACGGACTGACTGAACGACAACTATATGTACTACGGATTTACATAATTAAAAACGCACCTAAAAATGGGTTGAAGTCAGACTATTATAATAGCAGAGGTTCATTTCGATGTGCCTCTACTCCTATCCTCATTCTGACCTTGTAAAAATTAAAAGAGCCTGATGGAATAAATACAGATAATTTTTAAATTTTGAAGTCTCAAACATTTAAAAACTGAAAAGACTGTTCATACTATATATAAACATGATAATACAGGATGGAGAAGCCGTACTACTCACGTTAAGGATGCAAATGAGTATAGTTCCAAAACAAGTTGATTTTACTATCATATTGGTTAATGAAAATCTTGATTTGAATTACTTAAACATGTTTTGTGCATGTTCTTAAAATAAATTTACACTGTCTATTAAATTATTATGAATATGTATATAAATTTATCATGTAAATAATTTCATCACGTCACATAGTTTTCTTTTATTTATTAACAATACAGGCTACACATACTAACTGAATATTACAGCCTTACATTTTCAAGGCTTAATGCCGTTCGAATGTCATTAAGAAATTTATTCATTAAGATTTTCTTTATAACTTATAAACTCATGTTGAGCGTAAAAGCTTTATGCTCGAAACACAAGCTTGTCGGCATGATGAAGGATTTTGAAACTTTCATAGCATAAAAATTAAAGCTACACAATATTAATAGAGGATTTCATAACACATTAATACTTAAATGACGAAAACGTTAATATTAGATACGAGAGAAAGCAGTATAAGCAGTAAAAATATTTGCGTGGAATACGCACAGATAGGAAACGATTTAGTTCAAACGCATGCGCAATAAAAAGCCAATGGTCGAAAAACGGACGAAAACCGGTAAGATCAATGATCAATGGGTCAGATAAATGATCGAAACCGAGACTTGTGTTTTGTTTATAAATTTTGTGAGGGTGCGATGTAAAAAAAACATTGGTTAGATATGTAAATTGGGTGTATTTTAAATCAACAAACGACGAATTCCAACAACAGTTGTAATTTATCTATCGAAGAATACATATCAAATTGAAAGTGAATTGAATGCATTATCATTTACAGAAACATAGAATTGTGTGTTTGAAAGGAATATGTCTAAAATCGCAGTTATTAGTTCCTATATTTTCCAAAGTTATTAACTACAAAACTGTTATTTAAACTAAAAAAAAAAAATCATCCCGATCGATTCTGATATATAACAAATGTTTTAATAAGTATTGAAATTAACAACACAATTTTCGAAATTACACTACACATTTTATGTCCCTTTATCCTGTCTAATAAAAAAACAAATACAAATATATTTATATGAGTTTTCACAATCCAGAACAATATGATATATACGGTAAATACCGAGAAATAGACTATGTTTACTGTTTACTTAATTCATTTTATGTTAAATTATTTTCAATGTTTTAACTAATTTTTTAATCAAAGAAAAAAAGACGAATACAGACATTGTATCTTCAAACAGCGACTAATTTGACCTTAAAAGCCTTCAATCAAAGAAATATGAATGAAAATCCACTTATAAAGAGATTAGCCATTTTTTTTAAATCATAATTCAATTTTTTTAAAGCCGATAAAATTAGTGTGCTTTGAGAATCCTGGGTGTCTGGACGGGTGTTGTTTACAGAACCTTTTAGTACAGTAAAAACATCCCAACGAAGAAGCTTCAAAACGTAAATTATAATAGGAACCATTTAATTTTTAAATATATAGCATAGGTACAGACATAAGTATAAATAAGTGTAAAAAAAACGTGCAGAAGGGGGAACAAAGGGGGTAGTCGCACCGGGCGCGGAAAGTTAGGAGACGCCAAGTTTATTCTACGGACGTCATTTTTGACCTGCCACAAGAAAATATTGGGAGGAGGGCACTAAATTTCAACTTTGCCCCCGGCGCAATTTTCTCATCACACGCCACTGAGTGTAAAATAACTGTATGTAATTTTAAAATAGATGTATGTAATTGTAAAATAAATATTAATAAATTACAAAAATTCAATCATGTCAAATGTGAAAGAAATACTTTTATAAACTACATACGATTTTTGTTTTATTTTTTTTCTCTGTATCCATTACTTTCATTGAAATTCTCTCACTCTTTGCAAATACATAAATATATGTTAATGATCCTAGAAAAATGTCCTTATTTATATTTGTCTTACATTTAAATAATCATATATATTAGTTTGAAAATAACTAATCATTATTTTGTAAAAAAAAATCTTGTCGGAGACAGAATTTTTAGACAGCCGTGTGCAAAAGAAATATTGGATGTCTGGCGTGTTGCCAACTGAACAATTCAGGTGCTCGCAAAGGAGTAGGATTTATCTGATTATATACTAAAGCGTCAATAACGGTTGAACACTGAGGATTAAGCTCCCCCCCCTCAGAATATTGCAATTTATCCTTGTGATATGCTTATGTAGAGACATTACTCTAACAAGGCTCGCTGGATTATGTGACATAAGTCTTAGACCCTCTCCTTGTTAGTATAACAGTTGAATAAATTACTGAATTAAATGAAATTTTATTTAATAAAAAAAAGTTTTAGATCTATTTCAGAGTATTAAACTTTTACTATTTTTTAACTTTGAAATGTACGACTTACAAAAAAAATTCTTACGTGATGGCTTAACAATGAAAGTCATTTTCAGATTCAATGCTTAAAAAATACACAAAAATAAAGTATCAAAAGTAAAAAAAAACACAGCCACCTCTTCTATTTTATAGCATCTGATTTTTGTTATTTTTAATTATGACAACTTACGAATTACGAAAAATCCTGACATCTTAGTTAAAATTTAAGGTAATTTAGGGTTTCATTCATAAACTTGTCAGATGTTGCAATCCCAAAATTTTCTTTTATCTTATACATGTTAATACTTAATGAAAAATGCAGCATAGCAACACCAACTGTTTGATGGTTTAAACAAAAATCTAATCAGCAACAACTTAAGTCAGCTTATTACTGAATCTGAAGTTTCATAAAAATCCGCGCATTAGTTTTTGAGATAGAGCTATTGGAAAATGTTTTTAAAATATCTGCATAACAGGGCCACATGTTGGGTGATGTACACCAAAAACTAATCAGGATCAATCTTTTTATCAGGTACTAACTCAATCTGAAGTTTGATGGAAATCCGTGCATTAGTTCTTGAGATACATTTATTGCGAAATCGTGAAAAATGCAGCATAGCAACGCCATTTGTAGGGCAATTTACACCAAAAAACTAAACAACACTAATCTATATCAGAGACTAACTGAATCTGAAGTTTTAGAAAATGTCGTGTATTAGTTCTTGAGATAGAGCTATTGAAATAATCAAGAATAATGCACCATGGCAGTGCCTCCTATTGAGCGATTTGCACAAAAGCGCAATCAAAGCTATATCATATCAAGTACTAACTAAATATAAAGTTTTATGAAAATTCATGCGCGTGTTCTTAAGATATGGTTGTTGTGGAAATTGTAAATAATGCGGAATAGTAGAGTCGCCTGTTGGACATTATCCATGAACCCAATCTGATCTAATTCATATTAGTGTCTCACAGTATCAAAAGTTTTGTAAAATTACGTGCATGTTCTTGAGATAGAGCTATTGCGATAATCGCGAATAATGCACCATGGCAGCGCCATCTGTCGAGCGATTAGCACTAAAACGTGTAATCAGCACCATGTTATATCAAATACTAAGTATAAAGTTTTATGAAAATCCATGCAGTAGTTCTTGAGATAGGGCTATTGTGGAAATTGTAAATAATGCATCATAGCAGCACTACCTGTTGAGCCACATACATAAAAAATTAATCAGATCTAGTTTATATCAACTTCTAACAGAAACTAAAGTTTTGTGAAATTCCGTGCTTTAGGATTTTAGATAGAGCATCCACAATATGTTTTTCACACACAGAGAAACAAACTCACAGACTCACAGACAGACATTTTGTAAAAATATGTTTTTCGAGTTCTTTGACCCCTAAACCGTGTTAATCCGTCGAAAACAAGATTTCGAAAATTTCCACGAATCTAATACTTTCTCCTTGTAAAGTTAAAAGAAAGTAAAAATACATAGCAGTTAATAAACAAAAACATCGTCGTCCTGTGTTATCTAACATAATTTTTTTTCTTAAACTTCTTAGCAGTAGTTTACCTGACATTTTTTGTGTTATCCTGAATAACTATAAACGGTAACAACCGAAAATCAAAATAATATTAGATTTTCATCGAATTTACATCAGCATGTAAAATTTAATTTTGATCGGATATTTGAAAATGAATTAAAGTTCGAAAACCAAATTTTGAACTGAAAAAACATACATACGTATAATCGTTGAAGTTAAGAAAAAACTTATAAAACTAACATATTTTTTGTTAAAAGAAATCATGAAAAGAAAATGTCTCAACTCTTTACAAAATAAAACATATGTTAAAATGTAATTATTTTAGACAATCTTAAACTTAATAAAAGTTAATTCAGTCACAATATGTGTACGATTTTTTTTCAAGGGCATATACACATGAAATAAATTCTTCGATTACTGTAGTAACTTGGTTTGGATTTTTTGCTTTGAGGCCTTCAGCAGTTATGGCTTTCGCCTTGAATGATATATTACATATAGTCAATGACAATACAGAGATATTTTATTATTCAATAAATACTTTCAATGTATTACAAAGGGGCAAAAACACCACCCATCTCTTATCCTGGATTCGAACCTGGAACCTTCGATGTAGCAATAGCTGCCGTTACTGATCACGCCACTGGGGCGACAGTAACTTGGTATATGATCCACAAATCATAGCCTAACTCATTTGTTATCAACGCAGGAAAGTAGTCATGTATTTTTAGTCATGTATTTTAAGTCATGTATTTTTAAAGCTTCATATAGCTGAATCAATTCACTCTAAAAAATAAATGTGTAAATTTACACATAAAAACAGGTATATCGATGATACAAAAACGACATGTCTATGTGTGTAAATTGGTGTGTAAATTGCCAAAATACACGCCTAATGTGTAAATTTGAAAATACACATTTTAAAGTGTAATTTGATGATAAGTCCAAATGTGTAAATGTTATCTGATAAGTCTTGAAATACACACTTTAATGTGTAAATTGCAGAAGAATACACAGATTTATGTGTAATATTCTCACACATTCATATATGTAATTTTCTGTGATTAAATGTATTTTTGTGTATAATACAAGAAACACATGCTTTTGTGTTTTATGTAAAATACTCAATTTTTTGTGTAGTATGTAAATTACACAGGTTTTTGTATAATATGCAAAATACACAGATTTTTGTGTAGCATTCTCTTCATATAAATATTTCTGCTGAACATGCAAAACACAGATTTGTGTGTAATAATCAAAATACTTAGATATTTGTGTAATATTCCAGCAGACATATTTTTATGTATTTAGCGTTAACATTATATGTTTTAGTATGTTTAAATTGGGAATAAATTCCCAATGATTAATAATGATAATTTTAATGATTAAAAAAATTGTACAAAGAACAATATCATTTACTGATTGAGATTATATTTTCTGGTAGCTCTGTTTGATGCTCAGAAAATAGTGTACCAGCAATGTATTTTGGCAATTTTCACACCACACTAAATAAAAGACAAATCATTTTCGTATCACCGATATACCCGTTTTTATATAAAGCATGATAAACTGAAATTTTAATTACCAGTTTGTAATTTCTTTTAGAGTTGGTTTATAGCTCTACAATCGTGAGATCACAATTTACGCGCAGACTGTGCATAATTTCAATTCCTTACAATTTCTGTCTTTTAAATTAAAGTTAAAAAGAAATTCTCTCGCTCATATTTACTGCTATAACAACTCATATTGTTTTTAATATTTTAAAGAGCAATTTTTCCAGAAATATTTATGATTAATAATATTAATAATACATTTTAATATTAGTAACATTAATAGTATTAATAATACATACTTATACATTAATAATATTAATACTAGCTATCCAAGTACATTAATTAGTGTTTCACCAATATTTCATAATCTGAAAGATAACGAAAGTTGTTATTTTGCGTATTATTCAATTTACATATGGCCATAGGCTAAAAAAGAATTTTGGGAAATGTTTAGAAAATATTGCATTGCAATAAGATTTAATTGATATTAGAACTTTCTCCTACTTTCTGCGCATTATTAGACATGATTCTTTCAAGAAAGTAACTTTTATTTTAAATTTAAAGAGTGGAATATGATGTTTGAAATAAAAGAATCGCAAACAGCGCTGAGAAAATTAACCAAATAATAATAATAATAATAATTATTATTATTATTAAATGCTTAAGCATAAAATGAAGTCATATAGTAAATGCATATACATATACTAACATTAATGCATGCAAATATCAGCAAAAATATTTCTTAAAACAAAATAATACCCCATTAAAAGACACGTACTATGAGTAGTACATCATACCTGAAAGAACTGAATCAGATTATTTTGATATAAATTCGAATTTTATGATTTTTGTCCCCAATGTTCAAATACTGAATGACTAATAAAAATTTTAGTCTACCAAAAAAAAAAAAAAAAAAAAAAAAAAAAAAAAAAAAAAAAAAAAAAAAAACTCTAATTGCTAACATAATCTGTGTCTTTATCCTTTAACTAACATAACTAATAGTTCATAGTTACAGACATTATAAAAACTACAAAGTAGTTTTATAATGTCTGTAATTATGAACTATTTTTAGTAGTAGTTTCCTTTGTACCATATTATATACATTAATATTTTGCGATAATATTATGCAATATTATGCAAAACTATATTAAATACTAGTGATATTTACATTTATTCCAATTATTAATAACTGCATTTAACATAAACTATTAACACTATTTAAAATTAATAATTATTAAACAGCAATCTCTGTATTTAGGAACATATTATACATTTTTAATTAACATAAAATTAGTAATAATATAATTTTTAATTAGTATATAACATATTTTAATTACTAAAATGATTATTAACAATTTAGTGCTCATTCTAGAAAGAAAAAAAGGGAAGATGCTAGTTCCAAAAAATACATTATTTCATGGGGAAATATACTGAGTAATGTGTTTAGTAATTATAAAAAGCATTCAGTTTCTCATTATGGTAAACAAAGTGCCATTAATTTTAATAATTTTATGAATTACAAATTGAAAAATACAATTAAATAATAACATGTTTTAATTTTTTTCTAAAGAAATAATTCTCTATCACTTTTATAAGGTCTTGGGAACTTAGATTAAGAAATAATGTGTAATTTGGAAGTTGTATTACAAGAAAGCTGTGTTTACTGTAAGTGAATTTAATTATATTTTAATAAGGTAGCATTTTGCCAATTTCATAAGAAGAAAGTTTTTCCACCCTAAAAAAGTGCTTAGAGGAAACAGCAAATAGTTACAGAATTAATAACAACTGCAAATAAGTAATTTCATCAATTAGTAGCACAAATAACAAAATTAACAAATTTATTTGAATTTCATTTTGCAATCTGTCAAGCCTGAATCTAAATTTACATCCACGTTTGCATATATTAACCCCCCAAAATATATCAGCACATTCATACACACATACAAAGTAAATATAAGGAATAGCCAATTATATATGAAATCCTCAAAACATTAAACAGCACCATTATTAGCATTTAGTGGAAGTTCTCAGCATTTAGTGTTTCAGACAGTTTTGCTGCCTTAATTAATCATGAAAATTTTTATTTGGGTGTATATGACTTGAAAAAGTAAACACATTCAACTTTTACTGAATAAGCTCTTGCTATGTTTAATATTTTATAATTTTTTTTTCCCATGCCTTCTTTTACAATAGCGATTCAGCGGATGTCATTATTTCATTCTATTTTTAGTTCTAATATTTGCTATAAATTTATTATTGCAAAAGCAGAATGAGAAAATAAGATTTGGCTACTTTATTCGTTTATTTGCAGAAAATTAGTATACTTGTTAGCCTATATTATATAAAAAATCAATAATTTGATTATTAAAAGAAAATTATGACTTTTATACCAGATTTATACCAGATTTGAATATCATTTTTAAATTAAATGATTTTTATACTTATAAAAACTATGCTTTTTACAAAATTATCATGCTTAAGTCTTTGACAATACTCAGAAATTAAGCTTAGAAATAATTATTTAAAGCTTTTTTGTGTATTCAAAAGTCAGTACCTGTAGAAACTTGCCAAATTATGGTAACCTTAGATTTTAATACTTTTTTCTGTCATATTAAATCTTTATAAAATTTATGATTTTAGTCAATGATTAAAAAAAAGTTGATTTAAATCACGATTTAATTACTGGTTTAAGTCAGCTTATTAAAATCGTTCGCTCCCTAAGAAAAAATAATAAAAGCTTAGTTTGCATTTATTTATTTATTTATTGTGATTACATTATTGTGATTTATTGTTGATACATAACTAGAAAGGTGTCCATTACTGGCACATCTACCTATACTGAAGTATATTATGTAATACTTTAAAAGAGCTTGCTTCAAAAAACGTCCCCTCCCTCAAAAAAAAAAAAAAAAAAAAAAGCGCATGACTTTTTTTTATTATTTATTTATTTGCATTCCTATATATATATTTATTTATTACAGGTTTACATAATACAACTTAAGAAGTATCAAAATTTGTTTATAAATACAGAAACATACAAAAAAGCGTAAATGAACTAAAAAAATGCAATCTATTTAATTTTATTATTATTATATTGATGTACACAAATTAATTACCTTTTTATGATAATAAATTCACAAATACTGAAATTAAAAACACTAACTAATTTAATAAAAATATTGGGCTCAGTTTTAAGAAAGTTCATTTATACGGTTAATTCAATTTCTAACCAAAAATAATCTCATTCTTGCAAAAATATATCATTTTACAAATAATCTCATTTTGTCAAAAATGAGACATTTTACAAATTCATATATATATACATATACATATCATGTATATAATTCTTTTTAGAATAAGTGCACAAAGTATTTCACTAAATGTGTTAAATTAGTGTTTAAATTCAAAAGTCAATTCAATAACTAATACATATATGTATACTTCTCTTTCTTAATAATTATAGCTTTCATAGAATAGTCATAAGTATGCTTAATATGAAGGAACGCACTCACCTTTGCGACACCTTTGGAACTCGGACAACGATTAAGATTTTCTAATGTAAATTTTACTATTTCAATAAAATAATCATAATTTAGTTGAAATATGATAGCACTTTTTATGATAAAACTTTCATAACACACAGAAATCATAAACATTATTTTACATTTTTACATAATAAAAGGAATCTAAGCTAGAAAAAGATTAGATATATTCAAATAGAAAAGAAGCGAACAATATTAGAAAATAAAGCACCGAAATTTTATCATTTTCTTAAATATAATAATGCTGCTTATACTTTTAATGACATTTAAATTCCTTAATTTTTGGTTGTATGTCAAAAAACTTACAGTTTAAATATGAAAAACTGAACTATGAAAATCTATTAAATTAGTTGTCAATTAAAAAGCTTTATTTTTATTAGAACAAAACATTTACATACCTTTGTTATAGAATATCCCACTTTTTCATACCGGTAAAATCACAATAGAAAAGAAAACATAGCTCATTTTTTTCTAAATATGAAGACAAACATTCTATGATAATTAACATTCCTCGATTATTTGTAATTGTATTATGATTTATTCGTATTTTTTGAGTTAACAGAGAACAAACTTTCCTCTTTTGACATGTTCCATTCTAAAAATGGCGAAACTACGATACAGCAGATGTTTTCAATTTTCTTTTTTCACCTGCGTACTTGCTATTATACAAAATGCAGACGAACATTTAAAATAACACACCAGTACATGTAAATCCAATTTTACACATTTGTCGGGGTAACCAACCGACAACAACTTGCAGCCTTAATATCACAAAATAAATGCACATAAAAACAAGTAATTCTTTTTACAAAATGTGTAATTTTCATGGCAAGTGTGTGATTTTAGAAATTTACACACTTATCAGTGTATATAAGAACTATGCGTAAATTACAATAACACACCAATCGGTGTCAATTTAGGTATTTTTCTACTTTTACACACTTATTTATGTTTTTCAAGTGATAACAAATTACACACTTAGTTTCAAAAGCTAAATACACATAAAAACAGGTAAAATTCTGCAAAAAAATGTGTAAAGTACATGGCAAGTGTGTAAATTTACAAATTTACACATAAATGTGTGTAAATTTGACTAATTTACACATTTATTTTTTAGAGTGTTTAAGTGTTGTAAGAATGGGACCTTTTTTGTCTTACTTATTAGTGTAACAGGAAAAAATAGCTAAATATAATGATTTAAAAAAAAATAAAAACGGGAGACCATATAAAAATTTAAATTTCGTATTTTTAAAAGAAATGATTTTATTGACTCAAATCAACTCAGTTGAACTTAAAATATTTCTTTACCTCATTCAAATCATTTTTATTTTTGAAACTATATGTCTATGATTAACGGTTTAGGAATTTGCCTTTCATTACCGTTGGATACCTTGTATCTATTGTCTTGTACTATTGTCTCTAGACACACCACTTTTATGCTTATACAAGTGCAATGGCTATTCAAAAACATGCTTCACTACAATTAAAAAAAAAGATGGTTTCGAAGAGTGACGAGTTTGATGTATTTTAACTTATTGAAGTGCAATTTGCACAATTGTGTTTTACAGTTAGAAATGTATCTCAAAATTTTATCGTCGTGTAATACACATCGCCATATGTGACCGGCCATTTGTGATTTCAGACGTTTTGTTAAATATCTGGGCAAAAACTTGAGGAATTATTCTGAAATTCCAGTGTGTGAACAGAATAGTACAGGTCATACATTTCCGTGAAGATTTTTCTTTTCGCGAAATCCCATAGGGCTAGTCAACAAATTGAAGAAGTACGAAGATAACCCTGTCAAAACTAATGCAGCAAAAGCGTTCAAAATGCATATTATGATTAATTTTCACCTTATAATAAACTGTGTTCATTTTTATGAATATAGAATGTATACTCGTAGAGAATTGAGATTTTTATAAATACAGTCCTAAATTTTGTTGAATGTTTTGCTTATAATTTAAAGTTTTCTTAATATAAAAGAAATTTCTTTTGCGAAAATATGACAAAAAACATTATCCATAGATATATATATAGAACAACTTTTATAAAAGTCTCAAGATTCTGAAAAATATCGTCAATAGAATGAGCTAAAAATCCGTTATTCCCAAAAAGAAATAAAAAGATGAGAGGCTGTATCCAAATACTTGTACCCAGTACTTGCAATACTGTATATGCTCTATTGACACTAGTCAATGGATGTATGGACACAACCCCTCATCTTTTTGCTTTATTTTGGGAACAACGGATTCTTAGCTTATTCTATCGACGATAATTTTCAGCCTATGTTTTTGAGATTTTCACATTTGTTGCTCAATACATTTAGACACTATGCAAATTATATTTTGTTTGCATTCGCGCATGACCAGTCAAATATTATTCAACATGTAAACCTGAAACCTTTGTAAATTTGTTCATTTTCCTTACAATTTTTCTTATTTTTTAATTCTGATTTCAGGATATTTTGTACAATAATGGTTGTCATATTTTCTGAAAGGAACATTTTTTTAATATTAAGAACTTTATTAATTATAAGCAAAAAAATTGGCGAAATTTAAGACTGCTTTTGTAAAAACCTTAATTTTCCTACAAGTGTACATGATATCTACATAAAAATGTAGAGATGCAGGTGCGATTGGAATCTCAAAATTTCTGAAAAGTCCCCCCCCCTTTTTGAGGAGTCTCCAGATCTGCCCTTGTACCAGGACAAACAAAAACTGCTAAAAACAGCAAAATCGTCTAAAAATTTTACAATGTTGTATTGAGTTGTCACCCATTAAATATATACGAACTTGTACAGTTTGTAAATATCTCGACAAATCTTGTCCACGATACTTTGTATGATGTTTTGGAATATGCAAAAGTCTTTTGCTCGATAGATGCTGCATTAGTTGATCGTCGACAAAAAACTCCAAAGAAGGAACAATTTTGAAAAGTGTTAGAGAATAAAATTTGCTGAATAGCAGACTTTTAAAAAAGGCTATATTTTGCATTACAATTTCATTATTTTTACTTTTATATTGTAGCTAGCGGCCCGCCCTCGCTTTTCTTCGGATAGAGCAAGTCGCCCAGTCCCCTTCTACTACTGATACCGCAAATTGTTACTACCACTTCATCTCATTAAATTCAACTACTAGCCTCCTGACTGCCCAGCCAAAGGGTAATATTGTAATGTTATTTTCTCTGTAATTTATTAAAAATATTTAAAAAAAGATGTTTTTTCCAACCTGATACAAAATATGTTATTGGTATCGGTGTATAATCTTTGATAGCATCAATCCTAACTTAATTTTTCAGAACTGGGTTCTATTTGTGGAATTATACTAATTTAAATATTGCTTATGTTGCAGTGAAACCTGCAGCTTAGTGTGTGAAAAAATCAGCCGGTGGCAGTCAGGAGGCTAGAAACATTACCCTCCTTTTAAATAGTCGGATAAAAAGTAGCCCATATGTTAATCTAAGATGTCATATACCTCCATACAAAAATTTCATAAAAATCGATCTATCCGTTCTTGAGTTATAAATGGTGTAACTAACACGACTTTGTTTTATGTATATAGATTATAGCAGCTCGTTCCGGCTTCTCACGTGTATTAAAGAAAAATTTCAAGTTATCAATTTTTACACACACACTCATAACCTAATAATTAAAATGCCGTCCCTGACATTGACAGATAGTTCCCGTTCCCCAGTGACGAATACATCACATATTATATTGCAGCCTAGCCGAGCGGAGTGAACGACGACCACACGATTTTTTTCTAATACTTACATTTTTTAATTCATGATAACTTTCGAACAGAAAGTCCGAATCGAATAATTTAATAAAGAATACTGCCCAGTTAAACTGATAGCATTGAGCTCACAGGCTACAAATACTAATTGCACATTAAAGCCTTATATTTTCAAGGGTTAATTCCGTTCGAAAAAAAATTAAGAAGGGGAAACAGCTCTCCCCTTTCCTCTTTTTTTATACTTAATCATTGAACCTCATATACTATCAAAGACATGCTTTATCATATAAAAAATCTATATCCAAAATTCAGAGCAAATGAGATAATTCTTATTAAAAACCCATTTAGCATTTATATAATTTAAAAGGAGTTATCCCCCTCTTTTATACTTAGCCATTAAACTTCCAAAACTATTCAGAGATTTGAACAAAATCTGAAAATTCTGCTTGAAAAACCCATTTATATAAATTAAGGGGGAGGGGCATTAGAACCCCTGTTCCCCCTATTTATACTTATTCAATGAACACTAATAACAGTCACGGAATCGCCTCATCAGAATGATCCTAATCTAAATTTTGAACGAAAACTTAATTCTGCATGAAAATCCCATTTATATCAATTAAGGGGAGGGGCATGATCCCCCCGTTCCCCCTCTTATACATATCGAATGAACTC
This sequence comes from Maratus speculifer, assembly GCA_964019185.1. Taxonomy (NCBI): domain Eukaryota; kingdom Metazoa; phylum Arthropoda; class Arachnida; order Araneae; family Salticidae; genus Maratus; species Maratus speculifer. The sequence continues at coordinate 288,445,302 of OZ025298.1, read as the reverse complement.
CAAAAACTAATCAGGAAAGCACCTTGTCAGGATATACCTACATATAAAATTTCACGTGGATCGGATATTTTTACCATGAGTTATCGCGTTACGCACGAACGAACATACATACAGAACGGACGGGCACATAAGCTCTCAGGCTATGATAGCCTGTGAGCTAATAAGTCATATAAAGGTATTAAATCAGTCTTGATTATGAAGTAATTTATTTTGATAAGAATTAATATGAAGGTAAAAATAGAGGGCTTTTACAGAGACGGCATTTTAATTATTTTTTTAAATAAAAAAAAAAACACTTATTGTGACGTAATTATAACAGTTAGACATATGCTGACGCGATATTTTTTGTAGATAATTATATGTTAGCAAAGTCGTAGAACATTATTTTGTTCTATAATCAACAGTATTCGAAGCGCACGCGATGTAAGGATTTTTAAGGTCATTTTTATACACCTTGGGTTACATTGTTGGCATTTTAGTAAGGATCCCTTCATTTTTTTGAAAATATAATATAGTCTATGTTCACCGGAAATAGCGTAGCTTCTTAACAGTGAAAGAATTTTTCACATCCGTCAAGTAGCTTCGGAGCCTATTCAATTCAAACAGACAAACAATCGAATCTTTCCCCTTTATAATATTAGTATAGATAAATAATGATAAATTTTTGCAATTCCTTGTCTTTGCAAATATACATTTATGTTACATTAAAATAAATGTATCACGCAGGATAAATTTTCAATTTTTAACAACTGTTAAAAGTGTATCTTTTTCCTTAAAAGTAATAAATATTAAAAAATATTTCTTTAAAGTTTCAAACAAGTTGATCAATAATGTTAAAGTTACTAATCTTTAAAACTTTTCTGACTTTAATTTCTACTTATTTTTGATAAAAACTGTTTTTCGAACTTAAAATGCTAATTTGTCAAATATTTTATGCATGCATAGCAGTAAGACATATATAACATAAACCAGTACTAGTATTTTTTGATTATGTAAATTTATTAATTGTTTTATTAACTGATTAAATGCGTAGAAAAGAAAGCTTTTTTATTGTTTTACTTAATAATATTAGACTAAAATCGGCTGCCTAGTATCGTATAGTACCAAAAACAAGCCCAGAGGCATATGAAAAGAAAATTGCGCACGGGGCAAAGTTTCAATTTAGCGTCCTCTCCCCCAACTTTTTCTTGTAATGGCCAAAAAATGACGTTTATAGTATAAATGTACCGCCCCCCCCGTCTTTCGGACAGCGCTGAATATGTCCCCTCCAAATGTACCCTCGCAGCGCCGCGTGAAAAGAAGGGGGAGGCAAAGGGGGCGGTTGCCCCGGCTGCGTAAATTTATGGGGCGCCAAATTTATACTACAAACGTCATTTTTAGTCTGTCACAAGAAAAAGTTTAGGGAATGGGATGCCAAACTGAAACTGCCCCGAGCGCAGTTTTCTCTTCGCACACCACTGCCTCCCCCCGTTTCATATATTTTGCAGGTTGTATAAGGCAATTTTTAATTTTCAAATGTAGCCCCTTGTCCTTTTAAAGGTACCTATCAATTTCACAAAAGTTCCAATTATAAGCATCCTTTAAAATTATCAAAATTACCTTTCTACTAAAGGAGAAATTACTGTAATTTGTATCAAATCTATTTTCTTTTGTATGAACTTGAAAAATATATATATATACAAATGAAATGTATAATTTTATTCTTTGAAAGTTAGCTAAAACTTAAAAATAACATTAATTTATAAAAATTAAGAGTTTGAAATCGTCATTTTTTTTCAAGAGTAATACTGTTAAAATTTACCAATAATCGTTGAAAAAATTAAATCCAATGTTTCTAAAGGAGGGTTTTATTTCAACGCATTACTATACTCCAATCACGACAAAATACGCAAGGAAAGGAAGTGATTTCCTTACATTTGCTACACTGCATCGGTGTTAACCAATCAAAGTTTTAAAAGGGCGGGTATTTCAAATTCTTGGCGCAGGCGGTCCGCATATAATTAAAACGCATTTTTCGTTCCATATTCGATCAAAATCTTTCCGAATTTTGCTCAGCCTAATTGCAATAGAAATATGGAAAGCATATCATTGGAAAGCTTAAACCCTAATATTCCGTGAAGCGTTTTTAATTTTTTCTGAATTTTGCTGAAATGGATTTTATAAGACTAAAACGGACACAACACCTCGAATTTCAGATATTCCAAAATTGAAAGTGTCCTCAGAATTAAACTACAACGAAAATCAGAAAAGTACAAACTAGCCCGGTAATAGAATGTCCTCAGCTATCCTGTGAAAAAAAAATCATTTAAAAATATTGAAAATTAAGCGAGATATTAGAAAAGATTGCGCCCATAGACTTACCATTAGCGTTCGGCTTTTACCGCGTGACTAGTGTGTGCTCTTAAGAGCACACACTAGTCACGCGGTAAAAGCCGAGCGCTAATGTAAAGTCTATGGGAGCGTTCTTTTCTAATATCTCGCTTAATTTTCAATATTTTTAAATGATTTTTTTTTCTCAGGATAGCTGAGGACATTCTATTACCGGGCTAGTTTGTACTTTTCTGATTTTCGTTGTAGTTTAATTCTGAGGACCCTTTAAATTTTGGATTCAGTGAAATTCGAGGTGTTGTGCCCTTTTTACTCTTATAAAATCTATTTCAGCAAAATTCAGAAAAAATTAAAAACGCTTCACGGAATATTAGTGTTTAAGCTTTCCAATGATATGCTTTCCATATTTCTACTGCAATTAGGCTGAGCAAAATTTGGAAATATTTTGATCAGAAATGGAATAAAAAAAGCGTTTTAATTATATGCGCTCCGCCTCAGCCAGTCTCCGCCTCTCCTGCCCTTTTGAAAATTACAATTGGTTAACACCAATCCATTTTAGCAAATGAAAGTACCTTTTTACCCTTCATTGTATTTCCTTTCTGTTATTGGTTTATAGTAACGTGTTACAATAACCTCCCTTATTTCAAGGTTTTGATTTATTTTTTCTACAATTATTGATAAATTTTAGCTAAAATAGTCTTGAAAAAAATCAACGACTTCTAATTTTTTGTTTTTATAAAACTAACGCTATTTTACTATTATTATATAACTATAACTAACTTCCAAGGAAGAAAATTATACATTTCTTTGTATATATATTTTTTCAAGTCCATACAAAACAAGGTAGATTTGATACAAATTACAGTAAGCTCCTTTTTAGCAAAAAGGAAATTCTGATAATTTTAAAATATAATTGGAACTTTTGTGAAATACATAGGTAGCATTAAAAGGACAAGGAGCTATATTTGGAATTTATAAATTTCCTTATACAGCTTGCAAAATACATGAAACAGGGGGGGGGGGGGCAGGGGTGTGCAAAGAGAAAACTGCGCCCGGAGTAAAGTTCAGTTTGGCGCCCTATTCCCTGAACTTTTTCTTGTGACAGACTAAAAATTACGTTAGTAGTAAAAATTTGGCTCCCTCTAAATTTCGATCCCGGGGCAACCACCCCCTTCGTCCCCCTCTTTTTCGCACGGCGCTGCAAGGAGTACATTTTGAGGAGGCTTATTCAACACCGCGCCGTCCGAGGGGGGGGGGGCGCCACATTTATACTATCAACATCATTCTTGGGCTGTTACAAGAAAAAGTTGGGAAAGGGGGCGCCAAATTGAAATTTTGCCCCAGGCGCAGTTTTCTCTTCCCTGTGTTTGTTTTTGGTACTATACGATACTAGGCAGCCCAATTTCAGTCCAGTATTATTAAGTAAAACAGTAAAAAAAATAAACATTTTCAGTTCGAAAAACAGTTTTATCAAAAATAAGCAGAAATTAAAGTTAGAAAGTTTTAAAGATTGGTAATTTTAAAATTGTTGATTAACTTGTTTCAAACTTTAAAGAAATATTTTTTAATATTTATTACTTTTGAAGAAAACGATACACTTTTAACAATCGTTAAAAATGGGGAATTTATCCTGCGTAATACATTTTATTTTAATATAACATAAAGGTATATTTGCAAAGACAACGAATTGCAAATATTTATCATTATTTATCTATACTAATATTATAAAGAGGAAAGATTTGATTGTTTGTTTGTTTGCATTGAATAGGCTCCGAAACTACTTGACGGATTTGAAAAATTCTTTCGCCGTTGGAAAGCTACACTATTTCCGGTGAACATAGGCTATAGTCGCCGCTTAAAAGGATAAAAATAAAACGCCGGATAAATGAATCAAAAGCAATTTGAGAAACTAAAGGTTACCTGGCCCACTAGACTCATGACAATCACTGAAACACTTATGAAAATCGTAACTATGCACCCCCCTCCTCCCCCCCCCCGAAAAAAAAAAACATTTTAAACTTTTTAGACCGACCTGATATAAAACCGTGTTTTTTAATTTTTAAAACTATTTAGCAATTACTAAAAAAAGGAAAAGAAATGCTGAAACGCAAATTAATTAAAGTTAAAAATAAATCACGAAACGATTGTTTTGGAGTTTTCAAAACAGTTATAACAGATAGTAAATATTTTAAAGAGTAGTGAGCATCAAATATGGGGAGGGAGGATTTTTTTTTTTTAGGGGGAGCAGTCAAATATTTAAAATTGTAACGTTTTCTACAATTTCAAATGCGGACTGTTTCAATAAGCATAGGAATAAATATTACTTATTTAATTTAATATAAAATTATAAAGAGGAAAGATTTGTTTGTTGGTTTGTTTGAATTGAATTAAATAGGCTCCAAAACTACTTGACGGATTTGAAAAATTCTTTCACCGTATGAAAGCTACACTATTTCCGGTGAACATAGGCTATATTATATTTTCAAAAAAATTATTTCAAATCCTTATTAAAATGCCAATATTGTAACCCAAGGTGTAGAAAAATGAACTTAAAAAATCTTTACATCGCGTGCGTTGCGAATACTATTGATTATAGAACAAAATAATGTACTACGACTTTGTTAACATGTAATTATCTACAAAAAATGTCGCAACAGCATATGTCTAACTGTTATAGTTATGTCACAATAAGTGTTTTTTATTTTAAAAAATAATTAAAATGCCGTTTCTGTAAAAGCTCTTTATTGTTACTTTGGTATTGATTCTTATCAAAATAAATTACTTTAAAATCAAGACTGATTTAATGGTTGCCGTTTACCCCGCTCGACTAGGCTGCATCATAATGTGTGATATAGGCGTCACTGGGGCACGGGAGGAGAGTCAATGTCAGAGACGGCATTTTAATTATTAGGTTATGAGTGTGTGTGTAAAAAATTATAACTTGAAATTTTTCTTAAATATCCGTGAGAAGTCGGGGCGGGCTGCTATAACCTATATACATAAAGCAAAATCGTGTTAGTTACACCATTTATAACTCAAGAACGGATGGATCGATTTTTATGAAATTTTGTATGGAGGTATCTGACACATTAGATTAACATATAAGCTATTTTTTATCCGACTACCTAAAATGAGGGTAATGTTTTTAGTAGTTGAATTTAATGAGATGAAGTGGTAGAAACAATTTGCGGTGTCAGCAGTGGCGGGGGACTGGGCGACTTGCTCTACCCGAAGAAAAGCGAGGGCGGGCGGCTAGTTATAGTATAAAAGTAAAAATAATGAAACTGTCAGGCAAAATATAGCAATTTTTTTAAAGTCTGCTATTCAGCAAATTTTACTCTCTAATACTTTTCAGAATTGTTTCTTCTTTGGAGTTTCTTGTCGACGTTCAACTAATGCAGCTTCTATCGAGCAGAAGGCTTTTGCATGTTCCAAAACATCATAGTACAAAGTATCGTGGACAAGATTTGTCGAGATACTTACAAACTTTACAAGTTTGTATATATTTAATGGGTGACAATTCAATATAACATTGTAAAACTTTTAGACGATTTTGCAGTTTTTAGCAGTTTTTGTTTGTCCTGGTACAAGGGCAGATCTGGAGATTCCTCAAAAAAGAGGGGGGGGGGGACTTTTCAGAAATTTGGAGATTGCAATCGCACCTGCAGCTCGTGTCGGGACATTTTTTTTCATCATGAGTAGGATCGAGGCTAATTTCTTTCGTTGCAGGTCGGGTTTCGGTCCGGTTTACTTTCATTTTTTGCCGTTGTTCTGGTTAAATACTTTTTTTTGCGAGTCGTGTTTGGGTAAGGTTCAATTCTACTTTGCCGCTGCGGGTTGGGTTGGGGTCCGGTTCTCTTTCTTTATTGCTTCTGGTTGGTATTGGGTCTGGTTGATTTCTATTTTGTGTGTGTGTGTGGGGGGGGAGGTAGGTCCGTAGCTAGAAGTGAACAATAGGGGGGCTCAAGTGAATGTAGGGGGGGGGGGCTCAAGAGAATGTAAGGGGGGGGGCTCATAATTTTTTCTCTTGCATTGCCACAGAAAGATAAAGTTATGCATACTCATATTGTAGGTACTATGTTTCTTATTAAAAAGTGTTCTAATAACTTCATTTTATACTAAGAAAATTATAGGATGATGAAAATTTTGAGTGTATAGCTGATCAAAATTAAACATCATGCTAGCTTCTTATGTGCCAATAGGATGAGGGACGTGTTGAACACACTTATTTTAGATACAATTTAGTAATCCTGCAAAATTGTGAAAGGTGTTCAAGACTAAGTTAGATTTTTGAACAGAATTTCATTTGAATTTTCGGAACAGAAATTCATTGAGTGACCTTGGAATCTTTTCCAGGGGGGTCTGAGCCGCCCATAGCGCCCCCTTAGCTACGGCCCTGGGGGGGGGGGGTTGAGTTGAGTACTATTTTATTAGCGCTGGTTTGGTTTCGGTCAAGTTGAATTCTTACTTTTTTGCTACTGGTCGAGTGGATTTTTACGTTTTTCTTACGGATAGAGTGGAATTCTACTTTTTATTTGCTTTTCTCTGCATTCTTTTTTGTTCCTGTAGTTGTTTTGGGGTGAAATTAATTTACACTATTTTGGGTTCTGATCTGATTCATAGTGAATTTTCAATCTCGCAAGAAGGATTCGATTCGACCCCATATTTTAAATGAAAGTCTAAATATTTTCTCCGTTATGGACGAAAATAGTTTAAAGAGTATTATAAAAGAAAATATCGAAGATACTATAAAATGAAACTATATAAACGCCATAACAGACATTTCCAAATAGTTAATTATGAATATTTAAGATTTTACATTTCAATTTACATGTTAACACTGCTATTCGCAAGTGTTAACATGTACATTAAAATATCCATACGGATTGTCTCGAATAGAAGATACCCCTATTTAACGAACACTTTTCAACAATTTAGCCATCTTTTTTGGTTGATTCCGTTATGAGTATATATTAGATATTTATTTTCTATATAAAAGATAAAATTGATATTAGAAATATAAATGTCGACATTTTATAATTCCACTAAAACATGAATTGTTTTTCTTTCATTTCGATTCTAAATTGACAAAAAAAATTTTGGTCGGGTTTTGATTTGATTTCCAATGGTATTTTCGCGTTCGGATCGGAAGCAGGGCAATACTATACGCTCAGGGGTCAATTTTTTTTTTTTTTTTTTTTTTTTTTTTTTTTTTTTTTTTTCGTTCGAATATTTGAAAAATGAAGTTATTTTAAGTGCAATTCTTAGAGGAACGCTCTTTTCTGATTCAAGGGGGGAACACGAGAATCCTCAAGGGGAGCGATTTCAAAATTTGGAGGTTCGGGCAGGAGGTGACATTTTTCATTGCTGGTGGAGATTATTTCTAAATTTTGCAGTGAGTCGTGTTCGAATCGGCTTGAGATTTTTGCTGTGGGTCGGATTTGGGTCAGTTTGACTTACATTTTTCAAATTCGGTTCTGTTCTGGATAAAATTTCACTTCTGAGAGTAGCACTCAGGTTGATTGATTGGTTGGTTGAATGGGGTTTTATGGCGCAAAGTTACATCAGGATATGCTGCGCAAAGAACAAGGTGGGGATTCGAGTTAATTAGAAAGTTTTGTTAGGGATTTTTTTTTTTTTTTTTTTTTTTTTTGAGTTTGTTTTAGGTAGCTTTCATTACAAAAAGTAAAAACTATTTTGTAGTAGGCCGGATAGATTTATACTTTTTTGCTACGGACCAAGTTTGAGCAGGCTGACTTAGGAATAGGTTTTGCACTAAAGAGCAAATACTATATATTTTTTTCTCTATAAATTATAACATTCAAGTTGAAGATACACATTTTTTAATTCTATTAAAATACATGAACTTATTTTCTTTCATTTCAATTTCAGGTGTTCGGGTAAGGGCTCGATTTGACATAATTTGTAATTTTTGAGTTCGGATAGATATATTATAGGTCGGGTTGACTTTAAACGTTTCGGATTCGGGACATTTCTTCTTTTGGATTTTGACAAATTCGGATCTAGTATAAACTGGTTGATGACTGGATTTTTCAATAGATCAGACAATTTTTTATATGAAAAACTATATGTTTGAATATTGACGAGTACATTATATATATATTCATTTTTCTACTTAAACAAACAAAAAAAAATTGTTATAATTATATGGGATACCTTTCCCAATTTCCTTCAAATATTAGATTGATTTTGTTTCATTTTGGATTTATTGATCTGTTTTGTATCAGGCTATTCGGTACTGAATCAGATTTTTTTCTTTTATTTATTTATTTATTTATTTTTAGCGAGCTTGGGTTGGGTTAAAATTGAATTGCTTTTTGAGCCTGGGCATGGAAATTTAGGTTCGGGCAGACCTCTAAAAGAACGAAGTCCACGCCAGGCCCGAAGTGGAAGAAAAAATATAGTGTGGTCAAGTTTTGCAGAAAAAAAGTAAGATTTCCGAAAGAGTGAAGACTTGAGTAGAGGTCTGGACGGGCCGGAGTTTCCAGTCTCGCCCCGGCCCGGACCGAATGATTGTTATTTTGGCCCGGCCCGGTATAAAACAAAATATTCGGCCCGAGCCTGGCCCGCTCGTTTACACTTTTACATTTCTAGGCCAGGCCCGGGCCGTACAGAAATCAGTGAAAACAGTCCAGGCCGAAATCGGCCTGCATCTTTATTTCGAAGCAAAATCAGATTTTTATCATACAATTAAGATTTTTTAAAGATTACTGCATTCATATTTATTGGATGATTTTATAGAAAATTTTTACTGACAATACACAATAAGAACATTAATGATTACTTAGGTTCTTAGACTTTCAACATTCAAATAAAGATGCACTGAAAAATTAATATGGTTTAGAATAAAAGAAAAAAAAAGGAAGTTAAAATTATCATAACTTTTGAAGCTGTGTAATAAAAAGTACATTTATGAAAATACTTCTTTATCATTTTATCAAAGATTTTCTCAAATTTAGAGGAGCTATTTTTTATGCTTTTCTGATTTCATTTCTTTTTGGAAACACATGAGTTTAACAGGTGTTTTTATTCAGAAACAATGTAATGGAATGGCGTTATCCATTTTTTGATAAAAGCAAATACAATGCGCAACACACTATATAAAACGCTAATTTTCATGATATTTATGAAAATATTGTGAAAATTAGAGTTTTGAATCGCATTTCCGGAAGCGACAACATGCAAAAGGAGAAAAATCTGAAACCACGTGACAAGAATCTCTTATACCTTAACAAGTATATACAAATATCTTATTTACCAAAAATGAAATATGCTGTTCGATTCCAAATCCCTTCAATAGTCAGGCTTGTCAATTTTGTACCTTTATAGTTAAAAATTAGTCAGAAAATGTGTCAAACTTTCGTGTTGTTCAGAAATGAATTTAAGAAACACTAAGGAGTATATTTCCAAAAAGTACATTAACAGTACGTTAATAGTTTTTATCCCTTTTACAAATAATGTTGTCTGCCCTACACGGCTTACGAATAATTAAGTCTAGTTCTGACCCCGACTATATGTAGAAACACAGTGCAAACCTGATCTTGACCCGGCTCCAGTTTGCCAAAAAATTATTATACCCGTATAGACTCAAAGCAACTGTCCGATGCTGATTTCTACGCTGTACACGTTACATTTATGTATTGATGTTGTTAAACTAGTATCTACTCGTGACGCACATTTATACTTATGGTCGTTAAACCCATATTCATTGAAAATAGACCTCATTTTAGCGTTTTTACCGAAATCTTTATAACACGCCGGCAGGCCCGTTAAACTTTTTTATCGGACTGGCCCATACGGCCTGTTTATTTATTTATTTTTTTTTTTGCCAGTCTGATACAGGCCGATGCAGATCTCTAGACCTAAGCAAGCCCTAGTCTCATGAGTTAAAACTGGCCCGGCCCAACCCGAGCAGTGACAGCTTCGTCCAGTCCGATCAGGTCGCACCGTTCTCAATCTTAAACACGATTGATTTATCCTATGGACATCTAATATAATTTTGCAGACCCTTCATTGGGCTCAAAAAGGGAGGGGGCAATCGCCCCATCGCTTCTGGTATTCATCATATTGAAATCTTGCTATTGAATTGCATCTTTTTATATGTCGACAGATGGTTCGTGGGAATTATTACATTGTTCTGCAAATAATAAATTTTGAAAGAAAACTTAATTGTAAAACACTGTAAACATTAATAAAGCTAAACTGAGTGTGCGGTATCTTCCTTAAATAATAATAATAATAATAAAAAAAAAAAAAAAAAAAAAGGACGGCGGGAAACAGATGACCAGTTTTAACAGGTTTATTATGATTATATATAAAATGGAATGTTTTTATGGAAATTCTTTTTAACACAGAGTATACACGAAACAGCATTTCATTGCATTTCATGTTCAAAGTAGTGAACATAATTTAAATACGCTAGGGACAGTTTTTCTCCGAAGAGCTTTTTACAACCGAATTCTTTTGTGTAACTCTGTAATTGAATGGCAAATGTTTTTCGCCAAATATTATACCGCAAGCATTCTTAAGTCCATTTCAGAAGTTCGTATAAATTTCATTGTTTGTAAAAGAATAACATTATTACAACAATACATCGCGAAATTATTTTTAGACCAGAGTATAATAGATTACTATGGAGATCCTCTGTGTGTATACTGTAAGTGCTATACATGACATATTTTTTTATAATTGTCTTCCAGAGTACCTCTGTAATGTATATGAATTTCATTACTTTTAAATTAGTATAGCCCTCCTTGAAACACCGCAAATGATTTATCTACATAGATCATAATGTAGCGGAATAATTTTGAGTGATCCTACACATTTCTTATGTTTCTTCAATTTTTTAAAAATTGTTTAATTTTTTAAAAGTAGTTTTTGCTCCTTAAAAAACTTTTTTAGTGTTATGCAGAATTTGCAAAAAGTCCTTAAAAATATTTAAGTTTTCTGTTATTTATTAATTGCAGGTGAAAATCTGAGTTCTCTGAAATTCTGATTTAGAAAAATAATTTATATCACCATTGCCCCCCCCCCTTGTATCAAAATTTCGTTCCCGCCTTTTGCTCTCATCACAGCCTTCAATATTATCCCTTCCAGAAGTATCACTTCGCTGTTTTGCTGTCTATCTCACTGTATCCATGTTTACACAATATTGCCACTTTGTTGTAACAATAAAAAATCTATCACAAAAACTCCTCCCCACTAACTAAAAATGAGATTTTGCCCTCTCATCCTATTAGTAAATGCCTAGAATTTATTCATTGAAACTTTCCCACATTTTATTTTTTTTTTAAGCCCATTTGTTAATGTTTTAAAAGGCAAATAAAAGTAAGTCATTTAAAAAACTTCTCCATCCCACATACACACCAAAATAAATAATTAATAAATTGTTTCTCCCCCCCCCCCCAGCTCACAAATTTTATACTTTTAAGGGTGTATTCGAAAAAACGCTTTTCCATCTTCAACAGCTCGAAATTTTCCGATACAATTTCAGACACATTTTTAAACGTAGAAACATGAAATTTGCTGAAAGGATTCTTGAAGGGACGTATGAGGTGCCGAGTGATGTTTTTTTACGCTCAATTCATTAGAATTTGAGTTATAAACAATTATCTTCTCAGTATGACCCCTTTTTTCGTTCTCAAATCTCCCGCTTGGGAAAAATCGGTTCGAAATGCCGTTTTTGATTGCTTTTTTTGCAATGTTTTGTGCACTTATCAAAGAATTGACCTTTACGGCACCTTGTGCACTTTCCAAATAAGCGATTTTGAAAGTTTGGTGTATTTGAGAGCAATAATGAGTTCAAAAATAAATCGGAAAATAGGCAGTTTGAATCGAAATACACCCTTAAAGTCATCGATTTTTCTAAAACTTTTACTGTAGTAATAAATAATCAAACATAGTTTTACTCTTAACCCCACAAAAATTTATGTTTTCCCCCTATTTCTCCTTACCAAGTACATAAAATTTAGTCTTTAAATCTCTTTATTTTGTGTTTAGCCATATTTGTTAATCTTTAGTCATATAAAGTAAGTCATCTAACAAATTCCCTTCATCCCCCTCCAAAATAAATAAATAAATACTTTTTATTTTTTCCTTCTCAGAAATCTCCAACAATTATATAAAGGAAATTTTAAACCAATTATTTATATGATTTTCGATATTCGAACGAAATGTGGTAATTCAGCATAAAAAACTTTTTCTAAATTTAAAGGGGGGGGGCGAGTAGCTACCCTTTCTCCCCCTATACTTATTCAATGAATTCTTAAAACTAATCGCCCCCAGGAGGATACCTTCTTTAAATATTCACGGGCTTCCTAACCAAAGCCACCTGAATGATCTTTCTCTTTTCTTTTTCCTCTGATTTCTATTGTCTTTCTTTTTTCTTTGTTTCACTCTCCTTGTGGTTTTTTTTCCCGGAGGTGAGGGCAATTTGTATGAGCCGATATCACTCTGTATATCGATGGAGAATTGTAAACCACCCACGTGTTTGCTGTGTGTAACATCACGTGTTTGTAGGAAAGAGTAGAAGTTAACCGGATTGAAACGCAACCCACAACAAAAAGTAAAAAATGAATCCCGACCAGCAGCAAAAAATAGAAGCGAACCGGACAACAAATTTTGTAAAATGATCGCGGAGAAAACACGAATTTCTTCAAAATATCGTGAAACAAACGCACATTTTGTACAAAAATTGCAAAAAAGAACGAACATTTTACCAAAGAATTCACCCCAATAAATTCGGGTCAACCCGAACCCTTCTCGATAAAGTAACAAGTAAGAAAAATAACGCGTTAAGCATTGATTATGAAGCACTTTCCAACACTTAATGAAATCTTTAACAAAACTTTGTTATTTAGAGAAATAATAGTGTATAGCCAAATATACCCTAATATGTATTCCAGTACTTTTGAACAGCTCTGTATTTCATATGTCAGTTCATATAATGGGAAAATTTAGCTCAGCAAGAAAATACCAAGTAGCTTGAAATTTCTTTTCCAGCAATTCATACTATCAGATGGAAACATACTTGAATACTTTTGTTCAGCCCTGTAGTTTACATTCTACCTTTAGTACACGTCAGCATTAGGCTAAATTTTATTGTAAACTAAAACACTTTTAAAACAACTGAAATCACATTCTCATAAATTATCATTCATAGGCGTCCATGTACCGAATTCTTTGCGTGGCCCTGTATATCCTTTTATCTATATTTTGCAAACATTTCTCAGTAAATTCAATGAAGCTCAGGGTAAAAATGCATAGCTTATTTAAGAACCACGTTTAAATAATCTATGCTCATATTCAGTAACGTTGGTGAGCTCTTTTGGGTAGCCCTGTATATCAACTATAACATTTATACACACCATATAATGTGCATATTTTTTAGCGAAATATAAACGCGCATATCATAATTAAAATGCATTTCATTTCTCCATCAGCCATCATCGGACACATATGCGGTACTTCGGAAAGAATTGCTATTTGAAATCTTTTGTATGGCCCTGTAAATGCTATGTACTTCATATTATGCAAGACAGTAGCGTATAATTTATATTAAGCTTCAGTAACATATATCAATTTTATTATACATGAAACAGCTTAATATATTTAAAATATGCCACACACAATTCCCTCTTTTACCATTATCTAATGGAATTCTTTTGTGTGGCCATATAAATGAATAATAGCTAAATTTTCATCTTATATTTTATAGAATGCATATTTTAATATTTTTGACAGGGTATAACATCTTTAAAATTTTTTTGAAACGATTTTGCCATATAGGCCGTAATGTAATGGGAAACTTTTGATTCGCCCTGTAGATAAACTAATCATGGGGATAAACTAATCTTTATTTTCAATAGGGTTCGTGCTAGGGTAAACGTCAATAACGTCCTAAAATTTCATGGCAATTCGAGTATATAAACGATTTTTCCCCATGGGCCGTAATGTAAATGAAAACTTTTGATTCTCCTTGCAGATAAACTAATCATGGTAGAAACTTAATTTTCAATAGCGTTCGTGATAGGGTAAACGTCAATAACGTCCTAAAATTTCATGGCAATCCGAGTATATTAACGATTTTTCCCCATGGGCGGTAATGTAATAGGAAATTTTTGATTTTCCTTGCAGATAAACTAATCATGGTAGAAACTTAATTTTCAATAGCGTTCGTGATAGGGTAAACGTCAATAACGTCCTAAAATTTCATGGCAATCCGAGTATATTAACGATTTTCCCCCATAGGCCGTAATGTAATGGAAAATTTTGATTCGCCCTGTAGATAAACTAGTCATGGTAGAAACTTCATTTTCAATAGCATTCGTGCTAGGGTAAACGTCAATAACGTCCTAAAATTTCATGGCAATCCGAGTATATTAACGATTTTCCCCATACGCCGTAATGTAATGGGAAACTTTTGATTCTCTCTGTAGATAAACTAATTATGGTAGATACTTCATTTTTAATAGGTGTCGTGCTAGGGTAAACATCAACAACGTATAAAAATTTCATAGCAATCCGAGTATATTTACGGGAGTTAGAGCGCGGACAGACAGACAGACGGCCATCCGACCAGACGGACAGACAAACCAAATGCATAAGCACTTTTCAACTTTGTTGGAAAGTGCTAAAAACCAAATCCTAAAGTGTCCCAAATGCGTTAAGCACTGCTAAAAAGTAAAAGTCAACCAGATTAAAAACAAAATGTAGCAGTCAACAAGACCCAAATCTGACAAAAAAAAAAAAAAAAAAAATCAGAAATTAACTTGAACAGCAGCAAAGAGTGGAACTCAACCCGACCCAAGTAGGAATTAACCCAGACAGGAGCAAAAAATGGAAGCCAACCGGACCCAAACCCGACCCACAGCAAAAAAGTAAAAAAAGAAAAACACGACCCACATAAAAAAAATGAGCTCCGACCCGTGCTTTACACTGGAGTACCCAAATTTCTAAAAACCTCCCCCCCCCCTTGAGGACTCTCAAGATCAGCCCTTGGTCTTCGCCTCCCTTTATATCAAAATTTCGCTTCGCCTTTTGAATCTGTCATTATCTTCTAAATTGCACCTTACAAAAATATCACTTCGTTTTGTTGTCTACTCCACAATACCCATATTTGTAGCATACAAGTCACTTTAGTATACCAATAAACAATCAATCACAAAATTTCCTCCCCCCCTCCCCACGACTGAAATTAGGATTTATCATTTTGTTCCTTTAAGTGCAGAAAATTTAGTTCTTTAAATAATTCCCACTTTTATTATTTTTTAAAACCGATTTATAAATATTTTGAAAGGCAAATAAATAATAAGTCATCTAATAAACATCTCCCCCCTACACACACACACGAAAATAAATAAATAATGTGCTTATTTCTTTTTTTCCTCAGCTCACAAATTTTAAACAAACACAAATTTCACCATTTTTTGAGGGGGGGGCATTGCACTATTTTCTCCCCTACCCATATGTCACTAAATTTAAAATATTTGAAAGTTTTTTTTTTCCATAGGTTTATATATATTTTATTCTAAAAATAAATAATTAATCGTAAACAACCTATAAACATCGTTGTATACCTCCCCCCCCCTCGTTCTTTTGAAGTACACAAAATTAAAAATCTTTAAAACACTTTTAAGTTATATTTTTCGTCCTATTAATAAATATTCAAGAAGGTAAATAAGCTGTCATCTATAAAACTGTCCTACTATCTCTCCCCCCCAAAAAAAAATCCGTTTTTTCCCTCTACCTCCCCCCCCCCTTCTCAGCTTACAAAATTAAATTCTTTCTTTTTTCTCTCCGTATTTTAATAAAAAAAATAATTAAAACCTGAAATCCTCCTTCTGCACAAATAATTAAGTCTTTAAATATGCTTAATTTTTTTTAAGTGCTAATTATAAATATCTGCTAACTATAATATTAACAAAATCTTTTTAACTATGTAGGAAAGTGTTAAAAATAAAGCGATAGATATGCATTAACTTCTACACAAAACACATGTTTACATTTTTTGCGTATTGTGTTTGTGCATTTCATACAGTAAAATATCTTTAGAGAGATATTTAAATAAAATATTGGGATTTTCACAACAAAAACCATTCTTAACTGACTGTATCATTTAAAAAACAGTTTTCAGAATTCCCCCCCCCCTCCTATAGACTTTACTGCTATGTCAGTGCTCAAAATTAAAAAATGTTAGAGCTCCTTGCGGCATTTATATAATGCTTGTAAAAATCATCAAGAATCTAAATTTTCTTCCACCTGAAATATTGACAAAATATTTTGCTTTATTGACTTAACATCACACAAAGTTTTTAAAATTTGCTACACTTTTTCGGTCACATTTGTCACTACAAACAATAATAAATTATGTATTATGTCTATAAACGACTAGGCTGGGATTAACACCTATTTCTCCTTTCTTCAAAATTTCTATTTCCTGTTCTCCCTTGCTTGCTTGCTTGCCTTTCCGCAAAAAATAAACAATGTTTAAATATTTAAATTTGTCTGGATATTTTTCTCATAATTTTATTAATTCATTCATCAACCTTCAGTTCTATTTATCTTGATAAGTTTCGTATTCTAAAAAGAATCCCCTCCCCTCTTACCCCTCCCAAAAAAAAATAGTTATTTAAACTACTTGTACCTGATATCTCCCCCCCCCCCTCATTCAATATTAATTTTTTATTTTTATTTTTTATTTTTTTTCTAATTGCGTTAAGTAAATAAAATAGTTTTTATTTTATAGTAATCTATCTAAATTAATCATTCGTTTTTTTTCTGAAAATCAAACCATTTTAATTTTGGAACGCTAATCGTAAAGAGATTGAAATTCTTTTGAGCTCCGATTCGAATGCATTTACGCAAAGTACTGAGAAATCAGTTGAAAAAAATCCTTTAAACATGAAATCGGCTGGAATTGCACACCTTTGAAGAGAAAAATCGTCGCAGATAATTGGTTAAGAGCATTCTATTTCCTAATTGGATGATTGCATGTCAATCAAAGTAATTTTAGCCCATCCTTCGAATCCGCTGAAAAAGCGCGTCGCCATCTTGATTTGCCTTGGCGTGTGACTAGTGTGTGCTCTTAAGAGCCCACAATAGTCACAGAAAAATTACTCAAAAAGACCCGGATGACCATGTAAAGTCTATGGGAGCGTTCTTTTCTAATATCTCGCTCAAATTTTAATATTTTTGCATGATTTTTTTGCACAAAATAGCTGAGGGCAATCCACAACCGGGCTAGTTTTTACTTTTTCGATTTTGGTTATATATTTTTTATATTATGATAGTTTCAGTTTCAGAACCGGTTTAAACCGGTTTTGAAACTTAAAGTAATTTTTAAAAAAAAATCTAAAACCAAAATCGAAAAAGTAAAAACTAGCCCGGTTGTAGATTGCCCTCAGCTATCTTGTGCAAAAAAATCATGCAAAAATATTAAAATTTGAGCGAGATATTTGAAAAGACCGCTCCCATAGACTTTACATGGTCATCCGGGTCTTTTTGAGCAATTTTTCTGTGACTATTGTGGGCTCTTAAGAGCCCACAATAGTCACAGGAAAATTACAGAAAAAGACCCGGATGACCATGTAAAGTCTATGGGAGCGTTCTTTTCAAATATCTCGTTCAAATTTTAATATTTTGACATGATTTTTTTTGCATAAAACAGTTCAGGACGATCCACAACCGGGCTAGTTTTTACTTTTTCGATTTTGGTTTTAGATTTTTTTTAAAAAATCACTTTAATTTTCAAAACCGGTTTAAACCGGTTTTGAAACTGAAACTATCATAATATAAAAAATATATAACCAAAATCGAAAAAATGAAAACTAGCCCGGTTGTGGATCGTCCTGAACTATTTTATGCAAAAAAAATCATGTCAAAATATTAAAATTTGAACGAGATATTAGAAAAGAACGCTCCCATAGACTTTACATGGTCATCCGGGTCTTTTTCTGTAATTTTCCTGTGACTATTGTGGGCTCTTAAGTCGTTCTTGTTAGTCACTTCACATAGAATACGTTCTATTGATGTGAATGAAACTACAGATAGCTTCTCACATGCAGGCAGCAATTTTCCTGTTCCTCCAGTGAAGCTTCTGAACTCAGTCATGCTTCCATCCACGTTCCATACGCGCGAAAAGATAACGTATTGGAAGCTCACTTGCGTGTAACAAAACCACAAACCACTGTACACGTAAGGCATGGTGACGTCACTGCGACGTCGTAGTGAAGTCACATTGTGACTTTGTGATCATTGATTGTCGATGTGACGTCACGTGACGTAGATGTGAAGTCACTATGACTAAAATACGAAGTCATTATGTCCGTTTTAGAGCTTGTTTGTGACGTCACATTGTGACCACTTTGTGAAGTCACGGTGTGACAAATTTGTGAAAAATGTGTAATTTGTGACTACTTTGACATTACCATTGTGACGAAACCGCGACAAAAACAACGATATTTAAATTGCCAGAAACATGTTTTTAAAAATAAATAACACGTTTTGAAGAATATTTGTAATTTTCTAAAAATGTTTAAGAAAGTCACATCTCTGTCACAATGTGACGTCATTGAGTGGTGACATTTTGGTCACAGATGTGGTGTGATCAAAGTGACTCACAATGCCGTCATTGTGACATCACTGTGACCATGCATGCTATGAGGGTAGTGGGCGCTCCAGGATCAATTTCATACTTCGAATAACATCTCTTCCGGCCAGTGTTAATAGATGTTCCGTTGCAACCGATTGCAAACAATTTTGTTACATCTATATTATTATCAACTCATGACAAAAATTTACGATGTGTTTTCCAATGATTTGCGGTGTTCTTGAATTTAATTAACACTAGAGCCGCGGTCACGGGTCATTTCGACCCGTACCCAATGCGTAGATGAAGAGATTGAAACCAGAATTTTTTTTATGAAATATGGTAAATATAGGTTACGCAAAAATAATTTAAATAAATAAGTTAGGCTGTTTTAAATAAAATTTCTGATGTGAAATATTTTTATAGAAAGTGAGTAAAATTTTTCACGGTTCTAGTGTTAATTAATCTTATTGCATGGGGAAGATTCCATGACATAGCTCTTCCGAATTACACAAGGGTGGAAATATAAAACGCGAGAAGAAAAAGGATTATCTTTTTTCTTTCGTATTCTTATTTTTTCGTATCTCGTATTTTTCATTATATAATAAATAATTTGAATAATTATGTCTGCAATTTTTTTTTAAATATTTCCAAATGAGTCTGTAAATGTGGCAAAAAATTTTGGTGTTGTAGAACTGAGTTTTCTTTTCTTTTTTTGTGGGGGGGGGGGATGTTATTTTAATAATAGTCGGGGTATGGAAAAAAATATGCCAAAACTGTAATTTCATGTAATTTAAAGTTTTAGAGTAAACGCATAGAATGCTGACCAATTCTTTAGAAACCAACGAGGCACGTAGCCAGGGAGGGGGCTAAGGGGGCTGAAGCCCCTCCCGAAACTTTAAAAATAATTTTCAAAGTTATCACTAATGATAATGAAAATTGACAATGTTTTTCTCGTCCCTATCTTTCAATACATTAAACTACATACATTTTTTGTTATAAATACAGGGTGGTCATAAAAAAACTTTGCCGATATAGCGAACTCTAGCGGCCGGTCTGTTTAACCGATCAAGGTGAGATTTCAGCTATAGCTATTCAGAGAGGTATGAGCTCGAGATTCTGTGAACGCCAACAAAATGGTGCTCACGGTTACGATTATACTTACAGAAATTCGAAATTTTAAAACGGCAACACCCACTTTTTTCATCGCAAAATGCTCAGCGCATGCGAAAACCAAAAAGAGCCTTGGAACCGTATGTGTATCGCAATAAATGGACTCGTTATGCTTGCGGAAAAACAGCTCCCAGAAAACACGACAAGGGTGCACGAAGAAAATTTGAGACAAAATACCAATCATGGAACACCGTTTGCGCGATAGTCAGCGTAGAAAATAGATAAAAAGTGGGGTGGGAATGTTAATTCTTCAGTCGGGAGCTCGTAGATGCCGACAAAATGACTTCGTTCGCGGTAAATTTTTTAAATTATATTATCAAAATGGGACGAATGCTGCGAACACTTGGCGTGTTTACCGTCGAAACCATCGCCAAATACGTGGCCCATGCAGCCTGCAAGCTCTTCCTGATTTAGTAATGAAATTCGAAGAAACTGGCTGCACCTGTGATAGACCATGACCCGGACGACCAACTGTTCCTGAGAATACTGTTATGAAAGTGCATCACATAGTGACACAGGACACATGAAAACTACAAGAGGTTCATCTCGTGTATTTGGCATACCGAAATCAACGATCCTAAAATTACTGCGCTCTGTATTCCTCAAGCTTCCTTAACGGTACCAGCGCAGCCGAGATATTGGAAGTGAGATACCATCAACAACGTATGGCCTTTATTAATGCATTTCTCATCCAATATAATGTAGATAACGACTGACCTCTTCGCATATTGTGGACGGAAGAGGCACATTTCACCTTAACTGTTAACGTCAACGTCAACACGGAAAATTGTGTGCACTGAGCAAACATGAATGCGAACGATGTGGCACCAGTATCTTTACATGACGTCAAATTTACTGTGTGGTGCGGCATTGCAGGTACGATTAATCTTGGACCGTACTTCATTGAGGAAGTAAGTGACACCAACGGAATTTGTAATTTGCTCTGTAACAGGCTTCCGCTATGCGGCAATGCTGCAAAATTACGTCAAACCAGAATTGTTGCAGCGAAATGCATTGAATGACTTCGTTTGGTTGCAAGATGGTGTACCACCACATAGAGCGAAGTCTGTTCTCAGAGTCCTGGAACAGCATATTGGTGAATGTGTCATCTCATGCCATTTTCTATTTTAGTGGCCTCCGCGATCTCCCGATCTCACTCCTATCGATTTCTGGTTCTGGGGGTATCTAAAATCTAGAGTGTACATGTGCAATCAACAAACTTTGCTGGATTTGAAATATTCTATCAAAGGTGAGATTGCAAAAATCCCTCATGCGATGTAAAGTTCGGCTGCATTGGCAACAGTCGCTCACATGCAATGTGTAATTGCCTGTGATGGCACCCATGTGGAAAATGTGTAATCAAAATAAAAGTTTGCTTTTCTCCGATCTGTGTTGTAATCAATGTACTGACTATGTGTCATATACAATTTTTTCCGTGCACCCCAATCGTATTTTTTTATGGGAGGGGGAGGGGATTTGCAGAGCTATTTTTTGTGCGTGCATAACGTGTCCGTTTCTTGTGATACACATACGGTTCCAACGCTCTTTAGGGTTTTCGCATGCGCTGAACATTTTGCGATGAAAAAAATGGGTGTTGCTATTGGAAATTTCGAGTTTCTGTAACTATAACCGTAACCGTGAGCATCATTTTGTTTCCATTCACAGAATCTCGAGCTCATACCTTTGAATAGTTATATCTGAAATCTCACCTCGATTGGTTGAACGGATTGGCCGCTAGAGCTCCATATATTGGCAAAGTTTTTTTATGACCACCCTGTATATAAAGTTATTTATAGTTGCAGTTGCTATAATCTCCCATTATATTGTTCATTCAGGTATATTGTTCTTTAATCGTATCTACCACGAAAAATATAAGTTCTTCTTAAAGTGCAAATTCAACTAACTTTATGCACAGTAAAATTTGATAAGTGTAATTCCATTTCATAATTTGACTAAGGAAAAGTAAGTGGAATACGCATATGATGGTGCGTAAGTTAGCTTTAGGAGTAAAATATAAAACAATTTCTGGCACCCTATGATATCTTTTAATTTTTTCTATCCTTATTACATCATGCATGCAATAAAAACTTAGAGTTACCCACTATTAAAATGTTCTGTAAAGAAAGAAGCTAAAAGCTTTAATAGCCATCTGTAATGTAAAATCTTATAAAAATTAATGATTTAAAATATATCTTTGAAAATGATGTCTGTGTAAAAGGCTTTTTATTAAAAAAATATAGTACCAGGAAATTCTGAAAAGGATTGGTACGAAAAAAAACGATAAGATATTGAATATCAAACGCATCCAAGTTGGTGTCTTTCGTTTTCAATGAAAAACTTTTCTTTAAATAGTTTGCATATGATTCTTAATTAGAAAAAAAAATGTCACAGAGCAGTCTGAGTAAAAAAGATTTTTGTCTTTTGAAGAATTATCAATTTGTACACTTAGATACCCAATGTAGGCTTTCCATACACAGACGTATGACGGAGCACCCTGTATTTCTGGTCATATTAGTGAAGTCTAGACCACAATTCGTCAGAAGTATCCGAAAATCAGAAACACCCATTATGCATGCCACAGGTTAAACCTTGCACTGTTCAACAGCATGTTGATTCCTGCCATCCGAAACTGTCTTGGAATATAAATAAAGAGACATTTTTTTTGTGAAATCAACCAATAGTAAATTCATTCCTTCAAAAAGCAATTGCATCATAAGTCCCAGGGAAAAAACACCCTTAGATTTTTTTTTATTTTTGTGACACAAGATTTTTTGGAAGGCCTGAAAGCGCATTAACTTTTGTTGAGCTGTTTTTTCTGTATTTGTATTAGCTTAAACACTCGAAATATATCTCCAATAGCTAGAGCTTTTTGGGGAATTATCGAGTGATTTTCTCATAACCTTGATTATTTGTGACAAGCTTTTCACAAGCAGTCTGACAAAGCCATTGTCAGTTCTTCCAGAAATGTTTCGTGATATGATATTGGCTATAACGCATGTTAAAGTTGTTATTATTATTTTACAGAAGCATAAAGAAAATATCATGGAAGTCTTTTGTGAGTTATTTAATTCTGCATCAAAACTTAGGGAAGACTTCATTAAAACTGAAATAAACATGCCAAGATTGATATTTAGGCAGGCAACATGTGCAAATCCTCGAATGGCATAAGCTGAAGAGTATTATAGAATTATGGTGTTATTAAAAATTTGAATGAAAGGTTCATTTCGAATGAAGACATTTTCAAGCATTTCTTCCAAGATTTGATTTTTGGAAAAAGCAATCAAATTGTATATTCTCCCTCAATATTTCACGGTAAATTGTCAATGTTTCAAATGAAAGCTGAATATGAGTTATGATACGAGAGGATTACCAGTGTTGCCATGTACACAGAAGTCATAAAACTTTGGAATATTGTATTGCAACATATTACAATACGATCAAATACTTTCTGACAGTCTTGATTCTGTTAATAAGCCAGTGCTTAAAGGTCCAACGACAATTAAATTCAAATCTTTGTCTCAAAACGTTATGATCGGCGAAATACTGAGTAGTCTTGAAAGAATTTCTGTTCATTGGAACAAACACTGTTCAATAAATCCTGATAAGTTGTGAGCCTCACAACTGAGAAGAAGTTAAAAAGATTGCTCTATTATATCAGCATTTATAATTATTGTAATAAGAGAATAAGAAATATAAATACTGTTATGATTACATACATATATATATAGAGAGAGAGAGCAATTAATTTTTTCTTTCAGAAAAAAGTGTAATTAATTTCAGCTATGGAATAACTATTTTAAGACTCTGCCCTTGTAATATGAAACACTCGCATGCTAATACTAATCCTGTGTTTTAATCTATTCAAATTGTTTGTTGCATTTCAATATGTTTACCATTTTTTCTCATAGGATATACGAGGCTCATTCTAAACATTGTTAGTATGTGATTTATAATCTTTGTTTCGGTCCCCACCCCTAAAAACACTCCAAATTTCCAAATTGGTTTGAAAACTGGAAGTGCTCCTGAAAACTAAAAAAATTAAGAGAAATCGAAACAATACGAAAGAATTTTTGACATGTACATCAAATATCCTATTCAGGGTCCTTAGATTTATAGTGATACATTTGTTTCTTTTTTTTTACACTTAAAATAAGGCGAATTATAGCTGTCAGGTCAGAAAAAAATTGAGCCCCTCCCGAAAGGAAATCCTGGCTACAGGCCTGAAACCAACTGAGAATTTTGAAAAAAAAAATGTCACCCCCCCTCCCCAGACACACACATAGAGAGGGGCAATAATGCTGAATTAAAAAAAATCGTCCTTATCTGGTGTTACTTTTTGAATGTCTGCATCTTCTAAAATTGCATCAACAGAGCTTTTACAGACTTATATTATCTTCTTGTAGAACAGTAGGGGGGGGGGGAGGAGAGGAGAGCAAATAAAAAAACACAAAATTAAAAAATATATACATTACAATCCTGATATAAAAAGAAATAGAAAATACCTATTGCATAACTCGTAGTTTCTGATTTTTTATAAGCAGGGGGGTGGAGGGGGAGGTACGGTTTAATGCCGGCAGAATTATGTTATAAAAATCCTATTACCAAAGCTTGAATTAAGTTTGAAAGATTGTTTAAATACTTAAGGTTACTTTCTGTAAAATAAATCTGGTGAAAAGTGACCATTTGTTCAGCATAACGGATCTTTTTTTCTGTAAGGCTTTTACCCGGTGGGGATTTTGTTCTTGAAAATTGTATCTGTATCTCAATATAATTTCACAATAATAAGGTATGTTACATTTAGTAATGTAACATACTATGTAGTAATGAATAATTTCAACAACTCGTATTTCAAAAATTGAGGTTCATAAAAATATTCTAAAAGGTATCTTTATGACTTTGCCTGGCTCATTTCAAAATTTGAAATGTGCTTAAAAGTTGATTTTTACCACAATTGGATCAAAAATTTATAAAGGAGACTTACATGAAAAAAAGAGGGAGGGGCTTCCATAATTTCACCAGTAGAGTAGTTAAATGAAATCTTAAAGTGCTGACGTTTTATTGTTTTAGATTTTGTATTTTCATTTAATTTTATAAACATTTTACATAATATTAAAAGCAAATATATCATAAATAAAAAAAAATTCGGCTAAAACTTCATAAAAAATACTTTTAACTTTTAACACTTGCAGAACCGGTTCAGAAAGTGAAAGTAACTTTATGAAAAATATCTGCGACTAAAATCGAAAAAGTAACCAAGGAGCGATCTTGGGAGGGACCTCAGCTATCCAATGCTAAAAAAAGATTTAAAAAAAATTCAAAGAATTAAAGATACCAAAATGCGAAAGAGTTATTAGAAAATTGCTTCGCCAAATATTTTTACTACTAATTACATGTAGTAATGTTAGTATGTGTCTATGCATTTTCTATGTGACTTCATTAACGTTCAGGCATTTAGTATTAATGAAAATAATTATTTGCTTAAGTCTCTTTGCACTAGAGATGGGAAATATAGTTATTTTTGGTTAACAGGTTACATCGTTCCACAGATTCACGGGTAACAGGTTTCAACAACCTGTTATTTTTGTAACGTATAACTAATCGATGAGACTATGCTGTCAATAGACATTTTAATTAGAGGGCCGTTAATTAAGGTATCTTGAATAATTTTGATACATAAGTATAGACGCTGTTTTAGTTCAGATAAACCTGCGCCTTTATAATCAACATAGAGTTAAAATTTTAATTTTTGCAAGACAAAAACTTAGTTAGTCGTGATACTTTACATTTCACGTATTATTATCGTTTTCGTGCACTAAAAATGCATTTTTCCTCGTTGAAAATTTATACGTATCATAACTCAGTAAATTTAGCTCGTAAAACTTTTTTTTTTTTTTTTTTTTTTTTTTTTTTTTGCTGATTTACTTGTTAAAACAGATAAAAACTTTTTCTAAATAAAAGTTATAGGAAACTTACTCAACACTGTATAAAATATGTAGTTTCTTAACAATTTGAAAAATAATTGTTTTAATGTAAATTAATATTTAAATGATGCAGAAGAAAGTTTAAAGCATTTTTGCAATTGTTACAATGACTCCAAAACTGACGGTTTAGAAATTAATTTTTTCTAAACGATCAGAAATATCCTGCATAAAAGCAACACCGTTTTAACAATGCGAGTTGTTAAAATAAATAAATAAATAAGTAAATAAATAAATAAAATTGATCTTCATTCTTTAACACCTGATTTGAAGTTCGAATTTTGGCATCACCGAATCAATATCTGTCAACGCATATTCAAAGCTTATCCCACAAGAGCACGAAACATTACTTGTATATTTTTAATCAAATGTCATTCATCCTACAAATTTCGTATGTGCAAGTGCGTATTTAAAATCCCCTCCCCAAAACTTGTGACAGGCCAAAAAATGACGTTGGTAGTATAAAATTGGCAACCTATAAATTTCCGCGTCCGTCGGGACCGCCCCTCCCCCTCCCATCCCTTTTCGAATGGCTCTGTCCTCACCAGGCTATTTTTCTTCTTTTTTTCCGGAAAATACAATTACAAAAGTAATGTTTTCCAGTTCGTATTTTCTAACGACGCAATATTGACAAAATAATAATGATAAAAAAAAACAGTAATAAACATTTTATTAAATAAAAATCATAGCTCCAGAATACCCCCCCCCCCCTTCCCCAAATACCATGAGTACGTTTGTGGTTAAAAACTTTAATTTTGGAAAGCAAAAATTTATCTATTTATGATAGTATAAATTTCATACATTTTTAGCGTTTCTTTTTCTTTTTCTTTTATTATTATTATTTTTATTAAAAACACATTTTCCATTGCTGTGATTAAAACATTGAAAATTCATAAAATTGAAAGTATCATAACTCAGTAAATTTTGGTCATATAAAAATCAAATTTTTACTGTTTACTTGTTAGAACATGGAGAAACATTTTCTAAATGAAACTTATGATGGAACCGATACATTGTAGTATAAAATTCGGAATTTCTTAACCTTTTAAAAATGCATTATTTTAATATAAATCGATTTTTAAAATAATGCATAGCAAAATGTAAAAGATTTTTGTAACTTAAACCACACCTCTAAAACTAATAGTTATTAACTATAGGTAAACAATAATAAGAGATACCCTCTATAACAATAGACACAGCCCGATTGTTAAAAAAAGGCAAAATTGCAATCATATCCATCAACGCATATTTAAATTGAATAGCAAGAATACGAAAATATTATCTATACACTTTTAATCAAATTCAATTCATGCAAATACATTTCTTACGCACAAATATGTTTTTCAAATTAATTACAATTGTATTAAAACTAATTGACCAGGAGGTGACAGCGAAGACAATCACCTCATCGAGCTCACGGATGAAATTCTAGAAATAGTTAAATTGCGATTCGCATATTAAAACTGTCTGCCAAGTCATATCTTGAAATCCCGATTTAAAAGGTTGACTCGTAGGTTTACCATTGTGTTTGCCTGGTCCCAGTCCTTCATGCTTTCATAATTTTGGTTGCAGAAAAACATAATGGTAAACTTAGGAATGAATCGCTAAAATCAGGTTTTCGGTATTTTCCTCCAAGATATGACTTGGCAGACCGATTGCATTTTAATATACGAATCGAGATTTAACTAATCTTAGAATTTTATCCGAGAACTTGATGAGATGAACGTCTTTGCTACCGCCTCCCGGTCTATTCGTATCCTCACAAATTTCAAAATGTTACTTTCTTTTTTCTTTCATTTTTTTCTTTTCTTTTCTTTTCTTTTTTCAATAGATTAAAAACAAGAAAATAAAAAAAAAGCTTTCATGTCACATTTTTTTGTAAGACGCAATAATGACAAAGGAAAAAAAAAGGAATAAAAGGAAAGGGGAAAAAAATAATAAATCATTCGCCCCTCCCTCACTAGAAAAAAAATCTAGTATCAGAAATCTCCTTTCGAAAATTCGAATATTTAAAACCAAATAAACTACCATCTGCCAAGCAAGGGCTGAAACTAATCTTTTTTTAGACCCGGGATAAATATGATTTTTGCCCCTACCCCCGCCTACGCAAATTAAATTTGCAGAAGTAATATTTATAAGTTTCAAATAAACTACCATCTGCCAAGCAAGGCCTGAAACTAGTCTTTTTTTAGACCTGGGATAAATATGAATTTTGCCCCTACCCCCGCCTACGCAAATTAAATTTGCAGAGGTAATACTTATAAGTTTCAAATAGCTGACATATAAAAAGCACAATCATTAAATATGTTGTACTGAACAACATAATCAGCTTTGTCAAATATGGATTCATTAAAATCCTGAAAATGGAATCGAAAAGAATAGAAAAAATATTCCGTATTAAACAGGCAGGATTCTTATAATCCTATATCATTTGTAGATTCCAGACAGAACTATTTTAACAATATCGTGCAAAACATAAACTTGAAAAAAATAGACAAACAAAATATTCATTTAGCGCCGTCCCCTCTCTTTTGTCTGTTGCCCGGGGCACATGCCCCCTCTGACTGCCCTATCCACCTCCCCCCCCCTCCTTTACTCCGCCCTGGGCAAGCGAACGCATTCCAAAGAATCTGACTAAAACACACCTTTACACTACAAAAAACATTCCTCTACCCCCATATCCATTGTTCGTTCGAATCAATTTCATTTTCCTTCCGATTACAAAAAAAACGCCAGAGCTCTTTTTCAGTTTCGTAGCAAAATATTCTATACCACTCAATTTGTTCCACAAAACTATTTATTCCACAACAAATAGGAATTATTTTAAGTTTTAACCGCAATACGTGATTTTATATCTCTGAAGAGTAAATCGATCTTTTGTTTCATACCGATACTTGGAATAAAATAACTGAAATGATAACAGGAAATCAGCAAAAAGGAATAATAAAATATGCGTTTGCAAAGAACTTAGAGCGGAAGAAAGGAAGGCTTTAAAAACCGTACGCATAACTAATTGAAACACGGCTAAAAGCACAGCTGGAAAACACGCTCAAAGGGGGGATCGGCTGGTTCATTGCATCCACTGATTCGCTATAAGCGTTTGAAATATGATTCTTTTTAAGCACAATTTTAAGCTCTTTTTACAAATACAGAAAACAAATTTCGGGAATTTTATTTTTATTATAATTTTAATGTATACTTCTAAAAAACGATTGTTTCAAATCTTTGTTTTTTAATACGTTGGTAGGATTGCGTTATAAATTTAACAGGGAGTTTCCGTTAATCTGTTATTAAATAATGAACTACATAACAATAACATTGTTATTTATCCTAATACGTTAAATAATGCCCATCTCTACTTTGCACTATTTCCGATTCCTTTATTTTAAACATATATTTCACTGTTAAAATTTAAAATAAAGGTTACTTTCGTGAAAGAATCAGGTGTAACAAAGTACAAAAAGTATTATAATGTTGTAATATCAGTTAAATCTTGTTGTAATATAATAATTTCTTAACGTCTCCAAAATCTCTTGCTTAGTTTGTTGTCATATTAATATGAATTGATTAGTACAGTAAACAACAATATTCGTTCTTTCAGACAATGAAATATTCGTTAAACTCTAATTAATCTATTTGCATAACTAGTGTTAATGTTATTAATCCAAAAGTATTTTTTCCGTAAAAATTGAAAAAAAAAAATCCGGACCTGAAAGGGTCAAAACATTTTAAATTTCTATTTACATTTTGCTTTCAGAAGTTTGAAGGGCTCCTCCTTTGAATGTACTGCCCCCCCCCCTCCACCTCACAGCTTCCCCTCTGAATAATACTGAAAAACACGGTAACATGAAATGAATGCTCCAATGATAAATAGTTATTATCAATTAATCTTTTTATCTTTAATAAAACAGCCCTTGAATGTACCTCTTATCTGCCCAGTTTTTGAGCACTGCTATCTGAACTTGCAATGCTGAAGTGCAATTTTTCGATCCGAATTTCTGATAAAATAAATTATTATCTTCATTTCAAGTATTAAAAGCTGTAAGCAATTCTTTTACAATCAGTTATTTCTAAGTATTGGCGTAGCAGATAACAACTTTTTTTTTATACATTTCAGAGTTTTTGTAATTTATTTTAAACTATGCAACATAGAAGTACAGTGGCAACATTTTGTTTCTTTCTCAATGTTAGCATCTCAAGTAATTTTCGGGCTGTTACAAATAATGGTAAGTGTGATCTAAGTCAACCTATTATAAACTGAATTACAGGTATGAATTAAATGACTGCTTCCGTCTTAAAATTCTTTGGCGTAAAGATTTCACTCGGAAAAATAGGGAAAGGAGCTTTTATTTTTGCTGCTTATGATTTATTTGTATTATTTTTTAATTGAGTATATAAAAAGCTAATGATTTACAGAAAATATATTTATTACTACAATTGTTATATGTTTTATTGATTTAATGATGCTTGTCAATTTAAATAACTCTAAAGATCTTTAAAAATTATTCCATCGTTTCATGAATTTTCATGTACAGTCGAACCTCGTTAATACGCGAATCAGGGGTCCGATCGAAATTCGCGTATTAAACGGGTTCGCGTATTAACCAAAGGTCGCAAATTTTCGTCGAGTGGTCTATCTAATAACAATCTATGCCAAAAAAAAACACATTTTTTTTCAATTTTTAGCGTTTTCTATAAGACATAAAATGACATTCTATTTATTTTAACCATGTGCTTATTAAGCAGGAACGTTTGAAAGCTGAAAATTGAAATAATCGTTATTTTTTCAAGTAAAAATTCTATGTATTGATTTATAATTTTTAACTTCTCAGTGATGGAGAGAGCCTTTCGTTTAATATGTTTTGCTCCTTCCGCCATAGTTTAGACTAAATTATAAAGCATAGATAGGTATCGTAGGCTAGATAATACTGGGAGCGACAAGCGACTCTCTTCTTTTAAAAATATCATAGCACTCATGAAACAAAGATTGAAAAAACTCTCGTGATTAATCTGCGATTGTAGTTCATGCTCCATCTATCAATTCTACCGCTCTAATTTTGGGGAGGGAGGTCACATCATTTCTTAGTTATCGGCAAAAGTTCTTTTTATTTTTGCTTTTTACAAATACTAGCTGACTCGCGCAGCCCGCGCCCACGAATAAGCCTTACATGAACTTTAAATTTGTATGATTTTATAAATTTAATTCTCTTTTTGACTGCATTTATAATTTTAAATGGAAAAAATCGCTTCATCGAAATCGAAGAATCGAAGTTACTTTCTACTTTGCGTAGTTTGATTTTTTGACCCTATGAGTACAGAAAGCGAGCGAAACCACGACAGAATACTCAGTTTTTTACTTATTTCAAAAAGTTCTATAACAATTATTTTTTAATTTACATATTCATAATTAGCGTCTCATGTTAGGCCGAAATGCATCTTCGCGATGGCCCTGGTTAAAAATCTCTAAAAGCTACATTTTTTAAAAAATTTGAATTTGGATTGAATTTTTTTCAAAATTGGAATTGATTCGAATTTGAATTGTGGTTATATACTCTCCAAATGAAAACAGGTGTTCTTCAAAGCAGACATAATGTCTTTAACTCTAGCCTCGTTTCGCTTATGAGATTTCTTTGGGAGAGTTTTGATTGGGCAGTTTTGTGCCAGTCTCGGATCGGGATACAAATCTAGTCAGCGTGTGATTTTGAGGGGGAAATGCTCAATTTAATTGGTTTTAAATAAATGTTGCATAAAAAAACATAAGTTAAATAATTGTTTAAATAATTGTTGCATATAATGCTTGAGAAAATATTTCATCTAAAAACTCGTATGTTTAGAACTAATCTCATTCGCGTATTAAACGTAGGTTTTTCTTTCTAGGGACCGATAAAATTTCGCATATTAAACGGGTTCGCGTATTAACCATTCGCGTATTAAAGGGGGCTTTTTTATATGCACAAGATAGGAGTATTTCAAGGGACCAAAGAAAATTCGCATATTAAGCGGTTTCGCGTATTAAGCGGGGCGCGTATTAACGGGGTTTGACTGTATTTTTTAAATGAACTGTGAAGTATAGTAATGAAGACCCGTTTTTATATTATTTATTTTTATTCATAATTAAACGAATTTTCAAGTATATTTTCTTTACATCTGAAACATACACTTTATTTTAAGACGTTATAATTGAACTTACTTTTTTCAACCAAAACAGCATTTTGCAATCCATAGACTAAATATATACAATATATTGTGACTTTTTGTTTAATATTATTTACCCAAATAATTTTATATAGGAAAAAGTTTTAGACTGACGAAATAAATACCGATGAAACTTCTAATCATTACCAAAATAAGTTAACGTTCAAAAAACACGTGAATGAATTATTTAAGAATTAATTCAAGAAAATTATTTAACTATTTCTTTACCTATTTTTATAATCGATTTTTTGCATTTTTTATCCTTAATTATTGTATTTTTTCATGAGTATATTAATACGCGAATGAGAAATAACTACATTAGAAAAACGTATGCAGACGTACGTACATCTTTCTATTCTAAAATGGTTAAAAAAAATCTAATTCTGCCGCTGTAAATAATTTTTTGTTGTGACTGGAGATTTTTTAGAATTAATTGTTAAAACAATTATTAATTACTATTACATATTAAGAAAACTATTCCATATAAAAAATGAAAATTGGTAATTATATAGAAAAATAGTCATTAAACACACTAAAATATATAGTTTTTAAACTGCACATCTATTTTAAGAGCTATTCAATGTTAAGTCAGTCAAAGAAGTTCCATTAAAAAAAATTATAGCAGCAAAAACTATGCATAACAATTTAATCATCTTCTGCAGGAACATGATTCATAAGACTCCGGTGTGCACTATGCAATTATTGCTTTTGATTTGAATAATTTTTGCATTTTTTTTTTTTTTAAGTTTTCATTTGATATTTAATTATTAAGTATTTGGAAAATATCTGTTGTCCTCGGTAGTTAACTGGGAAATCTGAAGTATATGTGAATATTTTTATTGGTTGAATTCTGCAACTTATTCGTTTTCTGATTGGTCTATGTTTAATGATAAAAAATGAATTACTTTTGCTTTTTATTTTATTTCTGAGTGGTCCATGTTTAATTTCCAAAAATGAAATACTTTTGTTGCCACAATAGCAAGAAAGTAATAAAAACTTTAAAAATAATAATAATTTGAAAACAAATTGTGATAAAGTTTTCAAACAAATTTCAGTTAAAAGGGCATTTTCTTCTCTACACAACGGTGTAAAAATTTAAAATGGGAAATATTTAGAAGTTTAAAAGTTTTCAGTTCCGAAAATTGTAAAACGGAAATTTCATTTAAATTTTTTTATGATGAGTCCAGGAATATTAATGTTAAATCGATGTCGTACACAATATGAGGCGCTAAGAAGTCAATCTGTATTACTCCAACAAGTAAAAATGCACATTTTAAACAGTTAAAGTTTTCTATCTATAAACTACTGGTTTTTTTTTTAATTATTCATATTGGATTATTAATGTTTAATGCATGATAAAATAATGTTTAATACGTAATATATGACTCGTTATGATCATCATAAAAATGATGTTTATTATTATTAATTTAAACATAGAACTTATTTATAAGTCTTTAAAATTTTAACCTTTAAAAATATTAATTTCTCAAATAGTCGTTGTAATTTGTATTTTGGTAAATTACAATTTTTTTAAATATTTTTTTAAAACCTTTTTGTTTAAAATGGGGTATTTTTTTCCATTTCCATGCCAAATTCTAAGGCAATGCAAATTACAAAGTATCCTCGTAAATTAAAAATGTATTTCCATATAACTATTAAAAACTCACAAAAATCTTTAAAGTAATAGTTAAATAATCACATATTAAAAGTGGTAAAGAGGGAAAATTAAGTCATAAAAATGTATTTATACGTGAATCTTAAAAAGAGAAATAAATATATATTTTTTAAATACCGTCATAAAAATGTATTTATACGAGAATAATTAAAACACTTGTATCATAAAAAATGTATTTTACATATGAACATTAAAAATAATAATAATAATAACCTTAAAAATAATAATCAAATTATTACGCAGTAGAAACAGAAAATGCTGAAAATTAAGCCATATTTAAAAATATGAAATAATAATATTGCTTAAACATTAAAAATATATTTACATTTCAAGTAAAAATTGTATTTTAACGGGAATTTATAAAGATAAAAAAAGATGGTGGAAACTATGTCATACTGAAAATGATACATTGAAAATATTTTTATAGAGTCTTTTCGAAAGGAGGCGTTGTTAAAATAGCCATTTCTTACAAACTGATCTTCAAATGTTTGATTGGTTTTATTTAATCAATCACGAAAATAACTGTTAGCTGTCGCGACAGCAGATGATTCACCCTTAAAATCCCCGAATCAAAATAAAGTGAATGGAAACGGAAATGAATTTTAAAAAGATAAATAAATATTTTGTTAAAATACCGCCATAAAAATGTGTTTATACGAGAAAAATTAAAAGATAGATAAAACTTTTTAAATAATTATATCATAAAAAATGTATTTTACAGGTGGACATTAAAAAAAAGAAAATAAATAACCTTTAAAATAATAATTAAATTACTATGCTTTAGTAACAGAAAATGCTGAAAATTAAGCCATATTTTAAAATGTGAAATAACAATTTTGCTAAACATTTAAAAATGTATTTGTATTTCAAGTAAATCTGTATTTGAATGTGAATTTAAAAAGATTAAAAAAATGGTGGAAACTACACTGTAAAAATTTTTGCGTAAGGTTCCTAAGAAAACATGTGGCAGCTATTCTGCCACAGGTTTTCCCAGGAATTTAATCCAAAAAATGCCAGGAAACTTACATATGCCAGGAAAGTCCAGAAATCTATAATCTGGGATGTTACTCATGAAATATCAGTTATGTTTCACCATTCTGAAAAGTCTAGAAACCTTTTATGTGTAACGTTACCCATTAATTTTCTGTTAGGTTCCACCGTTCTGAAACCTACAATCTGAAACATTACTCGAGAAATCTCAGTTAAATTCCTCCATTCTGAAAAGCTCTGAAACCTATAATCTGGAATGCTACTCATAAAATCTCAGTTAGGTTCCACCTTTCTGAAAATTTCCGAAATCTTTAATATGGTATGTTACTCATAAGATCTCAGTTAGGTTCCGCTATTCCGAAACCTATCATCTGGAACATTACTCATGAAAATTCATTTATGTTCCTTCATTTTGAAAAACTCTGAAACTTATAGCCTGGAACTTTACGCATAAAATCTTAGTTAAGTTTCTTCATTGTGAAAAGATCTGAAACATTTCACGGAATACGGTAAATGTTCCCGGGATATCCAGTGGCAGCAATTCTGCCACAGATTTTCACAGGAACTTTACCAAAAATTTGTTTGGAAAATTATGCAAATCTGAAAAGTTCAGAAATCGATAATCTAGTATGTTAAGGCCCTTTTTCAATAAGTTACTTCTAATTTCTAGCATGATATTCAAAGAGTTTTAAGATGCCTTAGAGTTAAGTTTAGTTCTTGAACATGATACAGATTAATGAGTTAGTAATCTTTGTTGAGAATATAAACGATGATTACACAGCTGAAAGTTAAACATTGTATTGAAAATATTTCTAATTAGTTGCTTTCGTTTTTCAGTTGATAACACAAATCTAAAAAAATATACAGGATATCTATGAGTAAAATCTATTTTTAAATCAAGGTTATATAAAAATAACTTTTATAAAAATAAATTGGTTAGAATATTGATGCAAGGATAAATTATGATAAATATATACTTCAGAAACAGAAGAAATATCTAAATGAGTGATATTGTGCTGTGATCTACAAAAAAACATGCTTAAGTTTTTCCACTTTCATATCAAGCTCAACATACCAATTTGAAGGTGTAAATTAAGAGTTAATGTAACACAAAGAATACATTTTTGGCAAAATCTCGTACAAAGCAATTGTGTATTTTTAAAATAACCTTTAGATAATTTTGCCATATTATTTAATAATTTAAACAGAATATCAACTTGTCATTTGGCTAGTACAACAGCTTAGTCATTTAGCATAAAATGGTATGTTTAATCCACCAAAGCATTCTAAAAAAAATTTTCAGTATCTGAATATCTGCTTTTTTGGGGGAAGTATGTGGTCATTCGACGCTTCCCCCTCCCCCTTACCCCATTATCTTCATTTAAATTGGATCAATTACCTTTAATAATTCTTTTCCTTAAATAATTAATATAATACCACAGAAATCAATAAAAAAACGGTTTTTGATGCATGTGCTATACAATACATAATTATTTTAAAAGATTATCCAAACCATTAAGGTTTAATTATACAACATTTCAAGGTAAGTTAAAATATGCACAAATTTGTGAAAGAGATTTTAAAGTTATATTCAAAAATAACTTTTTAATTGTAATTTAAGCATTAGCATCTTTAAAGGGATTCACTCATTTGGTTAAAGCACAAAATTCAATTTCAGATGTCAAAAGATACAAGGGAAAAAAAGAACAGCTGTCGAAAGAAGATAACCTTTTTTTAAAAAATTGAAAATCTTAATGCAGTGTTTTCCTGATACTTCAATTAAAATATATTTCTCAATTTGATATTATAAATTCCTGTAAATGATTTATCTGAACAATTACCTATCACATAATGGTTTTTTAGAATCCCTTCGACTTAAGATATCGAGAATATTATGGAATTAAAAAATAATATAGTCAAAAATAAAAGTTCACAGAAGTTTCATAATATACACAAAACTTTATTGATATTATGGTTAAAATTACAATCTAGAATTTTATCACAGTTTGCTTAATTTTTCACATAAAGTAACTACTTTTCGAGGAACTACACTACCATTATTCAACTTCAACAATTTTAGTTCAATAAAAGCGTAAGTCCCAGTGCCTTTGAGAGAATATTTTATAGTATAATAAGAATATAAAGAGATTGTCGAAGCTACACTCTGTACAAATTCCACACCTTCAATTAAAATTTTATCTTCTACTTGCTTTCGTTCAGCTGTAGAGGGATTGTCTGTGTATCTGCAGATTCTCAAAGCTAAATGGTTCAGTAACTCACTTTTTTCTGTCCACTGCAAGCAATCTTCATTTAAAACTTTAGTTAGAGCAGAAGAAAAATGATGTGACGGAATCTGAAAATCCTCGCGCCATGGGTGCTTTAATATACAAGTGACTGCTTATATTTAAAGAGCTGCTTTCAGTACTCGAATTTAATTCTGCTGTTTTCCAAGTCTCCTTTTGTTTCTGTAAATGAGCTATCGTTACATTCAAATTTGATTATTATCCAAGGTGGCTACAAAGAAACAAAAATTATATTATATGTTTTATTTTTTGTGCATAAATTATTGGATGCAATATTGTTTATTCAGTTTCTGTAAAAATCAAAATGTTTATTGGAAAAGTTATTCTCATTTGCAAAAACACTTTGTATTATGCATTAGCTTGAAATATAGATTTCTTGAATATGTGTCCTACAAAAGTCTGTAATAACAATACAAAAAGTACTACAACTACTTTTGTATATTCCCAGAATGTTTTTCAAAAAATAAAAGAAGTTTCAAAATATTCAATATATATCTTTTAAACAGGGGTTTTTTGCAAGTGCATTGTTGTCATGTTGCGCATGGCCAAGAATGAATATCTATGAATTATACAGGGATTTGTTCCATTTTTAAAAATATATTGCAATATTTTGGATTTTAAGTGAAAAATTTGAATTTATTAGATAATAATTGGTTTATATATCGTTTAAACATTTTATTCTCAATTATATATTGATTTTGTAGAATCTCCAATCAGTAGTGTAACTATAGTTTTGAGTCCTCTGCAAAATTTTCCACAAGGCCCCCCCTAGAATATATATCTATTTCTCATAACAAAACGGGGTTCCCGTTTCGTGGCCCGTCTTGCGGGTATGATTTTTTTACGCGCAGATCAGTTTGGGAGTACGCAAAATGTACATTCGTTATTCAATACAAAATGACTCGTTCTTAAAAGCCTAAAATGATAAACCGTTTATGACCGTTTAAGATGTTTATTTTTCACAATTACTTCCAAGCCCCTTCCCCCCGCCCCCCTACGTCGCAGGGTTTTGCAGATCTCAGTTTTCCACTGTCCTCGATATTGATATACAATATAAGTTCATTTACGCTTCTTTATTTACATATCTTTTTTGGTTAGCTCCGTGCACTAAGCATAAAATTAGCAATTTCCATCGTCGAGTAACACTAAAAAACGTGGAGATAAACTTTACCGTCCTGAGTCTGCAAACTTGATGAGTTCTACTCGCAAAACATGATGGTTGTAAGATATATCGACACCAGGGATGAAAGGAGAAAAATTCGTTAATAATTTTCAGTCAAAATTAACGATTATTGCAAACACTAGAAGAAAGTAGATAACTATTTTTGGTTCAAAGGTTGTTTCACGGCTGGTGGGAGGGGATGGTTAATTTCGAAGAGATCATTTTTATCCGAGTTAATTACGCATACTATTATACAGTATGAAATATTTAAAACTGGTGTCGTAGTTTAGCTTAAAAAAAAAAAAAAAAAAAAAAAAAAATCCAGAAACGTGTAACTTTAATGCTTAATACTGATTTTTTTTAAAATGTCTTTATCCGACTTATTATACAATATGATTAAAATTGATTTATGACAAAATTGATTTTGGAACGCAATTCCAAGTCAATCTTACTTTTCATGTACTTAATCCAGAAATCTCACTCCTGTCCAAATTAAAGTGTGTCAATTGGAAAAATCTGCTAAAAAACAGCTAAACCCGAAATTTGGATGAATCTGAATTATATAAGACCCATATTCCTGCGCAAACTCGCTTAAATTTACTAAATAAATTCCACTTATTTGGTGAAGCTGATTATTTCGGATTTTGGTTGGTTCTAGATCAAATATAAAGTGACTGATAAGCACTTCCTTCCCTCTTAAATAGGCTTAAACAAAAACTTTCGTTTAGATTTATCCATTTTCATTGAAGTTTGGGTGTCATTTTATTAGAAAATTAGGCGAGATTAATCAAATCAACAATGTTAGGTCAAGTATAGGTCAATTGTAAAAGAAACCCTTCCACTCCAACTAATTCAGCTTTACATAGAATTTTCTTGTCGAGAACCAATTAGTTTCAAATTTTGGTCTCCTTTTATTAGAAGGATAAATTACACCTTTAACACGTTGAATTCCACGTCAGTCACGGATGACTGACACTGAACTTTCCGCTTACTTAATTATATCCTTTAAAGTCCTTATCCTCTAAAAGGAAAATTTTAAATAAATGTTCAGCAATTCCTTAAAACAATCTAATATTTAATTTTATATTACAATTTTACGCTGTCGGTCACGGGCAACTGATGTGGCTGAAACGGAAATTTTAATGTCAGTCACCGGTGAGTGACATGGCAGTTAACGTGTTAATACAAGGGTTTATAGGTCACATATTTTTTTGGGGGGGAGGGATAGAATCCTCCACTTTCATTTTTTTAATTGCATTTTCCTTGCATAAAATTATTCGAATAGTTTCAAATTTTGGGTACATATTCAACAGGAGGATGGATTAATCTCACGAATACTTAATTATATTTTTTAACTATCATAATAATTGCAGCAAAATTTGAACTTCCTCCGTACACCACTTTTACTTGAAACACTCATAAAATTTGACCCGATGTTTTATAAAAGTAGTGTTGTGAAATTTTCAAAATGCATTTGCTAACCCTGTCAAAATAAAGATGCTAAAAAAATTGTCAGATTTAAGATATACTGAGTGGAACTGAAAAAGTTCAGCAAATCATAACAATAGATACAATAAGATTTAAATTCAAAGTGATATTTTGCGCTTTAAATATGGAAGTAAGCTTTTGCATGTTAAGTACGAGTTTATTTTTCAGGTTTCTTCTCAATTCTTTTGGTAATAAATAATTCGGTATGCTTTTTTTAAGTTACTTTTGGAAGCCTTTTTAGAAGCGTATTTCCAGAATTCCTGTTTCTAATAGACTAGTTAATGTGCATTTAAGTTTGTTTAATTATATAACATTAAACGTCTGTTATTTTAAATCAAATCACAGAAATCCTCGGTGTTACTCCAACCCCTGTTAATGTGGTTTCGAGTACTTTTCCTATTCTTTATGCAGCTTTATGTTAAATTGAAAAATTTTAATTTTGAAAATTATTTTATAAGCGAGATTTAGAAGCCTTCGTTTGCGTGGATTTTAGTTGGGCTTTGAAAGACTTGCTAACGGGCATTTCCGAGCTCTTGTATTTCAAAATGGACATAATGCGTATTTTAAGTTTGAGTACATAGTATATTAAAATTTAGAAATTAAGTTTGAGAAATCCTCGATGTTACGCCGCCTTTTAACGCGGATTCAGAGCAGTTTTTCTAATGTAGCTTTAATTTAATAAATTTTAATTTTAATATTATTTTCTAAGACTTCCCAGCTAAAAATGAACTCCAGTGAAACTGCAAAGAAAACGCAGTTGCGAATCTGTGGTGATTTGGCACAAATCACTGCAGTTTTTTCGAAGTCAACAGCTACAAAATCACTACAGTGAATGTGTAGTTCATAACTACACATTTTCTGCAGTGAATTTGAAGTTAAATGCCCCTCCCACCCCAAAAAATGGCTCTGCTGGCGCCATTTATTGACCATACTGGTAAGCTTGCTTTTTAACATTTCAAAGGCAGATTTTGACTGTAGAAACAGTTGCACTCGAACTGACGATCCCAGGTACAGGAGAGACACCCTTTGACCACTTGCCCGTTGAGACTTGTGTAGTTAGTGTTGTGCGAGGTATAAAGGGGAGGCATTTCAATTAAAGGTTATTTATTGCAAAAGCTGAATGGCAGGCAGAAAAATTGGATGTTTTAAAGTGCTTTTATTTTATTATTTATTTATTTATTGTAATTCGTTTATATGGGCGTGTATTTTAAAAACAATTTAATATTAAATGAATTAAACAAATACTTTAGCGAATTAGCTAAAGCTAATTAATTGGTTTTTCTTCTGAATTTAAAAATCAGTAAATATTTAATAAAATAATTTTATTTTTAGGCAAATTGCGAAAATAATAATTTTTTTATTATGAATTATAATGTAATTACATGCGTTGTGTTAATTTTATAAAATATATATTTTTGACATGGAAGTACTTACTTTAATAAATTATGGGTCGGTAATTAATATTTTTTACTTAGAATAAAAATTCATTTTATGTCGTTTAATGATAAGGTAAAACATATTTTTTATTATTGTGTTAGAATAATAATTTGTTATTTATAAACACTTTTTAATTTAAAATATATATATATATATATATATATATATATATATACTTTTGTAGTGAGTTTTTTAAATAGGGAATATTTCTGAATCTTTCTTGCAAATTAAAAAAAATAAACGAATTTTAGAGGTTTTTCTAATAATATAATTTTTTTTAGGAATTATAATGTAATTAAATGTGTTAATTTAAGAAATATATATTTGTAAAAAGGAAAAATTAATTTTATAAAATAAGAATATAATATTGTGTTAGAGTAATAATTTGTTATTTATAAACATTTTTTAATTTAAAAATTAAATAAAAATAATATATATATATATATATATATATTTTTTGGTAGTGAGTTTTTTAAATGGGGAATATTTCTGAATCTTTCTTGCAAAGAAAAAAAAATAAACGAATTTTACAGGTTTTTCTGATAATATAATTTTTTAGGAATTATAATGTAATTAAATGTGTTAATTTAAGAAATATATATTTGTGAAAAGGAAAAATTAATTTTATAAAATAAGAAGTTCATAATTAATAACTTTGAATTAGAATTAGGACTCATTTTATGTCGTTTTTATTTTTTAATGTAGCATATGTTTTTAATGATTATGTAGATATATTTGATTGTTAACTTATCTACATTTTTACCTAAAAATAAAATAGAAACATTAATTTAATTTTCTTCTTTTTTTTTCCTTTGGTAAATAATTTTTTACAAAGGGAAATTTCTGATTTTTAAAAAAATTTAATATAAAAAATGACTAGATTTTTCAATACACTTCAATTAACTGATGAAGTATTTTTTTTTTCTACGATTCATTAAGTTTCGATCGAATTATAATTTTAAAGAGCGATTTAAAAAATTATTTGATGATTCAAATATTTGTATGTCGATTTCAAAATGAAGTAATAGTAAATTAATTGCAAGTAATTTTCAGTTATGAAGATGGAGATGTATGGGGGCAGGAAGCAGAGGAGCTCGTTGGATTTTAAAATTTAATTAAATAAAATTTCCTCTTCTTTTTTTTTCAAAAACCTAATGTAAAATTTTCGAGTAACTTTGAAAGAAAGAAAAAGATATTTTTAATTAAGGAGGGGGTTGTAAGACTCATTGCCCCTCCCTGGATTTTGAAATTTAATTAGCAATTTTTCCTCCAATTTACAAAAGCATAATAAAATTTATTCTTTTATTGTGATTTAAATAAAGAAAAGAAGAATTTTCCGTGAGGGGTGGGGGAATAGATGAGCCATTTTCCCTCACTCGATTTTGAAATTTAACTAATTATTTTCTCCGATTTTTGAAAAAATACTAAAATTCAATCTTTTTCTTTAGCTTAAATTATAAGAACTAAGAATTTTCTGTTAGGGGGAGGAAGGTAGAAGAAAGTATTTGATCCTTCCTAAATTAAAATATATATATATATATACATTAACAAAATCTTTCTTTTCTGATATTTTCAAAAGCATAGTAAAATGTATAATTTTCAAGAAATTTACAATAAAAAGTAAGAAGAAATTTCGCATTAAGGGGCTGGTGAGTGAAAGGCCCATTGTCTCTCATAACTTTTGAAACTTAATATATTTTTTCTCTGATTTTGATAAATCTCGCAAAATTTATTCCTTTAGAGTAACTTAAAATAAAGGAACTAAGAAATTTCCGTTGTATGCAGGGGGCACAGGTAGTCACTACCCCTTACTGGATTTCGAAATGTAATTTAGTGAAAATAAT
Source organism: Maratus speculifer (assembly GCA_964019185.1). Classification (NCBI taxonomy): domain Eukaryota; kingdom Metazoa; phylum Arthropoda; class Arachnida; order Araneae; family Salticidae; genus Maratus; species Maratus speculifer. The sequence goes on along the minus strand of OZ025298.1, from coordinate 288,402,120 downwards.
TTTTTTTCTCTTAGCTTAAAATGATAAAGGAACTAAGAATTTTAAGTTATGGGGAAGGACGCATAGATAGGGACGCCCATGTCGGAATTAAAAAAAAGAAATGGATTTTAATGTATTAAAACTTGTAATTTCCAAGTAACAAAACAAAGTAGGTACTAATAAATTTTTTACTACGGAAGTGGTTCGATGGAATGAGAAATCCCTAGTTCGGTTTTGAAGCATATTTGAAATTATTTTTCTCCGATTAAATTCTGTGAATTTATCGGACAATAACTACAGTTATACGAGAGATGCATCGGCAATGTACTTCTAAATTAATGATTGGATAATAACTTCAAATTCACTGCAGTGATTCTACGGTTATAAAGCCTTATATATTTTTTAATTTTTGATTACAAAATGACTTTATAAAAACTACAGTGTTTTCAAAGTTAATAGCGCACAGAATTTTTAAAATAAATTACTGCAAAATCACCTTTAACAACTACAAAATAACTGAAGTGATTTTATAGTTGAGATTGCACTACAGAAAGACTAGAGAAATTTTAGAAAAACCTCAAAAACACTTCACTTCTACAAAAAAACTGCAGTTCATTTTTAGCTGGGTTTTAGATGCCTGTTTACGTTAGACTATAACTTCGGGCTTGTCAATTAACCCCTCTCCCCCACAATACACATCCGCGTTAATACGGATTTCCAAGCTCATTTTAAATATTGTTAGTTTGACTACGGTAATTTCTTACTTATATATATTTCTGTTAGATACAATTTCAGTTTTCAGTTGAGTGTAATCCTACCAAATGGAAATTAAAAAATATTAATAAGCTATAAAGCTGATAGTTAGAACTGTACGAACACGTCATATGATTTTGTATGAAGTGTTTGTGACTTTGTTAATGGTCAATAATTAAAAATCTGAGTAACTGGCCAGTGGCCAATGATAATTTTTATCTATATTTTGCATCAACATACAAATGAAAGATTGCTGTAAATAATTATGCACAGATCTGTATAATAAAGACATACATACACGTAAAGTATTTCAATTATTCAGAATTTTTAAAAAAGAAAATAACATTAAAAAAGTATGCCTGACAAAATGTTAAAAAATTCAGCACAATGATTGAAATATTGACTTTCTTAAAATTAAGATTGTAAATTGATACTATAAAATTTTGTTTAGTTTTCACGTAATCCTTCATTTAATTTACAGAAAGTTTTTAGCTTATGATAATGTGCATAGAATTTTTATTTAATATATAAGTCTGATTATGCATATAAGTTAAATTGCTTAAAAACATACTTAAGTGCTAAGTAAAATAACATTTTTAAATGGAGGATTATGTGACTTACGACAGCTTAATTAAACATGAAATTTGCATTTAATGCACTATATAAAGAATACTATACAAACTTACCTGGTAATTATTTAAATTCTAATCCACAAACTGGGCCCTTTTTTAAACAGTTTATTGGTCAGTTAAATGAAACAGACATAGTTACTTTACGTGAATGAGATTATTTGATCGTTAAAGATCAACATTCGGGAGGCAATTTAGGGAAATTCTACAAATTTACGAAACATGGGGGCGCTATAAAAAGAACGGTGTGTATTTGATCGAAAATCTCTGAGAAAATGTTATCAATAAAGAAAAATGCTTACTGTTTTGTTAAAAATCGAATGTCTTATTATATAGCATTTGGGATTCATGAATTAAGATTTTAAGTAAAAGAACATTACCATACTTATGGATCACATTTAGGCACAATAACGTTGCCACAAAATTAGGAATATTTTCTAGTAAGCGACTTAAAATTGTACCTTTTCATCCTCTATAGATATATGTAGCTTTCAGATTCCAAAGAAGGGAGGGAAGAAGGGGGGGGGACAAAATTTAAACATTTCTCTACTGATATTACTTTAATTCTACGCTATAGACTCAATATTTTGAAAAGAAATAGTTGCTAGAGCTTCTCCCCTTTCCCCTTTAAGCATTGACTTTGTTTATAATAATTTTTAATCTAGATTTATTGTTTTAGGAAACAGTCGAATCCACTTAAGACGTGATACCGATTAATACCGACAAATATCTCAGCAACTTATTATAAGATTGGCTTCGTTCTTTATACCATATTTGTGTTGTTTTCTTACCTTTTACATCCACTCTTTAAAATAAAAGTTTCGAAAATTTTTAGATACCTTTCATCAAAACGAATATTTCGAGAGTCCGAAACAAATAGTTCCGGATAACCGAATTTAGTGATATTCAATAGGATTCTTTTCATTATTACATACTAAGTACACATCAAATTTCAAGTCTCTATCTCAATTTGTTCTGAAGATAGAGCGTGTTCTGACACACAGACAGACAAAAAGACTGACGGAAGCAGTTTTTTCTTCTTAAAATGTACTTTTTGAAATCTCCAGTGTCTGAAACGTGTAAATCCTTCAAAAAAGCTTTCTATTTTCAAAACTATTGCAAGAGTTATCCTATAGTTTCTTACCCTATAGTTACTGTTTCGTATGATGCGTAAAAATGCATTCCACTAATAAAGATAGTTAAAATGTTAAAAATTAATTTTGTAAAACACAGTACATCGGCGTTACATGCCCATTTTCCCTTTGTCAACAGCGTTTATCGATAGTGATGTTACATTATAAATAATAACTCATTTAAATTTCCTTAAATGACTACTTCAGTCAAGCGAAAAGACTCATTCACTAATGCTTTCCTTAAGGTAGGAATTTTAAAAAATATCTTGCTTGCATTTTAGTATTTTTAAGCAAGTATTTTTGCATTGCTAGCTGAGATCGATTTATACAAAGACGGTTATTTGCTTTTTCGATTTTGTTCGCTGATATTCTTAATAAGGACACTTTCATTTTTTTAACCTATTTCAAAGTGAAAGCATCCGCTTGAAAAAAAAATCTGCATTCAAAATTGAAATATTAAAAGAATTTAGATGTAGGGATCGATCTCAGCTATCCAATGTACAAAAAAAAAAAAAAAAAAAAAAAAAAAAAAAAATTAAAAATATTAAAATGCAAAAAAGATAGTTTTATAAAATTTTTCCGTAGGATTAGCTTTAGCGAGCGAGCCTATCCAGGTGACTGAAGTAGCCCCTTAAATCTGAATTTTACTATCATTGAAGTGCCCCAGCTAAAAATGAACTCTAGTGAAACTGCAAAGAAAATGCAGTTGCGAAACTGTGGTGATTTGGCACAAATCACTGCAGTTTTTTCGAAGTCAAAAACTACAAAATCACTACAGTGAATGTGTAGTTCATAACTACACATTTTCTGCAGTGAATTTGAAGTGAAATGCCCCTCCCACCCAAAAAAATTGGCTCTGCTGGCGCCATCTATTGGTCTACTGGTAAGCTTTCTTTCTAAAATTTCAAAGGCAGATTTTGACTGTGGAAACAGTTGTACTCGAACTGACGATCCCAGGTACAGGAGAGACACGCTTTGACCACTTGCCCGTTGGGACTTGTGTGGTTAGTGTTGTGCGAGGTATAAAGGGGAGGCATTTCAATTAAAGGCTATTTGTTGCAAAAGCTGAATGGCAGGCAGAAAAATTGGATGTTTTAAAGTGCTTTTATTTTATTATTTATTTATTTATTGTAATTCGTTTATATGGGCGTGTATTTTAAAAACAATTTAATATTAAATGAATTAAACAAATACTTTAGCGAATTAGCTAAAGCAAATTAATTGGTTTTTCTTCTGAATTTAAAAATTAGTAAATATTTAATAAAATAATTTTATTTTTAGGCTAATTGCGAAAATAATTTTTTTTATTATGAATTATAATGTAATTACATGCATTGTGTTAATTTTATAAAATATATATTTTTGACATGGAAGTACTTACTTTAATAAATTATGGGTCGGTAATTAATATTTTTTACTTAGAATAAAAATTCATCATGTCGTTTAATGATACGGTAAAACATATTTTTACTTTCTTCTATCTTTACAAGAAGAAAGTATTGGATTCATGAAAATTTTCGACTTCCGGTTTTCGACGGATTTATACGTTTTAGAAGGTCCTGAACACGTTTCGACTATTTTTAGAAAATGTCTGTCTGTGAGTCTGTCCGTCTGTCTGTCTGTCTGTCTGTCTGTCTGTCTGCGTGTCTGTCCGTCTGTATGTGACAAAAAATTTGTGGGCGCTCTATCTCAAGAACTAATGCTCGAAATTTAATAAAATTTTTTATTATTGTGTTAGAATTAATAATTTGTTATTTATAAACATTTTTTAATTTAAAAATTAAATAAAAAAAATTATATATATATATATATATATATATATATATATATATATTGTAGTGAGTTTTTTAAATAGGGAATATTTCTGAATCTTTCTTGCAAATTAAAAAAAAAATAAACGAATTTTAGAGGTTTTTCTGACAATATAATTTTTTTAGGAGTTATAATGTAATTAAATGTGTTAATTTAAGAAATATATATTTGTAAAAAGGAAAAAATAATTTTATAAAATAGGAATATAATATTGTGTTAGAATAATAATTTGTTATTTATAAACATTTTTTAATTTAAAAATTAAATAAAAATAATATATATATATATATATACATATATATATTTTTTGGTAGTGAGTTTTTTAAATGGGGAATATTTCTGAATCTTTCTTGCAAATAAAAAAAAAAAAACGAATTTTAGAAGTTTTTCGGATAATATAATTTTTTTATGAATTATAATGTAATTAAATGTGTTAATTTAAGAAATATATATTTGTAAAAAGGGAAAATTAATTTTATAAAATAAGAAGTTCATAATTAATAACTTTGAATTAGAATAAGTACTTATTTTATGTCATTTTTATTTTTTAATGTAGCATATGTTTTTAATGATTATGTAGATATATTTGATTGTTAACTTATCTACATTTTTACCTAAAAATAAAATAGAAACATTAATTTAATTTTCTTCTTTTTTTTTCTTTGGTAAATAATTTTTTACAAAGGGAAATTTCTGATTTTTTTTTTAATTTTAATATAAACAATGACTAGATTTTTCAATATATTTATGACTTGTAAAATAATTTTAAACACTTTTAATAATTTAATATTTGCATGAAATAAGAAACTTTGAATTGCTTTTAAAATGAATACGTAATTAGAAAATACACTTCAATTAACTGATGAAGTATTTTTTTTCTTTCTACGATTCATTAAGTTTAGATCGAATAATAATTTTAAAGAACGATTTAAAAAATTACTTGATGATTCAAATATTTGTATGTCGATTTCAAAATGAAGTAATAGTAAATTAATTGCAAGTAATTTTCAGTTATGAAGATGGAGATGTATGGGGCAGGAAGCAGAGAAGCTCGTTCGGTTTTAAAATTTAATTAAATAAAATTTCCTCTTTCTTTCTTTCTTTTTTTTTTTTCAAAAACCTAATGTAAATTTTTCGAGTAACTTAGAAAGAAAGAAAAAGAAATTTTCAATTAAGGAGGGGGTTGTAGACTCATTGCCCCTACCTGGATTTTGAAATTTAATTAGCAATTTTTCCTCCAATTTACAAAAGCATAATAAAATTTATTCTGTTAGTGTGATTTAAATAAAGAAAAGAAGAATTTTCCGTGAGGGGTGGGGGAATAGATGAGCCATTTTCCCTCACTCGATTTTGAAATTTAACTAATTTTTTTCTCCGATTTTTGAAAAAATACTATAATTCAATCTTTTTCTTTAGCTTGAAATATAAGAACTAAGAATTTTCTGTTAGGGGGAGGAAGGTAGAGGAAAGTATTTGCCCCTTCCTAAATTAAAATATATATATATATATATATATACATTAACAAAATTTTTCTTTTCTGATATTTTCAAAAGCATAGTAAAATGTATAATTTTCAAGAAATTTAAAATAAAAAGTAAGAAGAAATTTCGCATTAAGGGGCTGGTGAGTGAAAGGCCCATTGTCCCTCATAACTTTTGAAACTTAATATATTTTTTCTCTGATTTTGATAGACATCGCAAAATTTATTCCTTTAGAGTCACTTAAAATAAAGGAACTAAGAAATTTCCGTTGTATGCAGGGGGTAAAGGTAGTCACTACTCCTCACTGGATTTCGAAATGTAATTTAGTGAAATTAATTTTTTTTCTCTTAGCTTGACATAATAAAGGAACTAAGAATTTTAAGTTAGGGGGAAGGAATCATAGATAGGAGACACGCCAATGTCTGAATTAAAAAAAAAAAAAGAAATGGATTTTAATGTATTAAAACTTGTAATTTCCAAGTAACAAAACAAAGTAGGAACTAATAAATTTTTTACTACGGAGTGATTCGATGGGATGAGAAATCCCTAGTTCGATTTTGAAGCATTTGAAATTATTTTTCTCCGATTAAATTCTGTGAATTTATCAGACAATAACTACAGTTATGCGAGAGATGCATCGAAATGTACTTCTAAATTAATGGTTGGATAATAACTTCAAATTCACTGCAGTGATTCTACGGTTATAAAATCTTATATATTTTTTTAATTTTTGATTATAAAATGACTTTATAAAAACTACAGTGTTTTCAAAGTTAATAGCGCACAGAATGTTTAAAATAAATTACTGGAAAATCACCTTTAATTAACTACAAAATAACTGAAGTGATTTTATAGTTGAGATTGCACTACAGAAAGACTAGAGAAATTTTAGAAAAACCTCAAAAACACTTCACTTCTACAAAAAAAACTGCAGTTCATTTTTAGCTGGGGCCCTCTCAGAACTTCTCATGATACTGTTGACGCCAACTCTATTTCGTGAGTCAACTATTCCAGACCCTGTTACTCATAAAATGGAGATTATTCTGTTAACATCGTTTTTCTCTTTTCAGGTGACACTTTGCAACAGGAACATCTGGAAGAAAAAAAGAATTCACAGACAGAGTCGATTGGGAGTCGATATCTGATGAACAAAAATTAACTGAACCATTTATAGAAAAATTTCAAGACAGAGTCGATTGGGAGTTGATATCTGATGAACAAAAAATAACTGAACCGTTTATAGAAAATTTTCAAAACAGAGTTGATTGGGTATGTATATCTATTTACTTAAAGTTATCGGAGAAATTTATAGAAACATTTCAAAATAAAGTTGATTGGGAAAATATATTCAAATGTCAAGATTTATCAGAAAAAATCAATTTAGAATTTAGAGATAAAATAGAAGTGCCTGATTATGACAGTGATTTTTAGAATTTGTTTTCTACATAAATGGGCAATTCCAATAGTACAAAGATTTTGACAGGTAGTTGTACAATTAGTAGAATAAATGCAGATTAGAATCATACCTTTAATGCTCATCCTAATGTTCATATAACGCCTGCATGTAAATACCGCGAACCATTTTTCGCCAGAATAACAGAAAGAGATAAAAACGGATTTCGATTTGAATGTTAAAAATATAATGGTGAACCTGTAGGAAAAAATTTAGATATTTTTCAATGGACAGCTATCAGTCCTTTTGAGTAAACGATCTTATTTTTGGATTAAATCATTTAAAAACATATTCAATTAATTTGAATTAATTTTTTAAATAAATCATATTAAAATATCAACATAAATAAATTTTATTTATTTGTAGATAATAAATTTATTTCCTCGCCGTTAAAAAGATTTCATATAATAATTATAAAAGTAATTTAATCTAAAATTATCTGCCGTCAGCGTTTCATAGGACGGACCATCATCTGTAGCTTTACAGATAATTTTAGATTAAACAATTTAAGTTTATTCATAATTTTAATGAAAAATTACATTTATTTTAATCCGCTTATTCTAAAATTATTAACCAAAGCTGGTTGAATTTATATCTAATATCAATTAATTGAGTTCTTTCATTATTAATTTTTGCCATTTAATTTTTAAAATAATTAATTTCATTTAAAAGTTCTGCTTTAATATTTTCGTTAGTCCTTATTTCATGGCTTAATTTTCTAACATGACCTACAAGGCTATCTGAATGAAAAATGCTCACTAGTTGTCGTGCTCAGTTATCTTAAACGGTAAAGCATGGGCCTTGTAAGCCATGTATCTGGGCTCGATTCCTGGCCTGGGCAATATTTCGCTCAGTTGTAAATGTTTAATTTGTATGATCCATTTGAATGCGCTAAGAATGCTAAATAACTGTGCATACTTTTAATCAAAATAAAACTAAACATATGACGGAACATCAATTTCACCTTGTTTTTAATAAAAAATATAATATAAACTTCAAAATGTTCAAGTTTACTTAAATGGCGATTAAAATATCAAAGAAAGATGTTAATAGTTTATTTTATTTGAAACATCTTGGTGCTTTCAAGCCTTAATCAGGCACTTCCTCAGACAATATTTTTGTTTACTGATACAAATACTTGATTTTGTCTCGAAACTGAACGAGCCATTAATTATTACAGTTGGAAGTAGAAGTGCTTTTTTCGATTAAAGTTAATGAAAGAAGATATATATATATATTATTAATTACATAATTATTATATATATTATTATTTATATGTATTGATATATTTATTATTTTTCTCTGGAAAAATATCTATCAATTACATGTTACAAGCATGCATAACAATAAAATTATGGAAGTGTTAAAAACATGTAATAGATAAAGATATGCAGATATAAAAAATCCGGTCCAAAAAAAAAAATAAATCCGGTATAAAAAAAATAGGATATAACTTTATCTAAAGTTTCAAAAGTAAATGCTTTACCTCAGTGCTACAAAGAACTCACTGAAATTTGTTACTATTAGACAATAAAATTGTATGCTGGAATTTGATATCCATAATCTCAAAAACCAGTGCCCATTTTAGACAAATCTGCTCATTAGTTTATTAAGTTGTATGAATCAATCAATGTATTTTTAAATTATCCAAATTGGCGTGTCCCATCATTTGTGGTCACCTTGTTATAGACTCTGCTCTGCAAAATTAAAAAAAATGTTTTATATATATATTTATATATTAAAAAAATAGACTCTGCTCAAAACTCTGATGCAATAAACTTAACACATTCTCAAAAATATACACTTGTTTTTTTTTTCACACAGCTATTTTTTCTCTGTTATTTGTACAGTTTTGCAGTTACTCTTTTGATCAGTTTCCCTATTACTTTTTTCAGATACTACTATGATTACAAATCTTGCATGCAAACAATCGAGGATGCCCGTGCATTCTGAAGATTTCGGTGGAAATGGAAGACAAGATCCTTCAAGATCTTGCAAGAAAAAATCAGAGAATTCATGGCAGCCTATGAGCTGTGCAATGCAACACCGGCTATTGTGTACACTCTCCTGACTTTGCCAAAACTGTCTCTCAACTGCGAATATGAACTAATCAAATGGATACGTGACGGACAAACTAAAGGCTGACGATGAAGATTCATCTTCTGAAAATGCCAAGGAATATCTAGAGAGTTTACTGAAATACATGAACTTTTTGACTCTGACAAAGGTAGAGTTTACAATTTTGTGCAAGGATAACCCAGAATTATTTAGTTCTAAAGATATTATCAGTATTTATCGGAATAAAGCATGTTTTGGAATAGGAGAAATGCCTGACTGGTACGATAAGGACGTGAAATGCCGTGTTTATACTGGCTCAAAGGAATTAATGTTTTTAAAAATTGTAAAAGAAAGTAAAAACCATTGGACATTCATTTCTAAATTGTATAAATTGCGAAATATGTATTTTCACATTCATTGAAGATTTTTTATAATAAAATCAGTCTTGTATTTAATTTTTATTTTTCAACAAAAAAAGAGACACTTCTGCTAGTTAGCAAGTATTAAAATTTTAAGGAAGTCTGTTCTAACAATATTTTCATGTCATTCTTTAAGCATATTAAAAAACTTCTCAGCTTTTATCACATTGGCATTTAAATATAATACTTTAAAGACTGCAAATATAAGCAATGATTTTAGTTTTGCTTTTGAAAACCAAATGTCTTTAACTATACTTTTTTTCATATTTGTAGTACTTTTGTTTCGTTTGAAAGCCATGCATTGAGTAAATTTGTTAAGATACCACTAATCATTCTAGTGTCTTAGTTTATAGCTTCGATTTTTAACAATCCAGTTAGTTTCAGTATACATATAATTTAACTTAACTTTTACTTGCCAATTTCATATCTGTCCAAAAGTTTCTGGTAATCAATAGCTTTTTTATTAGTCAATGCCTTATATTTTATTTTTTTTTATATAATTGAAATTTTAAAATTGAATTATTTTAACTAAAAATACTTTGATACTTTTAAATTAATTTAGTGCAAATCTTGCTAAGAAAAGATTTCTTTTATGTTTTATGGTAGTTTTCACATTAAATTATTTCTTTCAATTTTAAAACAAGTGATTGATAAGTAATGTATGAATTTTAAATTGAATATGACCCATATCTGACAGAATAGCATCAGGTTCTGTTTCCTCTTCTTTTCTTTACTGATCCATCAGAAAAGAAAAATGACTGTGATTCAGTTAACATACTGCAAATAAAAATTAGAATTTGTTCCTGAGTTGAGAAAAACACTTCAGTTTGAATTGAAGATTTTGTTCCATTAGAATAAATGTTTTTTTTCTTTCATTCTGATTTGAAGTCCTGACACTTTTTTTTAAATCTAATGCTATTTCAAACAGTTTATTTATTAACCCTTTCACGACTAAGGGAAATATTTTTTCCCATTTTAAAATTGATGATTTTTGTATTTAATTATAACCTTATCTGCATTTTTAATACACAATGTCAAATTAAAATATATGTTCAATGCAATTATGCAAAAGATGTGCAAATTATACTGAACGCTGCATAGAAAATAAGACGGATAGTTATAATATGTGCAATGTCCATCTTTGTTTCATAGAATATCATAATTAACACATCATTTGCTACAACAATATAGTATTATTTTAATTAATATTTTCTTATAATAAGACAATAAATAATAGACATTGCATGATAAGACTAACTATATTTTTGTTACCTTTATAGTTCATTATGAAAAATATTTCTCATAAAATAAAAAACAAAATAAGAATGATAACAAAAACGTACACAAAGCTATGTTTATTTCTTATTTTTATTTATTCTATATCTAAACAAACTTAAATAAACAGTTATATACTAATATTCACTCTTAGCAAACTTATAGTCCTGAAAGGGTTAAAAGAGGTTTACTTAATTAACTTCAAAAAGTGGGATTTTGTATTTTTTTTAAACTTTCAATTTTCTAAAATCGTCAACTAAATCAAAGTTCATTGTGACATAGAATATTTAAATCATGTCAACAGATGAGTTTCATTCATTAAAAGCTTTAAATTGTTATTTTTTCTTGAAAGACATTTTTTGACCAATGTAAATTCTTATGCTTAAATCGTTAAGCTACCAACATTTTTATTCAATTTCGAATTAAACCACATTCTAATGAAATAGAAACCTTTTTAAAAAAATTTAAATTAATTTTACTTTCTTTAGCAGATTTGAAAATGAAAGATACAGGGTGTCCGGCAAATAACATCCTGATTTCAAAATTAAATTTCTCAAAAACAAAGATCGATAGAACTAGGCGGTAAACGGTTTGTTTATTAGGTGAGCTGTAAAAATCTTACACAGAAGTTTCGAACGGTGACTATTTTGAGAAGATAGTGTTCTGATTGCAAAGAATACTTGGCTTGACATTTTTCTTGCTTTAGATTGTTTGCAGAAAACAAGTTTTTCAGCGTACAGTGCCATATTTTACGATTTTTCTAACTAAATTTCTGGGAATTTTAAAATTTTAAAAATTTAATCCAAAAAAATCATTAAAATATGGCACTGTAAGGCAAAAACCTCATTCACTACAAGCAATCTAAAACAAGAAAAATGTCAAGTCAAGTATTCTTTGCAATCAGAACACTAGCTTCTCAAAATAGTCACCGTTCGAAACTTCTGTGCAAAATTTGTACAGCTCACCTAATAAACAAACCGTTTACCGCATAATTATATCGATCTTTGTTTTAGAGAAATTTTATTTTGAAATCAGGGTGTTATTTGCTGGACACACTGTAAGTGCCGAAAATCAATATCACTTCTCAAACAGCTGCCATTTTGTAAAATTTTGATTGATCTTAGGAATTTTAGATTTTGCCGCTAATTATCTAAAAAAAATTTCTACCTCAAATATTAATATTAAAATACAATAACTTGCAAAGTTTACATTGAGGTTATGGATTTACTAGTATATTGTAGGGATTAGATTATATCTTTGCCTCAAGGTAAATCACAATTAAAAATTGGAGTACTTCATTAAGTATTTTTTTAATTGTCGTATTAATGTGTTACTCTTAACCAAATATACATTTTATTAAATTCATAATAATATTGTATCCTTTGTGTACAAAAGAGCTCAACTTATTTTAATACTTTTCAATAGAACGACTTGCTATCACATGAAACCAGGGATGTTTTGATATACCTTTTATTTGTAGTTCTGGCTATTTTAAAGCAAAACTACTAAATATAATATTTAATACACTGTAATTACTTTTAAAAACGTCAAAAATAATAAAATCTATAAAATAAAAATTTATCTTTCAAATTAAAAAGAACATATAAAAAATAATTATCCAAATGAATGCTTATTAGTAGTGTTCTCGCTGACATTTGACCAACGTTAGCAATTTGGCTAATTAAAAATAAAAAACATTCGTCAAATGAAAAAAGTATTAGCCAAATAGATTCGCCGTGTAGCACAAAAAAATTATCTTTAATGTACCACCTTTTTTTCAATATGTTCTAAAATAACCTAAATTTTTATGACTGCGACAACGATTGTTATTAATCTAATTTCAAATATCCTCAACAAATATATTAGAAATATGTATATATGCATATGTATGAAAAATGAAAAAGAAAAAAAAAGAAAAATCAAAAATTGAACTCTTGCAATTTGGCGAATGTAAATGCTTGTTTACTCGCCAAATGAAGAATTTAGTCGCAATTTGGCGAAATGGCGAGCGACAGCGAGAACACTGCTTATTAGCATTAAACACGTTTTATTGTTTATTATGATTCTTTTACCATAAAAGCTGTAGGTTGATAGGAAAATGCTTGTTCTAACTTAAAAATAACAAAGATACTGCAGTTTTGCCGCCATTTTTCTTAGTCATCTTATTTTTTTTTATCTTGAAAATAACGTATTTTTCATTTAATAGACTTTGGTAGAATATATTTTATTACATAGAGTAACAACAAAAACCATTTATAGGCTTTTTTGCAGTCAGTTCTAAGTTAGGCGGCTATTTTTATTAAATTGAATATATAATAATTATGGTTACTTATATGAAGGTTATTTATATGGTTATTTATATGAAGTAACTAAACACAGTTTTTAATTAGTTAGACGACAAATTTTCTTAGTCCGAAGGTAGTTATTTATCGAGATTTTGCTTATGCATCATAACTTTCATCCACTTTCTAAATTAAACAGATGATACAACTGTGATACTTTAAAGGACTTTCAGTATTCTTCTATATTCAAACCTATCTTCAGTTGTTAGTTTATAAAAATTACATTTGTTTTTGAATCGATCGTTACAGTACCGATTTTAAGCTATCAGTTGGCAATTCTTTTCTGGATTGAAAGAAATATTGACCTATTACACTATTACACTGGGTATTTCATATTAATTATGCAATGTCTTCAAAAAGAGTACCCCTTTAAATTTTTTATCAGTTTTTAGGTGCGTTCGTAATTATATAATTATGTAGCACCTATAGTTGTCGTTCAGTCTGTACGTCCGTCCGTCCGTCCGCATATAACAAAGCAAAAACTGCCCAACCGAATCTTTTGAAATTTAAAATATAAAATTGTTGCATAATTTTGTCGAGACATTTCAAATTTTATGAAAATCGGGTGCATAGATCAATTACAGGGACAATCAAAAGTATTTCGTTACATTACGGTCAATGGGAAAAAAGTTTCAAATGCATTTTAATCTTTTGAAATTTAAAATATGTAATTATTACATAATTTTGTCGAACTATTTCAAATTTTATGAAAATCAGATGCATAGATTAATTACAGGGACAATCAAAAGCATTCCATTACATTACGGTTAATGCTGAAAATGTCTCCAAATGCATTTCAATGGCGTTACACTCATTCGAATATAATAGAATACATGAAGCTATGAAATATACATATATTAAAATATACATTCTGTACAATCTGTGATGCAAAGGATATTTATTATTAAATTACAGGGCCACACAAAAATATTCCACTACATAATGCTATACGGGAAAACATTGTATGGGGCATGTGCTAATTATTTTAAGCTATTTCACATTTTATGGAAATGATATACGTTGCTGAAATGCAATAAAATCTTCTTCCTGTATATTTGCAGGAACACAAACAAGATTTCGACCACTATACTATATCCGAAGTACTGTCTACAATAGTAGCAAGATCTGAATATTTTTTAAACTTCATTATTGTACGAACGCACCTCATCTGCTACGCTTTCCGTGCAATTTCCAACTTGTTTAAAATTATAAACGTATAAAAAAAAAATCCGGTACCTATTCAGATATTAAACAAAAATTCAATGATTTAAAACCACAAACTTTCGTTCAAGTGTGAAACAAGTAACAACTCAAATGTAAAAAAAAAAAAAAAAAAAAAAAAAAAAAAAATACAACGTACTAAATTCCCATAATTACATTGGCGTATCAACAAATTACATCACGTAGAATGATAAATATTTGCAACAGGGAAAATAGTTAAAGAAACTTCTTAAAGAAATGGCAACAAATAATTATAACAGTACCCATTTAAAATAAAAAAACATGCAAGCGATTGGTGTGGAATGAATTGAATCGAAAACTGATAAAAAATAAATAAATAAATAAATAATCTACATGTATCAGTGTCAATTTGTGTGGAATAAGTATGCATCACATTTTCCCTTTTCATTTAAAAAACAACTATTTTGAATATATTAAACAGATTAATTGAGGCGTAATAAGTCAAAAAAATGTTTTTATTCACTTTGTGATGAGGAAAAACAAACTATATGGTTATTTCACATTATTAATGTAATAAATAAGAGTTTTTATTCTTATAACAAGAAAATGTTAATGTTATAAAACAAAAAGCTTATAAACACAAATATGAGTTTATGAATCGAAAAAAGATCTATATCTGGATTCTTTTAAATCTTTAAAATATTTATATAAAGCATTTAAACCTGTTAAAATTCTAAATAAAATTTTTTTTATTTCACTAAAAATGTAGTCTATAGGCATTCCTATTAATAAACTCTATACCAACAATAGCAAAATAATTACACGAAATCTCGCTAGACTTTGAAAAAACGCAGTTCAGGCTAATTAAAGCTATCAATTTGAATGTTTTTAGGTGCGTTCTTAATTATGCAAATATGTAGCACCTATTGTTGTCGCTCAGTCCGTCTGTCTGTCCGCATATAACAACGCAAAATCTACCAAACCGAATCGTTTGAAATTTAAAATACATAACTATTACATAATTTTGTCGAGACATTTCAAATTTCATGAAAATCGAATGCATAGATCAATTACAGGAACAATCAAAAGTATTCCGTTACATTACGGTCAATGGAAAAAAAGTTTCAAATCCATTTTAATCGTTTGGAATTTAAAACTTATATTTATTACATAATTTTGTGGAGTCATTTCAAATGTTATGAAAATCGGATGCATCGATCTATTACAGGGACAATCAAAATTATTCCGTTGCATTACGGTCAATGGTCAATGGCAGTTTCAAATGCATTTTAATCGTTTGAAATTTAAAACGCTTAATCATTACAAAATTTTGTGGAGTCATTTCAAATGTTATGAAAATCGGATGCATAGATCAATTACAGGGACAATCAAAAGTATTCCGTTACATTACGATCAATGGGAAAAAAGTTTCAAATGCATTTTAATGATGTTACACGCATTTGAACATAATGGAATTGACATGAATCTATGAAGTATGTACTAAAATATACATTCTGTACAATCTGTGATGCAAAGAATATTTACTATTAAATTACAGGGCCACACAAATGTATTCCACTAAATAATGTTATACGTCGAAACATTGTCTGGGTTGGGCTTTAATTATATTAAACTACTTCACATTTTATGAATAAGATATACGTTAATGAAGTATAATAAGAATTACTCCCTGCATATTTACAGGAACACAAAGATTTCGACCACTATACTGTATCCAAAGTACGCTCTACTATATCAGCAAGATCTGAATATTTTAAAACTTCGTTATCGTACGAACGCACCTCATTTGCTATGATTCACGTGCAATTTCCAACTTGTTTCATATTATCAAGATTAAAAACTGAGATTCAAATGGGTTCAAGTAAATAGAAATCGTAAAATTCTCACTAAACAAGCCACCTTTGGCGACCAATTTGTTCTCCTTTGAGTGTATATTAAGCATTAAGTCATAATGCTTTCATTCATAATTTATTTTAATTGCTAAATTTTCTACCAAATTAGAAGATTATTCTAAAGAAATATACACAAATGCCATATGCGCACCACATTGGCACGATTGGAACAAAATGGCAATGATATGTGCCTCACATGGTAACCCGGCTATAATTATTAATTAATTAATAAGCTGTTTGTTTACTGTTATTTTCTTTTTTAATTCATATAAATTTTTTAATTCTATAATTATTAATTAAACTTTTTTAAATTTATTTTTACTTCCTTTTTAAAATAACAGAAATTAGTTTAAAAATATGTATATAACTGGTATTTGAAAACGAAGTTTTCGCCATATTGGCATCAGAAAAATAACGCACCGATGTGGTGCCTATGTAACATCTGTGCTGATAAATCAAGAACTCAGTATTTTTATGCCAGCCTGGCGCAGATAATAAATCGCGAAATATTGTAACCGTGGCATTTTTTCGTATTTCATTAATTATTTAAAATATAATAAAATAATCCTTTCACTTATTTGATTTATAATACATAACTTTAATTGGAAACTGAAAAGTTTAAAATTCATGACTTTTATTAATTTTTTAAGTAAAAAAAAACAGAAAATAAAAATAAAAATAATGATATTTTGATCATAATTGCAGCAAAGAACAAAACATAAATAAATCCAATTTACCGCAGCCTAAATCTTACCAAAGTAATTTTGCATAATAACCAAAAAGATGCGTTTAATTTGGACGTTGCCATTAAACAGTTAACAAATAATTGTGTTTTTTGTGCCACATACCATAGCGTAATATATATAGAGAGAGATTGTTTTTAAGTACCAACTAGACATTAATTTCGGAATTTTCATCAAGGGAAAAAAAATATTTACACTTCTCAAATTAGTTGTCATTCTTTATGACTTATTAATCTTCATATTAATAAGTCATTATTCACTCCTAGCAATCGCTGGCAATGAATAATTAAGCGACATCAGTGATACTTTGGTCCATTGAAACATAATTCTTGTTCAGAAAAATCACGATTTCCCTTTTATCAGTTCAATGGTTGGGCCAAAATTGATCATACTAACAAGATAATATTTCTTAAGTAACTTTGGTAAATTAATCATATGCTGATAGAGAATCAATCAATTTGTATACTGTATTCGTGGTTGAGTAGAGCAGCGCTTTCAAACATCTATTGCTACGCGGCCAACATTTAGTTAAGAATAAGTAAATAAATTCTATAATTAAAATAATAATAATAATAATAATAATAATTTTTATGATGATCAAACCGTGCCTACTTAATAACAGAGTTATATTTTACATAGTTCATGACTATAAAATAATATTCTTGGACCAATCAAACAAATTTTAAATGAAATTTCTGGTTTAGAATTTTCGGTATAGCAAATTTTTAAACTTCTAAATATTACACATTTTATTTTTTTGCATCGTCGTTTGGGGAAAAAAATGTACATTTAAATGCAGTTCATTTGAAAGTAGTATCTCAGTTTGTTTTTGAGTTATTATTATTATTATTATTATTTGTAGTTTTTATTATTTTTTTGCCATCTTGACAACAGAAGTATTGCATTTCTAAACAGTAAACATGGACCAATTAGAAAAAAAATTAGACATCACATGGATTCAGATATGGTTCGTATAGCTCTAGACCGAAAGAAATAACATAAATAATCATTTT
The DNA here is from genome assembly GCA_964019185.1 of Maratus speculifer. NCBI lineage: Eukaryota > Metazoa > Arthropoda > Arachnida > Araneae > Salticidae > Maratus > Maratus speculifer. Next base: position 288,383,935 of record OZ025298.1, on the reverse strand, counting down.
CGAAATGGTTGTAAAAAAATCGCGAACCACTAAGAATTAGAATGTATCTGAAATTAGTATGAAAATTGTTGTTTGATTTCAATAAGATAATGGATATCCTAGCTAACACAAATTATTGTAAGAATGATGCACTCAATATCATCGAAATCAAGAAATGATAGTTCTAAATAAAGCGAACACAAATAAAACAAATATAATCAAAAATACCTTTAATTGTTATCAAAACACAACTTCACAATCAGTGAGATGTCTGCACTGAGTTATGCATGAGATGAGGGCATCTAAATCAGTGTTAAATTAGTTAATTGCAATCTGAAGTCACTTTCTAAACATTCTGTACTTCTTTTTGGAAAACAGGAAATAGAAAAAGTATATTCGGAAAACTATGTCATGTTGAATCCCATCAAAGACCTCAAAGCTGATTTAGATATTCTATATCTGATAGATATTCCTGTATTCATCCAGAAAAAAAATTACTTATTTTTTCCAGAAAAATATTGCAACAATTTCTCACTTACTGCTATTTGCAGTAAGAGATTGTTAACCATTTGTTTTTCCTCTTTTATGGCAAGATCGAGACCTAAAACACTATTACATAAAGACACTAATGCTATCTATACTAATTAAAAAAATTGTTCTGTCTGTATGTGTGTGTCTGCGATAAATAGAAAAATCTAAACCATGTAGAATCTGAAAATTTAGGTGAAGGTTTTACAAGACAGGTCCTGATGCACCTGCGCCGCAAATTTTACATAATTTAAGGGCCAAGGCCTCTTGACTCTTAAAATTTTTATGCATTAAATTGTCAATAACTTAACCCCTTTTTATTTAATCTTCTTCGCTTTGAGGGACCTTTTTCCAAGTAGTTGTTCTCGCTTTTTTACTTTTCAGTTATGACCCTGGACCCTTGGGGACTAATTCAGGTCTCATTATTATTTTTTCTTTTGATAATAAATTGTTTATAAATTCCTTCCATTTAATCCTATCTTCATTTTTGGGATTCCTGTTCCATTTAGAATTTTTCAAATTTTTACATTCCCTATTAGAGAGAGGGAGAATCACAGGGTCCGGTCCAGGGCCCTTTGGACTTTTAATGTGCCAAACATTTTTCACACCCTAAATTTCTCACCTTCTCAGTGCAAAATTTTAAAGTTGTGTGTTGGACTCTTCTTCCAGGACCAATATCCTGATATATTTATTCGGGCCCTAGGTCACAGAGTTGAAAAGTGTTTGTGATTTCGGTTTATCTGTCCATCTGTCCATCTGACCGTCTGACAGCGCTCTAATTCCCGTAAATATACTCATATTGTCCTGAAAATTTTGTACGTTATTGACGTTTACTCTAGAACGAACTGTATTTCAAATGAAATTTCTAGAATGATTAGTTTAAGGGACAGTCAAAAGTTTACCGTAACATTACGGCCTATGGGAAAAATAGTTTCAAATGAATTTTAAAAATTATACACCCTGAAAAACATATTAATAATTATATGCATTTACGAAGTGCACTAACATATGAATTCTGTAAAATTTGTGGTGAAAATATAGCTATTATTCATTTACAAGGCCACACAAAAGAATTCCATAACATAATGGTAAAGAGGAGAATTGTTTGCGACATATTTTAATTATATTAATTTATTTCATATTTAATACAATTGATATATTTTGCTGAAGCTTATTATAAGTTATACGATATAGTCATGGGTAAAACGAAGTGCGTAGCATTTACAGGGATACACAAAGATTTCAAATGGTATATTCTTTTCGAAATATTGTATATGTATTTGGCGACGGCTGATGGATAGATGAAATGCATTTTAATTATGATATGCGCTTTTAAGTTTCACTAAATCTATGCATATTATATGGTGTGTTTAAATGCTATAGATGATATACAGGGCTACACAAAAGAACTCACAAACGTTACTGAATATGAATGTTTCAAATAAAATATCCTTTTATTATTAATTTGATCGAAACTAAAATTAATATTTAATTGAGATCGGTTAATTTTCAAATGCTTTTCAGAAATGTAGGTCACATTACAAAAGATCATTAAAGTTTCGTCGGTACGAAAATAATTGTTCCTTGAATTTTGTTATCATTATTTAATTTTCAGAAATCAAGAAACAAAATTAAAACACAACTTTGTTATTTAAAAATAAATCAATGGTTCTTTACAATTAAAATTCGGTACACATGCTGTCATTGTTATTCTGAATTTGATATGGAGACATAACGGAATTAATATTTATCTTTTTACTTTTAGAAGAGGATCAATGCGTTTAAATTTAATATCCGTTTTGTAATTATTTACCTCTGATGTTAAATATTCTATTTGTTTATAAACACACTTGCCTTTGTAATTAGCCTATGTTTTTCGCTTCCGTTTATTTCGGTTTAGCTTCCGTTTATTAAAATACGGAAGTCGGAAACAGACATTTGAATTTCAAATATGCAAAGTTTGAAAATTATGTATAAAGTCTATGTACAATACAGAATAAATAATACATTTTAAATCAAATGCTGTTTGTTTTACTTATTCAACTGGAAATATTTATGAAATAGTAGAACGGCATTTGAGTTAAATAAACTTATATTTAAAAGACTTTAACGCATTTTATAAAACACTAACATTTTTAAGTATACAAGACAACTTTAAACTCTTTATTATTTATTTATTTATTTATTTATTAGGTGCTTTCGCACTTATGTAAATACGTAGCACCTACAGATATCCGCCAGTAGTCAGTCCGTCTCTCCGCATTAACAGAGCAAAAACTACCCAACTGAGTTATTTGGAATTTAAAAAATATTATTGTTGAACAATTTTCTCTTTTCAAAGATTATGAAAGTGGGATGTATAGTTTAAATGCAGGGATATTCAAAAGTATTCCGTTACATTACGGCCAATGAAAAAATATAGATTCAAGCGCATTTTGATAATATTACACTTTTCTGAACATGATAAAATTGATATGAATCTATGAAGTATATACTAAAATATAAATTCCATACAATATATGGTGCAAAGAATATTTGTTATTAATTTACAAGTCTACTCAAAAGTATTCCAATTCATAATGGTAGAGAGGGGAACATTGTTTTGGGGGCGTTTTAATTATATTAAGCTATTTCACATTTTATAAAATAGATATGCGTTGCTGAGGTTTATTTCAAATTACTTCCTCTATAATAGAAAACAGACAATATTTACAGGGACATACAAAAAATTTTGGATACTATACTGTATCCGAAATACTGTACACTATTACACCAAAATCTGAGTGTTCGTAAAACTTTGTTATAGTACGAAAGCACCTCATTTGCTACGCTTGACGTGCAATTTCCTACTTGTTTTTTTCTTTATTTCGCTTTAAGTACTATTCAAGGGGGGAAATAAGCTTTATGACTTACAAGAAAAAGTATCTTTTTTAAATATTAAAGGTGTTTCTTTGAATATTTTAAGCATTATGAAGCACTTTTTAACATGCTTCACGTGCCTTTCATATAAATTAAAATGCCCATTATTTTATAGCTATTTTTCAATATTCACATCATAAAACTGTGAATCGTTTTTTTTTCTTTTTTCTTTTTTCTTTTTTTCTTTTTTTTTTTTTTTTTTTTTTTTTTTTTTTTTATTAAGCATAACGAAAAAGTTACAGGCAGTTAAATGTTGAAATGTGATGCAAAAATACAGAACATTTCATACAATTTAGGAAATTATTTAACTTATTTTTATTTTCAAATATTTTAAATTCGAATATTATTTGCATACATAAAAAATATTGGGTATTTCAAATGATATGGAAAACGCACAAGGAATTGTGAAAATTTCTTCATAAGTTTTTAAATTATTAAAGAAACATTATGATTTTCTTCAATTTTTATTTAATTTGTAGCGGACAATTCAATATATGACAGAATGTCATTTTGGATTTTATAATAAAATTAAAGAAGCTATTTAAAAAAAAAAATTGATTTTTCAGTTTGTAAATGACTATTACTGACTAAAAGATTAAACAAAATATCTTAAGCATTTTTTTACATATTTTATACTTTCATTTTTGAGTAATTTTTTATTCTGTGACGGCATGATATTTTGCAAACCGTGACACTAACCTGTTAATTAAAACTGGAAACTTTGGGTAATCATTCAGGGTTTAAACTAATACGTATCTTATATATGATATAATTGTGTAAACATCCATCCTAGGACGGTTGATTGGAATCGTGGTACCATAAAATTAAAAATTATTCATAAAAATATTCATATACTATTTTTCTGTAATCGAACTGTTAGGTTTAAAAAATAATAAAAAGTCAGTAAAATAAAATAGAGTTTTCAAACTCTTCAGTTTTGAATGTACACCATCCTTGTTGAATGGTATAATATTTTAAATTGTGCAATGTTGAGATTTAAATTTGCAAAAAAGAAAAAAAAGAGGGGGGGGGGTAAGGAAATGAAATGGATTAGTGACTCATCAATTCAATCTTTCCAAAATAATTTAAAATACAAACGTAGAACGAACATACTTAAGACTACGTTTATTACACTAATACTAAAATAAAGTATTTATATATGTTAGCTTGGCGATAAATCGCCAAATATATTTATGGAAGCGAAGAAAAAAAGGAACCTTCATTAGAAGATAGCACACTTTCACATATAGCGAAGACTGTCCGAAGATAACAGCATTTTGGTGAGCCAAGTTATCTCAGACACTTTTCATTAACTCTAAGACTATTTAAGCCTGAGAGCTTATGTGCCCGTCCGTTATGTCCGGACATGTAATGTAATGTGATAATTCTTGATAAAAATATCCAATTTACTTCAATTTTGGATATAGGTTTATTCTGATAAGGGGCTTCCCTTATTAGTTTTGGGAGTTCATTCAATAAGTATAAGAGGAGAAACGGGGACTAATACTCCCCTTAATTAAAATAAATGGCTTTTTCATCCACGATTATCAGATTTTATTCAAATTTTGGACATAAGATTATTCTAATGAGGGCCTTCCATGATTAGTTTTGGGAGCTCATTGAATAAGTATAAGGAGGGAGAACGGGGGCTAATTCCGAACTCTTATTTTATATAAGTAGGTTTTTCATGCAGAATTATCAAATTTCATTAAAATTTTAGACAATATTTCTTCACAGACGTTTCAATGTTTAGTTTTGAGACTTCATTGGGTAAGTATAAGGAGGGATAAAGGGGGCTAGTACTCCATCCTTAAGTTAGATAAGTGGGTTTCTCATGCAGAATGATCAGGTTTCATTAAAATTTCAGACATAGGATCATTCTAATAAGGGTACCTTAATGATTACTTTTGGGTGATTATTGCATAAGTCTAAGAGAGAGATGGTCCGCTCTAAGTTTAAATATAGTGTTTTCATATAGAATTATCAGATTTCCTTCAAATTTTAGATATAGGATCATTCTCATAAGGCGCCTCTGTGATTAGTACTGGATGTTCATTGGATATGTCTAAGAAGGGGACGGGGCTAACCCCCCCGCCCTTTATTTAGATAGATATTTTTTCATGCAGAATGATCAGAATTCATTCAAATTTCAGCCATAGGATCATTCTGATAAGGGCCCCTCCATGATTAGTTTTGGGTGATCATAACATAAGTGTCAGAGGAGGATGGCCAACCCTTAATTTAGATGTCGTTTTTTCATGCAGAATTATCAGATTTCATTCAAATTTTAGATATAGGATCATTCTGATAGGCACCTCTGTGATTAATATTGGGTGTTCATGGATAAGTATAAAGGTGGGGAAATGGGGGTAACCTACTTTAATTTAGGTTAGTGGTTCTTTCACGCAAAATTTACCAATTTGCTTCAAATTTTGGATTTAGGTTAATTTTGAAAAGAAGGTTCCCTGATTTGTTTTGGGGATTCAAAAGATAAGTATAAAGGGTGGATCTGGGGGACTACCCCTCTTAATTAGGTTAATGGTTTTCTTGCAAAATTAAACAATTTGATTTATTTTTTATGCAGGTTTATAGTAATAAAATGCTTCCTTGATTAGTTTTGGGGTTCTTTTGTTAAGTATAAAGGGATATGGGTGGTTATGAACCCCCAGTAAATTAGATAAATGGGTTTTTATGTAGAATTATCCGATTTTCTATTAATTTTGGATTCAGGTTTTTTCTGATAAGGCGAATCTGATAAATTTTGGAGGTTGAATAGTTAAGTATAAAGGATGGGGATAACTCCTCTTAAATTATGTAAATGGGCTTTTATGCAGAATTATCCGATTTGCTTCTTATTTTGGATGGAGTTTTATCATATGCTAAAGCGTATCCTTGATTGGTTTTGGAGGTTGAATAAATAAGTATAAAGAGAGAAAAATGGAGGGGGCTGTTTCTCCCCATAATGTGTTTTTTGAAAGTCATTATTGCTTGAAAATATAAGTCTGTAATATACATTTATATGCCTAGCCTGTGAGCTCAGTGCCATCAATTTACCTGGGCAATATTCTTTATTATCAACTTTCGCGGCCACCGCTATTCACCAAACTCCTTGCTACGGGTCTCTGGTTGCGTGGATATCTCAACTGCAAAGTGTGAATGTGTAATCAACAATTTGAACCGGATTTAAAAGACTTTCAAGGCTGAAATCGTGCTATGTTACGTTCCACTGTATTGTGCACAATGCACAATTTTCTGAAATGTAACCCATACGAAAAATATGTAATCCAAAAAAAAAAAGATTCTTTCAATCTGTGTTATAATCATTAATTAGTGTCTTGGTTCTGTCTCCGGAAAATTTCCTCCGTGCGTCCCGAACATGCTTTTTTTTTCTCCAAAACGCTCGCAAAGCTGTTTATTATTATTATTATTTTGTAATACACGTACTGGCTCAAAGGTTTTTAGTAGTTTCGCATTCGTTGAACTGCAATTCTAATAGATAAAGTTTCTATATCTATAACCGTGACCTAGACAGTCACTTTGTTCCAGTTCACAGAATCTCCAGCTCACACCTCTTAAATCACATCTTGATCGATTGAATGAACAGGCCGGCAGAGATCCATACATTGGCAAAATATTTTTATGACCCATTCTGTATATACAAATCTATTATATAAATAATCGTTCATAGTTGAATTTTACCATATCTTTACAAATATATTGGATACATTTAGATAAATAAAAGTAAATATAAAATGTTTTTAATATTTACTATTCAAAGTTTTATATTATACTTTTTCGTCTTTAACCTATGTAATTTAAATGCATTACCTTATCTTGCGATTGTACAGCAAAACGAAACTTTTAGTTAAAAATTGTAAAAAATAAATAAATAAATAAATAGCTTTTGACAATTATGCATTGGATGCTTTTAGTTCCTATAAGATTGGCACTAAAAGTATTTAATGGCAATATCTATATTTCTTTGCATATTCACCTTATTTTTAATGCATAAATTTCTCACATTTTTAAAAAGAGGTTTTAATGCTCGAAAATTCTTTTGATGTGTCCACTTTATAGACGACGCAAGCAAAAAGTACGTTTTATTAAATAAAGACGTGACGGAATAATTTCTCATTAATAAATGGCAGCTTTAGGCGTATGTCGATGAATATTTATGTATAATTCCACATTTTGTTTTAATTTTGTTTTACATTTTGGTGAACATGCATACTTTTAATATTTTTTATTTTCATATAAATTATTTCGAATGCTAAAACAAAAAATAATATAAATGAATACTTTCAGAAAAAATGAATTTTTTAAAGAGAAGATTTTAAATAATTCACATTATATGAAAATGAATTATATTGAAGTAGTATTAGTTAGTGAAACTACATAGTTCCATATTTCGACGTTTAATTTCCCCACACCTTTCGTGTTGCATAAGTTGCTTTCATTATTAAACCAGAGGCATCGCCGCTTACTTAGATAGACTGGTTCGCCCAAATCGGTATACTGCATTTTATTGTACAGGGTGCATCATGAATTTGTGCAAACTTTTAAAAATCTATAATAAAATAAGAAATGCTCGGAAAATTTTTCGGTTTGCGAGAGTATGATCACACGGATTTTAGATTTTTTTTTCCATGTATAATAAAAAATGACTCCACAAATAACAGATAGAGGGCGCTCACACATCATATTGAGAGGTTATTTGTAAATCAGCAAGCCCAAAATCGATCTGGTCACCATAGAATGCAATCGAGATCGAATGATGGATCCATTTCCATCCAAAATTTTTATTGCTAGCTTGATTTGCATAAAGCGCCACAGTATGTCGTGTGAGCACCCTCTATTGGCTATTTTGGAATATTTTTTTATTATACATAGAAACAAATCCAAAATCCGTCTGAATATACTCTTGCAAAACAAACATTTGCTTGAGCATTACTTCTTTTGTTATGGATTTTTAAAGATTGCACGAATTTATAACGCACTCGGTATTTGGATTCTTGTTAAATTAACTATAACATACATATGCTCAGATTGGCCTTTTAAAATTAGTTTTTGGGTAATGATATTCTTTCAACTATAGTCAGGTAGTTCCACTTACCGTGAAATTCGGGCAACATGTAAGACATATTATTTCTTTGCTACAGTATTTGTTACATGCTCTTATGTCAATTGATTTCGTATGCTACTTGTTTGTTTAGATATTTGTTTGTACAAATTTATGTATTTTAATGTGAATCGTGATTCATCGCATTATAATAATTCAGGAAACTAAATAGACTGATTTATAGTAGGCACTAACCTGTCAGTTTGGTACACGAATTACTATATTTTTTCGTTCGTATATTTTTTTCCATCTTCATTAAGATTTTATACATAAAATGTAACCATTTTTTATTTATGGTTTCACCAGTTAGGTGATTTACACCAAATTCTATTCAGTAACACGTAATCTGAAGTTTGATCAAAATCCATGCATTAATTTCAGAGAAAAAGCTGTTGCGGTAATGTTTTGTAAAAAAATTGCATAACAGCGCCATCTGTTGGGTGATGTACCCAAAAAAACTAATCAGGGTCAATTTTTTATTCGATACTAACTGAATCTGAAGTTCCAATCATTACTTCTTGTGATGCAGCTATATCTAAATCGTGAATAAAACAGCATTGTGCGCCACCTGTAAATATATGTACACCGAAACGTTTTCAGCTCCAAATTAGATTACAGACTAACTGAGTATAAAATTTTATGAAAATCTGTGCATTAGTTCTGGAGATACAGCTACTGTGGAAAATGTAAATAAGTGAGAATAATAGTGCCATGTGTTGAGCGATATACACCAAAAACTAATCAGCTTTAGTTTCTATCAATGTCTAACAGAATATAAAGTTTTGTGAAATTCCGTGCATTCGTTCTTGAAATGGAGTGTCCACAAATCTTTTGTCACATGCTGAGTGACAGAGTGACAGACAGACTCACAGACGGACATTTTCAAGAAACCATCATGTCTTGTTCAGGACTTATCATGACAACGTAAGTCAACATAATGTTGTGTGTGTGTCTGTAATGGGGGGGGGGAGTACAGATACATTTTGAAAATAATAAATGTGCCTTAATCTTCGAAAATATATTATGCTTATGAACTATAATGTACAATATCCTCACTTTCTGATTTCTTTATCATTCTAAAAAGAACTTTTTTAGGAACTTTTTTAAGAATCTTTTTTAGGAATTTTCTTTAAAATCCTCAGAAAAAAATTTTCGAGATGTAAGAATAATTTATAAAAATTCTTTGCCGCATCAACTTTCTGGAAATTTTTTTAATAATTTTTAACGAGAATAATCAGATTTATCAAATCTAAATATAAATTTTTTGGATGTTATCTGTTCTCAAACAGAAAAAAAAATACGTTTTATAAACAACAAATACGTTCAACAAATACGTTTTATAATCCTCATAAATTATCAACAACAACATAGAATTTAACTGTCCACAAAATGATGTTAAAAAAAAAGTTTTTCTATAATGTGGAAAGGATTCTAAAAAAAGGATGATTTTCTAACACAATACACACACACGCACATATATATATACATGATCTCGTTTTCTGGCATCAGATGCTGCCATCGTAAAAATCTACAAGAATCTATTCAAGTTCTTAAATATTTTTGGATTTTTATGCAATTGAAGAGTGCTGATAATACTTAACATGGCATGTTCGGTATTGTACATGAAATGTGTAGCAGTAATATTTCATTTACAGGGAAACTTAAAATAATACCATTGTATTATGGTATATGGGGGAGAATCATTTACACAGAATTTTAATGTCATTACATTATTTCAAATGAATTTAAAATGATAAAAAATATTAAATTTCACTGGATTATAAGATCATATGGATAGAATAGGGCATTTATGGCATGTATCGTTTTTAGCTCACAGGCTATCATAGCCTGAGAGCTTATGTGCCCACACATTTTCCACATGGGTGCCATGCCTGTGATGACAACCATGTGGAAAATGTTTAATCAAAATAAAAGTTTTAGTTTCTCCGATCTGTATTGTAATCAGAGATTAGTGTACTGACTCTGCGTCATTTGCAAATTTCCTCCTTGCGCCCCAATCGCGTTTTTTCTATGGGGGGGGGGGGGGAGGATTCCCAGAACGGTTTTTTGTGCGTGCATAACATGTCCGTTTTTTGCGATACACGTACGGTTCCAACGCTCTTTAGGGTTTTCGTATGCGCTGAGCATTTTGCGATGAAAAAAAATGGGCGTTGCTATTGGAAATTTTCGAGTTTCTGTAACTATAACCGTAACCGTGAGCGTCATTTCGTTGTCGTTCGCAGAATCTCGAGCTCATACCTCTGAATAGCTATAACTGAAATTTCATTTTGATCGGTTGAGCGGACTGGCCGCTAGAGCTCCGTATATCGGCAAAGTTTTTTTATAACCATCCTGTATATATATCATATACAGGACTGCTCAAAGGTTTTCCGATTGTAAATGGGAACTGCAGAAATTGAGTTTTCAAATGCGTTACGCGTTTCCGAATGATTCAATTACCCATCATATTTCAACTTACGAAACGGTGACGATTTGTTACAGTATTCTAAATGTGTTGGAAAAAGTTCCACAATCTATGCTGAACACTTGATTTTTCTCCCTTGTTTTATTCACTTTATAATTAAATGCGATTTTTTGTAGTCTTTCATTATTCATTCATTTAATGTGACCATACCAGGTTAATTGCTTTTTTAGCACTTTCTAACAAAGTTGAAAAGTGCATATCCATTCGGTTTCTCTGTCCGTCTATCCACTCTCTAACTCCCGTAAATATTCTCGGATTTTCATGCAATTGATAAAGTTTATTTAGGATCACCAAAACATGATTTTATTCAATATGAAGTATGTACGATTAATAGTTCATTTACAGGGACACTCAAAAGAATGCAATTACATTACGGTATGTGGCGAAAAACCGTTTGGAGAGTATTTTAATGATATTGTGCTGTTTCAAATGTATCGAAACTGATATTAATCATTGAATTTTACTATGATCACATTAGAAAAGAGCATTCATGGCACATTTTATTAATGTACAGGGCACATAAAAGAAATCAGTTTTGTGTAATAATTGCAAGGGAGTACGTTTTAAAATTCAGTGTGCAATTATAAATTTAATTAGTTTTTGCATATTACTATTTATATATAAATTCTATATCTCATATACAGGGCTACACAAAAATATTACCATACTATTCTCCCTATTATTGAAAAACACCGTAATCACTGGCGATAAATTGATAAATTGAAAAATTACCATAAATTGAAAAATTAAGCAGGACGTGTTTCGAGCTACAACAATAACAGCTCGTCATCGGCTAAAGTAACACGTCTCCCTAAGGAACACAGTGGAGATAAAGTGAAAGAAAAAGGGAGGAGATTACAAAGAGTGCGACAGGTGGCGCTAACTGAAAGAGAAAAGGAAAGGTGTGGAAAGGAAAAATGTTGCCAAAATAATTAAAGAAAGAAAAAGGTGGAAAAAAGTTAAAAATAAATAAATAAATAAAAATAAAATAAATAAATGAAATAATAAAAATTGTAATATTAATAAATAAAATAAATAACTAATTAAAGAATTAATAAATAGATAAAAAAATACAGGAGTAATTTCCATGCAGGAGAAAGGGAAGGGGATGAAGAGAGATCATTGACTAGAGTATTAGAATTTTTACAAATAAAATAAGCTTCGTGAACATCTAAGTGAGAAGGAAAGGCAGGATTAGAAATAATTCTGGCCATGGAAAAATGGCTAGAAAGTTATTTCAATTTTCAAAGTGAGAAATCACAGAGAAATCACGCGAGATAAAACGCAAAAAATATTAGAAAGTTATAATATTTGTCGAATTTTGTTGCATTTGGATATTTTCAAAACGTCTCAAAAACTCTCCCTTGTTCTATTTTCATATGCAAATTGACTGAAGAATCCGTAAAATAACTACATTCGTTAGGTTTCAGACAATGACGTATTCGTTAAATGCAGTACATCTATTTGATAAAAATACATAAATAAGTAAAACTAATTACTGAAGAGAAATTATCATTCCTGGTTTTTATATTTTGGCAACGAAAAAAAAAGGAAGATTGTTAAATTTAGAGGGAAATTGCCAATTGTATTAGAAATTCTAAACACTAAAGGTACAAAGCCGTTATGTGAAGCGAAGGTATAAACCTCATCATCGAGCTAAGCTCCTATAATCAATCAATAAATTGTCCATTGATTCTACATTAAAAGTAACGATATTTTGAATTATTAAGGAAAATATTTGAAAAAGAGAAATAAAAAAAATGATATGTTCTTTTCAGTGTTATAACCTATCTATATACAAAGATACAAAAACATTAATTCATCATTTTGAAGTTGGCTTCATTCAAACTTTCGGATACACTTTCACTATTTATATTATAAGAATGATACCAATAATGGTTGCTTATGCTTAACTCTTTTTCCATCGTAAGCAATTCGTTTACTTTAAACATATATTTCACTATTTGAATTGAAAATATTGTAAAAGTTTTCTAAAGACATCACGAGTGAAGAAACGCAAAAAAATATTAGAAATTTATAATATCTTTCAAATGTTGTTTTATTCGAATATTTTCAAAACATCTCCAAAAACTTTTCCTTAGTTTATTTTCACAGGAAATTAATTGAAAAGTACGCAAAATAATTATATTCGTTTTTATTTCACACAGTGACAAATTCGTTAAACTTCAGTAAATCTATTTGGATAGCTAGTAATAACATTATTAATGTAAAAACAATTTTTCTCTAAAAATTGAAAAAAAAATCGGATCTAAAAGGGTTAAGCATCACTAAAGGCTTAAAATAATAATCGAGAAGAGAAGAGAAGTATTTTTACTTTTGAATGAGAAATACTTCAATTTCTGTACTACATGGCACTTCCAAAATCAACATTAGGAAAAAATAGTTTCGAGTTGAAAAAAAAAAAAAAAACAGATATTAAACAGAAAATCACTCAGAAGGTATTTTATATGCGGAATACAACTAAATGTGACTTTGTTCTGTGAAGATTTTTCTTTCAGTAAAAACTCCAGCAAAAAGTGACAAGCATGTTATCCGTTCGGTGAATCAAATGGTTTTAATTATAAGTTAAAAGCAAAAATTTTATTACTTATCAGCGTAAAAAGCAATTTATTACAAATTAAAAATTCCTTTAATGTTTATTTAGTATAATTTTTGTCAATTTATAGTATGCCAATCTGTTTTTAATGTAAATTATTTCTCCTTTAAAAATATACCTCTGAAGATGAATCATTAGATTGAGTTCGAAACGTTAGGAATTTTTAATCTTTAATAAATTGCTTTTTACGCTGATAAGTAATAAAATATTTGCTTTTAACTTATAATGTTTACAGCGTAAGTCCAAGATTTTATTTGGTTTTAATTAATTAGAGGCATATTATCAGCCGGCGACTTATGAAAGTATTAATTACTTCTTCCGTAAACGAGTATAAATTCAGAAACTTAGTACCAAAATTATTTAAAGGAAAATTACCAATTTTAAAAAATCATAAGAAAAGAATTAAATTTGTAAACATATACTGGACAATTGCATCATTAAATATAACTACTAATGATACTACTATATATGACGTGAAAGTCTAACAAATTATATATCTATCTATATATCTATATATTTTACAAATTAGAAAATGGTTATTGTTTTTGGTCGAGAGTAAACCTAGTGGTGTCAGCATTTTACTTTTTCACATAATTCTTTATATTTAGAAAAACGTATGTATATAAATATTAATCTTTACACCGTCGTACAAAGAAAAAAATGCACTTTTAAATGTAATTTGTTAAAAAACTCTAGCTCAATTTATTTTTCAGATATAATTTTTTTTATAGTTTTCAGTTCCTTTTCTCTAATAGTACCAACCTTAGTACTGCATTTCTGTGGGAAGTAAAGGAAAAACAGCCACAGAGTAAAAAAAAAAAAAAAAAAGAATGAAGATGAAGTATAGTGGCTGGAGGTGACGCCAAAAATGTAATCCTGAAATCCGCAACATTAGGTCCAAACACAGCCACGTGCTTTCGCAAAGAAGTAAAAAATAATAATTACTTCTCGAATAGCCGAGTCTCTAATGGAATCCATGTTGGGAGGAAAAATCTAAAATTTAAGCTGGATAATTTTTAAAGGAATATTGATTAAATAAATGATACCGGAAAAAAAGGAAGTCTGGACTTCACCGTTGAAGCTTCAGAACGACCGCACCGGCGTGGAGCTTATTATTATTAATTCTTTATCTAAAGACGGTGCTTAAAAGTACCAATATAATCACTTACTATAAAATTCTTTTAAAACGCCAATAAGTTATAATACGGTTTAGAATGAGTTACAGATACTTTATTTTATCTTGTTCCAAAAAAGCATTATTGATTACAGAAAAAAAATGTTTTAAAAGGATGATTTCTGCATTTCTATTTTTTCAGCTGTTTGGGGATGAGGAAGGGGAATGGGGATTTTTAAATTAGGAAATATTTCTATATTTATATTGTAAGAACATCATATTTGTACATTTTGTAATTCTACAAAATACTAAGAAAACAACTTTTAAAAAAAAGCACTTGAGTCGGGTTATAAATATTGAACAAAATCCCTGCAAATTCAAATTTAATTAATCCTTCTAAATCCTTCAATTCTCTTAAAATCTTTCAAAAATAAAATAAATGATTGTGTAAATCTGTTAATTTAGTTTAAACAATTAAATAATTAAATTATTGCAAAACGTGATATGCTTTAGAATGTAAAATTTTCATGAATTCATAATTCGGTAGATAAAGGGTTAAACCATTTGCATTGGATAAACTCGTATCTGTATCAGATAAACCTAAATCCATCACTATCATCTGATTTCATCATCTGAATCTGAATCTAACAAATCACAATCAAATCGATTAGAATTTCGCTTTCCAAAGAGTTACAATTTGTTAAATTAAAAATTTTTAACTATGTGGAAAATGGTTGCTATTTTTGGTTCATAATCGATCTTGCGGTATCCGTATTTTACTTTTTAAAATTTTATTTTTAAAAATTACATAAACTGTTTTGTTCTCTAGTAATTGACTCAGATGTCATATACCCACTGCTTTTCGTGCGATTTTTTTTTCCTTTCTGGGGCTTTTTCTCTTTCGGAATCCATTTTAGAACTTTTTCTAAAAATCAGAATCTCTAATTTCAAATAAAAAAATCGTTATAATTGTTTTTTTTTTCGAGAATGAGAAAAAAAATGACGTAAAACGTAAAAAATCTCTAAAATTCGTATTGAAAATCGCATTAAAATTCGCTAAAATTTAAAATTGTAAATAGCATAGCTGCCACCTTTTACGCATTTTTCTTACCAAAAAAAAAAAAAAAAAATTATAGTAACTATTGTGTTATCTAATCGTCGAAATCTTAAGATTAAACAAATGAAAAATCTCTGTACAATTTTAGTGGTGGCGAAAATGCGTAAAAGTTGGCAGCTATGTAAATGGTGAAATCTACTATATTATGCTAAAAGAATTAAACAAAAAGTGTTAATGTACGAAAGTTAAAAAAATGCAATTAAACTCTAAAAATGTTAAAAATCACATTGAAAAATACATTAAAAATTCTAAATATTAAAAAATCGTAGGGGTCAAATTCAAATGGAGTATAACATTATACGGAGATTACTGATATTAAATAGACTTCTTTCAATTCTTACATATTAACTACATACCAAATTTCAAGTCTCTATCTCTATTTTTTCGGGAGTTAGAACGTTTACAGACAGACACATAGACAGATGTACAACAATTTTTTTTTTTCTAAAACTATATTTTTCAGAATCTCCAATGTCTGAAACGTGTGAATTCGTCAAAATATTTTTCGATTTTTAAAACGATTGCAAGACTTACCCTAAACTACGAATGATGGATAAGTAATTGTCAGTCGTGCCGCTACATTCATAGCAGACACACGCCTTTTTGCGCCTGACGAAGAAAGACTAAGTTCTTTGGAAAGGGTTTGCGCAATTTAATTTATTTTATGGTGTTTTAAAGAAGTTTTTCACTTCAATTAACTAATAAATATCAGTTTATTATGTCAGAAAATGGTCCATTATAAAAATGAATACATCAAATTCCGGAATCTATTACAGATACTTTTTGAGGTCAAATAAGATTCAAAAGTTACAGTAGGTAGTATCGGAAACAGAAAAATAAGTTATACTCACTAAGTACTAGATAAATTGTAGCGAAATGCAATCAACCAGCCGAGCTATAGCGAGCAAGAAAATAGCAATTTTTGTTTAAATTGCTAAAATCCTTTTTCGTTTCAATTATAAAGTTATCTTTAAATCTATGAATAAATTTCAACCATCTTCTTTGAAAGATGTTATTCCTACTGACAACCGGTGGGGTGTTTATTTTATTCCTTGCTCTTACAATTTAGTTTTTATTGACAAATCGCGAGAGCGTTAAAGAAAAGAAAAGACGAGCATCGGAGGTATACTGAAAATCAATAAATCTCTAAATCCTCAATTGCGTGTCACTGTTGGGCTACACTGAAAAAATGAAATTCTCAAAAATGAGTCTATCAATGTACTCATAATGAATTGAGTATATTTGGATAAAAAATGATCACATTGCTTTCCCAATTTTGAAACATCACATGTTATCAAATCCAAACTAACTATAATTTTGTGCCTTTAATGGTTTATTTCATTCATGTTGGCATAAAATATCTTAATTAATGTAAATATTAAGTTATACACAGTATTTTGAAACAATTTAAAAGTACTTGCAAATAGTGCTCTTGCCACACTGTAAAACATTTGTGGAAACGTTACTCCATACAATTGGTGTAAAAGTGGGGGCAAATGCTGCCTCCAATTTCATGGAGTAATTTTTTTCTTATATGCAATGGTGTAATTTAAACATATATTACTGGTGTAACATGACAATGTTACACCGGTTTTAACGGATAAAATACTCCATAAAATTGGAGGCAGCAATGCTGCCATCAATTTTACGGAGTAACGTTTCCACAAATGTTTCTCAGTGCATAAAAGTATTCGATTTGGATATTTTGCTAATATTTTTTGCTATTTTTCGTAATAAATAATCAATTAAACTTTTACTTTTAATAATTTTGAGCAAGAAATAAATGCTAGTACATTTTTACTTTAATTTATAAGTTAAATGGGCAGTTCATAGCGATTTACATTTGAACACAGCCATGGAATCAAAAACGAGGACACGTGTTTCTTAGTTTTAAGTACATTTGGATAGGAGCTATTTTGAGTATGTGATATACTCAAAATTGAATATTTTTTACTCAGTTTTGAGAAACGATTTTTTTCAGTGTTCCTGTTGAAATTTTTTTTTCAATTTCCCCATGGCCAGAATTATTTCTTACCAATGTGTCTGTCCCTTTCACTTAAATGTTTATAAATCTTACTTCATTTGTAAAAATTCTGCTAATCTTGTCAATGATTTCTCATCTTCCCCTACCTCTCTTCAGCGGAAATATTATTTTTGTAATTTCTTTCCACCGTCTCTTGCTTATTTTCATTTCATACTAATACTTTTTTGTTTTATCTTTCTTTTGCATATTTAATTACTTTATTTATTTATTTATTTATCTATTTGCTTTATTTTATTTTTTCACTTCTCTTTAATTATTTTCACAATATTTTTGTCTTCCCCATGTGCTATTTCAAATAGAGCTACATGTCGCACCTTTTGCAACCTGCTTCCTCTATTTTTCAGTTCTTTTTTTTGACATGTTCTCTTCACGGACACGTGGCTGCTTCAGCTGATGACAAGATTTTACTGCTTTAGTTCGAAACGCGTCTTGCATTCCTTTTTATTTTATGGCGAATTTAACAAAGTATATTGTTTCAATTTTTATTTACACATCAGTTTATTCGATGTTTTTTCGCTTAAAATTTTTATTATTAAGACTTCATTTGATATATGTATATCATAGCATATATGTCAATTTCAAATAAACATATTTGTCATATGTGTCGCAAATCAAATCGTTCAAAGAAATCACACATTGGTCAAATTTCAAATAAAATACCCCCTTTGTTACAAATTAGTTACTACATCTGAATATTTTTGCACTAATTATTGATGCTGATAATTTTACAAATTTTTTAGAAAATTTTTCAGATATTTCAGGGTTCTACGTTTCAATCGAAAACATATGTTGGCCAAGAATTCCTTCCGTCCCTTCGAAATCAGTACACTATCAGTTTTAAAATATTCCAGAGTTCTCTCAATCTTAAGCCACGCCCCATTTTGTTTTCTATTTACAACGTTCCTTAGAGAGTTGTAATTGCAAATTCCACCTATTTCTTAAGCATTCTCCTCTGATATTGGGATATTTATTATTATAATTATTCTATGTATATAGGACTCAGATTTTTCATTACTGGAAAATTTTTCACATATAGATGACTATACTTATTCCATAATTATTTTTCGGATTTCTACTTAATTAACGATTTCTACAACTTTTGCTACAGCTTTTTTTCACTTTTTGAATAAACAAAATACCATATTCCAATTTTTCCACAAATCGTTTTGTATTTATTCGAGGTCGAACTTGGTCTTGCCATCGCTGCCAGAGATATTTTTTGGTAATAAAACTTTTGTTTTCGCAATGCGTCAAAGATGTAGTTTGACGAAGTTCAGTTGACATTTATAGCCGTATTGCTTACAAGGAAGGTCTCCAAACGGGCATACTCCAAAAAATCTGAAAAAAAATACAGAATGTTCTTCGCATGAGGATATATACGTTAATAAAAAATTTTCTGGCGGAACCTCCGTTCCCTGTCAGTAAAAAAATAATGAAAATTTCGTTATTTGGCGATTTATCTTCGGTTGGCGATAAAAAGCAATTTCAAAAAATGTTTTTTTTTTATGTCAAATACATTTTAAAGGAAAAAAGTTTCATGTTCAACGTGTTTAGATAAATTAAATATCTTTTTTTGTCAGTTCAAGTTTGTTTTTAGTATAATTTCGTTATATTGATATTTATATGTATTTAATTCAAATTTAACCATCAAAATTTGAGATTTGAAACGAAATTCAAATTTAAATAAATTAAAATTGTTTCAAGTTCAAAGTCCAGTTGAGCATTGTCAATTGGATTCTGTTGCTATGGAAACATCTACATTTTATTATTGAATACGCTTAAATGTATAAAAATAATTTTACGGAATAAGAATTTTTTATATATATAAATATTTTTTCCAGTAAGTTGAGTTACAGGAGTAAATTAAATAACTACACCAACAAATAATATATACATATGCAATTTAATATATATGTATATATATATATAATATATCAAACTCTCTCATTGTTTAAGTTTAAATTCATCAAACACCATCTACGCGGATTCTAAAAATCCAAAATTTTTCATTTCAGTTGCATTAAAATCGTTTGCTTTTGGCGGGGAAAAGTGTTGCTCGCCAAATCGTGTGACACTTTTGTCTTTTCACGCCAAATATTAAAAATTATTTTATTTTTTTACATGTTTTCTTCTGTAATTCCGCCGTTAATTTTCATTGATCCTTTATTACATACATGAGTAGCTTAATTAGTATTTTTTTCAAAAAAAAAAAAAAAAAAAAAAAAAAAATCTGAGTATGCCCAGTATGGAGACCTTCCTTGTTAGTTAATAATTTTTCAAATGTTGCAGTAAAAATAGAAATACGACGTTACACTATTTATTATTCATTTCTTTCTTTAGTATACTTTCTAAATTATTATTCATAATTACAATTATCGGCACTTTTATAGTAATTCGAGTAAAAATTTTTGTTATTTTCTTTTCTACACACATAGGTCAGCATTTCCTCTAACACCTAGTACACCATAAAATACTTTATAGCATAATTTTACTGGTGTCTGTTTACAAAACTGCATCAGAAGTTATTTATGACTCCTCCTACTTGAAATGTAGCCGCTAATTTAGGTTAAATTTGCTGACCTATATGTAGTAACTAATTTCAGTCGGAGTGAGTATCTATTTTTGCAAAGCAATATATTCCGAAATACTTAAGAGAATTGTTTCCTAATGAAGTAATATTTGATGTGTTTCTCTTGAATATCTTTTAAAAGACCACTTCATGTTTTAAAAGTGTGTTTTGAAATATTCTCTTTTTTATAAGAGTTTTTTATTTTGTAAAACATTAAAGATAATTTTCTTTTAGTGATATTTACAAATTTTATTTTATAGTACCTGCAGCACTAAAAATGTAATTCTCATTTCACGTTATATTTATATATATATTTATTACATAAGGTTTTTTTATGCTTTTACGTTTTCAATAAAGCAGTAAAAAGTTATTTTCATTATTTTAACTTTAATTAAAGAAAAAGCAGAAAAGTTCATATTTGAGAAGCTTTTGCCATATTATGAAAATTATTATAAACAAAATAAATATTTGCGCAGGTATTCTGATTATCGCACAAATATACTCATATTTTAATTTTTTCCTTAAATAAGTAAAAACCGACTAGACAATCATTGCTATAATATGTTATTCTTGAATGTCTAAATACATAGAGACAAAGAGAAACGTTAACTTTTTTTTTTTTTTTATATTTGGAAATGTGGATATTTATTTTTATTACGCTTATTCAAATAAAATGTATATAGTTTGAAACTGATTTTTTTTTCTATAATAAAATAAATTCTCGTAGAATTTATGACAAATTTTGTAAGAGTTGTAGAAAGAGTTGTATGGCAAAACATTTTTCATTTTAATAGAATTATTAAAAGTGTAAAAAATGTAATTTTTGGAAATTCTTGTTGTCATTTCTTTAAAAAATTATTAATTAATTCATATTCAACATTTACAAGTTTGCTTAGTAGTATACTGTCAAACTAATCCATGTATGATATCTTTGTGTATCATTTTATTGCAATTTGTAAAACAAAACTAATTACGTTATATCATTTACCCGCAAGAAAAGTGACATATCTCCCAGAAATTCATTTCACATTTTATTCCATTAATTGGTCTTTTCTAGGTGTGTTTTGCTACACGAAAATTTTCATGAGTATAATTATACGAAATATTACTCTATATATTCATGTGTAATCACAGATGAGGAATGAATTGTGCGGAGATGTAAAAACTCACAAGGAAGGTCTCCATACTAGGCATACTCAGAATATTTTGAAAAAAAAAAATACGAATTAAAGTACTCATGTAGGTAATAAAGGATCAGACAAATTTAGCGGCGGAATTACAATAGGGAATATGTAAAAAAATAAAATACTTTGGAATAATTGGCGTGTAAAGCTGAAAGCGACGCAGAATTTGGCGAGCAACACATATCGACGCCAAAAGCAGACGATTTTAACGAATCTGAAAATTGATTTTTATTGACTTGAAGAATGTGCAATATTTAATGAATTTTAAACTTAAACCATGAAAGAATTTAATATTATTTTATATTATATAGATTCCTTGTTGCTGCAGCTATTTAATTTTATTATTAAAAAATATTTGTGTGTATTATGTTTTACAAATATCTATTTTAAGTTATAGGCAACCTCACAATTCTTTTCAATTATTCAATTTATTTCTTTTATGTTTTGTAAGTTACAAAATTTTACTTTCACTTTCAGTTAACTTTTAAGATTTTGTTTTAGTATCTGGAATATTAAATCGTTTTCTGTTTGTGTTTAAAATAACGGTTTTGAAAATGAACACATATTGTTTGGATGCTATTTAAAGATATGGAAAGGAATATTAGGCTGACAAATGTTACAGAAAGTACCGCATACCTTTAGAGAGTACAAAATATGGTGTTTCACAGCTTGACCCATAACCTTTAAATATAAAGAAAGAAAGGCGTTAGTAGAACCTATTAAGGAAAATAAACAAATAAAGATCATTAACAGCGCCGTGTTAAAGATGGGTCAAAGGGGGCGGTCGTCCCGGGCGCGGAAATTTAAGGGGCGCCAAATTTATACATCCAAAGTCATTTTTAGCCTGTCGTAAGAAAAAGTTCGGAGGGCGGGGCACCAAATTGAGACTTTGTCGCGGGCACAGTTTTCTCTTCGTACGCCCCTGATCATTAATTTATAATTGTATGTCGAATTGTTACGAATCATACTCATTTTTAGTGTTCCGTACTTAAAAAACAAAAACGGAACCATTATAGAATCTTTTCTGTGTCTGTCTGTCACAGTGATTTTACTCTTAAGCTATGAAACGTTGAAAATTCAAATTGGGAAAAGTAATAAAGATTGTGGACTCCCATATTTACAAATTATTAAACAAACGCAAATATATTTAGGAAAAATGTATATATTCGAAAAAAAACTTCAGAGTAACCTCGGAGATCTCAAAGCACGATCCCTACTCTCGTTTGTCTTGATTTTTTATTATTAATGCGTATTTCTAAAAAAGTAAAAAAAATCAATGTATAAAATTGAAACTGGTGTTAAACACAATTGAAATGAAAAAAACTTCTTTAAACACCATAAAATAAGTTAACTGCGCAAGGCCTTTCGAAAGAACTTAGTCTTTCTTCGTCAGGCGCAAAAAAGACGTGCGTCCACAATGAATGTAGCGGCACGACTGAAGGGGAATGCGGGAGGGAGAGGGAGCAAGCAGAAGGAACAGCCAATAGGAAAGAAGAAGGCAACAGCCAATCACGGAAGAGCATAAACAAAACTAGATAGACAATGAAGGAGAGGAAAGGAAGAAGGGGGGAAGGGAAATGGGAAAAAAGCGGGGTAAATTAAAAAATTAACTAAAAGGAGAGATTAAAATGAAATAAAATGTACGCAAAAAATATATAAATTAGTAATAATAATAAAAAAAATAAATAAATAAAAAATAAATAAATAAATAAATAAAATAAAATAAAATAAAAATACATAAAAAAAAAAATAAAAAATAGTTTACAATTATAAACACACATGAATATACCTGAAAAATAGTATACATAATAT
Source organism: Maratus speculifer (assembly GCA_964019185.1). Taxonomy (NCBI): domain Eukaryota; kingdom Metazoa; phylum Arthropoda; class Arachnida; order Araneae; family Salticidae; genus Maratus; species Maratus speculifer. Next base: position 288,360,448 of record OZ025298.1, on the reverse strand, counting down.
ATATAAAAAATAATAATAATTAAATAATAAACTTAATTATGAAGCAGTGCTGAAAAGATTCTTCCAGGCAACGGAGAGGGTTTTAGAATCAGATTTATCATTAACAATAATATCACGATTAATATAAATAGCTAAATTTTCAAGAAAGTCTAACTCAGAGGAACTATTGGCACTAAAAATAATTTTAGCAGTTTGAAAATTGAAACTATGGCCGGAAACCCAAGAGTGTTTAGCAACAGAAGATTTAGAAATTTCTTGATTAATGACATACCTAGAGTGTTCTTTTAGGCGTTTTTCGAGATTTCTTTTAGTTTGACCAATATACGATAAATCACAGCCATTACAAGGAATATTATAAATACCCCATTTTTGGAGGTCAGGGACAGGACATTTCATGGAAGGAAATTTTAATTTATTGACTGGTTTAAAGATAACATTAAAATTGAAACGTCTTAAAACTTTAGCTAATTTAAAACATAAAGGAGGATAAAAAGGATAAACCTCAATATCCGAGAAATGAAATTCACGTAATCTTTTTTCCAAGCAAGAAAGAGCGCCTTCAATCGGGACATTAGTAAATAAAGATTTGACATCAAGAGAAAGCATAGAACAATTCGATGGATTAATACTTTTTAATTTACTAACGAAATCATAAGAATTTTTTACAGTATGAGAATTAGCAATGCATAAAGGCGAGAATATGGAAGCTAAAAATTTGGCAAGAGGATAAGTAACAGTACCAATGTTAGATACAATAGGTCTTAAGGGAATATTGGTTTTGTGAACTTTGGGTAAAGCATAAAAACGAGCACAAATGGGTGCAGAAGGAATAACACAATGTTTAGTGTTGTCATTTAGAACAACAGATTTCTTAACAGCTTTAGTGAGAGTGGCAAGATGCGAATTAGTGGGATCTTTTTTAACTTCAATATAGGGACCTTGAGATAAGAGAGCATGAACTTTATCAGAATAATAATTTTTATCCATAAGAACAATTTGACCCCCCTTATCAGCTTTAGTAATAATAAGATTAACATTGGATTTAAGCTCATTAAGAGCAATATGCTGAGGACGTGAGAGATTAGGTTTATATTTAGAAACATTAGAAGAAATAGTATCAGCAAGAATGTGACGAAGGGTTTCTTTTTGAAAAGGAGAATCTTTACTATGTTTAAAGGAAGACTCAATAGGAGCAATCAATTTGGTGAGAGAAGGTTTGCAAGATTGAGAAAAATTTAAACCAAGATCTAAAATGCTTTTTTGGTCAGGAGTTAATGTATGAGAAGATAAATTTACAATATTGTTTTCATTAGAAAGATCCTTATTCAAAAATTGATACTTGGAATTCTTATTACATAATAAAGAAAACTTTTTATCAATTTTATTTTGATGAGCAGATTTGAAAGAAAGCAGAGAAGGCCAAAATTTGTTTTCAATATTACAAAAATTATCAACATTTTTACTGAGAAACAAATGCAGATCATAAAGTTCTTCTTCAATTTTGGAGAGAGTATGCCGAACATCCTGAATACAAGCTCTTAAAACTATAAGGTGTGAACGAAACATAGCTTTAGAAATTCTAAAAGAACTATTGACAGAACACTTAAGTTGAATAAAATTGGGGATAACATTACTTTTCTTACAATTTTGAAGAAAATTTAAGTGATTGAGAAATTTAATACGTTTGCGTCTAAGTTTAGTAAACCGGTTTGATAGTTCTTTTAGAATTTCTAAAGCTATGTTTCGTTCACACCTTATAGTTTTAAGAGCTGGTATTCAGGATGTTCGGCATACTCTCTCCAAAATTGAAGAAGAACTTTATGATCTGCATTTGTTTCTCAGTAAAAATGTTGATAATTTTTGTAATATTGAAAACAAATTTTGGCCTTCTCTGCTTTCTTTCAAATCTGCTCATCAAAATAAAATTGATAAAAAGTTTTCTTTATTATGTAATAAGAATTCCAAGTATCAATTTTTGAATAAGGATCTTTCTAATGAAAACAATATTGTAAATTTATCTTCTCATACATTAACTCCTGACCAAAAAAGCATTTTAGATCTTGGTTTAAATTTTTCTCAATCTTGCAAACCTTCTCTCACCAAATTGATTGCTCCTATTGAGTCTTCCTTTAAACATAGTAAAGATTCTCCTTTTCAAAAAGAAACCCTTCGTCACATTCTTGCTGATACTATTTCTTCTAATGTTTCTAAATATAAACCTAATCTCTCACGTCCTCAGCATATTGCTCTTAATGAGCTTAAATCCAATGTTAATCTTATTATTACTAAAGCTGATAAGGGGGGTCAAATTGTTCTTATGGATAAAAATTATTATTCTGATAAAGTTCATGCTCTCTTATCTCAAGGTCCCTATATTGAAGTTAAAAAAGATCCCACTAATTCGCATCTTGCCACTCTCACTAAAGCTGTTAAGAAATCTGTTGTTCTAAATGACAACACTAAACATTGTGTTATTCCTTCTGCACCCATTTGTGCTCGTTTTTATGCTTTACCCAAAGTTCACAAAACCAATATTCCCTTAAGACCTATTGTATCTAACATTGGTACTGTTACTTATCCTCTTGCCAAATTTTTAGCTTCCATATTCTCGCCTTTATGCATTGCTAATTCTCATACTGTAAAAAATTCTTATGATTTCGTTAGTAAATTAAAAAGTATTAATCCATCGAATTGTTCTATGCTTTCTCTTGATGTCAAATCTTTATTTACTAATGTCCCGATTGAAGGCGCTCTTTCTTGCTTGGAAAAAAGATTACGTGAATTTCATTTCTCGGATATTGAGGTCAAAGATTATGTTAATTTAACTAAAATTTGCTTAACTCTTACTACTTTTCAATTCGATAATAAATTTTTCAAACAGCTAGAAGGCTTAAGTATGGGTAATCCTTTATCTCCCATTCTTTGTGATATTTATATGCATTACTTTGAAGATAAATTATTAAATCTGATCAATTTTAAATGTTGGATTCGTTATGTTGATGATACTTTCGTCCTATTGGATAATCCATTTGATATTTCTACAATTCTTCAAACTGTCAATTCTATTGATCCTCATATTCAGTTTACTTTTGAGTTAGAGAATTGTAATAAACCCCCTTTCCTTGATGTTTTAATTACCAAATGTGATTCTTCTTTCAAAACTTGTGTTTATAGAAAACCTTTTTCTGTCTCTAATCCACCCAATGCTCTCTCAAATCATCCTGTCAATCAAAAGATCGGTGTTTTTTATACTTATGTTTATCGTGCTCTCAAAATTTGTTCCGATTTTGCATCTCTTAAGAATGAACTCAATTACTTAAAATCTGTTGCTGTAAAACGTGGATTCAATCCTTCTATCATTAATACTGCTGTGAGCAAATTCAATAGACCCCCTAACAATTCCACTCTTTCTAATATTGATAAAAGTAAACCTGATAATTTGGTCGTCCTCCCTTTTTATCCTCCTTTATGTTTTAAATTAGCTAAAGTTTTAAGACGTTTCAATTTTAATGTTATCTTTAAACCAGTCAATAAATTAAAATTTCCTTCCATGAAATGTCCTGTCCCTGACCTCCAAAAATGGGGTATTTATAATATTCCTTGTAATGGCTGTGATTTATCGTATATTGGTCAAACTAAAAGAAATCTCGAAAAACGCCTAAAAGAACACTCTCGGTATGTCATTAATCAAGAAATTTCTAAATCTTCTGTTGCTAAACACTCTTGGGTTTCCGGCCATAGTTTCAATTTTCAAACTGCTAAAATTATTTTTAGTGCCAATAGTTCCTCTGAGTTAGACTTTCTTGAAAATTTAGCTATTTATATTAATCGTGATATTATTGTTAATGATAAATCTGATTCTAAAACCCTCTCCGTTGCCTGGAAGAATCTTTTCAGCACTGCTTCATAATTAAGTTTATTATTTAATTATTATTATTTTTTATATATATTATGTATACTATTTTTCAGGTATATTCATGTGTGTTTATAATTGTAAACTATTTTTTATTTTATTTTTTTTATTTTTATGTATTTTTTTTATTTTATTTATTTATTTATTTATTTATTTTTTATTTATTTATTTTTTTATTATTATTACTAATTTATATATTTTTTGCGTACATTTTATTTCATTTTAATCTCTCCTTTTAGTTAATTTTTTAATTTACCCCGCTTTTTTCCCATTTCCCTTCCCCCCTTCTTCCTTTCCTCTCCTTCATTGTCTATCTAGTTTTGTTTATGCTCTTCCGTGATTGGCTGTTGCCATCTTCTTTCCTATTGGCTGTTCCTTCTGCTTGCTCCCTCTCCCTCCCGCATTCCCCTTCAGTCGTGCCGCTACATTCATTGTGGACGCACGTCTTTTTTGCGCCTGACGAAGAAAGACTAAGTTCTTTCGAAAGGCCTTGAGCAGTTAACTTATTTTATGGGGTTTAAAGAAGTTTTTTTCATTTCAAAAGTAAAAAAGTTCATCAAAAGTTAATTTTTCCTTAATCTATATCAGTCATACGGCGAAAAGAATTTTCGCATACGATGCAGAGGAAACAAAATGAAATCAGTTTAAAAATGGCTAAAATGGATTAAATCTAAATATTTGCGTGCTTAAATTTTCGATCTGCTAATGGAGATTTTTATAAAGTATGATTTTTCGCAATTTTTTTTTTTTTGTTGTTATTAGTTATAACTCCTCTTATTCAGAACAATTTCCATTTTTTATACAACATTTTCGACTTTCTGAACATTTGCAGTAATATTAATTTAAAATGTTCTATAAAGAAGGTTAAATAAATACCATATCTTCTTTTTTCCTTTTTATTACCGATTTGAAAGAAATTTCGCCATTATTTTATTCTCCAATCCATATTTTTTTTATGTAATCATCTTTACTGATTATAAAAATCACTATGCAATTTTGAAAATCACTTTTAAGGAAACTGTTATCGTACATTTCAAATCCGAAAAAAGAGGTTTCCATAGCAACAATGTCTAATCGCCTGTGTCGTTTTTCAATTTGGAGCATTTTTAATCAACTTAAATTGTGATTTAAATCCTAAAATATAATAGTTAAATTTTGTTATAAGTACATATAAATGCATATGAAAAAACTATACTTAAAGTTAACTAAAATTACTTAATCTAAACTAATTTAAACAAATTGAACATAGAAAGTTTTTCTTTAAAATATTCGAAGCGTAAAAGAGTATTTTTCAAAATTTCGCTTTTTCGCCAACCGGAGATAAATCGCCAAGTAAACGAAATTTTCATTATTTTTTTACGGACGTTGTATGGAGGTTCAGCCGAAAATTTTTTTATATACATATGCACCCATGTGAGAAGAACATTCTGTATTTTTTTCAGATTTTTCCTCCTATGCCCGTATGGAGACCTTCCTTGCTATTCCTACAAACCTCATCCTACATCTTCATTTTACGCGGAAGAATGAAGGTGTAAGATGATAGGATGTAGGATGGCGGTAGAATTCTCAGAGCGCCGAGCAAAAGGGCAAAATTGTGATGTTGTTTTCTCCGTAATATTTTTTAAATGCTTAAAAAATATACTTTTTCCAACATGGGACAAAAAATTCCATTACGTATAGACATTTGAGCCTTAAGAGTATGAATCATAACTTATTATTATTATTATTATTACGAATCGGAACTCGTCAAAATTCGACGAAAGAAAAGGTTTAAGACAGAACTGTTTTATCAATTCTACAAAAATTATCATTAAATCTACAAAATTAGTTACACTAAAAATTGCATCTTATATTGGTCAGTCTAACTCTAAAATAAATATTATTTAAAGCTAAAATTAACAAAATAATATTTCTATGAAACTCAGTTGTCCAAATTATTATAATTAAACTTTAATTGCATATGTAATCAGTAAAGTATAATAAAGTTCAGTTTTTATGATGAAGTTATCAATTGAAGCTCTTGTGTTTGGTATAAATGCGAATGAAAATAAAAATTATTCCAAATTGACACGATCACATAGTGTACGCATTTTAATTTATTATTTTTTATTTTTTATTTATTTATTTATTTATTTATTTATTTATTTATTTATTTATTTGTAATTTTAAGAAAACACGATGTGGTTCTGTTGCCACAATTACAAAATTCATACTAAAACTAAAAAAATAATAATAATATATCAAACGCAAATTGAGATACAGCTTTCAAACAAATCGCATTTAAAAGTACATTTTTTTCTCTATACAACGGTATAAAAATTAAAAATATGCGATGTTTAGCAATGTAAAATTTGCAGTAGCAAAAATTTTAAAATCGAAATTGTATGGGAAACTGTTGCCATTCGCAAAATGACATATGCGTTACGCACAGATACGTTTGGCCTTTATAAAATAGATTTTTATATGCCTCATATTTGTACAATTACGTAAATTAATTTAAATAATACTTCTATTGCACTGGAACTTAGTGAACGAATATATCAGTTCGCGGCAGTGAGAAGGTTTTATGCTTTTATGTACGTTTTTATTTTTACGTGCAGAGGCTATAGTGTCATGTTAAAATAAAATTATCATTTTCCCTTCTCCTTTCACAATAACTTTTGTCGGAATAATTTCCATTTCTTGCAGATAAGGCATGTGACAAAAATCGGTACTACTAGGTTATCCCGTCGGCCATTTTCGCCAAATTATAAAAATCGCCAAACTAATAGCCAAGTTATATTTGTTGACAAATTTTTTAAATTACATAACGAAGGAACAGATAAATTAGTAACACATGAATGAAAATACAATTAAAAAATTTATTTAAAACCACTTGATGGCGTTTTAAACATGTGTATCGTGTTTAATGTGACATTCACATTCATCCATCATTGGCATTTAATCTTATAATCTGGCGAAATTTTTTGGTCAACGGGATAACCTAGAAGTACCCAAAAATCTAGGATCCTTAACCTCCTCAGACCTGATGTCGCCTGGAGGCGACACTAAAAAACACCCTTTAAATTAATTTAATTTCTTTTACAATTGTTAAAGTTACATACAGACTTTTTTAATAGATGTGGGCATGTTAGAAGAATCAATGTACAAACTAAGGTATGTTTGGATATGTTTTATAATAATTTTAAACTGGTTTTTGTAGTGCCACGTAAAATTTGTCTCAGGACTGAGGAGGTTAATGTTGAAGGTTTTTCCCTATATCAAATAAAATTATATAAATGATACAAAAGAGATAAAAAGCAATAAATAACAACTTAATGGTTAAAGCGAATAAGAAATTTTATGTACACTGTTAAAAAAATTCTAAAATTCACGAATATTTTTTTCCTGAATTTCACGGAAAAAGTCCCTTTTCGCAACAAAAGGGCTTTTTTCGTTAAAAATCAGAAAACTCCACCATATTCCCTGAAAATAACGAAACGGATGGAAATAGAAATGTAATGTGTGACCCAGTGGTCAAGGCATCACACCTCAAATCGCCTAGAGGCGCAGATTGTGGGTTCGAATCCCTCTGGCGTTATGAAGACATAAAACAATCCCTCTTAAATTACATTTTTTCCGTTTATTTTTTTCTTAATTCTTATTAAAAAAGTCTTTTAATTATTTAGCCAAAAAATAAAAATAAATAAATAAATAAATAGTGTACGACAATTTCAAAAAATTGTTTATAATATTATTTTTGTAAAAAATGAATAATTTTTTTTTTCATACATTCATTCATTCATTCATTCAAAAAAAAAAAAAAAAAGCGAAAAAAATTATTGATTTTTAACAGTGATTTTTTTTAAATTTATACTAGTTAATAAATTAAAATTGATTTCTAAAAATAATAAGGATTATGCATCCGTTAAGTGGACTCTTCTTAATGATTTGGGCTCCTTTTTAGGTGCGTTCGTAATTATGTAAATACGTAGCACCTATTGTTGTCGCTCAGTCCGTCCGTCTGTCTGTCCGTCTGTCTGTCTGTCCGTCTGTCTGTCCGCATATAACAACGCAAAAACTACCCAACCGAATCGTTTGAAATTTAAAATACATAATTATTACATAATTTTGTCGAGTCATTTCAAATTTTATGAAAATCGGATGGATAGATCAATTACAGGGACAATCAAAAGGATTCCGTTACATTATGGTCAATGGGGAAAAAAGTTTCAAATGCATTTTAATCGTTTGAAATTTAAAACGTATATTTATTACATAATTTTGTCGAGTCATTTCAAATTTTATGAAAATAGTATGGATAGATCAATTACAGGGACAATCAAAAGGATTCCGTTACATTACGGTCATTGGGAAAAAAAGTTTCAAATGCATTTTAATCGTTTGAAATTTAAAATATATAATTATTATATAATTTTGTCGAGTCATTTCAAATTTTATGAATATCGGATGCATTGATCAATTACAGGGACAATCAAAAGTATTCCGTTACATTACGGTCAATGGGGAAAAAAGTTTCAAATGCATTTTAATGGTGTTACACTCATTTGAATAGAACAGAATTGACATGAATCTATGAAATATGTACTAAAAATATATTTTGTACAATCTGTGATGCAAAGAATATTTATTATTAAATTACAGGGCCACACAAATGTATTCCACTAAATAATGTTATACGGGGAAACATTGTTTGGGGGGTGTTTTAATTATATTAAACTATTTCACATTTTATGAATAAGATATACGTTAACCCTTTGTGGCGCAGGGCAAATTCATTGCTTAAGTGTTGAAATTAATGACTGACACAGGAATTTGAAAACAACTTTATTTTTAAATAAGAAAACTCTATATTTTACGCATTCAATAAACAGTATTTTTTTTTTAACAAATTCCGGTGCCAATGTGGCGTTTGGGAATTAAAAATAAGTGGTATATCTATGAAACCACTGCGCCGCAAAGGGTTAATGAAGTATAATAAAAATTACTCCCTGCATATTTACAGGGACACAAAGATTTCGACCACTATACTGTATCCAAAGTACGCTCTACTATATCAGCAAGATCTGAATATTTTAAAACTTCGTTATCAACGAACGCACCTCATTTGCTACGCTTTACGTGCAATTTCCAACTTGTTTTCTCTGTAGATAAGCTTGTAATAGCTTCTCTAGATGAATAAACAAAATAAGCATATCTTTATTCGCATGTTACAATGCCATTAATTGAACCTGGGTGCACACATTTTCAACTTCTACGAATTTTTCAACAAGACAGTATCTAAATTCATTCCGAAAAATACATTAAAATGGGGTTTGAAGATAAATAAGACTCTTACATTTGATTGGTCAGCCAATGTCCCAACCTAAATCCCATGAATAATGTTTGTGGTTTTATAGGGCGCAATGTAAAATGAAAGATGGTCAAAAGAACTGAAATTTTAAATACATAACGTGTTTTGTCACCTCAAAAAATTCAAAACTATCTAAAAAATATGCTACAATGTTGCATTAAAATTATCAAACATAAAATAAGCCTAATTGACATGTAATACTTCTCTAATTTAGAAAAATCTGTTTCGCTCTTATCATTTTGCTTCCAGTGCATATCCAGTAAAAATGCAATGCATTGTACTATATTTATAGCAATTATTTTAGATTTTTTTCTTTATGTTAATATTAAGTATTTAGTATGATTTAATAAATGTGTATGTTTTATACGAGGATTAATATAATTATATATTTTATTTAGGCAATTACATGATCGTTTCTATCACTTTGCACCCCGGTATAGAATTCGTCCTAGTAGGCAGATATCTATAAAATTTGAGTACATTAATTGGATCTTGGAAAAAAGAAAATTACAACAAAAAATAGTTTATTTTTTGATTGATAAATAACAGTTTTCACCGATAAATGGCGGGAGAGAAACACTGAAAGTTACCGATGTAGTCACTTTATCAGAAAGGCAGTAACTTTTCATGAAAGTTGGAGCACCACCTCACATAGCCAAAGAAGTGCCGAATAGAAACAGGGAGCAGCAGAGCCAATACAAAAAGGAAAATTTTAATCTGATTTCTGTAAAGTAGTTTAAGATAGAAACTTGCATTTTAGCATAATAATTATTTATAAGATGCAATTTTTTGCTAAGAACAGTTTCTACAATAATCTAAATTTAATATTGTATTAGAAGCGAAAAGCAATTTGGGAACTTTCTAAATTACTATTTATATCGAATCTCAGAAAATATCAAACCGATTTTAAAATTAATATGACATTCCCTATTCAGCCATAAATTATATTTTATGTTCTTGCCATTTCCAACAGCTGAATGACAGACAGTACTAGAAAATTTGAATATGAATTTTGATGTTGGATGCAAGATTTTGGATGATAACCTGCACAAATTATACTTAAGTCATTCAAAATAAAAAAAATAATAATAAAAAGGAACAAGAGAACGTAATAGGACGGATTTAAAAAGTCAATTCTGGCCTTCCCAGTAAAGTTGAGGTATTTTATTTGACGGAATAAAAAATGATACAATGTTCATACATGCCAAGAAATTTCCGTGGAATGTGAAAGAAGAAGACAATTCACCTGTCCAGGAGCCTGGATAAACTTTTATTAGGCATTATACCCTTCCTATAGTTAATCAAATGATAAATTCAACGAATTATTTATGTTTGGTCTGAAATGTCAATACCATTAGAAAAACTATAAGTAATTGAGAGTGACGACATAGCAACCAACACTGGATAGACACAAGGCCGTAGCTAGAAGTGAATAATAGGGAGTGGCTCAAGAAATTGTAGAGGGGGGGGGGTCATATTTTCTCTCTCTACCTGATGCAGGTAGATATATAGTTGCATATTCACACTGTAGGTACTATGGTTTTCATTAAACTGTTGTAATAACTTCCTTCTATGCTAAGGAAAGAATATAATGATAATAAATTCGAGTGCATTACCAGAGCAATATTAAATATTAATCTTGTTTCATATGTACAATAGGATGAGCAAGTGGTGAAGCAATTAATTTAGCTACGATTTAGTATGTTTCAAAACTATATGAAATGGTCTCAAGACTAAATTACATTTTCAAACTAAATTTCTTTAGAATTTTCGGAAAACAAATTCATTTAAGGGCCTTGGAATCTCTTCCGGGGGAGGGTCAAAATGTTTCATGAGGAGTTTAGCCGCCCCTAGTTTCTCCTTCGCTACGGCCTTGGATGGAAGAATGTATTCGTCTACGAACTAGAAAATGATGTAGTACAGTACTGTATATGCTTTCTGCATTTTAATGACTTTCCTTTTCGCCACATATTCTCAACATGTTGATGGTTAATCTTCATGGTGCGAAAATCTTCATGTGGTCGATTATTATTGTTTCATGTTATAGACAGGAATTGATTCACAGAAGGCCAAAAGAATTTGCTGCACATTTTAAAGAAATTATTTTGACGAAGACTTGGCAAATTTGGTCCCTTGGCGTTTGTCCTGTTACCATTCGCTAGTTGTGGTCAATCAATTCCTTAGGTTGAAAGCATGTTCACCATATATATCCATTAATTTAAAAGAAATGCTTTGCTTTCTGATAAAAAATAAATGAGTGTATCATTTTCTATAAAAATACTTTACTAACGCACAAAAACCTGTCTTTCAAGCAATCTAAATCATCATACTATTTATTCGATAAATTACTTTAAGTTGTAGATTCAATAGTATAAAAAAAAAATGTGTCTTTGAGCATCTAGAGAATAATCTGTTAGCAGTTGTCAACGAAAGATAACATATTTGTGTGCTCTCTTACAGAAAGATCTTAAACGCAACATCACCAATAGGAAAACAAACGAAGGTGTACAGAAAATGTTTCTACTTCTAACATTTCCCTCAAATTTACGGTAAGTATTATAAATTCTGTTCGTAAATATAGAAATTTTACTTTTCCAATATTTTTCAACTTATGTGCGCGTATATATTGCAGACGTAACTCAAAAAAAAAAAAAAAAAAAAAAAAAAAAAAAAAAAAATCTGAAATTTATTGACATTTTTTTTAAAAATTGCAGCAGAGTAAGAGAACATGGAGGGGGGAGACAGGATCCACTCCCAACACTAAATGCGCATTTTTTAATAATCTGTTAGTAAAATTCGCTGCTTTTTGAGATGTTTCGAAGAAATGTGTCGTTGTTTCGCTATTCTAAAAATAGAACTTTAAAATTCGGTGAAAATAGGCAGAAAGTTTTCGAAAAACGTTCTAAATTGTGATTTCTACGTGATCTCAGGAAATATAAAAACGATTTCAAAGGCAATTGTTGTAAATTCACGGTGACAGCCCCCGTTCCAATAAAAGCTACATTTTATGATGTTGCCAATACCACCTTGAGATTGCAAGATCAAAGCATGTTCTAAATTGCGCTTTTTGTCCAACTAAGGTATTAAAATTTTGAAATTTGCTTTGTAATTACTTAAAAGATGCAAATATTTTCTAGGAACCATCGAAAGAAAATTCGAATATTAAAAGGATGAATAGAGTTCTAATACACGTTCTAAAAATTATCTAAATTACGATTTTTATGCAATATTAGGAAATACCATTCCGATTTAAAAATTAATAATTGCAACTTGGTGATGAGAGATCCTCTCAACATAAGCTATACTTTATGTCGGTGTCACTATCTCCAGTGAGCTGCTGGAGCAAAAAGCATTCTAAATTGCGATTTCTGTAATACTAAAGAAGATGGAAAGATCAAAGGCAATTATAAAATATAAAGGCTCTCTAAGAGCAATCGAAAGTAAATTCGAAATTTAAAAGAGATAAAGTGGAGGGAAGGAGTGAAAATCATTCTAAACAGTTCTAAATTACGATTTCTGTGTAATAAATTGATTATAATTGTAGTAGTTACGAATCATTGGTGTCAATTTGTTATCCTGCACAGACTATATTTTATGCCGTTGTCACTAACACTTGTTTGACGAAGAGAATAATCGTCCATAAAAGCTTTTAGAAATTTTCTAAATTATGTTTCTATAGAATATTAGGAAAATACTAAATTGATTTCAAAATTAATGCTGGCAATTTAATGGTGACTGTCCCTTTTTCAACATATACATTTTTTGTTTTTGCCACTACCATTATAGAGATGGTAGACCGCAAGACAATAAGCTTAGAATTTGACACAGTGGCTAATTTTAAGATGTAAAAGCGTACTAAGAAGTTGGTTTCTAAAAAAAAATTAAAACTTCAAATGAATATTGAAATTAACATAAAAGTTTCAAAATACTTTATATGTTATTACTTTTTCAGAAATAGCTTTACTTGTTCTTCTTAATTTAAGTCTCATTTCTGTCTAATGCATTTAAACAATGATGTTTATTCAAACTGTCGCTTAAATAGTAATTTTTTAATTATTCCTAAAAGTATAATTTCTTCGAATAAAAATTAAGTGCACAAATATCACTTATCTATTGCGTAAGCTAAGCCGTGGAATTCGCTAGTCTGCAATATTTAAAGAAAAAAAAAAATTCTTTAATTATTGCAAAACCAAATAATATTCTTACATATATGATTCATATAAATTTAAAGAATTCGATGACACCTTCAAAGAGGGTACAGTTTTTTTTTAAAAAAAAAGAATGTTTTCCCTTTTGAAAACATTCTAAATAATAAATCGCTTAATGCAAAGTCGAAGATGTTACTGTACATTATCGAATGAATTTACTTTTAACTTCATCCAAATCAAACGTGCAAAATTTTATTTCAACTACTACAATTCTTAAAAAATAAGAAAATTACGCATGTCGTCAAAAAGTTTGATACTTTAAATAGTCCTTATTTCACAATGTATTATCGTCAAAAGTAAGTATAGAGTTGTAAGAAACTTCGATTAAAATATCAATTTATGCATGTATAAGAATTATTATTATATTTATTTCAGAAAATTCATTTTAAAATCCACTTTTTTTCTTACAACATTATTGTAATTTATATTGTAATTTAAAGTATTATAAAATCTTAGAATGATGAGAATTTCAAACATAAACTAAAGTGTAACTTTTGCTTAATAAATTAAAGTAAAATTATTAAAGAAAAGGGGCTGTGCATATGTAACGTTATCAACATTTTGCTCCCCTTCCCCCGTAATAATTATACTGTAAAGTACCGAAAGTAAGCGCTATCTAAATGCAACCCCCTCTCCCCATATATTTTGCAAACTGTATAAATCCTGCGAAATTTATAAATTCTGAATATATTCCCTTACCCTCCTAATTTTACCTATCTAATTCACAAAAGTTCCAATTATAAGCATCGGTTGAAATTATTAGAATTTCCTGCCTGCGAAAAAGGGGGGGGGGGTCTTTCTGCACTTTTCGGGCAGTTATCAATCTCTAAAAATATATTTATCATTTTTTGAATTTTTTTTCTTGTGTTTCTACGTGTGGAGTGACAGACAGATATCGTTATACATTTATTTTTCGCAAAATTTATTGATTTAAAGTAAAAGCAATCAATAAAATATCACATTGTATCAGAATTTATATCAAATAACACTTAAAAGAAATAGCTTTCTGCTTAAAAGTATTTGATAATAGCTTTTTTTCTTACATAATTTATTAAACAGTTATAATGATTTTTTTAAATTCTCCTTCATTGAGAAGGACAGAGCTTCATACCAACAATACCGATAGACAGCATTATTTCTCATTTATTTAATGTTAAACACAACAACTATTAATTCAAATATAGTTTTCAGTTGGTTTTTGAAACAGGGTGTTGTATAAACAAACACATCTGATAGAAGAATAAAAACGTTAAACGTTGGCGTATTATGCATTTTTGAATTAAATAATTTTATAATCATTTAATGGTTTTAGCAATAACTTTGTATTCCAAAAAATATTAGAAACTAAAACTAGTCGGATGTAGCAATTTCAAAATTATATATATTAATATAATATAACATAATTCTCATATACATTAATATTTCCAGAAAATTGAAAAAAAGCAGCATCACCGGTTAGGTAATTTACACCAAAATCTAATCTGCAACAACTTATTTCAAATTCAAACTGAATCTGAAATTTTATTAAAATCCGTGTATGAATATTTGAGATATAATTATCAAAGAAACCGTAAAAGATTGGATAGAGCAACTTACTCTAATAACTAAGGAATACTTATTTATATCAGGGCCTAACTAAATTTAAAGTTTGAAAACACCTGCATTAGTCTCTAAGATAGAGCTATTGCGATAATCATGAATAATGCCGCATAGCAGTGCCACCTTTTAAGCGATTTACTCCAAAAACTAAAGAATGCTCAGTTATATCAGGAAATAACTGAATCTGAAGTTTGATAAAATTTCGTGCATTAGATCCAGAGACAGAGCTAACGCAATAATTATGAATAATGCCACATCGCAGCGCCACCTGTTCCATGATTTATTCCAAAAGCTGCAGAAAACTAATTTATATCAGGGTCTAACTGAATCTAAAGTTTGATGAATATCCGTGTATTTGCCCCTGAGGTAGAGAAATTGCGATAATCATGAAAAATACCAAATAGCACCACCACCTGTTGTGTGATTTACATCAAAACGCAATCAGATTAACATTATATCAAGAACTAACTAAATTTAACTTTTTATGAAAATCTTCCCATTAATTCATGCGTTATAGCTATTGTGGAATTCGAGAAAAAAGTAACATGGCAGCGTCACCTGTAATGCGACATACACCAAAAACGGATAAGATCCAGTTTATATCAAGGTCTAACTGAATCTAAAGTTTCGTATACTTCCGTGCATTAGTTCTTGACATAGAGCGTCCATAAATTTTATGTTACATACATACACACAGACATTTTGTAAAAAACATGTTTTTTGGATTCTTTGACCCCTAAAACGTGTAAATCCACCGAAAACCGGAATTCAAAAATTTTCACACATCCAACTCTTTCTTCTTGTAAAAATTGAAGAAAGTAAAAATATGACTGACGATCTTGATGCAAAAAGCAAAGTTACTGATAAAAATTGTAAATTTTCTTGGATAAAAAATGACAACGATATCAAAAGAGAAACCTACCTTCCCCTACAGATATCTGTCAATATTAAGTGTCAAACCTGCCCTTTCCACCTTAAGCGGTCTCAGGAGGCTTACTTTTTAACCTGATCATACAATTTAGCAACATGTCACATTTAATATTTTTAGTACCTATAAAATATGAATGCATAATATTTTTAATACAGACAACTTAATATACATTCTTTATTTAAAATAATTTTTAATATTATACATTGAAATTTTATTATTATTATTATTTGATGTTTAATTTTGATTTAAAAACATTTTTTTTTTTTAATTTGCATCTACTGCGAGCAGGATTGTAGCAGACGTATTCGATCAACAGCCCCCCCAAAATATTGATAATGACATAAAAATAAAGTGTCTTGAACTTATATTTAATTTGAAAACAATTTATTTATTTAAAATTTAAATTTAAATTTTAAAATTTAAAAAAATAATTTTTTTTGAAAAATTAAAAATTTTAAATAATTAATGCATTTATAATACTAAATTTTAAGTATAAATCATTAACTTAAAATGAAGATATTTACCAAATCTGATGCAAATTACTTTATTAGATTTTGAGAAATGTTGCTCGCAGTTAAAGAACAATTTTAATTTTTTTATCAAAATTAAATATAAAAGAAATAAAATAAAATTTCAGCATAGAATATTAAAAAATATTTTAAATAGAAGAGATATTAAGTTGTCGATAGTAAAAATTTTATGCATTTATGTTTCATACGGACTAAGAAAAAAAAATTAAATGTGACGTGTTGCAAAGTTGCACCACCAGGTAAACGTAAGACTCCTGAGACCCCTTAAAATGATAACGTTAAACATGCACCCCCGTAATATAGAAACGTCAATGAAATGAATAACGGCATACCACGCTCAAAAATGCGGAAAAATATTTTAGGCTTTAAAATTTTATTATTTACGCTAGAGTTACCCAGGCAACTGTCGTAGATATTTGTACTTGTAATAAAAGTACTTGTAATTAAAATAACAACATTTTAACTTATGAAATTTTAATTTAATGAAGAAATTTCACATTTATATAACGAGACAAAGAGAGTAGCAAATATTTTATTTTTAATTTTGAAAATAGTTGAAAAACGTTACGAAATGTAGAGTTAAAATGCAGGATTTACGACTAATCCTTTTACTTGATAATTATAATCCAAACATTTTTTTGACTACACACAAAATAAGAAAAAACTTATTTTGCTAAAATATCACGCATTTCATAAAAAAAAATAAGTGAAATATTTTTTAGTTGTTTCAACAGTTCGTTAATCATTTTAGTTTAATTTAAATCAGTCACGTTTTTTGCACAAATAAAAGGCAAAAACCAACAAACGTAAAATATTTGCTATTAGTAAAAAATAACACTGAAAAGTTGTTCATTTTTGTGTTTGAAAGAAAATTTTTAAAAAATTCTAAATTTACCTAAAATGTATTTATTTTACAGGGTTACATGGATTAGAAGATATTTTTAAAAAGTACATTTTTTCCACTTATAAAAATATTTTATTCAAAATTTAATCATGTTTGTAAGAGCAAAATTTAAACAATATTTTATAAAATTTTTATTCAAGCATTTTGAAATTTCAGTCAATGGAACCTAGTTTCCGACGACCCCCCGTAAAAAGCGCCCTTGTTTTTGTCAGGATAAGTGATGAAAGCTTTATTCAAATAAAAAAAAATAAACTATATTTTTCCTGTTAGTAGGTACGTATAACTGCTGATTGTACGAAGTATTTAAATAAAAAAAATAATTCGTTTTTAGACAGATTTATACAATTTTGATAAAAATACTATTTTTATGGAAGTATATAAAATAATTTTCTTCGTCATTTGCTTATAGAGCTACAAGGAGATTTCAGAATTTTCTGAATCCGATTATTAGAGATTTTCTTTTCTAGGAGTTTCATGAATTTAAACAAGTTTTTTTTTTCCTTTTAAAAAAAGATTTTCGTGACTTATTAAAAAAGAGTGCTGTATCTTGACTGATGATGGAAGCTACAGTCTTATTTACTGCTATTAAGTTTTATGTGTCTTTTTTTCTGCTAGAATCGACATCTGAAAAACTGTGTCAGACTTGCGTTTTACGAAATATGACAGAACGTAGAGTTAGACGGCATTTAACACTGGAACCCCGGCGACGGGTCATTTTGACCCGTATCATATGTTGATTACCCGTATCATATATTGATTCGAACCAGAAAATAAGCTAAATTTAATTTAAACAAAAATAATTTCTATAAATAACTTAAACAGTTTAAATAAATATTCCGGTGAGAAATATTTGTATAAATTAATTTTCCCGCGATTCTAGTGTTAAACTACCAGAATCACTTATGTTGCAAATCTGAAAAGCCTGGAATCGAAAAATTAACAAATGCGAATGAATCATTAGAATATTATTTTGATGATATGTGCAATCGTTGCAATCATTGTAATGCATTAAATTCAGCATTGTAGCGGCAAAAGAATATTTGGATTCCTGTTGTCATAGCGACATCATTTTCCTACTATGTCTTACTGCAATGAATTAACTAAAATATTTGGGGCATAATACCACAAATTTTACTTAAGATTATTTTGACAAAATTATTCATTCTAGTTAATAATTCATAATAGTTGTAATTTTCCAAATAGGCTAAAAATATACGGACCAAAAATCGAACCTGGGGCCAATTGGCTAAAGCTGCCAATGTTCCGCAATCTTAGCTATGCCGGATGAATCTGGAAGATCAACTCATGTAATTCAAATTTTGCCCAACACATTACAAAATATAATACAGTAATAGCATTTACATCGGTTCCTGAAATCTGGAAATGCATTACAGGTAGGAATCTATATTTCTTTAAAATACGAAATGTCCACCGATTTCTCTTGATTCAAGGTTCGTTTTGAAAAATAGGACCAGTGTAACGGACATAGCCTGCAAGTTAATAATACAGTACACAATTAATATAGTCATATAAGCACAAGAAATCACCTCGACTTCTTACTGAAGTATTTTTTTCGACCACAGATACTTTTTTCACCTTCATCTTTGATATAAAAACTATGGAATAACTAAAAACTTTCTTGGCGTTTTTTCTTCTTCTTCTAGTCTTTTCCATACGAGCAGTTATCTCATACATTGTGTTTTATTCATACCCTCCTTGTTGTGTTTTTTATTTCACATAATATAATATATCGTTTAATCAATCTTTTGAGTCTACGAAATTGTATTAATTTGAATGTTTGTACCACACATATATAACCATTATATTGCAAACTACTATCAACAATTGTGAATATGGTGGTTACAAAGGAATTTTTATAATAAATTTTTAAAGTGAATTTTTAAAATGATTTGTTTTAATAATGTATAAACCTTTATAAAATTCTTTGAAACTGGTTCTTATAAATACAAATGAAACAAGCAATCGAAGATACAGTTAATATTGGAAAAGTTAGAACAATTTTTGTTATCTAGAAAGAATTTTCAGCCCCCAAAATTATCTTGAGTCCCACAAATAAACTGTGTGATTTTATAACTGCATTAGCCACAACAAGCTAAGAAAAACAAAATCTGGGCTACCGCATACAATAAGCCCTGAAAAGGGGGCCAAAAATAACATAAAGTGAAATTTTTTATCCGCTAGAGTACCAATATACTATTTATGAAATACTTTTGTCATAATCACACCTGATTCTACATGATTTATGATTTGATGCTTTGCTTCTATATTTTGTACTATATTTATTTTTTTGTAGAAATAATGAAAATAAAAACTGAATAAATATAAAAAATATATAAAAAATATAAAAATATATGACGCATAAGTGCCAACCTGACATCGATTATCCGTAATACGTTGTTAAATTAACCCTGGTTTAATGAGTTTCGAACCAGAATTTTTTTTAAGAAATGAAATTAAATATGTTCCACTAACAGTCCTGAAATTAAATAAATAAAGATTCATGAAATATATTTTCTGGTTTGAAATGACATTAACCTGGATCAAACTAATCTGGGTATTACGGAAGATTAGGCAAAAGTTGGCAGCTATGTATGACGGAATGAAATTTCCGTCTTGCTTGTAACATAAAATATATAATATGGAATTTAAAATGTTCAGGTATACTTAAAAGGTTATTAAAATAATCACATATCGATGTTATACTTAATTTTATTTTAAAACATCTTAGTATTTTCAAGCCTTTAATCAGTCTCTGATTAAAGGCTTCGTCTGAATTATATCTCTGGGGAAGAGCCTGATAAAAGGCTTGAAAGTACTAAGATGTTTTTAAATAAAATGAACTATCAACATCTATATGTCATTATTTTAATCGCCTTTTAAGTAAACATGAAACATTTTTAAAGTTCATATTATATGGAAACTAAACTCTAGTAAAAATATCGTACTGATTTTTGAGTATATAACTTCAGTAATTATCTTTCGAAGTGAATAATATCAGTGAAAAATAGAACAATCACTTAGCACATTCTCGAATTTATTTCCCAGCGCTTACTCACCCACAATACACACTTGTAATCTTCCAGAGATCGGAAGAAGCACGTGCTACATCACATTCACATATTCCTCTTTTTCCTTCTCCTACTGTATTCTAATCCACTCTGCACTCTACACGAGCTCAAGTTAAATTCAGTGGAATCCAAATTAAGAGATTCCAAATATTTACTTATCTGTACTCGTGGTTCAGAAAGCACCGTTTGAACAAAAGAAGAGTAACTGTATAAGAAAAAAAAATGTGATGTAACAAGTTACAAAGACTGTTTGGAAAAAAATATTTTCAGAGATTAAAATTTTAAAGACTTATAAATAAATTCTACATTTAAATTAATGATAATAATAAACATCATTTTTAGGATGATTATAACGAGTCATATATTACGTACGCCGTGCATTAAACATTAATATTCCTAGACCAAATATTAAAAAAAGTAGTTTATAGATAGACATCTTTAACTGCTTAAAATGCGCATTTTTATTTGATGGAGTTAATCAGACTGACTTCTGAACTTCCTCATATAACTTACGATATGAATTAAACATTAATATTCCTGGATCCATCAAAACAAATTTTAAATGAAATTTCAGTTTTGCAATTTTCAGAACAGCAATTTTTTTTAACTTCTAATTATCCCACATTTTATATTTTTACACCGCTGCCTAGAGAAAAAATGCACTTTTTAATGAAATTTTTTTGAAATCTTTATTACAACTTGTTTTCAAATTATAATTTTTTTTTCAGTTTTTATTACTCTTTTTGTCATTGCGGCAACAGAAGTATTCCATTTTTAGACATTAAACTTGGACTTATCAGAAAACGAATAAAATAAAATACAGAAGTATTCCATTATTTGACGTTAAACGTGGGCCAATCAGGAAACGAATAAGATAAAATAAGTTGCAAAATTCAACCAATAAAAAGATTCAGATACACTTCAAATTTCCTATTCTCTAGAGAGAACAATAGCTATTTTCCAAAATAGTTTTAAAAAAAGAATTTCTGCTAACTGAGAGTTTAGAATAACTGTGGTTCTACTGCATAAAAGGAATATGATTTGCCAACTGAGTCTGCTGTCGACTGAGAAAAAATGTCAAGGAATTTGTTTATTATGGTCTTTTAACTAACTGCCTTCTTAATTATGTAAATACGTAGCATCCATAGTTGCCGTTCAATCCATTCGTCTGTCCGTCTATCTGCAAATAACAATGGAAAAACTACGCAACCGAATAGTTTGAAATTTAAAATATATAATTATAACATAATTTTGCCGAGTTATTTCAAATTTTGTGAAAATTGGATGCATAGTTCAGTTACGCCATGTTAAGGTTCTACCAATTATTTCTGCTAAGCTTATTTTTTTCCTGTCAAACAAATATAAGATCTGATATAGCAACTTATTCACTACGTATAAAAGAAAGTATATTTTAGCAGATATGTTTCATAAAATGTCATGGCATGCTTTCTTGACTAATGCTATTTGTCGTTATTACCCACATTTTTGCATGTGTAATAACGCCATGCAAACAAAACTATAAAATTATATGAAATAATGGCATGTAAATTTTTCAATTTTAAAGATACAAACTCCACAGCTCTATAAATTATCAAATATGCGAAAATTAGCAGCAGTTAGGGCATACTAATTTTACTTTATCCTTTTAGGTTTTCAACAATGACAATAATGTTCTCTCAAGTATACAACAAAAAATAAACACTCTTCGGGTGTAGTTCCAAAATTGAAAAAACAACAGGAGTAATTACGGCAGGATAATGCGTTATTACCACGGTATGTTTATTCTGCAGTATATAAAAATCTACAAACTGCCTCGCAAACACATACAAAATCTTCCACAATAACTTGAAAGTACATGAAATACATTACAAATTTATATAATAAACTAGAGTATGTCCTAATAAATATATCGTCTTCAGATCATAGAACTTAACTCGCAAATTGTAGATCTGGTGTTGACTTTTACGTTCTTCTACTAGTGATAAATTTTACAAAAAGAACAAATTAACTTTAGCAGTAGTTTGTGATTTAGATTAGCGATGCACAACCTTTTTGCCAGAAAATAGTTTGACACCAGAATATTTGAAAAGTGACGTTTGTTTTCTTTCATAGCAAAGTTTCTGTCATTATTAGAAGGAAAATTATTCTGCATAAAATTACTGGTATCAGTTTGGCCCGCGGGCCACAGGTTATGCACCCCTAATTTAGATGACTCAGAGTCCTGCTCATGTGCCATTTTCTGGATTCCTTTATAATTATGCGCAATATTAGCACATGGTGTTATTATCGAAGGACACCGTACTTTCATATAAAATGCATATTGCCGTAAAAAAATATTGTTTTTATTTTTCTTCAAAATCATACAATTCATTTTCTAGAAGTTTTCAATATGAAATTACTTTTAAAAGTAACATTGTTTACAATGTATAAGAAAATATCGAAAGGTTTTTTTGCTTTGAGAAACAAATTTGAAAACGATTTTGCTTTATATGTTACAAATAAAATTTCTGTTCTGGTCAAAATAAAAATCATTGACCCCTTAAACAGTTTAATAAATAAGTATAAGATGTTTGTAAATAAAAGAAATAGATATTTATATATTATTTTCTCAATTTACTTTCTACTTTCCCATTTGTTCTATGTGACACAAATTTGCCTGAAAACGTGACATATTTTGAAAAACAAAGAACGCTTTGAAAAAGTAACTCAAGAAAAGCAATTTATCCCAAAAAAAGATAAACTTAGATTTTAACTGAAATTGACACTTTCAATAGAATTGTTTCAAGTTTTATAATTGTATCTATCGATGTAACTCTAATGTTTTTAACAGTTTACACGCCAAATTAATATCGCAATATAATTATAATTATGTTCTTTGTATATTACAGCTTCAAATGTTCTAATTTATGCATACAAATTTAGAAAATAACAAAAAAAAAAGTCTGCATTTTTTTTTTTTTTTTTTTTTTTGGCTAGTTTCATTTTAGTGTTTGCAATTTGGAACATGATTATTGATTGACAACATATGCAAATATAACAAAATATTTCCCGCTATATGATAATATATATTGTTCTTGAATATTTTCAATAATTTCAAAAACAATTAGATACTTAGCTGTCAAATGTTACTATTATAGACAAAACGATAAAAGCAAATAATGTATTGTTATGCAAATTAATGAATTTACATTTTCCTTATACTTGTGATAAATACTTGCACATAAATATTTAAATTTTCAAAAGTTCAAATCAACATTAATTTTTATAGGAAAAATAAGGATATCGTTATTATGTTGGAAAATATATGCTTTGTATCACAAATAATGCAATGTTCTCATTTGGGAACATTGGCGTTTAAATAGTTAAAACATTGTTATTTTAAATTTTTAATATTTAACATAAATAGGAGATGCAAACCTTGACTTTACATTTTTTTTTTTATTCGATAATGGAAAAGTTCAAATTGTTCAATGTTTAGAAATTAATAATAAAATGAAGTAAAGTATGAATATTTTTTATCATGTTTACTGCCAAGATTAATATTGAATTTTTAACATGGGTTTGCACTACTACATGGATATAATAAGTTCAATAGTCGATAAAAAGTAACATCATAAATAAAAAAATCTACTCCAAAAAAATCTACTTCTAATTTAGAGTTATAGGATTAGTATTATCATTGAATTTATCATTACATAATTTCAAAAATGTTATGTATGCACATATATATTTATGTAAATTTACATAATCTTTATTTGGGGATTGCGAGTCTGTTTAATGGAACACAATGCCCACTAGATCACCCAAAATTTATAGGGCCGTGGAAACCTAGTGGTCATAACGCTGAACTCCGGACTGAAATGTCTCGGGTTCGATGTTCGACATCACCAAAGACGCACCAAGTGTATGCAGTGTACAAGCTCGTTAAATAAAGTGGTTCTGAAAGTCCTGTGGTCGATCTTAACAGTTACCATGGGTATACGTCTCTGGAGAAACCTTTCTCTTCCCTTCAGAGACATATCGAAATTGAGGATGTGGCATCACTGAGCTCCATATTATAATACGGAGAGCCTACACCCCTGTCCACTTTCTGCCGGGACCGCATCACACTTTCAATGCGCGCAAGTAATGAGTCCTCTATTTTTCTTACTATTACAAGCATTTTTTCAAACTTTTTCGCAAACTTTTTATTATCTTTGTTTATTTCTATACCCTTTTGATATTCTTATGAGCAATAGTGAACAAATATTTCTTTATTTTTTTGTTGAGTTTAACTAAAATTTCCTTTTTAACAAACATAAAATAAAAAAATTTGCGATGAATTTAAGTAAGATCAATTCATACAAAAAATAATACACATCAAAGAAAATTGTAGCAATTTCGTCTAAATTTTAAAAGAAAATTCAATTTGAAAATATTTACCCCATACTATGGGAGGAAAGCTACGTTTTGCCAAAAATTTTCATCGGAAAATCTTTGGCATTGTATTCATGTGCGGACCGCTGAATTCAATGTAACAGAATAGGGAGTTAGCTCTCCGTGTTATTGTCGAGCTCAGTGGGTGACATTGTTTGGTGCTGCCATCTATTGGCAGCTTTGCCGAACATCTTCTTCTGCAGAAATCTGACTTTCAACCCTTTGGGTGCAGTCTAAATGGAGCTCCAGACCTCCTTCTTGCACTCGGGCACACACCAATAGCAGCAAAACAATAACATAATTTTTATTAAATATAAATGTAACAAGAAAGAAAAAAATCATGCATCCAGTATAGATTTTCAAACACTTTCCATCACATTCAGAATAAAATAAAAATCTTCACAGTTCCGTAATTTGAAATCTGATGTGTAATTGAATCATTTGGAAACGCAGTACACATTCGAAAACTCATTTTCAGCAGTTCCCATCTACAATCAGAATATCATCCGAATTCTTTTATTAACCCCGTATATTATAAATAGATGTGACATATTAACTACATGCATGAGATTTTTAGTTCATTTAAGAAATACATGTACCATAATTGAAAATTCTTCTTTATCAAGTTTGGCTTATAAGGAGTACCTAAATTCTTTTATAAAGCCCAGTAGAAGAGGTATAGAATTTATACACAATGAGAAACAGCCAAAAATTATATTTAAAAGCGCGTACTGAATTTTAAAAAGCACTTTTAGCTATTATTGTGTAAAGGAGTACTGTAACAAATTTCTTTCGTGTGTTCCTGTAAATCAATGACAAATTGTATGAATGCCTTATTCTACCGCAATTGTCTTATAATATAGTGAAATATAGCCTTTTATCAGTTTAAATACTATTAGAAGATGGCAATATCATTAAAATTCTATCGAGACGATTTTTTTCCATATACTTAAATGTAGTAGAAATAGAGCTTGAACAGATGGAGAGACAAAAATGAATTCATAAACACATTTGAAATTTGTTGAAAACTGTTAAAAAGCATAACAGCAGTTAAGCAAGTAGTCAGAGGGCCAATGCTAAAACTTTCTTCTATCCCATACATGTTAATGCTTCAAAATTCGCTGTCGCAATACCAAAATTAAATGATATTTTATGCTTATTGTCAGGATACTAATTGTGTGAAATTCCGTGCATTAATTCTAGTAATTGGACAATTGCGAATATCGAGTAAAATAACCGACGATAAAAACGCCACGTGTTGTGGGATTTAGACGAAAACCTAATCAGCAATAATACGATGTATATTCACAAAGTATGTTACATTTGGTTATATAAATAAATCGGTGTACAGATACAAAAAAATATTGTACAAAAATCTATAACTGTGAGACTACTTTTCTACATAGCTTTTGAATTTTTTTAGCCACTTGTCGTAGCGTGCCACACAGTTTTGTATGCCTTCTTCATAGAAGGTCGCCGCCTGTGTTTTCAACCGTGTGGTTACATGTTCTTTCAGCTTGTCATCATCGGTGAAGTGTTGACCACCAGCGAAAGATTTGAGGTGTAAGAAGAGATAGAAATCGCTAATAACAAGGTCTGGGCTATACGGAGGATGATCAAACACGTCCCATGAAATTCCTGTAGGAGTTTTTTGTGACGCTCGCACGGTGAGGTCGTGCATTATCTTGTATTGACAGTAATATTGACAGTAATCTTGTATTGACAGTAAAAGACCTATCGACAGTAATCCTCGGCACTTGTTCTGTATTGCACGGCGCAATTTATTAATGGTCTCGCAGTAAACATGTGCATTGATTATTTGGCCTCGTGGTAAGAAATCAATCAGCAAAATATATTTTCTGTCCTAAAAAACGGTGCACATGACTTTTCAAAGTGTCAGGATTTGCTTTGTCTTAACTTTCATTGGGGGCGAAGTGTGCCTCCATTCCATTGATTGGCGTTTAAATTAAGGAGTGTCGTAAAAAACTCAAGTTTCATTCCCTATGACTAGCCGAAAAAGAAAATCATCGCCGTCTTGATTGTAGTGTGTCAGAATCTGAAGTGCACTGCCCTTCCGTTGTTTTTTGTGTTGTTCAGTAAGAATTTTGGGTATCGAACGTGAGCAAAGTTTTTGAAATTTCAGATTTTCAGTAACAATTTCATGAATTAGTGATCGTGAGATTTGCGGAAATTCGGTAGCAAGAGCTCTAATTGTAAATTTACGATTTTGCTTAACCTTCTCTTCAATTGCATGAACCAGTTCATCAGTAGCCAAAAACATGCGTCCACTTCATTCTTCATCGTGCACTGGATCATGTCCTGCATTAAACTGTCTGACCCATCTTCTAAATATTGAATCATTCATAGCATTTTGTCCGAAAATCTCGCAGATTTGCCGATAAATTTAAATTGGTTTAATTTTATTTGCATTAATGCTAATCAATGTGATTAACATGATTCTGATGAAAACAGCTGTTAGAAATAAATGCAATCGAAAGCTTGTCAAAATAGGCTAGGACTTTTTTAAATTGATTAATTCCACATTGAATTAATTATATGCTGGAGAATTTATTACTTATCTTTGAAATCTACCTATGTACCTACAGGGATTTTTTTCTTTGAAAGATAAGAAATATTTAATCAGATAAACCAGTTTTAATAAATGAGAGTGGAATAATTATTTGTATGAATTATTATCTGCTTTGTGTGCATCGATAACCGTATATGTGTTAATACATATGGATGTGAAACAATCAATAAATGTATCATAATCTTTCATCAGCAAATCCAACTTATTTAAAGTTAACCTCATTTTCAAAGAGAAATTGATTTATAGGATTATTGTTTAGAGTGTCCTCATTATTTGATATGGTGAATCTTTTATTGACACATCTTGTTAAATAATACATTTCTCTTTTAATGACCTTGCGTGTTTTTGACATATTTGTTACATTCAAGATGCGTAATTAGAACGAATCTTTGTGAAGTATAGAAGGATTCAATATTACAAACATTGAGTGAAATTTGCTTAAGGGTTATGAAGCCTGTGATTTATTTTGAATACTACTTCTGTTTCTTTTCTTCGTTCTTTTTTTTTAGAAATGCAAAAAAAAAATCTGTAAAAATTGTAAAAATTAATAGATTTCTTTTTAATATGGAAAAATAAAATTAAACTTGCAAAATTACCTTTGCCTTGATTTTGAAACCAGGGGTATAAAATTTGAAATCAAAAATTTTCCTTTATACTAATTACCCTGTCGCTAGATTATACATTTAAGCAATTAAATACAACATCAAGTACCAACGAAAATTACGGAAAAATTGTATGGATTTCTAATTGTTAAGCTATATTTCTATTTATTTATTTATTTTATTTTTATAATTTTTTTTCAAATATTGAACGAATGATCAAGACAAAAAGTATTAAACAGTGTATGGTGAACTAACGACTAAAATAATATGGAATCTGATCGCCAAATTTTAAGTGGAATTAATTTTTCCTCATTAATTTTGTTATAAAATATTAAAGCACCACTTATTCCTTTATAACACAAGGAGGCTCTGCCCTGCCCTCTACTAGCTGCGCTCGTCAACGCCTCACGTTTAAGCACTACAAACTTTAAAAACATGCTTAATCAATCGTATTTAAAAAAATAGCAAAGTTTTTTTTTTTTTTTTTTTTTTTTTTTTGCGATTTTCCTGTTAACTGTTTTTTATTCATTTTCCTTTGATTTTTAAGTTCTAATCAGCAGCTGTTAAACATCTACCGACTATTTACACGTTTCATTAAAAAATATGAGTTAAGCAGTGAAAAATAGAGAGTCTTTTCCTCTTCGTGTTATTTGAACTGCATTATAAGGACAGGGCTCGCACCGTTCCTAAAATTTTCACATTTTGCTACCAGTATTTTAAAACAAAAATCTTCTTGGAATGTTCCTAAAACATCTACTATAGAATTATACAATAAAGATTACCGTTTTAAATTTATGGTAGGAAAGTATGAAAATTTTTGGAAAGGTGCGAGTCCTGTAAGGAAGATTTTTTAAGTAAAGCATTTTAAATGTATCGTTTAATACTGATGTAATTTGCACTAAATTTTTCTTTCTCTTTTTAACATTTACGTGAAAGTCCTTTTGTTGTTTGAAAGGAAATATTATTTGTGCCGTCTTAGAATTCACAATAATAGTTTAAAAGATCGTACCAAAATATGACGTAAATGTCACTCTAAATAATATTTGTATTTGTATTTTAATTGTTTTTCGGTTTTACTCGGTCATTTTATATCGGATGTAATTTCTTTTACACGTTACTTTTAACGCAGATTAATGAATTTATTTATTATTTAAATGTTTTCTTTCACTTTTTGGTATTCACGTGAAGATACTTTTCGGATATTTTAAATAGGACGTAATTTTTTCTATTTACGTGGGTTAACGAATTTTAATGAATCCATTTTTTTAATATTTTCTTTCCCTTTCAAAATTCACATCTAAATATAGTTTTATGACGCAATTTTCAATATTTTCCTTTTTAACTTATAATTGATCCGATTTAAAAATCCCAGAATGTTCTTTATATGACGATATGTAAGTTTATAAAAAAAATGGCGGAACCTCCATACAGCGTCCGTAAAAAAAATAATGAACATTTTGTTATTTGGCAATTTATCATTGATTGGCGATGGAATGCAATTTCAAAAATTATTTTTTATGTCAAATATACTTTAAGGGAAAAAACTTCAGGTTCTACTTGTTTAGATAAAATAAATTTAAATAGTTTTAGTTTGTTTTAAGTATAATTTTGTTATAGTGATATTTATATGTATTTGTATTCAAATTTAATCATCAAAATTTGCGATTTAAAAGGAAATTCAGCTTTAAATTAATTAAAATTGTTTCAAGCTATTGTCCAATTGAGCATTATCAATTCGATTTTGTTGATATGTAACAAACAATGTAGTATATATGCAATACAATATATATATATATATTTATTTATTTAATATATTAAACTCTCTCATTGTTTATGTTTAAGTTCATTAATTACCATTTTTCACGCATTCTAAAAATCCAAAGGCTTTCAGCTGCATTAAAATCGTTTGCTTCTGCCGGGGAAAAGTGCTGCTCGCCAATTCGCGTGACAGTTTTGACTTTTCACGCTGAATATTTGAAAGTATTTTATTTTTTTACAGGCTTTCTACTGTGATTCTGCCAATAATTTTGAATGATCATTCATTACATACATAAGTAGTTTGATTAGTATTTTTTCAAAACATTCTAAGTGTCCTTGCCCAATATGGAGACCCTCCTTGATTTTTTTTTCAATTTTTTCGCAAATATCACTTCGTTTTTCGGGTCCTGAAATTCACTTCCTTATAATAAAAAATAGCTTAAAAAAAGTAATAACCTAAATTTATCACAGGCTTCCTATTACCAATAAATCTTTAGTATATTTTCTTCATTTGAAGCATCTGAGGTTCTTTTAATCCATTTTAGGCTAAGGTAAGAGAAAAATATAATTTTGTTCGTCAAGTACTTATTTTTTGCATCTCTACATGAAAACGTTGCATAATTTCGTGAATTAAGTCGATATTAATCAAAACAGGGAATGGGTTGTATGAAACTTTCTAGCTGATTCCATTACCATGGGCGATACCCTGTACAATATCTGGATGCTGATGCCTACATCTTTTTTACATAAAAATATGTTTTGGATTGAGATATTTAGACGTTTTTGTTTGTCTGAATTCTGTTAAAAATTTAGTTTATGTCATAAGTGCACATGGCAGTTAAAAGTTTCTGGACAGTTTGTTTCTTTTGTGTGTTTGTCAGAACTGAAACAAAGAAACTAAATTGTTCCAAAGTTAGGAATTTGCAAACAGTCTCTGATAACATGATTTATTTAATTGGATACTTTGCAAAAATGTACTGCTCGTTTCTTTTCGTTAATTTTTGTTATTGGTTAAGGTTTTCTTTTCTATCGTATTTGTTAATTAATCAACATGAATAATATTGTTGAAATTTAAAAATAAAAGTTTACTTTTCCCCCCCATAAACGAGTGATTTGTTTGCCGCTTTAGCGACAGTCTTCTCATGCGATTGCAACAAAGTAATCGATCAGAAAATATACTGTAAACGATATTTTTAAAATAAAAAACGATGGACATGGCTTTCAGAACTTGCCATGGTTCGAAGAAGGCTAAAAATATTCCAAGAAGGCTAAAGTCTGCAATACATGGAACATGGATGAACGATATTAAACGATAAGTGAAACATTACATACAAGTAAAGGTTCATTAAAAAGAAATAACTATCACAACTTTTAAAGCTTCTTTAAAATTGAAAATTACAAATATAAAAAAAATATAAATAAAACTTCAATAAAAAAAATTCCAGTAAGAACTACAGCATATGAAACTATTTTTAACTCTATTGACGTTAAAAACAATATTTTATAGAAATTCAGTCTTGTCGGTCGTTCTCCTGTTAAGTTATTTTCCAGGCCCGGCTGCTTTCTTTCTGTGATACGACTCGGAACCGAGGCTAGGTATTTTAGCCCGTGAATATCTCTATTGGAATCTTCCAGCATATTTTGAAAGCATATTTAAAGCAAAATCCACACGCTGCATTTTTATGCCCATACCAGAGGCACTGTCTTAAACAAACTTTTAATAACTAACAATTCTGAATTATCCCTAGCTAGTATTCACAATGAGTTAGTCGCTCGCCACTCAGGAACTGGGAGAATGAAATAAGTCACGATTTTGGGAGATTTAATATCGTTGCAAGTTTTTCAGGTATCGAGATAATTTTTTGTTCATGTTTAATTCAGGAAGGGATAGTGAAAATTTTCCTAGCTTGAATTTCTTATTTACGGAGGGTGGTATATAAATTTAATTTTTGTATTTTCTCAAATAGACTTTCCATGGATTTTCCTCTTATGTAATGAAATTTTACGCCTTTTCTTTTATGAAACTATGTAATTGCAAGTATATGATTTGTGGCAAAGGAAATAGCATGTTGTTTCGATCTTTATGAATCACTCTGTAGATCATTTTTTTACATGGAATATATATGTTTAATATTTAACATAAATGTAGATTGAGATATAGATATGTAGATAGATAGATATACAGAGTTGCGGAATAAGAACAAAAATATTATAATCTTGAAAGACGCAACATACAGTTGAAAATAGTTATAACAAAGTGTAAGCTAGTGCAAAAAGTAGTTAGTTACCATTAATACAGTGAATTTTATACTTTTACGAATGTAAAATTAAGAAATATATACAACACAGTATAAAACAGGGTACACATAGCACTGTAAAACATTTGTGGTAACGTTACTCCATAAAATTGGTGGCAGCTACGATTTACACTTCATTGAGTAATTTTTCACTTACATAATGGTGCAATAAAAACATGCAATACTGGTGTAACATTGCAATGTTACACCGATTATATCGTTAAAATACTCCACCAAATTGGAGGCAGCAAGGCTGCCACCAGTTTTATGGAGTAACGTTACACAAATGTTTTACAGTGAGGGCACAGTTCATTATAGAACAGGGTACCATGTTTACATTGCGGTAATTCGGAAATTTATTAAAATGTATCTAGCTAGTAAAAAAATAAATATATAATGTTTCTGGAATGTCTCTATAACCTACAATTTTTCAAAGGCTAGATAAAATTTTAAGTTGCTGTGTCAGGATGTCCACTCACAAGTGGTCCCAAGTGGCGAATAAAATAATGTATTTCCTCATCTCTCTCTATCTATTTCTCTGTATATATATAAATATATAATATATATATTCATTTTCGATGTAAAGTATAAGGTTGATACGAATGACATAAAAACGCATCTTTTACATATTAGTATTAATTTTCATACATTTCATTTAGAATATGGATTATAGAGCATTAGAATATTGTTTGGATAACATACCAAGGTAAATTTAGCATTGGATTCAAACCGGTTTTATTATTTACCTCAGATAGCATTTTTAGGTTTAATTGAAGTTTTACCCAATTCTTACAGGACTGCAACGTAGATATCAATGAAAGTTTGAAACAAAAACTCGACGTGAGAAAAAGTCCCTTGTACCAAGGATTAGCAACTTTCCTTAGAATGCTCAATATATTGAGGTTATGTTTGATAAATGATAATTATGTACTATCAATAAGCGTAAAACAAAGCTAAGTTTATTTTTATTGAAACAGCTTAATGTTTAAGCATGGCTACAGCCAATCAGTGTATGTAATATATTTTTAAATACATAAATATAATCGCATAAATTAATCACAAAAAATATAACACAACAGCATACCTGAAGTTTAGGACAACAAAAAACATATCCTACCTTGCAGATAGCATAATTTTAACCCTTCACTGCACGGTCGGCCATATATGGAACATACCAGTAAAATCCTTCTATTTTCCTAAAGAACTCAAATTTAGGATATCCAAGCTTTGTGCTACATCTAGAACATTTAAACAAAGAGTTTTGTATCTGTTTTTCTTATTAAATGGCAGTATTTTACGATTTATTACATTTTTACTTAAAAAAAATAGTTTCAATCTCTATTGCATGCAACAATAGAATTTGCTTCGACTTTTCCACCCAAAAACATTGAATGTATCGCAAGATAAAATTTTAGACACTCGAGTATATCACATATTTTTTATTAAGGCTGCTTAAATTTAAAATATTTCAGTACATTAGCTTGAAATCTTGTTTTTGTGTTTGTGCCAGATATGGAACATAGAGCATAAAGTTTATAAAACATTCGAATAAAAAATGGCACATGAAGGAATAACGCAAGATGAAATCAATGCAAGTTGTTTTCATCTGATACTGATGATGAGTATTTTGGATTTTCTGATGATACTTGGGAAGATTCAACATATGATCCAGCTAAAAATAGAAATAAAAATGGTATTTCTTCATCTGAATCAAACGTTGACTACACGATAACAACAAATGTGACCAAAGAAAGAGATTCAACTGCAATAGGCGGTAAATTTTCATATTAAGTATTAAGTTTTTTTTTATGTTATTCAAAGCATTATCTTATATATTAAAAGAAAAGCCGGAATAAGTAAGCACGGTTTAAATACGTCTCTACGCATCGATACTTGCGCCGGTATCTGAGAGTCTCCTCCTATTGGTTAATCGGGGTAGAATGTAGTTACTGTCTATAAGAGCATTTGCAAAGCGCGTTTGTAAATATGGGATAAGAACGCTGACACTGTTTAATGCAATGCTATAATAATTAATTTTTTAACTTTACTCATCTTATAATGATTGGAATACATTGTTTTTTTTCACTTTACGTAAGTTAATTAATTTATTTCCATCTGTATTCCTTTTTTGCAATGTTATTGCCGCCAATCTTAGGCTTAATTGTAGAGATGTTTCATATGAAATTGAAACATTCAATAGTTAATGATTAAAGTGTTTATTTACGTTCTTGGCCGATAAATCATTTTCTATATTGTAATTTTCAAATTTATACTAAGTATGTATAAAAAAAAAGGCTGGAAATCACATTGTTTTTTGTTTTGAGTTTTGATGGTGCGATTTTCGATGGATATTTTGACTTCATGGATGTAAACAGATTCGCAAATCACTATTTATTTTTTGCTTCAGTTTCTTATTATACTCATGTCAAAAAACGGTGATTTTTTTTTCCCACTTATAACTTCATTTTTGAGGAAATTCATAACGTTTAGGAAGTATTTACATTACATCTCATAGTCTCGCCGAATTAGAGAGAATTGCATATGAAACGAAAATAATCCCAGTTATAAACAGCTTTGTAAATCATTAATATTTATTTAATGTTTCACTTTTTTTTGAGTACACTTTTTTAAAAAAGTGTTCCCGTGACAAAATTTGCTGAGTTTTTTTGGGGAGAAGGAGGAGGGAATATTTTGATGAAATTTGCTATTTTTTTTTTTTAATCGCTTGATCTTGATCTCTCAACAATGTTTTTTTCAGAAATATGAAGATCATTATAATCAACAAAGAAAAATAAAATTATCAGAAGAGATCCCTCTTTTTGCATAGCTTTCAATCATGATAAAGCAGTCTTTATATACCATATTCATTGCTTGCTGGTTTTTTTTATGATTATTTGGCAAAATTTGCATTTTTTGTGGTACCTAGACGGTTCGAAAATTGCAATATAGAAAATGCTTTATCGGCCAAGAACGTAAATAAACACTTGGAAATAAAATAGTTTACGTATAGTGAAAAAACCAATGTATTTCGATCATTAAAAGATAAGTAAAGAAAAAAAATATAATTATCATAGCATTGCATTAAACAGTGATAGCAAAAATGCAGTCTCTCTGTGTTGTTTTCTCACAATCTGTTTACCAATATTTGCGTTTTTTGAAGTACCTAGACAAATTTAAAGTATTTTCAAGATCTTTTGACGAAATTCACATCTTTTATGGTACCAGGACAAAATTATTTGTTTTCTCGGGGATTTTCGGTGAAATTTGTCATTTTTTTCTCACAATCCTTCGATGTAATTTGCTGTTTTATTGAATTTATCCTTTTTCCGTGATTTTTGTTTGCGAAATTGTTGTTCTTTGTTATTTTTTTAGAAATTTGTCTTTTTTCCACTATTTTTAGCTAAATTTACCTTTTTTGCGATTACCTGGATAAATTTTATGTGCTTTTTGAGATCTTTGGGCGAAATTCACGTCTTTTATGATAACTGGACGAAATTCGTCATCTTGAGGTCTTTCGGTAAAGTTTATCGTTTTTCTCGAGTTCTTTCGATGAAAGTTGTCGTGTTGTCATGATTTTCGATGTAAATTGCCGTTTATTGAAGATCTTTTTGCAAAATTTATCTTTTTTGTGATTATTTGATAAAATTTTCTTTTTTTTCAATCCTTTGACGAAAATTGTTGTTTACTCACAATCATTTGTCGAAATTTTTTGTTTTCTCACAATATTTTGAGTTTTTTTTCATAATATGTTTAAAAATTTGCCATTTTTTAGGGATTTTTTTTTGTCAAAATTTGCCTTTTTTAAAAATTTTTTCATGAAAATTGCCATTTTTTTAGACCTTTTGGCAAAATTTTGATTTTTGTGCAATACTTTTGCGAAATTTGTTTTATTTGGGATATCTAGACATTTTTTTTTGCAGTTTTTTGACAAATTTTTTAGAGATCTTTTGAAGAAATTTGTTGTTTTTTGCAATCTGTTGACGAAATTTGCTGCTTTATTTTCCCACATCTATTTAAAAAATTTCCGGGCAATGTTTTTTTTTTGGGGGGGGGGGGAGTATTTTGATGAAATTTTCTAATTTTTGTGATTATTTGCCAGAATTTGTGTTTTTTATGGTACCTAGACAAACTTTGGTACATAGCAAATGATTTCTAGCATTTTTTTTTAAAAACTTAAACAGTTGAAAAATAATCTTCAAACATTTTCAGGAGTCTGTGACGTGTGTCGCAGCGTTGCACCAATTCTGCGCCCGGGATCATGTCATGTTGGTGTTACGTTGGTAAATGGAAAAGCATATTGAAATTTTTAATAAATATTAATCTTAAAAAAAATTTTTTTCTTTGAAAATTTTTTTATAGTGGCAAAATACTTTTTTATCTTTAATTCTTTCATATTGTTGCTGTCAAGTTTTGACGGGTTTCACCTAGCCAGAATAAATATTATCATTAATTTTTTTAATATGTGAAATTAACATGTATTTTTGATTTATGAAAAGGTAATAGAAAAGTAGTTGAAAATGCAAATGTTTATTTGTTGAATGGGGTGAGTAATGTAACAACAAATTAACCACGGAGAGGATCATTGTTATAGTTGTTGCTAAATGGCAAACTATAAATTCAGTCTTATTTTTCTGCGAAGTAAGTGAAGTATGTATATTTTGTATGAAATGAGTAATGATAGTAATTTATGATTTATTCATATCATGTATAATTTATTGGTGTTGTATTTGTAAATGAAAAGTTATCAAATGAGAGAGATTCTAATTCTATGACAGCATGTTTGAATGTAACTCGGCCAATTGCGGGTCATTTGCCTGGATGTAAAATGCAGGTTTTTCTTTTATTTATTGAAATTTTTGCTGAAGATTAGTCGTTAAAAAATCCTTTAATAGCTGGAAAATACCTTTTTCTTTCTTCAGTGCCGTCAAGTTTTGACGGTTCCATCTAGTATAAAAGTTAAAAACAACAAGTGAAATTTAACACTGTTGAATTCAGAAGTTTTTTCCGCGGGAGGGACATTGTTATGTGCAGAGAGTGTGAGCGTGTTTGTTAGAGGGAAAGATTGAATTTCTAAACTGTACAAATTTTCAGATAATATGTGCAGTATATGTAAAGGTTCTGATGAATGACCCCATATTCCTACCACACCTGAATTCAGTACTGAATGTATAATTTGAGAAGAATCAATTTAGAGAAAGATTGTTTATTCTTTCAGAAGCTGCAGATGTCTGTGCTGGACTCATTGTTGATAGAAAAAAGTAATAAAGGAAAGACACAAATAAAAAAACTAATTTGGAAGAATAAAAATCGGAATATTTCTGAATCGCAAATAAAATATAAAGGTAGTAATTCCATAAGTACTGAAATTATGACTCTGGAAAATACCTATCATTTTTTCTTCTTTTAATTGAGCGATGATTTTTCGAATCTTATTACAGAAGAGACACATAGATACAGCATACAAAAGGACCCTTCTCAACCCATACAAGTGTCAACTACGTAAATTCAGCATTATATTGGAATTTATTATCTAATGTCACTTATATATTTACGATCTGCAAGATACTTCTGGAATAATGTTTTAGTTAACCAAAGCGTTAAAGAGACAATGTCTGTTAAAGAACTTGAAAAAATCCGACAATTTTTGCATTTTAATGGTAATATTAGTTCTTAAAGACATAAAGAGCCATGATAGACTTTTACTAAAATGACTTTTACAAGTAATACTTTATAATAAGTTTTTTAATAAAGTGACTTTTAATAAAGTAACCAAATCTCGAAGCATACTGAAGCAAGTTTTCCCTAATAAGCCACATAAAAAGGCTATAAATTCTTCGTTTTATGTAGTCAAAGCTGTTTTGCCTATGATTTTGAGATATTTAGGGGCCAGAAAAATGGTATCACGCTTTTAATTAACTTTTAAATTTTACATTTCAAACTTTGGAGGGAAAAAAGCTTCAAAATTAATTTCTTTCTTTATTTTCTTTTCGAATATTCCGGTATGAATTAAAGAGACACAAGTAATTACCCCACAAAAGGTTAAATGCCTACTATAAAAATGTAATACATATTCTACTATTTTGTGTATATAATACATATGTATTTCGTTCAGGCCACATTTGTTACAAAAATGTAAAAATCTAATTGTGTGCTTTGGGACACGTATGGCACATACCACAAAAATCCATATTAAAAAGAAATGCATTAAGTCTGATTTTTTTAAAATTATTTTTCCAGTATTTGTGACTACTTAAAGATATTAAATTATTTTTTTCATAAAGGAGAAAAAAATCGGGCACTGAAGGGTTAAAACTAACTCGGCATAATCGTATTTTATCGTAGTCAATCGGCATTAATTTAAGTGATTTTATGTATGAATATCGAAATATATTACATAAACTCACTGACGGGAGTCATATCTTATTCATTTAAATACTATGTAATAATATTTTTAAAAGTAATATAATTTTGTGCTTCCGTTTAAAGGATTTAGATTGAAGAAATCAGACACTTTACAACTTTTAATATTTCATGAAATTTGTTTACTCTGTGAATGTATATTTAATATATCTATCAAAATTGTTAGATATTGCACATTACGCATTACTTTTGTGCATTTTTTAAAATTAATCCTTTATGCAAAATAACGAATTTTAAAACAAATACATTGTTCGTATTTATTTATATTTCTCCAGAAAGTGAAATATTCTTCCTGTTACACAAACAAAATCTTTCCCTTAAAGCTTGATGAGTAATTATTCCTTCAGGTGAAACAGAAGTGATTACTTTTATTTCCGGATAAAAGACAATTTGCATTCGTTGTATTTTAAGAACACAAAGAAACAATGTACAACTTGTGCTCATATGTTAACTTGGTTATCCTTTTATAGCGAAGAAAACAATACAAAAGCATTTTTATACTATGGCTACCAGAGAATATTATTATCAACTTAACATCTGTTTCTGAAATAATTATTTTTGTAAATGTATTTCATATGTTATTTACATTAACGATTATACTACACATACACAAACACCACATATATGTATATATATATATATATATACTAGCAGCCTTAGCAGAGTACATTGGTCGGTTTCTCTTAATCTTGAATCAAACGAAATACATCTAATATAGAATTTAAATTAAAAAAAAAACCTTAATATCTAATTAAACATTCGTAATTGTTGTCATATCCTTATAATCTTACATTATCCGTTTGATAGTCACTGTTTGCAACATAATACACAAAATAGTTTTAAAATGATTGAAAAGTACCTATGCATAACTATTTTTTAACAGGTGTGTTATCTAGAATTTTTCGCATCTACCTAAACTTGCTGCAGAGATGTGGCGAAATTTCCAAAAAGCGTAACCATACCGTTAAACCCACTTAGGTGAGAATTTCTAAAATACAGATTTTCTAAAAATTTTCTAAAATAAAGTTTGTTTTATTAAATTAAATAACCTAAAATTTATGCCTCAAATAAAATGGTACTAAGGTATGGCGAAATGATCTA
This sequence comes from Maratus speculifer, assembly GCA_964019185.1. NCBI lineage: Eukaryota > Metazoa > Arthropoda > Arachnida > Araneae > Salticidae > Maratus > Maratus speculifer. Next base: position 288,320,737 of record OZ025298.1, on the reverse strand, counting down.
GACTTTCGTACCTCACATTAATTCATGTACACTGGGGGAGGGGGGAGATGGTTTCTAAAAACGCTGAAATAAATGTTTAATATTTCTTTAATTAGCTTGTTATCGAATTACATACTTATTCTAACACTGTTGTTAGGATTTGAATTTCTCGAAAATTTACCAATAGAGAAAAATTGTTATTGTAAAAAATACAATTGATAGAGTCATTAGTTATATCCGAGTACCTACAATAAAGATGTCCTACAACCGATGATTAAAATAATTGTTTTTACATGATTATAAAGCATTTTAGTAGATACATTCGAATGAAAAAGGGATAGAAATAGAAACAACACACCGAAGAAATATTAAAAAAGATCCAGAATAGTGAAAAAGTCATATGATGGCACACTTTGGCTGCAATAAATGTTGAAAACGCGCAAGTATAAAAAATAAAGGAATTTAAGCATAAAAAGTAGAATTTTTCGACAATTAGCAGGAAATGCCCTAAAAAAAGAATCAAAGACATCCCTTTATTTTCAATACCGAACATGTCACAGTAGGCCTACTAATGTATATTCATTTCATGGTAACCGAATTATATTATGTGAGTTAAAGCACGGACAGACCATCATACAAGCCGAATTAATAAATAATATTCAAGTATGCTGGAAAGTATTAAAGATGCTCAATAAAAGTCAATATTATATATACAACACTTTTTAATGGAAGTCATATTTCAAAAATTCATTTCTGTAATATTTTTTTAAAGAAGAAATATGTTTCTATAAACATCCGCTTAAGTCATAATCTTCAAAGCATTAATTGTAAGTTAACTCGATCACATTTTGTGGTTGCAGAAAAAAACATTTATTAAAAAAATTATTAAATTGTTTCCTGTAAATCTACAGTGATGCTTATCTGAAAGAAATATTTTAAAAAGTAAACTATATTTCTAACTATAAAGCATATCTTTCGTCATTTATCATAATTCTTTTTCTGTTTCTAAAAAAAAGATAATACGAGGCAGAACTTTTTACTCTTTTATTCCTGTATGAAGTTCAGTGTGCATTTTTTTGCTAGATTTTCGTTACATAAGTATGTCAATCAATCAAACGTTCTCGACTATTAACGTGAGAGATATTTAATCTTAATGTAAACTCTTTTACGTGAAATATGTAGCCGAGAAAACTTTTAAAATAAATGGAAATTTGCAGTTTGTGGTATTATTGAAAAAAATATCTTCCAAAAATAATCTTCTTCCATATTTATAAACTGTGGGGTTAAATTAAAAAATGCTTTCATTTTAAGTTACTATTTTATTATGAATAATTATATTATTAAAGCTTTCCTGTTATGCGTTTATATCAGTAAATGCAAACGAACAATTATAATTATCTCTATGTATATACATACAAATATATACAGGGTATCCAACAAATAAGATAATGATTTCAAAATTAAATTCCTCAAAAACAAAGATCAATAGAATTATGCGGGAAACGGTTTGGGAATTAGATAATCTGTAGAAATGATATGCAGAAGTTTCGAACGGTGAATATTTTGAAAATATTGTATTCTGATTGCAAAGAATGTTTCACTCGACATTTTTCTTGTTTTAGATGGGTAGCAGAGAACGCATTTTTCTGCGTAGAGTGCCATATTTTAACAATTGTTGAACTAAATTTCTGAAATTTCAAAAATTCAGCTCCAAAAATCATTTATTTAGCTAAAATATCATCCAATATAATTTTAATATATGGGAAAGCAAGAAGTGGTACAACTTGTATCCTAAATAAGGAAACTGGTCCTCTGGTCAGCACAGCATCTGACCAACACCCTGTCAATCAAAGAAAAACATGTCTAATACGGTGTATGATCGCCTTTAACAGCTACACAACTTTTGCATCGACGTTTCATATTGAATACCAGGGTTCTTATCAATTCCTGTGACAACCGCAATCACTTTTGCACCAAGGCACCTTTAAGCTCACTGATAGTCACTGGAGATGGTTTTCGAGCTGCAATCGATAGTCCAAAGGCGTCCCACACGTGTTTGAAGGATTAAGGCCAAGGGACATTGCAGGCCACTCCATTTGTTCAACATTCCCCGATTCGAGCTATTCGTTCACCAATTGAGCCCTGTGTGGACAAGCATTATCGTCCATAAAGATGGAATTTCGTCCATATGATCCACAAAATAATCGCACAAAGTGTATCGCTGACCTATCAGATACATTTGAATAAATCTTAGTGGGTTTTGAAGTCAATGCGTCAGAGAAGGCGGGGTGAATTTATCTGAGAAATTTGAGAATTGATTGACTTTCCAAATGTTAAGCATGTACATCGCCTCTTCTAGTAAATTTAGAACGTTTTGCTGTAGTGGTGGTATTTTTCCAAAAATGGCTTTGCACCGAACCCTTTTTTGTTATTTTGTTGTTTTCCGCGACATTGGCTTGGAGAGTGGAGAATTCTAGTTGTGATGATGGAGTAACATTGAAACTGAATTATAGTAAATTATGATATTCACTGATTCTTCGTAGAATTTTAATTATTTGAAGTGACAATACCAGTCATCGAGTTCCATCTGTTAACTTGCTTCGGCTGCGAATGTATTGAATGTGATGTGATTGAGTATGACAGATCGACTGTGAACATTGTTAGCGTCATCACTTTCGCTTCGTCGGATCGTTTTGTTTTTGCTAGAACATCCTTAAAATAACATCACACACACACACACACACACATATATATATATATATATATATATATAAGGCTATTAATAGTAAACAATATAACCATTTGAAATTAACCATTGAATTTAATAGCGTATATCACATTGAATATGGAAGGAAAAAGAATAATATGAATACAAAAGGAATTTGTAGAACCAAAGCAGAATCATCAGGTCCCAAATGCTTTGGAACTACAAATGGAGAGTGTGGTTTCATCTTCGTATTTGCCTTGAGAAAGCAAAACAATACTTATTTGGGACTACCAACACACATAAAACCAAAATTAATTAAAGAAATACCAAGTAATCTATAGTGGATATTGAGAAAATAAAAACAGTTATGAGCTATAAAGTAGAATGAATCTCAAATGCACTACTTTAACTTTGATATCCCACGTAGTAAATTAAAACATGAAGTATTCATATATCATATGACAGAAAAATGGAGATAAGAAAATAATAAAAACTAAAAATGAATTATCGTACACATCATAATATTAAATTAATAAATTAATTAAAAGTAGAATAATGTAATAAATACCCTATACATTTAGTAGTGATATAGTGCACTCATTTATTAAAAATGAAGTGTAATTTAATAATGGGTCATTCCATGTCAAATGAGCAAAAATGTAAAAAAAGCCGTGGCTGCATAGAATCCGATTTTAATAAAATTTGAAATACATGTTCATTTCATATTCAAATGTATGTCTGCGCAATATTTTGACGAAAAATAAATTATTTTATCAATTTTAGACATTTAAAAAACTTGTGATATACACTGGCGGAAAAAAAAATCCCAACACCAATAAAGACTTGTGTTAGCTAAACGAAATTTTGTAGGCGTGTTTATACACCTGAAAGACGACACTGATTTAAATTTCATGCTTCGCGCATACGTGTGGCGCTAGTAGCGCCACTCACAACTTTAAGACCAGGTTTGCTTTAAATGCGTGCTGTAAAGTTCGTGAGCATTATTTATCTACAAAATTTGACGGATTGAGTTGAGATTGATCATGAATGCATTTATGAAGATGAAGAAGCCATTATCATCAACTCTCCGAGTTGGTAAGAGGTCGTAAAGTAGGGCTACGAGAAAGTGGATTTTCTTTCCGCGATTTTTCAGAAAGATTTGGACGGAATGTAACCACTGTGCTTGATTATTGGGAGCAGGGGTCAAAGGATGGTACTGCCTCAAGAAGACCAGTCTCCGAGTGACCACGTGGCACTACTGAGAGGGAAGACCGTCGTATTCGGTGTACGGCTGTGGTGCATCGTATTGCGTCTGCGACAGAAATTCGAGCTGCAGTTGGTACCACAGTGACACAACGAACTGTTAGAAATCGGTTACTTCAAGGACAGCTCGATGCAAGGCATGCATTCCACTGACTCAAAGTCATTGCAGTTTGCGACGTCAATGATGTCAAGCGAAAGCTCACTGGAGGATGAAGCGGAGATTTGTTGTGTTTTCTGATGAAAGCATGTTGTAGCTTGGTGCCAATAATGGCCGTGTTCTGGTCAGAAGGAGGCCAGGGGAACGCCTGCAACCAAACTGTCTGCGGCCTAAACATACCGGATCTACAATCTGGAGTCATGGTCTGGGGAGCAATTTCCTATGACAACAGAAGCAGTCTCGTGGGTCTCTCAAACACACTGACTGCAAATGTGTACGCCAGTCTGGTAATTTAACCTGTAAGGCTACCATTCAAGAAAAGCTTTCAAGAGGAGATTTTCAACTGGATAACGCTCGACCTCATGCCGCTGTTGTAACGCAACGTGCTCTACAGAGTGTCGACATGTTACCTTGGCCAGCGAGATCACCAGATCTGTCTCCCATTGACCACGTATGGGATATCATTGGATTAGAACTTCGGTGTCATCCCCAGCCAGCACTGACCTCACAGTATTGACTCAGGAAGTACAACAAGCATGGAACTCCATACCACAAAGTGACATTTTGCACCTGTATGACACAATGCATGCACATGTGCAGGCTTGCATTCAAAATTCGGGCGGTTATAGAAACTATTAATGTAACAGCATTTCACATTTGAAATGCATTTTATTGACCTTAAATTAACCTGTGATCTCGAAAATCTAATCAATTAAACATGTTAACTAGACAAATGCACTGTCCAAATTTCGTTACTCTACAATAAGTTTTTCTTGGTGTTGGAATTTTTTTTTTCCGTCAGTGTAGATTGGCTTGCGGATAATCGTCGAAGGTTGCAAGTTTCAAGTTCTATATTTTAAAAACTACTTAACAAAAATGAAGTTTTTTTATAATATTGAAATCTCTGGATATCAATATTTATATTAATTGAGTAACAATAATCTGGTAATATCATAATTAATCATAAATTTGTTGTAAAAATTGAAATTTTGTGAACTTTTAAAAATTTTGAAATGTTATAAAAATCAAAGGATTTAAAAAACATCTATGAAATTGATGCAAGATGTAGTACTATGTATGAAGATCGAATTCTCAAAGTTTCAAAGTTGCTATTTATTTCCTTCATCTTCAAAAAAAAAAAAAACTTTAAAAAATGACAAAATCATAATTGTTCCTCTTATGTTACCTCAAAAAAATAATCAAAGGATAGCATCAACAATATTACACATACATAAGAATCAATAAGTCCATGACACACTAAAAAAGTTTCAATACTGCCTTTTTAATTTCTAACATAACAAAAATGGGTTCAAAAAACTAATATTCGAGATATTCTAAAGACAATCTTTCTTTGAAAACACGCGCTTTTTTGCAAGTTCCTTGCTAAAAAATATCGTGCTGCCATCTATGTTTGCTACTTGATTTTAAGATTAAAATACAGTTATTTTATGAGGAAAATCGTTTTTCTTCTATGCAAATTTAAAATATTCTTGAGGCAAAAATAAACTGAAAGCAAGAATAAAACTCCGTATACTTAAAATATACACTTTTATCTGTAATATTAAAGAGGTTAAAACATTTAAAAGCTTTTATTCGTTTCCAAAAAAATGATAAAAATGTTGAATTTTTAATCAGCCGTTTTCGCTATTTATTTTTTTTTTCTCATAAAGGAATGAAAAAGGAAAGAATTAAATTATAGATAGATTAAATATATTCAATTAGCTATAATGGCAAAAAAAAAATTGAATTTGGAAAAAGTGTCCTTCATTTTAAAATATATAACTGAAATATTTTATTTTTTCCACGCTTTTTTTATTATTTATTTATTTTTAAATTATGAAATAAAAAGACAATTACTAAATTATGCTAATCTGTTACTTATAGTTCATTATTAAGTGTAAAGAATTTTTATTACAATCTTTCCATTCCTAAAGCTAATAATCAAACTTGAAATTTCAAGCATGTACACAAGACCTCGATTTCGTATCAACTTTAATGTAAATTTTTATACTGAAATAAACTAGTCTGAACTCTACTACTTTGCGTTTCCTCGTAAATGATTGTGATCTACTTATATGATGATTTTCAATAAAGTCTGTGACATGTCAGCCACACCTGATTTGCTCATTTGGTGTGGAATGACCCTAATGCAAATGATTAAAATTATTAATATAATAGATATACGTAAACAATAATCCATACATTGGTGTTATTTAATATATATATATATATATATATATATATATTCTACACCTTATATACAGAGCTGCATAAAAGCTTTCGCATACCATTCTCCTTACTACAGGAAATCGTTAAATGGAAATTTTCAACTTAAATGTATGTAACTCTTAGATGAAGTAAATTTTGGATTGCATATTGTTAAGAGATACAAATCTCTACTTCACAACCAGAGCTGCTAAACAATTCGGATAGTTTTCTGATTATAGATGGAAACAGCTGAAATTCAGTTTTGAAATGCGTTGTATATTTCCAAATTGTTAAATGAGACGTAATTTCTTTTTTAAACGGTGCAGTTTTGTTACATTATTCTGGGTGTGTTAGAAAGTGCTTCATAAACTATATTTGACGCATGATTTTTTTCTTTCTTGTTGATACATGAATTCGCATGTTTTGGGGGAAAAGGAAATTCACCCCATTTTTCTTTGGCGTTTAAAAATGTAGTTCCATGTTTCTACAAGATCTCATTGTCTAGTCACCGTATTTGTGACTAGACAATATACATATAAGCCACTCCGATTGCGGTTATTGTAAAACATATACACTATATGGCCATTGATTATTGGACACTTGCGATTTTAGACATTTTGTTAAATATCTAGAAAAATACATGAGGAATCATCTCGAAACTCTTAGTGTATAAATATAATAGTATATGTCATACATCTCCGTGAAGATTTTTTTCCGAAACTCCATAGGGGACCGCCAACAAATTAAAAAAGAATGAATATTTTTTGAATAACCCTGTCAAAACTAATGTAGCAAAAGCGCTCAAACGCTAGATTATGATTGAATGCCTTATTGTAATACACTGTGTTCATTTTTATGCCAATAGCATGCATACTCGCATAGCAATTAAGGTTTTTATAAAAATGGTCCCAAATTTTTCCAAGTTTTTCCCTTATAACTTTCAGAGGTCTAGATATAAAATAATATTTTTTTCAGAAAATATGACAAACAACATTGCACACAGTACCTTGTAATCAGAATTAAAAAATAATAAAAATTGTATGAAAAATAAGTAGGTTTACTAAATAATTTTTTACTGCGCATGCGTCAAAGATATCAAAGTTTTATTTGCATATTATGTTAGCTAAATGTATAAAGCAACTTTTGTAAAAGTCTCAAAATCATAGCTTGAAAATTCTGAAAGTAATCGTCTATAGAAAAAGACCAAAATCCGTTGTTTCCAAAATGAAGCAAAAAAATGAGGGATTTTATCCAAATGTAGTAGTACATCCCGTATTGTGTATTCAATATTGACACTAATCAATGAATATATGGATACAACCCCTCTTGTTTTTGCTTCATTTTGGGAATTACGGACTTAAAGCTTATTCAATTGACGATTATTTTCAGAATTTTCAAGTTATGATGTTGTGACTTTCACAAAAGTTGCTTTATACATTTAACTAACATAATATGCAACTGAAATTTTGATATCGTTGACGCATGCGCAGTAAAAAATTATTTAGTAAACCAACTCATTTTGTATACAATTTTCATTATTTTTTAATTCTAATTACAGAGTACTGTGTGCAATGTTGTTTGTCATGTTTTCTGAAAAAAAAATAATATTTTATATTAAGAACTCTGAAAATTATAAGGAAAAAACTTGGAAAAATTTGGGACCATTTTTATAAAAACCTTATTTACTCTGCGAGTATGCATGCTATTTGCATAAAAATGAACAAGGCGTATTACAATAAGGCATTCAATCATAATCTAGAGTTTGAGCGCTTTTGCTACATTAGCTTTGACAGGGTTATTCAAAAGATATTCATTCTTTTTTAATTTGTTGACGGCCCCCCATGGAGTTTCGGGAAAAAATCTTCACGGAGATGTATGACTTATACTATTATATTTATACCTTAAGAGTTTCGAGATGATTCCTCATGTATATTTCTAGATATTTAGTAAAATGTCTAAAATCGCAAGTGTTCAATAATCAATGGCCATATAGTGTATTGTAAAACATGAGTCTGGTTGGGCAGATTATGTCTTTTGGAATTTATTTTCCAAACCACAACTGTCACTAATAAGTGCTATAATGGCATGGATAGAGAAGATCTTTTTACGGTTTCGTTTATTGGACGAAACTCTTTTTGTCTCTATTTCTGTCTGTCACAGAGTCCATACACACAAACTATATAAGTCAGGGAGTTCAAATTTTGTGTGCTTACAGCTTCATACTTCTTGTCACACAACAAACCATAAAATTTTGAAAAAGACTGTTACTTTAATTAAAACATTCTTTTAATATCATCAGTTCACTTTTTGTTGCTGTTTTTAACTTTACTTTTAAAAGAAATGGAGCACTTCTGTTGCCACGATTACAAAATTGGTATTAAATAACTACAAAAAAAAAATTAATATTTCAAAAATTAATTAAAATGCAGCTTTTAAACAAAATTAAAGGGATATTTTGCTTCTATACGATGGTGTAAAAATTGAAAATGTGCGATACTTAAAAGTTTAAAAATTTACAGTAGCATAAATTTCAAAACTAAAATTTCATTTCAAAATTCAAAATGGTGCCGTCATATGCGTTTGGTACAGATACGTTTAGGCTTTATAATATAGATCGATAATTTGATGAGAACAGTTTTAATTTGATTAAAATAAATGACTTCCATTTATAATTATTTAATTGTTGTTTTTTTCTTCTAATTGTTGCACGCAAATTTAAATAGATATAAAAATTATTATATACGTAACACAATTAATGTTTTAAATAAATCACGTGAAAAACGTGCATATTTGTTTTTATTTCATCATATTACACCATATTTATCATCTATTTTGACACGCAAAATGATATATATATATATATATATATATATATATATATATGTATATATATATAATATATATATATATATATATATATATATATATATATTATTTATTAAATTCCTATATTAAATTACTAGCCGCCTCAGGTGATAAGTTTGGTCTCCCTTAAATTTATGCTCAGCTTTGCAATATTTTACTTTTATTTTTAAATATTACATACTAAATTTATTAAATATTCCTAGTTAAATATAATATTTTTAAAATAGGATAGTGGATAATTTCCAGGAAGCTCATTCCTAAATATATTGGTGCTGCCATATATGCAAGGAATGATTACTTTTATATTGACAATTTTCATTTGTTAATTTAATGATAAAGTGTTTTTAAGGAGATATTAAACGAAATCCTCTGTGCAATCTGCGATCACGCCTACTTATCCGCTTGCTTAACATTGTTAGTTTTGTTAAGGCTTAAGTAGTAAAATGCGGTTCTATACTGTAAGTATTCTTTTTCAATGTGGCAAATTTTTCATTCTCTGTGATACTCTGAAAGTTTAATAAAGAGATTTTCAGGATAAAGAACCAATTGTACACTTTACTTATAATTAAACAGCATGCTTTTCGACCATGTGGTAAGTACTTAACGAAGGCTGCAAATCTACTATCTCAATGATGTCGAAGAAAGTACACTGTAAAAAATAAAGAGTTTTATCACATTTATTTTGGTTGTGTGAAATGTGAAATAAGGTGTAAATATAATATTTTTTGATTGTTAATACCAAAATAAATATTACGATACACTTTGAATGTTCTGTCACACCTCTTTTTAAAAAATAGGCGTTCTGAATTACTCGAAATTGTTATAATTCACTCTTTGAAAGACTTAATGGAATTCATCAACACCAAGGCAGGTGGTTTCTTAATCGAGCGAGACAACAAGGCGGTGATTTCGTAGCGCGGGATTATGGGATATGCAAAATGGCGCCGTGGTTGAAATATTCTGTTGTGTTCCGTGTAAAAATTAAAATGTTGTGTGAATTCGGATTATATTTCGCAGTAATAATAAATGATTAAAAAATTGTTGACATAGTTCATACTAAGCACTTTTATCGACTTACAGCTGTGATTATTTTCATTTGCTTGGACAATTTACAAACTCAGTAATAAACATCTATTCTATGATGGCCGTAACATAAACAGCTGCAACGCAGTGTTTTTGCAAAGTTTTGGATTTTTTTCAAATAAGTAAGTGACGATTATTTTCTTTCTGTCTTGTATACAATCACTCTTAATTCTCTGTAAAAGCTTGCATTTGTGTTATTTGTTTTATGCATATATGTATAAATAAATACATAATACTTGCAAAATATGATTTTGCAGACTAGCTATTTCGATATTTTAAAAATTAAAATTATTTAATAATATAAAAGACGTAAAGTTGTCACTTTCGTACAGAGCATTAAAATATTTAGTTTTGATTTTATAGTGTTTTACTGCTTTAAATTCCGAGTAACTTGAACTAATAGGAGTATTAAATAAACATAGTGTTATATCTTGTTTTAAACATCCATTTTTTCAATTTTTATTTGTATTTTGGTGTGTTTTTAGAAGCAATATTAACATCGTCAAAAATTTCATTATTTTTATTTTGTTTTTTTTAGATGATGATACTGAAAGAGTTAAAGAGATTGTCATGCTTTTATTTTTCTATTTAGTAAATTAGTAAAACATAATTAAAATGATCATTAATGCCATTTGAATTTGAGAATTTTGAATTTGAGGAATATCTTAGAATTTCCATGAAAGGGGGGGGGGCCGGTAAGGTCAGCCAGAGCTATGTGAAACTGGTGGCGAAAGGGGCTGTCGCCCCGGGCGTGGAAACTGAGGGGGCGCCAAGTTTATGTTATTATTGCCTTTTGTTTCTTCTCTTTTTGTAAAAGAAATTATATATATAAACATATTGAAATTTTTTTTTGTGAAAAAAACATACATTTTCAAAATAGCATGTTACTTCATTCTTGGAATCCAAAAGTGGTTATACAATACTGTTAGATACATTTTTTCCACATATGTTTTCCAGATCACCTTTGCCAAAATATAAGTGCAATGTTCTTTTATATTATTTAGTTGTAATATTAAATCTTTTAAAATTCCAAAATAAACGAAAAACATGTATTTAATAGAATTTATTTGTACTTTTACACTTTTCAATTTTGCGACACCTGTGACAAACAGAAATGGTGATGGGGGGGGAGATCAAAATGAAACCTCGCCCCGGGTGCAATTTTCTCTTTGTACGGTGCTGTGTTCTGCAAGTAATCTTCTGGCAGATCCACGAAATAAAGAATGTTAAACATACATTATAAATGAGACTATATCAAAATTTAGAAGTGCTGCAGCTACATTCTGCCACCTCCCCCCACCAACCCTCTAAACATAGGACCTATATAAAGACATTTTTAAGTATGTAAATGAAGCAAATTACATTGTTTACTAACTGAGTATTATGTTTCAAATGCACGTTTTAATAAATTACCTCAATTAAAAGGGAGTTTAGCATCCTCTTTGCATGAAACTAATTATTTTAATTTTTGGCTGTGTTAAATTCAAAATGTAATCTTTAAATTATTTTTTATTTTGCTGTTAAAGTCATGTAAATATTAGGAAATTTCCTTTTTTACCATCTACTTTTTTATTGTATTTTAATAAATGGTAGCAAAATAAAAAATAATTTAAAAATTACATTTCAAATTTAATACAGCCATAATTTAAAATAAATAGCTTCACGCAAAGAGGATGCTAAACTTCCCTTTAATTGAGACAACTTATTATAACGTACATTTTAAACATATTACTTACTTTACACCTAAAACGGTGGCAACTAAATTGCCACTAAAAATGGTGTTTGTTTATACCATTTGATAGTTGGTGGCTCATTACACCAATTTACAAGTGGAACTTCATTACACCACTTGGGGTGGCAACATAGTTGCCACCCTTTTTGGTGTAAAGTAAGGGAGTTCTTTTTAACAGTGTACAGTATAATTTAATATAGGAGAGACTAGGGATGACTGATCATACGGGAGGATTGACCCACTCGTTCATTTTCATATTTAAATGTGTTTCAGATTTTCATTGCTAGATGGCAATCAAAGCTAATGAAATGATCAAACAACAACATTCTTCCATGTAGATAATTGAAACAGGTGTTGACATAATCAGTTGTCATTCTTTTTCAACATAAAATGTGAGTTATTTAGAAATACGTCATATGAGTTTTTAGGTAAAGCATGACATAGAAATTAAAGTAAGTATGTTTTAATTAATGAACAAATACTGAGCTTTCATTATAAGTTAAGTTTTTGCTGTAAATAAGGCTTAAAATTGCTATGTGCTATTAATTACAAAATGGCTTCATGGAGAGGCTTGATCTAAGTAATGTGACGGAGGTTTGACCATGGTGAAAGCTTCTTTAATTAAGTATTTTTCGAAATCTTTTTATTATTAATCTCGGTATATAAAATTTTAGTATTCAAATTTGTAAGAAAAAAAAATGTAAATTAATTTCCTAAAGCTGCAGGAGCCATACAAAAGAAAGTTCTTAAAATTAATCTTTAACTGATGAGACAGAAATTATCACATGTCTATTATGAAGTGGTTTGTCAGACTTTAACATCAAAAATTAATTTAAAGCGATATTAACTGATAAGATAGTGTTTTTGTACTTAACAATTTATAGAGGATTGTTATAATTAAAGTGAACCTATTCATTTTTCATTGGTGATAGTACTAAAGTTTTAAATGACAAGATTTCGCTAGTGTTTGCATTTAAATTGAAATTTACTAGTTAAAGTGTAACAACTGAAAGAAAGCAGCGGTCTGTGAAGCCAGTAACATCGATTAAAAAACAAAAAAATCCTGTTCTGTTCTTTTCTTTTTTTTAAACTGTTAAATTGGGTAGCATAGGTATTCTGCGTTTCTGAAACTTATATCACTTATTTAGACCTTACAGAATAAATATATTAAGTATTTTTAAACTTGTTTTATTTATATACTTGTATAATATTGCCAATGTTTCAATATAAAATACAATGGAACAAGTCTCCTTTATGGTGGGTCAAGCGTTCCATATGTGGGGAGCATTGTCTCGTTATTTTCCCATGCTTAAAATCGATATTTTTTCAAATTTCAAATTTATTGCATTTACGTCATAGTTTTATTCTGATAGCACATATTATAACGAATAAAATGATACATTAAACTTTCTTCTAGGACCAGTATTTAAAAAGTTAAAAATCATTTTGTAAATGATGGGTCAACCCTCCGTAGTCTCTTCAAAATGAAGTTGGTCAGAATTCTTGAATTACAAACTACTGTGATCGTTTCTGTTGCAACTTTATAATAAAGCTAGACAGAAAGACAATTATTGTTATTACTGAAAACTTCTCGTATTTGTTACAAAATATTGTATCGTAAAAAGCCTGATAGGACCAATATTATAACTTATGTGCTTACGTCGAAAATTGTGTGTTCACCAAAAAAATTCTTAGTGACAGATCGCAGAATCTAAATATAGGTATTGGTTATTTCAAATTAATCTATAACTATTAGACTATAGAGTATCTAGTAGACTTAGAGTATCTAGTAGTGTACTTCATGTACACTACTAGAGTCGGCTCTCGTTAATTCGAACTCGACGGGACCACAAGAAATGTTGGAATTATCCGATGTTCGAATTATGGAAAGTATGAGATGAAAGCATGCTTAATATGATACTATTATAAAGGAATTAATATTTTAAGGTTTTTTTAAATTTATTTCGTCTATTATCATCAGAATTACCTTATTATTAAATTAGAATGTATAAATACATAAACCAATTAAAATATTAGAAAAAAGCACAATGGAAAAAGAAATTTAAGCGTCACTTATGAACAGACGAAGCATTAAGACAGTGGATATCAAATGCATGGGATTATACGTCGATGATCGGCTTTTAAATTTTTTTTATTTTTTTATTATGATCGGCTTTTAAAAAATTGTGAAATATTAAACTATTTTTTTAAGTCGCTATTTCCTTATAAACAGGTTTCCATACATTTCCCCTTGATTAAGAAATTTTAAGGTAGAATTAACTGTTGTTAAACATCTATTGGCTATTTACAAGTTTGAATAAATAAAATCTGTTAAATAATGAAATACACAGAGCCTTTGCCTCCTGGTATTTTTTGAATTTTTGCGGTATATATATATATATATATTTTTTTTTTAAAGACATTTTAAATTTGTTTTTTAAATCTGATGTCATTTTCACTAAATTTTTCTATTTTTTTAAAAATATTTACGAAAAAATACTTTTGTTGATTAAAAGGATATATATATATATACAGGGTGATTCCAAATTTTTTTTACAATAAAAGAGGGGTGATAGTACTCATCAAGACAAACAATATTAAATAGGAGACCAAGGGTCCAAAACGCTTTCCTAAGGAGATAGCCGCCATTAAATTTTAGGGACCAAAATTTCAAATAAACATAAAAAACGGAAAAATCGGTCGATTGATTTGCGGTTTTCACTAAAATTATTCTTTATGTCGGCATTTTCTTGAAATTAAATTATAAAGATAAATTTCAAAAAATGCCGATAGAGGGCGCTTTAGACTTTAGAGTAACGAACAACTATTTTTTGCCGGTATGTTTTGCATCTCACTAAATGTTTTCGTAAGTTTACTCTCAAACTTAAATTTTGAGCTCAAAATTTGTAGTTGGGAGTGGTTAAGTAACACAAACTGAGCTGTGTTCAGAGGTTTCAAATTTCAAATGATTAAAAAAAACGGAAAAATTGGTCGATTAATTTGCGGTTTTCACTAAAACTATTCTTTATTTAGGTATTTTCGAGAAAATAAATTATAAACATAATTTTCAAATAATGCCGATAGAGGGCGCTTTAGACTTTGGAGTAACGAACAACTATTTTTTGCCGTTATTGTTTGCATCTCTTTAAATGATTTAGGAAGGTTAGACTTAAACTTAAATTTTGAGCTGAAAATCTGAATAGTAGGGAGTGGTTACCCAGCTAAAAATGAACTCTAGTGAAACTGCAAAGAAAATGCAGTTGCGAAACTGTGGTGATTTGGCACAAATCACTGCAGTTTTTTCGAAGTCAACAACTACAAAATCACTACAGTGAATGTATAGTTCATAACTACACATTTTCTGCAGTGAATTTGAAGTTAAATGCCCCTCCCACCCAAAAAAATTGGCTCTGCTGGCGCCATCTATTGACCATACTGGTAAGCTTCCTTTTTAACATTTCAAAGGCAGATTTTGACTGTGGAAATAGTTGTACTCGAACTGACGATCCCAGGTACAGGAGAGACACGCTTTGACCACTTGCCCGTTGGGACTTGTGTGATTAGTGTTGTGCGAGGTATAAAGGGGAGGCATTTCAATTAAAGGTTATTTGTTGCAAAAGCTGAATGGCAGGCAGAAAAATTGGATGTTTAAAAGTGCTTTTATTTTATTATTTATTTATTTATTGTAATTCGTTTATGTGGGCGTGTATTTTAAAAACAATTTAATATTAAATGAATTAAACAAATACTTTAGCGAATTAGCTAAAGCAAATGAATTGGTTTTTCTTCTGAATTTAAAAATCAGTAAATATTTAATAAAATAGTTTTATTTTTAGGCTAATTGCGAAAATAATAATTTTTTTATTATGAATTATAATGTAATTACATGCGTTGTGTTAATTTTATAAAATATATATTTTTGACATGGAAGTACTTACTTTAATAAATTATGGGTCGGTAATTAATATTTTTTTACTTATAATAAAAATTCATTTTATGTCGTTTAATGATACGGTAAAACATATTTATTATTATTGTGTTAGAACAATAATTTGTTATTTATAAACATTTTTTAATTTAAAAATTAAATATATATATATATATATATATATATATACAGTAGACTCCCTCAAATCCGCACTCCTAAAATCTGCAACTCTCTAAAATCCGCACATATTTTACAGATGTAAACAATGAAACAGTCAGTTCAGATGTAGGTGCAAAATTTCACTTTTTTAGTTTTATATCAATTCCATACATTTTTTTATTTATAATTTTTGTTAAGGTTATTGAATTGATGTTTTTTCATGAAGAAAGAATAATTTATTTCTGAAAAAATAAAGATATTGCTGATATCATTGGTAATCACAATCTTACCACATATACTTATGTATTATAATCAAGCTTTTTTAGTTATTAAATCTGGCTAAACCTGAAATAAAGCTTCATTATTTTATGATCCTGATGTGAATTAGTAATGTACTTTTATGAGGCAAGTTTCATTGAATAATTTAGGAAAAACACATTTCATATTTATAATGAATGTCAAGTTAATAATCATTAATTGTACATTAATGATTATTAACTTGACCTTTGCTTTTAGTATTTTAATCATTTTAAAAATTATCTAAATTTTTATTATTTTAGTTTATTACTTATTTTAATATTTTAGTATATTGTAAGCATTCATTATACTTTTGATTGCATTATTAATTACATTCAAATTACTGTTTAAAAATTGTAAACAAAGCAATGACCAGAAATCCGCAAAATTCTAAAATCCGCAAAACCTCTGGTCCCAAGCTGTGCGGATTTGAGGGAGTCTACTGTATATATATATATTTGTAGTGAGTTTTTTAAATAGGGAATATTTCTGAATCTTTCTTGCAAATTAAAAAAAATAAACGAATTTTAGATGTTTTTCTGACAATATAATTTTTTTAGGAATTAAAATGTAATTAAATGTGTTAATTTAAGAAATATATATTTGTAAAAAGTAAAAATTAATTTTATAAAATAAGAATATAATATTGTGTTAGAATAATAATTTGTTATTTATAAACTTTATTTAATTTAAAAATTAAATAAAAATAATATATATATATATATATATATATATATATATATATTGGTAGTGAGTTTTTTAAATGGGGAATATTTCTGAATCTTTCTTGCAAATTAAAAAAAGAAACGAATTTTAGAAGTTTTTCTGATAATATAATTTTTTAGGAATTATAATGTAATTAAATGTGTTAATTTAAGAAATATATATTTGTAAAAAGGATAAATTAATTTTATAAAATAAGAATATAATATTGTGTTAGAATAATAATTTGTTATTTATAAACATTTTTTAATTTAAAAATTAAATAAAAATAATATATATATATATATATATATATATATATATATATATATATTGTAGTGAGTTTTTTAAATGGGGAATATTTCTGAATCTTTCTTGCAAATTAAAAAAATAAACGAATTTTAGAGGTTTTTCTGATAATATATTTTTTTAGGAATCATAATGTAATTAAGTGTGTTAATTTAAGAAATATATATTTGTAAAAAGGAAAAATTAATTTTATAAAATAAGAAGTTCATAATTAATAACTTTGAATTAGAATAAGGACTCATTTTATGTCATTTTTATTTTTTAATGTAGCATATGTTTTTAATGATTATGTAGATATATTTGATTGTTAACTTATTTGCATTTTTACCTAAAAATAAAATAGGAACATTAATTTAATTTTCTTCTTTTTTTTTTTCTTTGGTAAATAATTTTTTACAAAAGGAAATTTCTGATTTTTTTAAATTTTAATATAAAAAATGACTAGATTTTTCAATATATTTATGACTTGTAAAATAATTTTAAAACTTTTAATAATTTAATATTTGCATGAAATAAGAAACTTTGATGTGCTTTTAAAATGAATACATGATTAGAAAATTCACTTCAATTAACTCATGAAGTTTTTTTTTCTTTCTACGATTCATTAAGTTTAGATCGAATAATAATTTTAAAGAGCGATTTAAAAAATTATTTGATGATTCAAATATTTGTATGTCGATTTCAAAATGAAGTAATAGTAAATTAATTGCAAGTAATTTTCAGGGATGAAGATGGAAATGTATGGGGACAGGAAGCAGAGGAGCTCGTTGGATTTTAAAATTTAATTAAATAAAATTTCCTCTTTTTTTTTCCAAAAACCCAATGTAAATTTTTCGAGTAACTTAGAAAGAAAGAAAAAGAAATTTTCAATTAAGGAGGGGGTTGTAGACTCATTGCCCCTCCCTGGATTTTGAAATTTAATTAGCAATTTTTCCTCCAATTTACAAAAGCATAATAAAATTTATTCTTTTAGTGTGAATTAAATAAAGAAAAGAAGAATTTTTCGTGAGGGGTGGGGGAATAGATGAGCCATTTTCCCTCACTCGATTTTGAAATTTAACTAATTTTTTTCTCCGATTTTTGAAAAAATACTAAAATTTAATCTTTTTCTTTAGCTTAAAATATAAGAACTAAGAATTTTCTGTTAGGGGGAGGAAGGTAGAGGAAAGTATTTGCCCCTTCCTAAAAAAAAAAAAAAAAATATATATATATATCTATATATATACATTAACAAAATTTTTCTTTTCTGATATTTTCTAAAGCATAGTAAAATGTATAATTTTCAAGAAATTTACAATAAAAAGTAAGAAGAAATTTCGCATTAAGGGGCTGGTGAGTGAAAGGCCCATTGTCCCTCATAACTTTTGAAACTTAATATATTTTTTCTCTGATTTTGATAAACCTCGCAAAATTTATTCCTTTAGAGTAACTTAAAATAAAGGAACTAAGAAATTTCCGTTGTATGCAGGGGACACAGGTAGTCGCTACCCCTCACTGGATTTCGAAATGTAATTTAGTGAAATAATTTTTTTTTCTCTTAGCTTAAAATAATAAAGGAACTAAGAATTTTAAGTTAGGGGGAAGGAAGCATAGATAGGGACGCCCATATGTCTGAATTTAAAAAAAGAAATGGATTTTAATGTATTAAAACTTGTAATTTCCAAGTAACAAAACAAAGTAGGAACTAATAAATTTTTTACTACGGAAGTGGCTCGATGGGATAAGAAATCCCTAGTTCGATTTTGAAGCATATTTGAAATTATTTTTCTCCAATTAAATTCTGTGAATTTATCGGACAATAACTACAGTTATACGAGAGATGCATCGGAAATGTACTTCTAAATTAATGGTTGGATAATAACTTCAAATTCACTGCAGTGATTCTACGGTTATAAAGTCTTATATATTTTTTAATTTTTGATTATAAAATGACTTTATAAAAACTACAGTGTTTTCAAAGTTAATAGCGCACATAATGTTTAAAATAAATTACTGCAAAATCACCTTTAATTAACTACAAAATAACTGAAGTGATTTTATAGTTGATATTGCACTACAGAAAGACTAGAGAAATTTTAGAAAAACCTCAAAAACACTTCACTTCTACAAAAAAACTGCAGTTCATTTTTAGCTGGGTATGTAGCACAAACTGAACTGTGTTCAAGGGGGAGGGGGAGGTTCAAAATTAAAGTAATTATAGAAAATGGAAAAATCGGTCGATTCGTTTGCGGTTTAAAATAAAACTATTCTTTAAGTCAGTATCTTCTTGAAAATAATTTTTAAAGATAAATCAAGGGCGCCTTAAACTTCAGAGTAACCAACAATTCATTTTAACCATTATTTTTTGGTTTTAATTAAATGCTTGCAAAAGCATTTTAAATGTTCTCGGAAGCTTAGATTTAAACTTAAATTTTGAGCTCAAATCCTGAATCGTTATGAGGAGTTAAGAAGCGCAAACTGAAGTGTGTTCAGGAGTTAAAATTTAACCCTCTTTCCTCCTCGAGCACAATTCAATTTTTCGCTACTTAAACACTCCAAACGATTCGGAATTTCAACCCAAAATTTAAGTCTATGCATTTGACAGCATTTAATGAGATTAAAAAAATAACAGTTAAAAATAGTTGTACGCTACTCCAAAGTCTAAGGCGCCCTCTATCGGCAATTTGTGAAATTTATCTTTAAAAATTATTTCCAGAAAACATTGATTGATCAAGAAAGCTGCTGATTTAAAAATTAGTTTTAGCAAAAACCGCAAACGAATCGACCAATTTTTCCGTTTTTTACAATTATTTAAAATTTGAACCCTCTGAACACAGCTAAGTTTGTCTACTTAACCACTCCCAGCTATTCAGATTTTGAGCTCAAAATTTAAGTTCAAGTCTAAGCTTACGAAAGCATTTAAAAAGATGCAAAAAATAACGCCAAAAAAGAGTGTTTCGTTACTCCAAAGTCTAAAGCGCCCTCTATCGGCATTTTTTGAAATTTATCTTTATAATTTATTTTCACGAAAATACCTAAATAAAGAATAGTTTTAGTGAAAACCGCAAATCAATCGACCGATTTTTCCGTTTTTTATAATCATTTGAAATTTGAACCCTCTGAACACAGCTCAGTTTGTGTTACTTACCCACTCCCAACTACAGATTTTGTGCTCAAAATTTAAGTTTGAGTCTAAGCTTACGAAAACATTTAATGAGATGCAAAAAATACCGGCAAAAAATAGTTGTTCGTTACTCCAAAGTCTAAAGCGCCCTCTATCGGCATTTTTTGAAATTTATCTTTATAATTCATTTTCAATAAAATACCGACATAAAGAATAGTTTTAGTGAAAACCGCAAATCAATCGACCAATTTTTCCGTTTTTTACAATATTTGAAATTTAAACCCTCTGAACACAGGTAAGTTTGTGCTACTTAACCGCTTCCAACTATTCAAATTTTGAGCTCAAAATTTAAGATTAAGTCTAAGCTTACGAAACCATTTAATGAGATGCAAAAAATACCGGCAAAAAATAGTTGTTCGTTACTCTAAAGTCTAAAGCGCCCTCTATCGGCCTTTTTTGAAATTTATCTTTATAATTTAATTTCAAGAAAATGCCGACATAAAGAATAATTTTAGTGAAAACCGCAAATCAATCGACCGATTTTTCCGTTTTTTCTGTTTATTTGAAATTTTGGTCCTTAAACTTTAATGGCGGCTATTTCCTTAGGAAAACGTTTTGGACCCTTGGTCTCCTATTTAGTATTGTTTGTCTTGATGTGTACTATCACCCCTCTTTTATTGTAAAAAAAATTCGGAATCACCCTGTATATATTCCACTTTAAATTTACAAGAATAGTTTAAAAGATCATATCAGAATATGGAGTAAATTTCTCTTCTAAATATGGCACATTTAATATTTTCTTTCTTTTTTAATATACACATGTTAATATAGTTTTATGACGTCGTTTTAAATATTTTCCCACTATTAACTGGTAATCATTTAATTCTCATATGAAAGTTTTTATTTTTTTTATATTCGTGTTAGTGCGTGTGAATATATTTTCTTCTAATCTGAAGGACATATTATTCTTTGATTATTTAGCAACATTTTAAATTTATAACCATTTTTAAAATATGTAAAAAATGTCTCTCAAAATTCTTAAAATTTCAAATTAAAATGGAAATAAAACCTCAAAAAATGAGTCAAATTAAAAAAATAAATGCAGCCTGCACAACGGGAAATTCTAATGTATATAATGATCTAAAAATTATATATTCCTATGGATAATTTTTGCTTCTACAGAACTGTTTTAATGAAACGATTTTGACCAACTTTAACAATGAATATCTATTCAAATAGTAATTCGATTTAAAAATTGTCTGCATGTGTTTGCGTGTTGATCAAACATTTTTTTATAATATTATTAATTTTCATATACAGTGGAGTCTCTCTATAACGAAACTCCATACATCGAATTTCTCTATATAACGAATTTTTTGTAGGAACGGTCCCCTTTTCGCATGATTACATTAAAAACAGTCTCTATATAACGAAATATCTATCTCCATATAACGATTTTTTTCATGAATTGGTCTTGATTTATTCAGTTGTAAAAACGCTTCGAAATCATATAAAATCAATTTTCCGTCACTTATTTTTGATTTATCGCTCAGTGCTGAGATTTTTTTATATTACTTCTCTCCTTGTTCTTTAAATCCAACAAATTCTTCCCACCTCCCACACACCTTTCAACATTCTTCTCAAAATAGAGTAAATTAAATTGTTACACATATAACAGAAAAATCTAGGAGAGGCACAAAAGAGAGGCCTTCAAATGGAGGAAAATCTTAACTACAATTTTTCCTTCCTTGCTAAAATTTGAGCATTTTTTTGAGAGCATAACAATTTTAAAATCAAAACAACAAAAAATTACAGATTTGTTCGTCTGAAATTAATGCAAGTCTTCCTTATTTGATTTTCATTAAGCTTTCAAATAAATGGCTGTTCCCTTTTTTGAAACTGCTTAAATAATTAAGAAATAAAATGTTAGGTTAATATTTACTTTTAAACATTTCAAATTCTTAATTAAAAACATAAAAGGTAATATTTGTTCAAAATTTACACATTAAATACGATGTTTAACATCATTTTCTATACATCGAATTTCTCTATGTAACGAATTTTTTTCTCGAACGATGTATTTCGTTATTTAAAGACTCGACTGTATTTGTAAGCAGTGACTTTCTTAACATTAGTGAAGAAATGTCTTAGGAAAAAAAATCATTGCCAGCGGCGCTGACAGTGTTAGTTACTCTTTTTTAGAATATAGAGAAACCCGGAGGTCTGAAAAGGTTATGCTGCAATAAGAGACCGCTGAAAGCCTTGCAGAAAGCCAGTGGAATAGATAAAGGGGGGGGGGGGAGTTCCGCCCCGGATGTCACCCTTTAATGGGTGACACCCAGTCTTTATTTGCAAAGATATATATATATATATATATATATATAATCTTATAATATTTTGGAAAGGAATTCTGAAATAAAATTTTTTGCACACGATGCAATAGAGTTAGTTTTCTTTTCTTTAAGAGTTTGAAATTTTATACAGAATGGTGTTTCTAAATAAGACATGCATCAGGGAACAAAAACCTACCCAACCAACGAGTGGGTAGCAAAAGGAAATTTTAAAAGAAAGAATTTTCTTCTACATATCGATACCGCATTGATTTATGCGGACTATGGGTTGAGTAATAAATCGCTCCTGTTGGATGTTTTGATGGATTGGAAGTGGCATGATGCCATTTACATCCGCCCCGGGGGCCACACATCCTAGCTACGCCACTACAGAAAGCTCTCTTGCATAATACACTGTATTGTAAAAAAAAAAAAAAAAAAAAAAATTAAGAAAATATGTTACAAACACGAACGAAAGTATCCACATTTCTTCTTCCGAATTATCCTCGATTTCGAAACGCGTAGTTTAAGATCATTAAAAATGTTGGGTTTTCAAGCGAACACTATTCTGCAATTTTTTATCCATTAACTAAATCGTGCTTGCCCGTTGAAATAATGAAAATTTGGAAAATAAATTTAAGTTCCATTACTTTAAATACAAAAGATGAAAGTAATATTAAGATATATTTTTCGATGATATTTTTACGGCACGAAATTGAAAGCGAAGCGAAGAAAAAGTCCGTTTGGCTAGAAGTGGGTTTAATCTAGAAAAAGTAAGATTAAAAGCATCGGAGATAGATAAATATTTGAGATTTCGTGAAGAATTTTCGAAAACAAAATCTCTTTCGTTTTTACATATTTGTGGAAAAAATTCCGAGCGTTTTATATACGGAAGGAAACAAAAACATTATAATTACCTATCAAATATATTGTTGAACCAGATTTGGCCAGAAATACAGCTGCAACCCGCAATAGCATGCATTCCATAATTCCTTGGTAGATGCCTGAAACACATACACTGTTGAAAATCTTGTCCTAGTTTGAACCAAATTTTCGTGCCCAATAGCTGCCACTGTAAGATGGTGAAACATGAAACAATATTTGGAGCTCCTATTGAAGCATAGTTCCAATATAGTTGGAACGAGGTTGAAATAGAAACTTCCAAATATTGTTTAAAAATGAAGCTGGTGTTATACACAATTGAAGTGAAAAAACTTCTTTAAACACCATAAAATAAGTTAACTGCGCAAGGCCTTTCGAAAGAACTTAGTCTTTCTTCGTCAGGCGCAAAAAAAATATGTGCGTCTACAATGAACGTAGCGGCACGACTGAAGGGGAATGCGGGAGGGAGAGAGAGCAAGCAGAAGGAACAGCCAATAGGAAAGTAGAAGGCAACAACCAATCACGGAAGAGCATAAACAAAACTAGATAAACAATGAAGGAGAGGAAAGGAAGAAAGGGGGAAGGGAAATGGGAAAATAGCGGGGTAAATTAAAAAATTAACTAAAAGGAGAGATTAAAATGAAATAAAATGTACGTAAAAAATATATAAATTAGTAATAATAATGAATAAGGAAAATAAATAAATAAATAAATAAAAATAAAAAATTGTTTACAATTATAAACACACATATAAAAAATTTAAAAAATTGTATACATAATATATAAAAAAATAATAAAAATTAAATGATAAACTTATTTATGAAGCAGTGCTGAAAAGATTCTTCCAGGCAACGGAGAGCGTTTTAGAAATTTCAAGCTACTAGGCACACTGTTAAAAATAAATCTGTGAATTCACGGTGAAACTACCGGCAGCAAAGTAGCCGAACTTTTACCGTTACGTTAGTAGATTTTCCATTATGGGAAGTACAAGAAAGGAAAACTCCGCTTGAAGAAGCAGTAACTTTCCGTTATAAAGTTTGATTTTTAATAATAATAATTTAATATAATTTTTTTAATTAATGAATCGATTAATCGTCAAAGAATTCGAAATTACCGAGTGATTTTAAGCTGCTATGTTATTTTACTTAACTATTATTATTTTGTATAATTTAGTCTTGAGGATAGAAACCGGAACTTTTTGATAGCAGAACAAATCTTTACGAACGGAGCCAAAGCGGCTGATACCAATTTGTACAAAGTATGTCTTTTATGAGTTAGTGGGAAAATCTGTTGTGCTTTTTAAAGATTTCCTTTCAAATATATTCCTTAGAATATTTGTACACGGTTTATTTTATTTTATTTTAGACTGATGCATAATATTTATTATTTTTAAAATCAATTTTAATTTTTTTAAATAGTTTAAACTAAAAAAAATCTCTGTTTAAAATCATTTTTTTTTTTTGAATGAATGAATGAATGAAAAGGGTTTTTATTAACAGGTTTTTCACAAAAAAGTATAGAAAATTTTTAGAAATTGTCGTACAATATATATTTATTTTTTTAGCTAATTAATTAAAAGATTTTTTAATAAGAAATAAGAGAAAAATAAACAGAAAAAATACAATTTAAAAGGGATTTTTTACGTTTCCATTATTCCATGGCGCCAGTGGGACCCGAGCCCGCAATCTGCGCTCGGAGGCTATTAGCGGTGTGGTGCTTTGTCCACTCGGCCATGGAGCCCCACACACAACGGAGTGTCTCCGTTTTTTGTTTCTATTTCCATCCGTTTCGTTATTTTCAGGAAATATGGTGGAATTTTGCGATTTGTAACGGAAAATGCCCTTTTGTTGTGGAAAGGGACTTTTTGTGTGAAATTCGGGAAAAAAAATGTTCATGAATTTCAGAATTTTTTTAACAGTGCATTTTTTTGCTAAACTAAATTTTCCTATTATATAGTATGTATATTAGATGACAGATCAAATACAGGGCTGTTCAATAGTACTGGAATACATATTTGGCTGTATTTGGCTTTATAACCTTATTTACCTAAATAACAAAGTTTTGTTAAAAATTTCCTGAAGCGCTGGAAAGTACTTCATAATCTATGCTTAACGCATGATTTTTCTTACTTGTTAACAATTGTTGTGAGTTATATTACGGCGTCATAAATATTTCCTTGATAATAAGAAAAGCATTTTTTGAATATTAAAAAAAGAAATAAAACTACTTTGGGGTCAATAAACGTTTAAAACGTTAATTAAATAAAAAAAAAAAAGTTTAAAACGATACATTTAAAATGTCTTATGTGAAACTGCTTTCGCATAGAGTTGTTAAAAAATAGCGGGTCGAGAAGACTCTATTTGCATAATTCGTTTTATATTAGCTTATTTGAAAATGTTTAACTCATCTTATTTAAACAAAGACGGAAAAATACTTTTAACTAGAGCAATCCATTGATACCGATGGCATTTTATTCAAATATAAAACTCAACTTATTACCAAACCGGACTAAACTCATAGCCGAAGAATCAAATACTCCTTGTAAATACTCCTTGTAGCCAAGAACTCTCTCTCGAATATGGTGAAAAAACTCATGAGCCAAAAGACAATATGCCTTTCAATTCCACTGAATGCATCTATTACTGCACATAGCTAGCACATATAAACTGTCACCTAATTAACAATATATATGCGAAATTTCAAAAGTCACGTCTCCAGTAAACTGTAAAAAAATCTGTAAAGTTTCTAAAAGTTTTCTGAGAAACTGGGATTCCTAGAACTTTATCTGTAACGGTAACAGAAAAAAAAACATATAACACATACGGATTTGCACTCAAAATCAAAAAATCTAAGGTTACTAAGAATTTTTAGGAAACCGGGATTCCTTAAGTTTTTCATGTAACTGCAACCTAAGTTACAGACAAAATTTTAGTGTGATAGCTGTAATTTCAGCAGATTTGTTTGCAAAGTTACAGATTTCTGTAGCTTTAAAAAAAATAGTTTTGTAGATTTACATTTTTTAGATAAAATGTTAATAAGCATACGGATTTCAGCAACTTTATACACTGCTCAAAACAATTAAAGGATATTGCAGTTTTAGGTGGATTTTGTATCTGGGAAACTTTTTAGCTGATTGATACATGGTCGACAGACATAGTAGGTTATATGAAAATAAATTACACATGTTTGGCAAAAAAAAATGCATTTTATTGCGCATTTGTGTACAAAAGGAAAAAAAACACAATTTGTGCATATGAGAAAAAAAGAATAAGAAAAGGTGTTTTCTTCAAAGAAAATCATTTTCAGCAGGGGATATGGTTTCCACGGGCGGCCAGCAACGTTGAACACCTTTGAGGCATGGACTCAATTAGGCTATTAATGACGAGTTGGGGTATTTTGCCCCACTCTCCCAGAAGAGCTCTTTCCAGTTCTTGGAGAGTTTGTGGGGGTTGTTGGCGGCCAGAAACTCGTCTTCCCAGAGCGTCCCAAACGTGCTCGATTGAATTCATGTCTGGAGAACACGCTGGCCATTCCATTCGAACGATTCCTTCCTCGAAAAAGAAATCCTACACCAGGTTTGCATGATGTGGCCTGCAGTTATCGTCCATTAAAATGAAGTTATCTCCGATTGCTGCAGCGTAAGGGACTACAATATGTCTGAGGATCTCATCCCTATATCGGCGACCAGTCTGAGCTCCATCTCGAATGATGTAGAGGTCAGTGCGCCCGTCAATGGAGATGCCACCATATACCAACACTCCTCCACCGCCAAATCTGACACTTTCGTGCACGAACGCAGGATTATTCCTACTGCCACGGTCCCTCCAGATGGAAATACGCCTATTATCCGGATGCACAGAAAAACGGGACTCGTCATAAAACACAATATTGCTCCATTCATTTCTCCTCCAGTTATCATGCTCGGTTGCCCACTCCCTGCGGTCGCGACGATGCCTTGATGTTAATCTAACACATACCATCGGTCGGCGAGCATACAACCTACAGCATGGAGCCGGTTTCGGACAGTCTGAGTTGAAATCATGGTGCCTGTAGCTGAGCGAAGGTGTTGTTGGAGAAGAGTAGCGTTCATGTTTCGGTGTCTCCCATCTGTTAACGCTAAATACCGATCTTCATTGTGCGTTGTTGCCCGTCTACGACCTTGCCCTGGTTTCGGCCTGCACATCCACTCTCCAAAAAACGGTTCCAGATCCTGGAAATGACACTTTGTGACACTCCAATGGCTTGCGCTGCTTCGGCTTGAGTTTGGCCCCCTTCTAACCTACCAACAATTCTCCAAGCTTCTGAATCTCTCAAATGACTTCGCTGAGACATCGTACTCATCGAAACAAAGCAATCACTGAATGCCGATCATCTTTGTCTTCATTCTCTTTTATCCAGTTGAAAGTCAAATTTCATTCGCTGCCGCTGAAGCGACGTTTTTGACGTCGAACTCAAAATTTGCATACTCCACAGTTTGAAAACCAGAAAAATTTGCATTTGTGATTCTCTTCTTCTATTTTCGGCAAAAAAATTTCGTTTATATCTTTATTTTATATAAAACTTCAAATATCCTTTAATTGTTTTGAGCAGTGTATCTGTAGGATAATAGATTTTTTTTTACAGTGTAGGATAAAACCATGACGAGGAGCCATAGAATTCGGAAGTATCATCGCTGCAAAATTGATATATATATATATATATATATATATAAATTGATAATACAAAATCATACGAAAAAATCAGCTAGGTAATGTATAGGTTTGACAAACTGAAAAAAAAAAACTAAATTATTTATTATTAAAAGCTGTAATAATTCACCGTTTTCTCGGAAAGCCAACACTTAATCACAGTCCGGAGGTGAAAAAAAATGTTGTGATTTTTTTTAATGGCCGCTTTATTAAAATAGATATGATAGATTTTTCCGGCAATAAACGTGTTGTCATTCCAAGCTTTTCTGAAAGAGCATAAAACTTAGAACAGAAAAAGGATCAACGAGGGATAAATATCGCAGATGACGATAAACATTATAATATTTTAACTAGCAAAAGCCATGCTTTGTTTGGATTCGCGAAGCATTATTTCATTAGATAACTATTTGAAAGTAACAATATTTTTTTTAATGTTATTTGGTACTACTTGATAATCCCGTCAACCAAAAAGGTACCGCCAAACTAAAAGATTAAATGCCTATAATGATGATAAAAAATGTCACATTCCCTTAATATTAAACTTATATCACGTTCGTTACGCCGTCAAGTGATTTTTAATATGAAGTTTTATTTGTAATCTAATTAATGTTTTATTAATTAATTTATTCTTTTGTTATTTAAAATAAAAATTACACTAATTTGTTTAATTTGTCTAAAAGTTTGGCGATTTCTATAATTTGGCGAGATTGATTGACGGGATAACCAAGTAGTACCTACTATTTTTGAATCTTTATTAAACAAAAACGCTACCTTATATTTTGGGGTATCTTAATTTTAGTAATGTAAATTCAGTCAAATAACTAAGAATTTCCTCGGAATTTAGTATTTTTGACATAAAACTGGCATAAATATACATTTTTTCCATGCAAAATTTGTCATTTTCTTTAAAATTTTCAACTAAAAGCTCTTTTTTAAAGATTTTTTATATTTTCCATTTTGATATCTAACAAAAATGGGTACTACTTGGTTATCCCGTCGACCAATTTCGTCAAATAATACAAATCACCAAACTATTAGCCAAATTGTAAAAATTGACGAATATTTTTAAAAAACGAAAAAACAAATAAATTTGCAAAACATTAATAAAAATAGAAATAAAAAGTCGAATTAAAAATCACTTGATGACATAACCAGCACTTGTATTATCTTTAATGTCGAGAAATGTGAACCAATTTGAATAAATCGGTTTATCTTTTGGGCTACGCTATCCAAAACCAAAAGTAACATTTAAATATATATTTTTGCGTCATTGTATCTATTTGCATATATTTAACTTAGTTTGGCTACAATGACGCAAAAATATTTATTTAAATGTTACTTTTGGTTTTAGATAGCGTAGCCCAAAAGATAAACCAATTTATTCAAATAAAACATTTCAGTGCATTATATATATTCAGTGAAAGTTATGTATTTAACAGTGTATTGGAAAATGAAAAGTATTATTTAGATATGTAAATGTATTTAGATAATAAATAAATAAATAAATGGAATTTTAAAACATCGTTTAAAGTCTCATCAAGGCGTCACTTAAATTTTGATATCATAACTTTTAAGATTCATATTTCGAAATTATGAAAGATGTAAATGATAAAGCATTAATGAATAAATTTTAATATATATATATATATATGTTAATAGCATAGTGTCACATACATTTTGATATCATTAGTTTTAAGTATCAAATTTAAAATTCTTAGAGATGTAAGTGCTGCGTCACAAGCTTTTAACCCGTTCAGGGTTTTTTGTACTGATATCATTGCTTTTTTTAGGTTAATGATAAAAACCAAAAATTAAAGACTAATGCAAAGAATTCATATTCATGATTCATTCACCTTTAACTACCCCTCCCCCATCCACTTAAAAAAGAGATATTTCACATTTTATTAATGTGTGCTGTACTACTTGATTTTGTTAAAAACAACTCTGTAGTAAAATACGTTAGTAAAAGATAAGAAGGTAATGTATATTCAGCACCATACATCTCAGAAAGGGTTTTATAATCTATGCTGTATGTATCATTTCTCATTCTTGTTAACTGTGTTTATTCTTTACACATGTTGATACATATACTGCAGATGGATTAAAATGATCAGGGATACAATATTCAGAATGTGCTGGAAAGTATTTCATAATCTATGCTGCGTGCATGATTCTTGTTAATTATGTTTCAACCTATGTATAGGTTGGTAATATTGCAGATTGATTAAGACTATATGCGTTACAATATTCAGAATATGCTGGAAATGTTTTATAATCTATGTTGCACATATGTTTTACTTTCTTGTTAGTTATGATTTGTTCTTTATATAGACTGCTAAAATTACTGCAAATAGATTAAAATGATAGGTTTAGAATATTGAAAATGTATTGGAAAGTGTTTCATAATCTATACTTATGTGTAATTTTTCATTCTTATTAGTTCATTTATGTTTTGCTGTTTGCATAGGGTGGGAAGATTACTGTACAAAGATGAAAATTATAGGTTTAAAGTATTCAGAATGAATTGGAAAGTATCTAAACATGCTGTATGCAAAAATTTTTATTATCGTTAATTATGCTTTGTTTGTTGCACAGAATAGTAAAATTCTTGTACATGAATGACATTAAGTTTACAGCCCCAAAGCAGAATACTTTGTGATGTTCTGCAACGCAAATGTATTTGACCAAAATTGTTCTGCAAGATAAATTCATACATTTTCAATTGATCTTTTGAATCTTACCAAATATAGGCTCACAGATGAAAAGTATAGGTTCCCTGGAAAATTTATGAGTATTTTGACGAAATGTCGTTTTTCGCGATTTTTGATGAAATTTGCATCGTTTTCAGTTATTTTTTGAGGAAATCTGCTGTTTTTTTCGGTAATTTTTCTACAAAATTAGCGTTTTTTCGCAATTTTTTTGAAGAAATTTGCCGTTTTTTCACGAATTTTGCGTTGTTTCCCGCGATATTTTGACAAAATCTTGTATTTTGGGGGTTTTTTTTTACGAAATTAGTGTTTTTTCATGAATTTTTTGACGAAATAAGCCGTTTAATCGTGATTTTTTTTAAAACAAGTTGCTGTTTTAAGGAATTTGATGAAATTTGCCGTTTTATCGCGATTTTTTGGCAAATTTTATTGTTTTTCGGGATTCTTTTGACAAAATTTACCGTTTTTTCGGGATTGTTTATCGAAATCAGCCATTTTTTTATTTTTTAATAAAATTTGCTGTTTTTTCGCGAATTTCGATGAAATTATCGTTGTTTTCTGCTGTTTTTTGACGAAATTTGTCTTTTTTTCGCGAATTTTGATGAATTTTGCTTTGTTTCCCGCGATATTTTGACAAAATCTTGTTTTATCGTTTTTTTTTTTTTTTTTTTTTACGAAATTTGCCGTTCAATTGTGATTTTTTTGGGGAAAAAAAGTTGCCGTTTTAAGGGATTTGACGAAATTTGCCGTTTTATCGCGAGTTTTTGGCAAATTTTACCGCTTTTTTGGGATTTTTTTGACAAAATTTACCATTTTTTTTTTCGTGATTGTTTGTCGAAATATACCGTTTTATCACGATTTTTTGACGAAATAACGCATCCCACGGGACGCATAAGAGCTATTTTTTGCATAATTTATGCGCTAAAACACGTCCGGCATCGCTGGCGGCTACGGTGACTTGTTAGGTTCCCGGACGGGAACCTGAGTGGGAAAATATACGCTCCCAGAAAGGATTTCTGTGTTCCCCGGGATCGCTATTTTTCGAGCCCTGATTCCTAGTTTTATGAATAACTTTAGATGAAAAATATTTTGACATGTTTCCTCTATGCATAAAATGTTGGTTAAAAACATCGGAGAGCTCCGAGTTCGTCCGAGATAATATTGTTGAAAACATCTTACGACTCGGCACGGCGTTTTCCCCATTCTCAGAAAATGCGCGATTGTTCGGAAGATTTTTTTCCCCACTTTAGAACAGAATTGTTCTGCAGCTCAGGCATCTGTTCTGCGACGTACGTCGCAAATTTCGTAGTATTCTGCTTTCGGGGTTTACAGTATTCAGAATGTGTAGGAAAATGCATCATAATCGATGCAGTATGCATGATTCTTTGTTCTTGTTAATTATGTTTTGTTCTTTGCACTGGGTGGTAAAATTACTGTATATGGATGAAAATAGTAGGTTAATAGTATACAGAATATGTTGGAAGTTGCATCATAATCTATGCTGCACACATAACTATTTTTTCCCCTACACAATGATAAAATTATTGCAGATGGATGAAGGCATTTAATTAAATCAGGCTTATATTAAAATTGACAATATATATTCTAAATTAATCAATGTACCTATCATTTGTACAAAAGAATGTCCTGATTGGTAATTGCCACGGTGTAATTGATAATTACAATGTTCCCAGGGTAGTTACCGAGAATCAAAATTTTTTAATTAAGCAAACTTTAAATAATATTTTAATCAAAGCCTATATTTTATTGAATATAAACATGGTGAATCATTAACCATGCTAAATTTGGTCACATCTATTGTAGACATTAAAAAGATATTTAGATGTTAGTGTTTTTTGATCAGAAATTACCCTGGTCCACCCTATAAGTTTCATACTTCAATTAGGAAAATGTTTAACTGACAATGAAAGAAAATCAGGACTCTGTTATTTATTAAATATTTTCATTTCACATGAAACTTTCCATTCTTGGGCAACTTAACTTACAAAATAAAACTAATATACTTTTATCGAACATTTCAGGCACTAAGCATAAAACATGCAAAGTACATAAATTTAAACATTTCATGTTTTTTAGATTTTATTTTTTTTTTTTTTAAACACAATTTTGTGAAAAAAGCAGACAGCTATTAAAAAATATTCCATATTTGCTTAGGGTTTCTTGCAGTGCAATACATCAAAAGTCTTTTCTAGATTTTCAACATTGTACGTAATATTTTGACGACTTGAAAATTTTTAATTCTTTGAATTTTTTTTATTTTTTCTCATAAATCATGTAAAATAACATTTATCCATTAAGAACCACATTTGATTTACTAAACAGCTATAAATACAATCAACAACTCAGAAAGCATCACAGGGATTTATGAAAAGAATTTGCATGTGCATATTTAAGCATTATTGAGATTTACTTAACTAAAACAGACTTAACAAATCTAGTAAACGTTTTAATTGTTAACACTATAGATTATTAAAAAGCATCATGAAAGAAA
The DNA here is from genome assembly GCA_964019185.1 of Maratus speculifer. Taxonomy (NCBI): domain Eukaryota; kingdom Metazoa; phylum Arthropoda; class Arachnida; order Araneae; family Salticidae; genus Maratus; species Maratus speculifer. Next base: position 288,287,125 of record OZ025298.1, on the reverse strand, counting down.
TAATTTATCTAAGTGAAACTTTTTTATCCAACATTTCAGTTGCTAAAATATGCATAGCTTGCGACCAAGAATTGTGCAAATAAAATGTTGCCGACTTCTGGACACTGTTCACATTTTAAAAGCAGTAATTTGAATGTAATAATGAACTAGAAATCATAACAAATGCTTAAAATAATGTATAATACAGTCAACACTGTGAAATCCACAAAATATATCATATGGAATCCATGTTAGAATGTAAACATTGAAAAACGACTCAACGTATAGACTCATGGATGAAGTTAAGTGATACTTTTTTTCATGAAATAACAATTTTTTAATGAAATAAACTACAATGCAAGAAAATTCAAGTATTTTTTACTCTGCATTTAAAAATAATAATTTGAGCAAGGAAGTGATGTATGCTCGATTGGTTATGCTTAATGCAAACCTATTCTTTGTTAAAACAGTGAAAACTTTAAAAATAAATGATTTTATCTCTACAAACTTTTTGCTTATTTTACAATACAGATGAATATTTCCTTCAGTAAATTTTCTTGAACCAGAAAGTTTTATATTGGTTCAAGGAGTAATTTGTGTTCATAGACTAGCGGTAAAGATTACTGATAATAAACCAAAACTAAATACAGTACAGGACTTTTACCTGGCAATCTCACAATATTTGGAATATGCTCCCCCCCCTCTCCTTTAATCCATAAGTTTTCAAAAACACAAACATAACAAAATTTTAACAATGACATGTATAGTATGATCAATGACAATAGTGACAAGTACTACAATGACATGTAGAGTATATACAATTTCATCTTTTGCAATTATTTAAACAAAAATTCCTACGTTATTCAATGGTAACAATCAAGAAGTAAAAATATATAATTGTACCTAAATAGTACTATTTTATCCTTTTACACAAATTTTGATTGATATATTTAGAAAAATCTTGTAGTGCAATATATCAAAAGTCTTTAAAATTTTCAACATTGTATGAAATCTTTTAAAATTGACGACTTAAACTTGAATTTTTTTTTTCGAATAAATTATGTAAAATAATATTAATCCAATAAGAACCACCTTTGATTTACTAAACAGTTATAAATAAAATAAACAACTCAGAAAGCATCGCAAGAATTTATGAAAAGAATCTGTGTACATATTTAAGCATTATTCAGATTTACTTAACTAAAATACTTAACTAAAAACCAAATTAATGAATCTAATAAAATTTTAATTGTTAACACTATTGATCACTGAAAAAACGTTATAAAAGAAATAATTTGTTGAGTTTCTCACAGGAATCGATCGAGCTAGCCTTTTGCTCGTCACATAAGATCACGCTTTCTGATCATGTGTTTGTTCTACGGTTCGATCCCTGCCAGGGCACATCGCCTGTAGACTACTAAAAGTCCAACAATGTTTATTTTCATCAATAAATATGCATGCTTATGTAATAAGAATGGATGTTAAAAAAAAAAAACTGGTTTAAACCAAAAAACCTTGGTTTAAGCAAAAAAAAAAGTTTTTTGGGTTTTTTTTTTTTTTTTTTTTGAAAAAACCAGGTTTTTTGCCAACCTTACTTCTGGACATGTTTATATTTTAAAAGCTTCTGGACAGCTTCTTTTACTTCTGGACATTTTAAAAACAGTAATTTGAATATAATAATGGGCTAGAAATCAAAATGGATGCTTATAATAAAATATAAATCAATCAACACTGTGAAATCCACAAAATGTATTACATGCAATGCATGTTAGAATGTAAACATTGAAAAACGACTCAACACATAGGCTCATGGACAGGGTTGCAAAAAAGCCGGCTGAAATTAAAAAAAGCCAGGTCGGTTGGCTTTTATTGATTTTAGCCGGCTTTTTTGGCCAAAATAGGCCTTTTTTGGCCATAATTGGCTTTTATACAGTGAAACCTTTTTATTATAAGCAACACATTTTTAAGTGTCTTTTAACTAATTTCAATGATGTTTAATTAACTTTGAGTTTAATAGATTTATTTATTAATATGAAAAATTGAGATTTTAATTATGATTCATTATGAGGAATTTGGTTATAGCCCAAATTTTCAATAATGAAGACATTAATACTAGAATAACACATTGATGGAGTTGCTAGTGGTTTACAGTCAAAATTGCAAATATGTCAGCTAAATTATAAAATGGCCATACCAAGCTTTTCTGGCTTTTTCTGATTTACATTGACCTTTAATTCTACCTTTGTTTTTCCATTTTTACTGCTTTGTAAAATTAAAGGTTACTTAGTTACATGTTTTAATACTTAACTAATTTTAAGAGTTAAAAATGTCATGTTTTATTCGCTATGAACATTTAAAATCATACATATAAAAAAACACCATTTCTCACTATTGAAAATAGTATTTCGAATTATGCAGATTTCATAATATATTATATTTCACAATTTATTTCAGTATTCTCAATTAGCATATGCATGAATATATTCATTCATGCAAGTGGGCATGTATGCACTTTTAAATAACAAAGAGCTATTCAAAATTTTAATTCAACAAATTTTATTAGAATATTTTTTGTTGTTTAATTTTATGTAATTATGTATTAAACTTTCCTTAAATATTGAATTCTTCCTCATTTCTCTTTCAACATTGTTCATTTTATGACTTAATCTTCACATATTGACCCATAACAATGTTTCCATGAATGCTTTGATGTGTTTCATTTTGTTAGTGTTCATTCTAGGCCATTTTTGAAGGGTGCAGCACCCTGCCCTTTTTAAAAGTAGTAAAATGCACCTCTGATTTTACCCAGAGATTTTTGATAAATATTTTTTTTATTCCGTAGTATTTCTAAATTTGTGTGCCCAAAAATGATAGAATTTTTTCATTTCTTTAAGAAAAAGAACATGAAAATATTCAATCATGTTTTAAATTGTATTTCTAATTTTTATATCATAAAATCATTCGAAATTAATGTTACTTGATTTATCATATTTAAAAATTCTGTATTTTGCTGCTTTCTTTTTTCCCTTTCTAAAGGCAATAACATTTTTTTTTTCTTGCATAAGTGCCCTTTTATGATGCAGTAGTGCCCTTTTTAGTGAATAGCACCATGCCCTTTTTATATCTATAGGGAACACTAATTTTGTCATAATTCCATTAAATATAATTCTTAAGAATGTGTAATATATGTAGAACTATGAAATGTAGAAGTTTAAAACAAATTTTTTGAGTATATTTTCTTTTTTCCAAGATTTATATTTTTCAGACATAATGCCTTCACAGTTGAGTCCTAGCAGTTATAAAGACATATTTATTTGAAAAATTAAATAGAAATTTATAACTTTTTTAGTAGTAAATCAGGGTTGGGTTTCTGACGTCAGAAACTGGCTTTTGACATGACAAGTGTAAAAAACTGGTTTAAACCGTCAAAAACTGGTTTAAACCGTCAAAAACTGGCTTAAACCGTCAAAAACGTGTAATGCGCTTTAAACATTTTAAGAACAAGAGTGAAACATTCAGAAATTTTTCATTTAATAATTACAAAAAAATTAAATTACTTTAATTGCAATAAAATATTGTTTTTTAGAATGTTCAAACAGAAGAAAATGATTTTGTACAGTTAATAATCTGGATTAATTTTATCCCACAGCGTCCTATAGCACTTAACCAATTTAGCACATTTATTTACACCCAAATGGTTTATGAGTTTAAAGTGTATGAAGCCAAAGTTACAAAATACTCTCTCAATTGGTGCTGAGCTAGCAGGGCTTGATAGCAGAAGGGTCATTTTCAAAAAAAGGTACATTTTCAGCAATTTATTCTTGAAATTTAAAAGTATATTTGTTTCCACAAATTATTTTATTATATTTAATAAAATAATGATTGTAACTCAAATAATGCAATGGCTGAGCTTAATTGGCTCATTAACACAAATACAGTAATTACTTAAAAGTAAGTATTAGTTAGACCAATTACATGCGTGTTAGGAATTGATAAATTAAGTTATTTCAGTTTATTTATAGAAAATCGTTTGCAAATTTGCAATTGTGATATTTAATTTATTTATAAGACGGGACTCGTTGCTATGGAAGCGAAGCTGTTTTTTCGTTTGCTTTGCTTTTTATATTTTTTATCTTACGAGATGAGTTAAAAGTTTAGATAAAAAAGTTGGCATCAATTTTTGATGGAATAAAAAAGAATTTTTTAGAGAGAATGTTTATATTTTTTGTTTGTCGTGCGTGTCTTGAGTTTTATTGAAGAATTATGTTATTCTTATGAAAAGGCACGCAGAAATGCATATAGTATCATCTTTCCAGTTTTTAGTACGATGATCAGAAATTATCAAGGTAAAAGAAATTTATATTTTGTACATATTATACATTTTGTACATAGTATGTAAATAATTTGAATTCAATATTTCTTTATTCTATAATTCTAAGTATGTAATAAAATTTATTAGAAGAAAAATTCCAGAATATTTAGAAGATTTTTGAACCCAAATAATAAAGTTTTGATAGTTTACAAAACAATCTGGCGCCCCGAGCACGGACATTTGAATAATACTGTTGAGATATTGAATTGTTTTTATAGCGTATAGTGTTTTCATAAGCTGTGCATTACTACTTAATTTTTCTAAGATGAATAAGCTAAAGAAAAAGCGTACGCCGCTACGTTCGTCATTTACCAGAACTTTAAATGTTTTGAATGAAGAAATTAACAGCGAGTCATTAGATAAGGGTAAAATTTCAGACGATTTCAGTAAATTAGAAAATTTGATTCATGAAATTAAATCTATTGATGAAGCTATAATTGAGCTCATGTTAGATGATGATAAATGCGATGAAGAGGCTATTGAAAATGAAGTAGTGGAAAATGAAAGTTATTCAGATCAATTTATTACCATTAAGCGTAAAGTTAGCGAAGCATTGGGTACAAATAAACGTAATCAAGATGATAGTGAAAAAAGCACAGATCACGGTTATTCCAAATCAAAGCATTATAATTTACCTAAACTAAATATTAAGCCATTCGATTCGCAGTTAATAAATTATCTTTCATTTTGGTCCCAGTTTCAGAAAATTCATGAAGACATAGATTTGGATAATAGTGACAAATTTCAATATCTTATCCAATCGGTAGAACTTGGAACCAGTGCCAGGCGCTTGTTAGAGAGCTATCCAATGACCGCAGTTAATTACCCCAAAGCTGTCGAGGCATTTCAAGAGCGTTTTGGAAATAAAGATTTACTAATAGAAGTGTACGTTAGAGAATTCCTAAAATTGATTGTAGCTAATGTACAGGCGCACGGCAAAGATAAACTTCCCTTATCAGATTTATTCACGAAAGTCGAGGCATATTTAAGATCTTTAGAATCAATGGGTTTAAGTTTAGAAAGCAAATCGGCATGGCTCTATCCCATGATAGAATCTAGCTTATCGGAAGATGTATTAAAAGCATGGCAGCGATATAATATTTCAATTACATCAAACGTTGTTAGTAATAATAATGCATTGTCAACAAAAGCAAATATAGTAAGATTGATGGAATTTCTGAAACAAGAAGTTGCAAACGAGGAAAGATTAAAATTTGCCAAATCGAGTTTTATAGAGCTGGGCTCTAAAGACAAACCTAAAGAAAAGTTAAGAAAAGCAGAAAGTAAAATACCTACTGCAGCAGGGCTATTTAGCGCAAAAGAAAGCCTTTGTTTATTTTGCAGTAAATCTCATGAAAGCAAGGACTGTGTTAGGGCTAGATCTCTTTCCTTTAATGAACGGAAGGCTAAAATTAAGAATAAAAATTGCTGTTTAAAATGTCTTCGTTTTGTCCCCCACGCTAAAGTTTGCAAAGTTTTTATTCGTTGCCACGTTTGTTCTAAACCCTATACCGAGTTATTATGCCCTGAAATTTCAATGTGTAAAGAACCAGAAAATACATCTAAGACCCCAGAAGTAATTCAAAGCACTATAGCAAATAAGCAGTGTTCTGCTGAAGTAGCTCTTATGACTTTGGAAATAGTTATTAAAGGTCGAATAACAAAGAAAGTACGAGCATTACTTGATTGTGGGTCGCAAAAGAGCTATATTTTAAAAGGTACAGCTGAAGAGTTAGGTTTACATCCCATTTCTTCTGAAGCTATTGTGCACACATTGTTTGGTGGTACGCAAACAGAAGCTAAATCTCACAATAAATTCCAAGTTGAGTTAAGTTCTTCTGATAGACAGAAACAAACGAAAGAAGTCTTAGAACTTTTGGATCAAGATATAATTTGTAATAATATTCCTCGGATACCGAAAGAATCAATAATTAAAGAGCTTAAACAAAATAAACTATGGATTACAGATTTAGGACCAGGAAGTCCAAAAATTGAAATTTTGATTGGAAGCGATTAATACGGACAACTTCTTACAGGTCGAGTAAAACAGTTAAAGAGCGGTCTTATAGCAATAGAGACGAAGTTTGGATGGACACTTTGTGGTCGTTTAGAAAGTACATCACAGTCTTGTCTAAATTATGGAAATATGTTTATCACGAACCTAGCGTTAAAAGATATGAAGATTCCAGAATTATGGAAGTTAGAGACAATCAGTATAACAGATCCCTGTCAAACATTGTCTAAAGCAGAAGAAGAAGAACTCGCTCATGATAATTTTATAAAAGAAGTTGATATAAATATAGAAGGTCGCTATATTGTAGGTCTTCCTTGGATTAACGGCAAACGTGAGATTCCCTCAAATAGACACATAGCTGAACGAAGATTGATAAATTCAACAAAGAAATTAAAATCAATGAAAATGTTTGAAGAATATGCTAAAATTTTTTGTGAATGGGAAGAAGAAGGCGTTATCAGTAAAGTACCAGACGAAACACTCAAGATTCCAAAACATTTTTTACCTCATCATCCCGTCATCAAACCAGATAGTCTTACTACAAGTGTTCGACCAGTTTTTGATGCATCGTGTAAGGTAGGGAGGTCTCCTTCTTTAAATGATTGCCTCTTCAAAGGACCAAACCTCATCGAACAAATTCCTGCAGTGTTAATAAGATTTTGTGAGAAAGCTATTGGGGTAGTAGCCGATATAAGAAGAGCATTTCTTCAAATTGAAGTCAAAGAATCAGATCGGCATTTCTTGCGATTTTTATGGTGGAAGAGTCCTGACGAATTTCAAGTTTATCAACACAATAGAGTAGTTTTTGGAGCAACTTGTAGCCCATTTTTGCTAGGTGCAGTTATAAGATATCATTTGAGTAATGTTGATGAAGAAAACAAACAGATAGATGAGAAACTTATGAAGTCATACTATCTAGATAACTGCGTCACTTCAGTCGACAATGTGCCTGAATTAGAAAATTTGATTCAAAATCTACAGAAATCATGACTAACTTTGTCTTGAAAGCTTTTAATTGTATTTCCATACCAGTAAAGTACTGGACCGACTCTTCGACTGTTCACGCTTGGATTCGAAGAAATGATCAATGGGGAACGTTTGTAGGCAATAGAGTTAGAGAAATTTTTAAATGTTCCGAATCTCAACAATGGAACTTCGTACCTGGTCATCTCAACCCTGCTGATCTACCTTCTCGCAGATGTAGTACTAAACAGCTGCTGAAGATGAAATGGTGGGAGGGACCAGAATGGTTGAAGTTATCAGAAGAAAATTGGCCACATTCAGAAGCAAGCCCCAACGAAGAGTTAGTAATGATGGAAAAGAAGAAAACTGCAGTATCTATGCACTTATGTTCTAGTTCACGTGAATTTATGATATACAGGGTGTATCTAAACTACTGGGCAAAAATTTAAGGGGGGATAGTACGCATCAAGACAAATAATATTAAATGGGAAACTAAGGGTCCCAAACGTCTTCCGAAGGAGATAGGCGCCATCAAAGTTTAGGGTCATAAATTTGAAATGATTATAAAAAACGGAAAAATTGGTCAATTCGTTTGCGGTTTTCACGAAAACTACTCTTTATGTCAGTATTGTCATGAAAATAAATTATAAAGAAAAATTTCAAAAAATGCCGATAGAGGGCACTTTAGACTTTGGAGTAACGAGCAACTATTTTTAACCGTTATTTTTTGCATCTCATTAAATTTTTTTAGAAGCTTAGACATAAACTTAAATTTTGAGCTCAAAATCTGTGGTTAAGTAGCGCATACTGAACTGTGTTCAATGGGAGTGGGTAGGTTCAAATTTCAAATGATTATAAAAAACAGAAAATTTGGTCAATTGATTTGCGGTTTTCACTAAAATTATTCTTTATGTCAATATTGTCTTGAAAATAAATTACACAGATAAATTTCAAAAAATGTCGATAGGGGGCGCTTTAGACTTTGGAGTAACGTACAACTATTTTTTACCCTTATTTTTTGCATCTCATTAAGTTTTTTTAGAAGCTTAGACATAAACTTAAATTTTGAGTTGAAAATCTGAATCATTGAGAGTGGTTAAGTAGCGCAAACTGAACTGTGTTCAATGAGGGTGGGGAGGTTCAAATTTCAAATGATTATAAAAAACGGAAAAATTGGTCAATTCGTTTGCGGTTTTCACGAAAACTACTCTTTATGTCAGTATTGTCATGAAAATAAATTATAAAGAAAAATTTCAAAAAATTCCATTAGAGGGCACCTTAAACTTTAGAGTAGCCAGCAACTTTTTTTAACTGTTATTTTTTTAATCTAAATAAATGTTTTAAAAGCTTAGACTTAAATTTTCAGCTCAAAATTTGAATCGTTGTGAGTAATTAAGTAGCGAAAAATTGAACTGTGTTCGTAGGGTGGGCAGGGAAAAATTTCAACTCCTGAACATAGTTCAGTTTGCGCTTCTTAACCCCTCTTAACAATTCAGAGTTTGAGCTCAAAATTTAAGTCTAAGCTTTTGGAAGCATTTAATTAGATACCAAAAAATAACAGTTAAAAATTGCTGTTGGTTACTCTAAAGTTTAAGGCGCCCTCTAAGGGAATTTTTTGAAATTTCCCTTTAAAATTTATTTTCAATGAAATACTGACATAAAGAATGGTTTTAGAGAAAAACGCAAACGAATCGACCAATTTTCCTGTTTTTTATAATAATTCGAAATTTGAATCTTCCCACCCCCATTGAACACAGTTCAGTTAGCGCTACTTAACCACTCTCAACCATTCAGATTTTCAGCACAGAATTTAAGTTTATGTCTAAGCTTCAAAAAAATTTAATGAGATGCAAAAAATAGCGGTAAAACATAGTTCTACGTTACTCCAAAGTGTAAAGCGCCCTCTATCGACATTTTTTTGAAATTTATGTTTATAATTTTATTTCAAGACAATACTGACATAAAGAATAATTTTAGTGGAAACCGCAAATCAATTGACCAATTATTCTGTTTTTTATAATCATTTGAAATTTGAACCTACCCACTCCTATTGAACACAGTTCAGTTTGTGCTACTTAACCACAGATTTTGAGCTCAAAATTTAAGTTTATGTTTAAACTTCTAAAAAAATTTAATGAGATGCAAAAAATAACGGTTAAAAATAGTTGCTCGTTACTCCAAAGTCTAAAGCGCCCTCTATCGGCATTTTTTGAAATTTTTCTTTACAATTTATTTTCATGACAATACTGACATAAAGAGTAGTTTTCGTGAAAACCGCAAACGAATCGACCAATTTTTCCGTTTTTTATAATCGTTTCAAATTTTGGATCCTAAACTTTAAAGGCGCCTACCTCCTTCGGAAGACGTTTCGGACCCTTAGTTTCCCATTTAATATTATTTGTCTTTATGTGTACTATCACCCCTTAAAGTTTTGCCCAGTAGTTTAGATACACCCTGTATAGTAGAACTTCAAAATTTGGTAGATTTATTAATGCCGTATGTTGGGTAAAGAGATTCATAATGAAGTGCAGAAATCGAAATATATGTTTTCCATCAGAATTGTCGATTGAAGAAAAGGAAGATGCGGAAAGGTCATTCTGGTCAATAATACAACCTGAAAGTTTTGGTAATACTACTGATACAATAAAAGGATTAAAGGTTATGAAAGATCAAGAAGGATTGTTGAGAGTAAAAACAAAGATATTAGAGCAGGATGACGAGTTTTCTTTTAGATATCCAATTTTATTATCATCGAAACATCATGTAGGGAATTGTCTGATTCAAGAATGTCACTTAAAGAATTGTCATGCTGGATTTCAAACAGTTGGATCCATTTTAAGAGAAAAATATTGGATAATTTCTTCTAGACGCAGCATCAGAAGTCAATTGTCTAAGTGTTACAGATGCAAAAGATACTCTGCAAAACCATGTACTACACCTCCAATCCATCTACCTCTAGATCGAGTCACAGATTCCAAAGTTTTTGAAGTTGTTGGAGCTGATCTTTTTGGCCCTCTTTTCGTAAAGCAAAGATCCAAAGTTTGGGTTGTACATTTTACATGTGCAGTATATAGGGCAATACATTTGGAACTTGTATCCAGTCTCTCAACAGAAGGATTCATTCAGTCACTTCGAAGATTTATATGCAGGAGAAGAAGGCCGACTACTATATACTCTGATAATGGCTCAAATTTTAGAGGAACCAGCAACCTTTTAAAAACATTGGATTGGAAGGCAATAGTTTCTTCAAAAGAACTGTCTCCTATTAAAAGGAAGTTCATCCCTCCAACAGCAGCTTGGTGGGGTGGATGGTGAGAAACAGTACATCTAGAAGTGCAGAGTAGTAAAAAGACTTTTGAAATGACTTTTTCTAGAACTCTGAACTGACTTTTTCTAGAACTCTAAAATGACTTTTCTAGAACTCTAAATTTTTTATTATTGTTTAGTTATTTCGATATTTTTTATTTTGAATTAGAGTGTAGTTTGATCAAAAGTGATATTATGTTTAATTTGGCTTCCGCCTAAATTAAAGGTGGGAGTATGTTAGGAATTGATAAATTAAGTTATTTCAGTTTATTCATAGAAAATCGTTTGCAAATTTGCAATTGTGATATTTAATTTATTTATAAGACGCGACTCGTTGCTATGGAAGCGAAGCTGTTTTTTCGTCTGCTTTGCTTTTTATATTTTTTATCTTACGAGATGAGTTAAAAGTTTAGATAAAAAAGTTGGCATCAATTTTTGATGGAATAAAAAAGAATTTTTTAGAGAGAATGTTTATATTTTTTGTTTGTCGTGCGTGTCTTGAGTTTTATTGAAGAATTATGTTATTTTTATGAAAAGGCACGCAGAAATGCATATAGTATCATCTTTCCAGTTTTTAGTACGATGATCAGAAATTATCAAGGTAAAAGAAATTTATATTTTGCACATATTATACATTTTGTACATAGTATGTAAATAATTTGAATTCAATATTTCTTTATTCTATAATTCTAAGTATGTAATAAAATTTATTAGAAGAAAAATTCAAGAATATTTAGAAGATTTTTGAACCCAAATAATAAAGTTTTGATAGTTTACAATGCGTTAGGCCAGTGACATTTTGCATTAGATTGGTAAAATTTTTGTATTAATCCGAAGACATTCTTTATTAAAGTTGTGAATAATCATACCATTACTATAACTTTTAAAAAACAATTTTCTACATGAAATTATTTTATTGCTTAACATCGTGTCACTGGCATATCAGGATTTGTTCTTAGCCTAACAGATGTATTGTTAGGCCAGTGACTGTTAGACCAGTGACATTTCTTTAAAAATAAATTCTTATGCCTTATTTAAAAATTGTAATAGTGTGGTTTAGGATGTTAAACACAACTTTATTTGCTGTATTATTATAATCTTTTTATTAAATTGATTTAACTGTTATCAGTTTAATAGAATACTTGTTAGACCAGTGACACGTAATAAAAGAACTCGGCTGACTTAGGAATGTTTTTTCTTTTTTAAGCAGTAGATCACATGAAGACAACTAGTTTTTCCACTATTTTGTTTAAAAACAGTGTTTTTAACATAAAAAAGCCAGTTCAATCAATTTTTATCATCAGAATAACATTTAAAATTGAAAAATATTAGTTGTTAGACCAGTGACACAAAACACGTAAGACAGTTTAATTTAATTAATCCATATTAAAATCAATTTTCAGACAGAATTGTAATAAATACTCAAAATTTACATTGTTCTCAAAATAAAATTGCCCAAATCAACAAAAATAGCGATTATTAATTAGAAATTATAACATGTTGAAAATCAAAGTTTGGGTTTGAGACAAAAATGATTCCCATTGAAAAGTCAATTGTTCATTTTTATTTTTTGCCCAATTTAATTTATTTTTATATAAATTATTTAGTTTAATACTCTGATTATTAAAAAAAGAAATGACGAACAAGTATGGGTTTGAAATTTTTACCTACTTTTAATATTATAAATTTCAGAATAGTAAGACACAAAAATGAAAATGACCCAGAAGCATTGCTAGTTGAGCAAGTTTGGAGGCAGGCCAAATTTTCGGATTTATGACAATTTTTTTTTCTTTTTTTTTCTGGAAATGATAATATACAATACAGTAGAAGTGAATTTTTAATATTACATCTAATATTGTATATTTGTGACAGATGTTTAATGTGAAATTTTACAGATCAGTGTAGTATTTGAGGTTTCTGATGAGGTTTTTGACAAGAGGTTTTAGCCATGACGGTTTAAACCATATAAAACCGCAACACTGTCAAAAACTTGCCAACCCTGTAGTAAATTAATAAAAATGCATTAAAAATAAATCAATCCAAATTTAATATGGATTCAATACAAATTAACACTTTAAAAACAAAAGCCGGCTTTTTTCAATTTTAGCCGGCTTTTTTTAAGTGGATAAAACCAAAAAAAGCCGGTCGACTTTTTTTGGCCCGGCTAAAAGACGGCAACCCTGCTCATGGATGAAGTTAAGTGATACTTTTTTTTCATGAAATAACAATTTTTTAATGAAATAAATTACAGCGTAAGAAAATTCAAGTATTTCTTACTCTGCATTTAAAAATAATAATTTGAGCAAGGAAGTGATGTATGCTGGATTGGTTATGCTTAATGCAAATCTATTCTTTGTTAAAACAGTGATAAAACTTTAACAATAAATGATTTTATCTCTACAAACTTTTTGCTTATTTCACAATACAGATGAATATTTCCTTCAGTAAATTTTCTTGAACCAGAAAATTTTATATTGGTTCAAGGAGTAATTTGTGTTCATAGACTAGCGGTAAAAATTACTGATAATAAACTAAGATACTAATATATTTGGAATATGCCCCCCCCCTTTAATCCATAAGTTTTCAAAAACACAAACAGAACAAAATTTTAACAAAGACATGTAGAGTATGTACAATTTCATCTTTTGCAATTACTTAAACAAAAATTCCTGCATTATTCAATGGTAGCAATCAAGAAGTAAAAATATATAATTGTACCTAAGTAGTATTATTTTATCCTTTTACACAAATTTTGATTGATATATTTAGAAAAACCTGAAATTTTAAATACATTCAGACTCGTTTCCTTCCCCCCAAAATGGCACTGGTAATTTTCAAAAACACACAATAACAAAATTGTAACAATCACATGTAAAATATGAATAAAAACTTACCTTTGGAGTTTTGTTAAAACTAATCAAAATTATTTTTTTAGAAATTTATTGTTGTTTGCAATCGTTTCATGATTTGTTTCAATGGTCATTTCATGAAATGTGTGCTTATTCCCATAATCTATAGAAAACAAAATCTGTGATTTTTTTCTGCAAACATTTGTTGAAGTTTGCAATATTTTTCTATGACAGATTGCAAAAAATCACTCTCATACTGCAATCTTTTGATAAAATTTGCTATGTATTTCTGCCTTTTTTTGATGAAATTCACAATATTTTCCCTCGACTGCTTACTGAAATTCATACTTTTTTCAGTGATGGTTTCACAAAACTCATTTTTTTATTAGATAGGTTGACTAAATTTACATTTATTTTTGTGATCAATTTCCAAAATCCCCCCCCCCTCCAATCATTTCATGATTTTTTTTCAACTCATGACAAAGTTTTTGTTTTTTACTGCTATTGTTTGACAAAACTTAATATTTTTTTTGGCTATTTTTTTCTTCGCAATATTCTTTAATGACACATTTTCAAAATTTGGTATGCGCTTCCAATTTTTGACAAAATCCATTATGGATATCGTGATTTTTTTCACAAAATTTATAGTTTTCTCAATTATTTACCAGAATTTGTTCTTTTCACCATCATATGCTGAAGTATGCAATATTTTTCAACAAATAGGCATCATTTGCAATAATTTTCTGGAGAGATTCTACTTTTTATAACATTTGAAATTATTTTTTGCAATAATTTGTTAAAATTAGTATTTCAAATTTCAAGATTGTCAAAATTCAAGAATTTTTTTTTAACATATTATAAAAAATTGTGAAATGGGGAGTTGTATGGCATGTTTCGTGCATTCAGTGATGTTTTTTCTGTTTTTAATGGGCATGCAATGCTAATACATGCATTAATATGACTGCAGCATTGATGAGTTTACTGCATTTTAGAGATTCGTGCACAGTGAGTTTCATCGATCCAATAATGGTTTCTTTGGTTTTAATAAGCATACAGTGCCAGTGCTCTATACGCACAAAAACACTCTAAATGCACAATTTTCCTATGCAGTGACCAATGGTCATGTATATACACAGAGATCAGTCAAACTGACATCAAAATCAACTGTAAACATGGGATGAAACTTATTAAAAAATTAATAAAGCATCCCCAAGAGTAAGTACGAAATCTAAATATCGAGGTAGTATCTGATGTAATTATTCCCGACCCAGAGTTGTTTTTATTTACAATTTTTTAGCTGTTTACATTATAAATACATGCTTCCTGACGTATGTCTATGGAGTGCAATACAAATTAAACAATTTACTATTTTATTTTGAGTTTTCTGAAAAAAAGAAAAAAAATTGGGAGAGGGGGGCATCGCCCCCCTCCCCCAAACTAGTGTTGAATTCAGACTTTTTTCCGGAAGGAATTTCTGCAACTTCGTCAAAGACATTTTATTGTTCCAGAAAAAACACGAATTTCATTAAAATGTCGCTAAAAAGTGCTAATTTTTGTCAAAGTGTCGTGGAAAAAGAGCGAATTTCTACAAAAGATCGCGGAAAAACATGAATTTTGTCAAAGGTCGCGCAAAAAAAAAAGAATTTCGACAAAGGATCGTTAAAACACACGAACTTTGACACAAGATCGCTGAAAACGCGAGTTTTGTCAAAGTGTCGTGGAAAAAGCTCGACTTTCGTCAAAAGGTTGAGGAAAAAGCACGAATTTTGTCAAATGTTTGAAAAAAAACGTTAATTTTGTCAAAGTATAGCGAAAAAATAGCAAATTTTGTCAAAAGGTCGTGGAAAAAGCGCTAATTTTGTCAAAGGGTTGGAAAAAGGGAAGGCAAAGTATCACGGAAAAAGTACTAATTTTGACATAGGATCGCTGAAAAAACATGAACTTCGACATAGGATTGTTGAAAAAGCGCTAATTTTGTCAAAATTTTGCGAAAAAGAGCAAATTTTGTCAAATGATCACGGAAAAAGAGCGAATTTCATCATAGGATCGCGGAAAAAATACTAATTTCGAGAGAGGTTCGCGTAAAAACACGAACTTCGACATAGTATCGCTGAAAAAATAAGATTTTTGTCAAAGTGTTGCGCAAAAAGTTTGAATTTTGTCAAAAGTTCGAAGAAAGAGCGCTACTTTTCTCAAAGGGTTGCAAAAAACTGCTAATTTTGTCAAAGTACAGGGAAAAAGTGCAAATTTCGTCAAAGGGTTGCGAAAAAAACGCAAATTTTATCAGAGGATCGCATAAAAAACGTGAATTTTATCAGAGGATCGCGTAAAGAACGCGAACGTCGACATAGGATCACTGGAAAGGAGCGATTTTTGTGAAAGTGTCGTGTAAAAAACTCAAATTTCGTCAAAAGTTTGCAGAAAGAGCGCTAATTTTTTCAAAAGGTTGCGAAAAGGGAAGGCAAAGGAACTCTGAAAAAATGCGAATTTCGACATAGGATCACTGAAAAACCGTGAACTTCCACATAGGATTGCTCAAAAAATGCTAATTTCGTCAAAGTATCGCAAAAAAGCGCGAATTTTGTCAAATGATCACGGAAAAAGCGTGAATTACGTCAAAGGGTCAGAAAAAAAACCCACACGAATTTTGACAGACGATCGCGAAAAAAAAAAAACTCAAACTTTGACGTAAGATCGCTGAAAAGCACGTATTTCGACATAAGACCGCTGAAAAAGCACATCTTTTTGTCAAAGTGTCACGCAAAAAGCTCGAATTTCGTCTAAAGTTAGCTACTTTTTTCAAAGGATTGCGAAAAAGTGCTAATTTTGTCAAAGTATAGCGGAAAAGAGCGAATTTCGTCAAAAGGTCGGGAAAAAAGTGGTAATTTTGCCAAAGGGTTTGAAGAAAGGTATGCAAAGAATCGTGGAAAAAGTGTGAATTTCGCCATAGGATCGCTGAAAAAGCGCTATCTTCGACATAAGATTGCTGAAAAAGCGCTAATTTTATCAAAGCACTGCGAAAAAGTGCGAATTATGTCAAAAGGTCGTGGAAAAAGCGCTTATTTCGACATGGGATCGCTGGAAAAGCGAGAGTTTTGTCAGTGTTGTGGAAAAAACTTCAATTTCGTCAAAAGGTCACAGAAAAACGAGCTACTTTTCTCAAAGGGTTGCAAAACA
This sequence comes from Maratus speculifer, assembly GCA_964019185.1. Lineage (NCBI taxonomy): Eukaryota > Metazoa > Arthropoda > Arachnida > Araneae > Salticidae > Maratus > Maratus speculifer. The sequence continues at coordinate 288,270,465 of OZ025298.1, read as the reverse complement.
TTGCTAATTTTGTCAAAGTATCGCAGAAAAGAGCCAATTTCGTCAAAGGATTGCAGAAAAACCCGAATTTTGACAGAGTATCGCAGGTAAAAAACGCGAGATTCGTCAAAAATGCCAAAAAATGCGAATTCCGTCAAAGAGTCGCAAAAAGAGTGCGAATTTAGTCAAAAGGTTGCAGAAAAAAAGCCTATTTCGTCAGAAGATTGCGGAAAAGCATTTCATTTGATCATTCATTTAATAATAACTGTACAAGGAGGTATTTCATGAACAGAAATTATGACTATGTTGATTCTATGTTTCTTGGTATCGCCTCGCCCCCCCTCCCCCCAAAATGATCCTCTGGATCCGCCCCTGTAAACAAATATATCATTTTATAAACATATCCAAATTTCCATGATGTCATAACTTTTTATTTAACTTGTGCTGTTTTTAATAATGCGAATTTTTGTTTAATTTCTTTAAAAGATAAACAAAATTGCATTGCTAATTGGTCTCTATTACACAAATGTACTTGAATGGAAAAGGATTATAATCAAGTATTACTGTGAATAAAAGCAAGATTGATTGAAAATTTGGTGGACAAAGTTTGAAATTTCAAACCTATATCACTTTAATTAAAAACATTCTTAACGTTATTTATATGTGTAACGAAAGAATAAGAGTTGAATATAAAGGGGGGAAAAGTATAAGTTACATTAGAAATTCCCGAAAATTTTGATAAAAATTTAAATACTGAGATGCTTAATTTTTTTTTAATCTGAAAAGAATGTAAAATTAAAAGTAAGCTATAGGTATGCACATTTCGAAAAAGATGTTATTTTGAGGCAATTTTCGTTAACTTAAATACAAACGATTCACAAATAAATTATTTTACACACGGGATTGGGAACAATTTTCATTTTGTCATACCTTAAATTTAACCTGGATTTTCATTAAAAACGAAAAATTTTGTTTATTTATTTATTTTTTTAAGAAAACTCAAAATAAAATAGTAAATTGTTTAATTTCTATTGCGCTTCATAGACACGTCAGGAAGCATGTATTTATAATGTAAACAGATAAAAAAATGTCTTAAATAAAAACAACTCTGGGTCGGGAATAATTACATCAGATACTATCTCGATATTTAAGATTTCGTACTTACTTTTGGGATGTTTTATTAACATTTCTAATCCAATGTTTACAGTTGTTTTTCTACGACGCGCGTAGCTTTCGGAAGCTTCAGCTTACTGCCAGAGAATTCGATTACGATTCAAAACAAAACTATCTAAACGCGTATGAATACATGAAAATCTTATTAAAATTATTAAAAATAATTTTTGTTTGTAAACTTTAAAAAAAAATCATAAATCGAAAGTACATTGAATATGTATAATTAAAAAATATTTTCCTATTTTAAAAAAGGATTCAAAATATTTTTTCCACAAAATGCAAAAATATCCAATGTAAGAAACGTAATATTTTCTTCTTACGAAAAATAAAGGCAATATAAATAGAAATTTGATTTAGTATATATTTATTGAATGTTTTAAAGCACATGATAAGATGTTTTTGTAGTTTAAAAAACATTTATTGCTTCGATTTGGGTGTTTTAACTGTGACCATAACTACATAAGGCTTTTCACTTCTGCTTTGTCTGCTAACCCATAGAATAACATGTAATCCGCGAGCTAATATAGTCCAATTTTCCAAGACCAATATATAACAAACAAGAGTTTTCCTAGAAACTAGGCAAGTCTTATTCACTCTATCTTAAAGAGATTCATATTATATATAAGTTTTAAGAAAATCTCCCAGCCCGTTTTCTAGATCTCATTATCAGGAACAAACACCATCGATTTCGGTTTTAAAATGAGTATCGAGATCTAAAAATATACGGCACGTAGAAATGTAAAAATTATAGGATAGGATTAGACTGGGAATATAAGACTATATTAATAAAAATTGGACCATTCTGACCAATATTTGCTGAGTTATTAGATGGCGGCTTTTCCGATTTCCTTTGATGTTGAGTTAGCTGTATATATGAAGTTCCGCATCTACCTTACGTGGATACCTTATGACGATGGTCGGCTTAAAGCTGCGTCACTTAAAGGCTGCCGCCTTCTATGATTGGCGTCTGAAAAAAAATACCGCCAATGTGGTGCTTATATGAGATCTATGCCAAAAGAACGACATGACAAATTTCTTCTGACAGAGAATGCATATGCTCGAAAAAATGCTTTGAATTTCGAAGATGCACAAAAAAATTTAAAATTATTTTTTGTAAAATTTGTCATCGTCGTTGATTTGGCATGCAAATTCAATCTGACGGATTTTGTAAGATTAGCCATAAATGTATAGTAAATAATGAACTAAATATTTTTTTCGGTAGCTAATAATATGGATCCTGGACCGTATCCCTAAATAATAAAGAGCTTAGTTTCCGTTGAGGAGAAACTAATTGCCCAAGTTCATCCAGTTTTTACTGTATTATAGGGGGTCAGCTTGAATACAGTGGGCAAATTATTAATTTTCATCAAGATATTACAGATATTTGTACTTTATTACCTCATTCCATAGATGCTATGTCACAGTATATTTTTGGATAGTACTTTGTCATACCGTAGACCAAAAATCTAACGCCAAATTTCAGGATTATATGCCAATAATAAATTATCGTAAATGTCACATTACTTGACATTAAAGATAATACAAGTGCTGGTTATGTCATCAAGTGATTTTTAATTCGACTTTTTATTTCTATTTTTATTAATGTTTTGCAAATTTATTTGTTTTTTCGTTATTTAAAAATATTCGTCAATTTTTACAGTTTGGCTAATAGTTTGGTGATTTGTATTATTTGACGAAATTGGTCGACGGGACAACCAAGTAGTACCCATTTTTGTTAGATATCAAAATGGAAAATATAAAAAATCTTTAAAAAAGAGCTTTTAGTTGAAAATTTTAAAGAAAATGACAAATTTATCATGGAAAAAATGTATATTTATGCCAGTTTTATGTCATAAATACTAAATTCCGAGGAAATTCTTAGTTATTTGACTGAATTTACATTACTAAAATTAAGATACGCCAAAATATAAGGTAGCGTTTTTGTTTAATAAAGATTCAAAAATAGTAGGTACTACTTGGTTATCCCGTCAATCAATCCCGCCAAATTATAGAAATCGCCAAACTTTTAGACAAATTAAACAAATTAGTGTAATTTTTATTTTAAATAACAAAAGAATAAATTAATTAATAAAACATTAATAAGAATACAAATAAAACTTCATATTAAAAATCACTTGACGGCGCAACGAACGTGATATAAGTTTAATATTAAAGGAATGTAACATTTTTTATCATCATTATACGCATTTAATCTTTTAGTTTGGTGGTACCTTTTTGGTTGACGGGATAATCAAGTAGTACCAAATAACATAAAAAAAATATTGTTACTTTCAAATAGTTATCTAATGAAATAATGCTTCGCGAATCCAAACAAAGCATGGCTTTTACTAGTTTAAAAACAAATTTTGATAAAAATTTCAAACAAATTTCATTAAAAAGTACATTTTTTTCTCTACACATTGGTGTAAAAATTTAAAACGTGGGATGTTTAGTAGTTTAAAAATTTGCAATTCCGAAAATTGTAAAACTGAAATTTCATTTAAAATTTGTAATGAGTCCAGGAATATTAATATTTAATCCATGTCGTACGTAATATAAGATGCTCAGAAGTCAGCCGGATTAACTCCATCAAATAAAAATGCGCATTTTAAACAGTTGAAGTTGTCTATCTATAAATTACATTTTTTTTTATCATTGGTCTAGGAATATTAAGGTTTAATGCACGGCGTACGTAATATATGACTCGTTATAATCATCCTAATAGTGATGTTTATTATTATTACTAATTTAAATATAGAATTTCTTTGAAAATATCATTTTCCAAAGTACTTACAAGTCTTTTGTTGCCATTAAAAAATCATAATATAATTCTTTTAATATGCGTAAGTGTCATCAGCGTAAATGATTTTGTTGGAATAAAGAAAAAAACATTTTATTTATTTAATTAATCGTGATTTATCTGTAATTGCTAACTCCATGATTTACTTTCTCTTCTGAAAATATACATGTTCCATTTTTTATTGCCAAAAATGCGTTCGAAATGGAAAAGCATGTAAAATAAATTAATTAAAATAATAATTTTTAGAAACGTTATTCTGTAAAAAATAATATTCTGCAAATCTACAAATCATAATTTATTTTTGTGTTTAATTTTAAGTCAAAATACTGAATAGTTTTTTTGTAAGGTGTACGACAAATTGTAATTTGAGTGGCCTAGTAGAGGATTCGCTTCGCTCATCCTAATAATGCTTAGTTCAATGGCATATATTTTCAGCGTCTCATATCCTGTGTATGACTTTGGTACTTCTAGGTTATCCCGCGACCAAAAAAGTATCGCCAAACTATAAGGTTAAATGCCAATAATGAATAATCGTGAAGGTCACATTCAATGACATTAAATACGATTCATGTGTTTAAAATGACATTAAGTGATTTTTATTTCGACTTTTTATTAATATTTTTATTAGTATTCTACTAATTACTTGTTTTTTCATTATTTAAAATAAAAATTATGTCAACATGTATAATTTGGCTATTAGTTTGGCGATTTATATAACTTGGCGAAATTGGTCGACGGGGTAACCTAGAAGTACCATGATTTTTTAATAATGATTCATATAATTTTTCTTTTCAATTCTTCGATATCGGGGTTATCTATATCAACTACTTTAGGAATATACGGCGCACTTATGAGGAGTAGGTAATAATTCTGCCGCTGTCTAAAGTGATCGTAGATTTTTAACCAAAAAAAAAAAAAAAAAAATCACGGTAATTGTTAATTATGAACTAAGGTCTATAATGAAAAGCTACTGCATAAATGAGGAGAAATTACGTTCCCGCTGCTTAAAAAAGAAAAAAAAAAGTGCTTAAATATTCCACTGTTAAATACTTTTAATGGTAACCTTTATATTTTCTTAAACAATACTAATGATTTAATTACACTTTTTTTTCCAAAATCAAAATGAAAATTTCATGTGTTATAATTTTGTACTAAATAAAAATTATTAATTATAATAAAATAAAAATAATTAATAATTATAAATAAATAATAATTAATAATTAAAATAAATAAATAATTATAAATAAATAATTAATAAAAATAAAAGATTCGAGATCTTATCATTTCTTTTTTCTTATTTTGAACTAAATTTTTACATTTTATATTTTCCTGTTTTATGGGACATAATGTCTACAAATATTTAACTTCTCAGATAGACGATCACTTTTTTTATATCAAGCAACTCTTTCGGGAGATACAGCTTATATTATTTTAACACTTTCAATAAAAAGTTTTTCTTAAAGTTCTGAACAAATATTTGATTTGCGAGCCTCTCGTAAAGCGATTAAGAAAAATCATTTGTTGCAGTCGTGATTGAATTAGAAATTGGAATTTTAATAATAACAAAAGATAATAAAGATTATTTCTTAGGAATTTTTTGTCAGAGTATTTTCCAGAATACTTTGGATAATTTGTTTGGCATATGAAGAAAATAAGAATTATGCATGATATCTGTTAAGCTTCAAAATTTTAGTTAAGAAGTTTGTACGACTATAGAGTGAAACTTCCAGTAATTGACACATTAAGAATTATTTCTTGTTCAAGCCCATATAACAAAGTTTTAAACCTATTTCATACTTTTTACTTTCTTTTATCTTTACAAGAAGAAAGTATTGGATTCAAGAAAATTTTCGAAATCTGTTTTTCGACTGATTTATATATTTTACTAGTCCGAGAATCCGAAAAACTTCTTTTTCACCAATTGTCTGTCTGTATGTGGCATAAATTTTGGGGGCATTCTATCTTAAAAACTAATGCACGGAATATCACAAAACTTTAGATTCATCATTCAGTTAAAACTTGATATAACAGATATCTGATTAGTCTTTGGTGTTATAACAAAAGATGGCGCTACTATGCTGCCTATTTCACGATTACTACAATAGTATATCTCAAAAATTAATGAACAGATTTCCAAAAAACTTCGCATTCCTTTAATCCTTGATAAAATATGATTCTGATTACATCTTGGTGTAAATCGCAGAACAGGTGGTGCTGCTATGCGGCATTATTCATAATGGTTGCAATACCCTCTATGTTAGGAAATAATGCACGAATTTTCTTCAAACTTCAAATTCACTTGGTCCCTCATATAAATAGTACTTTTTAGTTTTTCGAGTAAATCACTATATAGGTGGCTCTTCTGTCCAGTTTTTGATGATTTCTGCGATGATTCTGTCTAAATTACTAACGGATGGATTTTCATCAATTTCAGATTCAGTTGAAATTGAAATAAATATTGCTGATTAGATTTTGGTGTAAATTACCTAACCGGTGACGCTGTTTTTTTTTTTTCATTTTTCTGGAATCATTATGTGTATGAGATAGAAGAAAGCTTTGTAACCATCACATCTAATTAGTTTTTGTTTGTCAATGTATAGAAGAGACAAATTTTAAAAATGATTGTTAGGAAAAATTTGAAAAATCATGCTTTTTATTACAAAAATTATTACTTTATTTTTCATAAATATGTTGAATAATTTTAGCAATTCACATCATCCCTGTTTATAAAAACAAACGAATAATACAAAGTTATAACAGATAATAAAAATAAATTTAGAAGACTAATTACCGATATAAACCATTACTTTGATGAAAATGGACTTACTTTGAAATGAAATACATTGATGAGCTGTATCCAAATATACTAGTACGTGCAGTATTGTGTAGACACTAATCAATGGAATATGGACACAGACCCTCATTTTTTTGTTTCATTTGGAGAATATCGGATTTTGATCTTATTCTTTAGACGATAATTTTAAGAAATTTCAAGCTATGATTTTGAAATTTTAACAAACGTTGCTCTATACATTTAGCTAACACAAAATGCAAATGAATCTTTTATAGAGTTGAAGCATGCGCAGTGAAAATTTATTTTGTAAACCTGCTCATTACTGCTCATTTTATACATTTATTAATATTTTAAAATTTTGATTGCAGTGTATTGTGTACAATGTCGTTTCTCATATTTTCTGAAAAGAACATTGTTTTTTATTAGGAACTCTGCAAATTATAAGCAAAAAAAATTTGGGACCGTTTTTATAAAAGCCTTAATTTCTCAACTAGTATACATGCTATCCGCATAAAAATAAACACAGTTTATTATTATAAGTCACATATCATAATCTGCAGTTTGAACGCTTTTGCTACATTAGTTGTGACAGGGTTATACAAAAGATATTCGTTCTTTTTCAATTTGTATTCGTTCTTTTTCAATTTTTTTACGGTCCCCTATTGGATTTTGGAAAAAAATCTTTTTGAAAATATAAGATCTGTACTATTTTGTTTATACATCTGGAGTTTCAGAGTCATTCCTTGTATAAATTTCTAGATATTTAACAAAAAATTTAAAATTTCCTGTTGGCGACTAACTTTTACCTACTTATCAATTTTATTTTTTTCTTTAACTAAAATAATTCAATGCGCCAAAAAATATTTATTTCTAATGCGCAATTACTTGCAGTGAAAAGAAATACACCATACCAGCGCTTTAAGCAGGAAATAATAATTTACGCAAATCAAAAATAAACTCCGTTCAAGCTTAAAAGAGGTTAGTGTGAACAGTTTATTTTTTATATATTTACTCTTACATACACAGACAGTTAAAAAGCTCATAATGTCAGGGGCGGTGTACTTTGTGTATCATCGACCTTTAAAGTCTAGATTAGGGGCAGTGCTTTATCAATTGTTTCATAATTTTAGACACCCCCCCCTCCTCTAAAGACATCATACATTAGCTTACCTTGAACCCCTCACCCTCCCTGTAGTAATATCGTTATAAATGTTTAAAAATTAAATTTTCATTATTGATTCTTTTTCTTTTGATTGGAGTGATTGGTATACATATATTTTTATACATTTATTTTTCGCAAACTTTATTGATTCCCATCAAGAAAATGGATAAAATATCACTTTGTATATAGATTTATATAAAATAAATTAAAAAAATAACTACTACTTCATAGTGTTAAATAACATTTTTTTTTAACATAATGAATCAGCAATTAATGTCTTCTTGAACTAGATCCTCTCTTTGTGTGAGTGGAGGGGGGGGGGGAGGTAAAAATTCATAACAACAAAACTGGTAGAAAGCTTATTTTTGCATACATTTATTATTAAACAACACAACTATAATTTTAAATGTACTTTTCATTTGATTTAACGATTTGCAGTTTATATAGGCATATAATATACATATGACAGAATAATATTTACCCTAAACGAGGGTTACTACATATTTTGAAATTGAATAATTTTATAAACATTTAATGATTTAACAATAACTTTGTATTTCTATAAAAATAGATAACAGACTAAAAAATATAACATAGTATTTTGATGTAATGTACAAGCTACAAATAAAAATAGAAACTTTTGTTCGATACAAAAATGATAACAATATCAAAATACAACGCCCCATCTTATCCTAGAAATATAGTTCGATATCATGTGCCAAACTCCCATTTCACCTTAGAATAATAACGTTACATATACATAGTCCCTAACATCTTTTAATTATATATTTGTGTAATTCAATGTCCAGTAGCAATGGAAGCCTATAAACGTCAAATTGTTAAAAATCAACTAATTTAATTAGAATTAATGACATAAATACTATGGGACCTCCATTATGACGCCTATAACATTTTGCGGCCTTCTTTTGAACCGCGCTGAGCGCAATTCTAATTATGAACTTTGAAGAAGTATTTTGTTTTAGCTACATAGTAAAAAAGAAAATTTAGTTTCTCTCAATTTAGTTCTCGCCAATTAGTTTTCGCTGAATTTAGTCTCTGAAATACCAAATGAAGTTTAAATATGCACTACTTTTATTGATAGTACCAAATTAAGTTCATCATAAACAGATCAGAATAATATTAAAAAAAAAACTTTTATTAAGAATAGCAACATTTTATATAATTGAGGCTTCATATAACTTTGAACTTTTATGGTATTTTCATTTACATTTTTGTAATATATACAGCAACAGCTATATCCAACTCTAGGTTGTATAGTTTTTGACAAAGTCTTATTATTCTTTTGGCAATGATTTTTTTAAATAATAAAAATAATAATTATTGTATTTATAGTAGGGAATCCTTTGAGCGCGAATAATACTCACACTTGACCGTTTATTTTTCATGCATTCCGATATGAGCTTTTTATATATTGGAATGTAGCATTTGAATTTATCATATCCGTTATTATTCAATATTTTAGTATAAATTTGTAATTTAATAAATAATTTGAAGACTAAATTTAATATAAACAAAAAGGAAATCTTCCAAAATTTCGCTATAGTTTTTGTTCGAGTTTTAAAGCAGTAACAAAATGCATTGCAAATTCGATATATTTTTTAGAAGCTTCAAAACTCTTCTCTTCGTTCAAGGAGTTTTAAACATAATCTTAAAAAACAATTCCGCTTCAGACGTGCACTTCAAAGAAGGAAGAATAATAACACATGTCGCAACCATACCAGATCTTTTAGGTTTGTATTGATTTAAAATGTGGGTTTTGTATTTACATATTCCATACTTCAATCTTTTAGTATAGTGTATTTGATATTTTGTAGTTGGAGAATTTTCTTGTATGTTTTATTTAAGTTCTTTCAAGTGTATTTAATGTACCCTAAGAACAAACATTTTTAATATTTAAAAATATTTATGCATGAATAATTTGGAAATATTTAAACTTTATTCTTCTATTTCAACTTGAATAAAAAAGATTCTGAAATTATATCATATTTCAAACATATTGACAGTATTCTCATATTTCATATTTTAAGGAGAAATCACACTCTTTTTAACAAGAAATCCAGTTTGAAATTCGTATCTGTTTAAAATTAAACAATAAATAAAACTGAAACTCAATGCATTAATAAAATATTATAAAATCTATTCTAGTAGATATTTCAAGTTTTATGCAAGATTCGATTATTAACTAAATTTTACTTATCTCATTTTTAAAAACTACTAAAAAATATATTTCACCAATAGCTTGAAGCTACATACCAATTAGTTTATTATTTCTTAGTCGAAGCCATGTAAATTATGGTGTACGTTCTGCAATCCACAAGTTGCCATAAATTACGACATTATGTGCAGAATTGAATGATCTGAATTGTCTGAAAGTCAACATAACATTAAAAAAAACTAATTATTCGCCAAAATTCTTTGGCAAACATGCAGGGTGTCCAGCAAATAAGACCCTGATTTCGATATTAAATTGCTCAAAAACAAAGATTGATAGAAATATTCTGAAAAAGGTTAGGTAAGCTGAAAAATATTATATTGAAGTTTCGATCGGTAAATATTTTTAAAAGTTGTGTTCTGACAGCAAAAAGTATTTGATTTGACATTTTTCTTATTTTTGATTGTTTGCAGAGAACGAGTTTTTCGGCTTACAGTCCAATATTTTAAAGATTTTTGGAAATTTCGAAATTCCAAAAAATTAGCTCAAAAAATCGTTAAAATATGGCATTGTATGCAGAAAAACTCATTATCTTACAGGCAATCTAAAAAAAGGAAAATGTCAAGTCAAATATTCTTTATTTAAAATAATCTTGAACTTTAGACCTAAAATGGTAGATATTTTTTAAAGAAACAAGTTAGTAATTACATAATTTTGGAAAGTTTCACCTGTTTACCTAAAATAGAATTCTAGAACAGTACTCTATAGAATAAAAACCACATTTTGCAAAAAAGAAAAAATATATTTATACAACACACAGTGCTTAAAGTATATTACTTTCAAATCTTCCAGCACCACAATCTGTCAGATTCAAAATCGTTTAGCATCGTCATCTTTAAATTTATTTTTTAGATTGGCAAATAAAAATTGGAAAATTTGACTTATTTTATATTCACTGTATCCTTAGCCCCCTTGTCCGGGACACAAAAATTTCAAAAAAAAACTTTTATTGCATGAAACATTGCTCTTTTTTTTAACTTAAAACGAAGTTTAAATCATGTAAAACGAAGTTTAAATCATGTAAAACGAAGTTTAAATTATGTTTTTATTAATTAGAAGAGGAAACATCAATTTTTTCGGTTTTGGTTTGTTTTTAAAATCTAGCTTTCAAACAATGGTTGTCATGGAAATGACTTCTTGAGAAAATGCGTTTTTCTTCATGAGGGGTTTTTACACAATTTCTCAGATTTTAATTGTTTTTAATTTGTAAATAAAATTTGTAACTCATGAATCGTTAAAGTTAAATGCTTCAAAATTGGACCTTGTTTGTTTTGGTTATTTTACTTTAATTTTGATTCAGCAAATAAAGACACTACAGAGAGACTTATAAAACTGTGAAATACTACAGAGTGTATATTGTTAAAAATTGTATCTACTAAAAACCAATTTTTCAAAAAAAAAAAAAGTAGATGAAAGTTGTGGCTAAGAAATTGTGTGATATCAAATTCCCAAGTTTATATTACAGTACTTATTTCACATTTTCCATTACCGTTATAAGTCGAGTGCCTTCATATATGGTGGTAGAAATCCTTTTCTCCTGCACTAAGTATAAGTGGCTATCAGTCTTTGCCCGCTACGCTGGTCGTTTTCTCTAAATTTAATCTTGAATCAAACAAAATACATTCACTATAGATTAAAAAAAACTATAATATTTAATTAAACATTCACAATTATTTTTTTATTCGTATAATGTTACATTATCCTGCTCAAAGTCAATGTTGACAACACAATAGACAAAGTAGGTCAAAAATAACTAAGTACCTAAGATTAACTATTTTTTATTAGGTATGTTATCTTGAATTCCCCGCTTTTACCTAAACCTGCTGCTGAGATATGGTGAAATACCTCACAGGCGCTGGAGGTGTATAATTTGAAATAATGATCAGAGAAAATTTTCCAATGATAATGTCACATGAAGGATGTATGCCAAATTTCGAAAATTTTCTCCCTCAGAGTTCCAATTATCACATTTCGCCGGTATAAAACCTTCTTATTTCTTTAAAACTTTCAAAAATTATAATAAATATTTATCAGAGGGGCTCCGTAAAAAAATCCGATTTGTTATGATAAAACGCTACAATTTCAAAAAAATTTGAAAACTACTCCCTTAGAGGGGGGGGGGCGTATTGGAGTAGGGGAAGAGAATTTCACAATATGATAGAGCGGTCTGAGGGCTTTCCGATGATATGTCACATGACGTGTCCAATTTTTTTTGGAATTTTTTACTTCCACTTTAACCTTCTGGGGGGGGGGGGGTAGAGGTTTTAAAATCGCTAAAACAAGTCTTTATTTAATTTTTTAATCGATTTATTTCCCGCCGTTTTAAGCTTCTACTAAAAAATACTGCTGTGATGTGCCAAATGTTCTGAATAGTTCAACCTCCTTTTATCTCCCTCAGGATGCAATTTCTTAAGGATACAGTGGACTATCAAAATCGCAAAAAATCATCAATTTGTCGATTTTTCATTTTTAGCAAAAAAACATCATATGAACTCCCTGCTATTGAACACAAAAAAATTTTTTCAATGTCGACTATTTTTACTGGAGTTACAAGTATTTTATACAAGCAGCCTATTCTGCCACGCCTCTTTGTTTACTTTTTGCCAATTCACATCCGTAAAATTTAGCCTAGTTTTTAGTTTTACCTCACAAAATGTTATTATTTTGCACTGAATACATATTAGTTTTGTAATTTCGCAAAACAATACTTTAAATGTAACTTTTAACTGTTTCTTTTAGTGTTTGTTTACAATGTATTTAGAGGAATTGCTTTTTGTCCCCAATCTTTTTAGCGTAAAATATAAAAAATATTAATATATTTAATATATTAAAAATATTTAATATATATAACAAAAATTTGTACAATAAGAGGTATTTATACCTTGAATATTTCTAGAAAAATCAAAAAAGAAATCATTAGAAAAGATAGAAAGTTATTTTTGAGAAATTTTTTTAAAATTCAGATACTTCACGTCCTTTGCATGAATTACTGTCGAAACCACATATTTTATGTGAATTTACCATAAAAACATAAAACACTTACATATAAGCTAGAAATGTTATTATATCCATTATATATAGCTGAAACTGTGTCAGTAGGAAAATATTACGCAATTATAACCATTGTAGTTACTAAAACCTGTTTTTCTGAGAACAAATATTTTCGTCGTTTTCATGATTTCAAAATGTTCCATGCGAAATTCTTTATGCTCAGTTTTTCAGATTTTCTCTCTAACATGCTCTCTATGTATGTGTTAACAAATGTTACTAAAAATAAACTTTTTTAGATGCATTTAAATTTTTAAAATTTCAGTTATATGGAATTTTTAAAGCTATTTTAACGAAAAATACTAAAGAATTAAGTTAAAATAATTTTTTTAATGTTTTACAAGTAATATGCTAAAAATGCTTAGTAACATTTGTTAACACATACATAGAGAGCATTTTAAACTAAAAATCAGAAAAATTGGGCATAAAGAATTTCGCATGGAGCATTTTAAAATATTGTCATTTTTTTGTTAATTTAAAAAAAAAGAAAAATCTGTATGGCAAGAACTATTGAATATAATTTTTAAAAGAATTGTGAAATAAGAGATATATATACTATGACTATTTCTAGAAAATTAAAAAAATTCACTGAAAATTAAAAAAGTTAATTTTGAGAGTCCACTGTACCCTTAAATTGCTGAAATATGATTTTTAATTATTTTTTTATTAGATTTAATTTCTGAAATTTCATGCTGTTACCTTAAACTCGTGCTGAGATATAGGAAGATGTTCCAGAATTTTCGATCCCTCATTTGCATTCTTAGAGGAAGATTTTCAAAAATCCCATCTTAGTGCACGCTTACATCATAAGAATATATTTTCCCCAATTTTCATGTTTCTACATTTAATAGTTTGGGCTGGGCGTTGATTATCATTCAGTCAGGACAAACTATTTTATATATGTATAGATAGACAACGTGCTTCCGGAAAACGGAAAAGTTTTTAAAACATCCACGGTGGGCTTGGAGGTCATCTTTCCAAATATTATACAAATTTCCATACACCCAAACCTATAGATAAAACCCAAAATCCAAAATTGTGTCTTAAGCAGACATTTTAAGCTTTTCCTTCACGCACTTGCAGACGTGTATTCGGAAAATTTTATCTCTTAAAAAAATAGTGATTTACCTAAATGAGTAATCTTATGATTAATTTGATAGAATAATTAGTTATTTGAAAGTAATGAAAATAAATTTCATTTCTCAAAATATGGCTATTTCAATTTGTATGTTAGCAGTTGAAAAACAAATTTTGACAGTGTTACTAAAGCAAACTGTTTATGCCTTTCCTTTACGGAATATTGTGCTTAGAAATTGGTGTTTTAAGATTATATGGACGTATCATCACGATTTACCTTATGATTATTTATAGAGTAATCAATCATTTAAAAGAAATAACAATAAACACTCTTTCTCAAAATAATTTTTTTTAATCCGTTAGCGCCTAATAATTGTAACACTTCTTTCAATTATCTGACACTAGTTGTTTCCATGTAGTAATTTTGAATTATTTAATCGCTCAAAATTGGAGATTAGATAATGAGAAATTTTACGTACATACAGGTTTTAAAAACTTAAAGTTTTTTCTGTTGGTAGGTACTCTATAAATAGCTCGCTGTGTGATAGCGGGCTAAATTTATTTGTCAGTAGTTAAAATCAGAATTTCTATATTGTTTTTAATGCAAATTTATTACGCTTTTTTTTATGAACATTAGAGACATTTGTGCAAAATATGGAAAGATGGCCTCAGAGCACATCATACATAATTTAAAAAAATTTGAATTTTCAGGAACACGTTATGACGTATTTAGTATAGAAGAAAGGATTTCTATCAACATATATGAAGGCACTCGACTTACAAATGGCAATTGTTTTACTGGAAAAGGTTAAATAAGCATCATAATATAAGCTTGGAAATTGCATATCAGAGCATTTTTTGGCCAAAACTTTCTTTTTTCTTTCTTTCTTTTCTTTTTTTTCCTTTTTTTATACATTTGAAAAATTAGTTTTTAGTTAATATCTTTTTTTTTTTTTTTTTTTTTTTTTTTTTTTTTTTTTTTTTTTGCATAGAGATTATTTATAATTTAAAAAATTACTCACTCAATTTAGAATGGGATCTCTTATAACAGTTGTCAGTAGGAAGGAAAACCAATGTGTGTGCTTTATGTTTATTTATCATTCATTTCATAGAGTAATTAATCATTTAAATGCACTGAGAATCAACTTCTTTTATTAAAGAATCAATCATGTATATTTTATACGGTATTTAATTTTGATGAAGAATGAAAATTTTGTAAAAAAAAAAAAAAAATAATAATAATAATTGGAGTTTTGTGGTATTTTTTCATTTATTTTTCTAGATATTTAAAAAAAATCTAAAATCGCACATGACTAGTTCCCTTTGGCCATATGGTATATAGAGAGCAACACAAAAGAATTTAAATACTTTACTATGGACAAAAATTGCCGAAATTTAATTTTAAGTTATGTTGTCTGTCATCTAAATTGCTTATTGAGATATCTTTTATCACATTATTAACTGAAAACTAAATGCAAGTTTCATAAAAAATATTCAGAATGTTGGAATTTTTATCTAAGCTTAAGAAAAATATTATTTATTTGTCATTATTCGAATGGTTGGCAGTTATCCTCTTACGTCTATTTTACCAACACAAGTGGTCTATATTTACAATTTTAATACTGAGCAGTATTTTGTGTTTCTTTACTTTTAATAGGTAAGTAAACTGTATGTTAATAATGCTTCAAAATTCATAAATATATTAGAAAAATGCCGCCTGAATCTTGGACTCTTTTGAACCTTAAACTTTTGTTTATCCAATGAATCCCTGATGTTATAACCTCCTCAGTCCTGATGTCGCCTGTAGAAGATACTAAAGAGCAACCTTTAAATTAACTGTTTAAACGCCAATGTTCCCAAATGGGAACATTGCATTATTTGTAATACAAAACATATATTTTCCAACATAATAACGATGTCCTTATTTTTCCTATAAAATATAAATTATTTCAACTTTTGAAAAAAAATCATATTTATGTTAATCATATTTATCACAGGTATAAAAAAATATAAATTCATTAATTTGCGTAAAAAATATATTATTGGCTTTTATTGTTTTTTCTATGTTACTTACATTTGACTGCTAGGAATCTAAATGTTTTTGGAAATTGAGAAAATGCTCAAGAAAAATATACAATAGCATAAAGCGGAAAATAATTTGTTATATTTGCATAGCTTTTCAATCAATAATCATGTTCCAAAATGCGAACTGTGAAATGAAAACAGCCAAAAAAACTTCAGAAATATTTGCTTTTGTTATTTTCTAAATTTGCATTTTCATTAAAACATTTGAATTTGTAATATAGGAAAAGCAAAATTATAATCACATTGCGATTTTGATTCGGCGTGTAAACGGTTAATTTAATTCCTTTTAGAATTGTTAAAATTTCTTTTTGACTTTTTTTTTTTATAAATGTATGCATATCATAAGCTTCAATATATTGAATAATTCATCTTTCGCGATGTTTTGTAAAAATTTATTCTGGTTTTTGTGGTCCCTAGTATAATTTGTCTAGGGCTGAGGAGGATAATGTACAGATCTTAAGTTCAGATTAAGAGTGTATTTATAAGGAATATTGTACTTCCAATAAGACATTTTTTATGTATCTATTTATTTATTTTCGAAAATTCAATAACAAGTTATTCTTGCAGTTGCTTAAACTGTAGTAAACAGATTTTTTCCATTCCTTTTTTTTATTATTATTTATAATATATCAAGTGTATTTGATGATGTGATATTTGAGACTATTAGATGTTCAAAAAATGTATTAAAATCAATATTAGATAACTTCACTTTTAAGTTTATTCTGTTCATTTCTTAAATTAAAAAAGAAAAAAACAAAGTTTTATCTTTTTGCAATCCCATTATTAATTTTAGCTACTGTGCAATTTGTGCAATTGTTCAATGCTATATGCTGATTATAATTTTAACTATACAATAAAAGCTTATAAAAAATTTGGGTACTACTTGGTTATCCCGTCAATCAAAAAACTATCGCCAAACTATAAGGGTAAATGTCAATAATGGATGATCGTGAATGTCACATTCAATGACATTAAATATCATACACGTGTTTAAAACGCCAATAAATGTCTTTTATTTGGACTTTTTTGTTTGTATTTTTATTAATATTCTACTAATTATCTGTTTTTTTTTTGTTATTTAAAATGAATATTAAGTCAACATGTATAATTTGGCTACCAGTTGGACGATTTGTATAATTTGGCGAAATTGGTCAACGGGATAACCAAGTAGTACCAAAACTTCACGCATTAAATTCTTGAAAGTGTAGTATAAAAAATAAAACAATTCTTCTGTTATTACATTTTACACTTTCAACCAGTTTTAGTACAACTTTTAAATAGTAAATAAGTCAGATTTATATTTCGCATTCCGATCAAACGCAAAAATAAAGAATTAACTAATGTGGCATTTTATTTATATGTTCGTAATAACAGTGACTTAAAATATAGTGACAGAGTTTAAACAGCATTAATCTTAGTTTTTTTCCCAAGAACGTTGCTATGTGTACTGTTTTACTTTTACAAATAAGTAAGAAATGTTAAAATTAAATTACTGAAAGCTTTAGAAATGTGTACGTTTTTGCGTTTTCTAAGTTGTTAAAAGGATATTTAGTATCAGTAGTTAAAAGGATATTTAGAAAATTTTAAATGTAAAAGTTTCTGGAATAATTTCTTTATTTTCACAAATATTTACACAATGTACAATTTATTTTTAATTCAAAACTGACAATTTTCAATATAAGTTGCTTTATTAAAGTATATGAAGAAAACAATTTATTTAGTTTAAATATATTCATCTACAATTTCTGACAACATTCAATCTATTTTGTAAAAAAAAAATATATACACCTGAAAAAGTAAAAATAATCTATGATCTAAAGGTCTTACATAAATATCTAAATATGATATTTGCATTTACCAAATTATGTATTTGGAAATTAGTAAATAATACCGTTAATTTAAAAATCATCTTTATTTTAAAGATGCTTTGAATTCAATCAGAGCTATACCATTCTTACATATAGGAAATGTGTTTTCAGAATGTGTTTTATTTCTGATAAATAGCTTAAAATTGAAAATGTCAAATGTCAAGTATATCTCTATTGTAAATATTTGAAAATTCATAAATCTGATAAGCTTTGCCTTTGCATTATTTAAATATCTTACATTCTAAAGAATTTCAAATG
The DNA here is from genome assembly GCA_964019185.1 of Maratus speculifer. Classification (NCBI taxonomy): domain Eukaryota; kingdom Metazoa; phylum Arthropoda; class Arachnida; order Araneae; family Salticidae; genus Maratus; species Maratus speculifer. The sequence continues at coordinate 288,251,988 of OZ025298.1, read as the reverse complement.
CCAGGCTTTACGAATTATTTTAGTTGAAATCTACACAAAATTTTCTAAATTACTTTAGCATACTACATTTCATGAATTTAATAGCATGATCTCAAAAGAACATTGAAAAAAAATGTTTATTTAAAAAAGATGTTTTATTAAATTATCTAAAAAATTTCAATTTCAATTTTTTTGTAAGTATTTATTTTGTTGAGAAATGAAGCGTGGTTTTAAAATTATCAAATATTCATTCTAGAAAATTAGTTTTGTAAGATAATGCATAGATATGTGTAGGATCGATCTTTTTCCTACAGCCAACTAGCAGTGTTCGTAGATTGTAGTCCAATTGTAATGCATATAAAATGATTATGGATAAAAAAGAAATGAGTACAAAAATAGCTAGATGGGCAGTAATGTTATCCGATTTTGATCATGTTATTGAACATAGTCACGGTAACATGCCTCATACTACTAGGCATGTTGATGCATTAAGCAGACATCCTATTTGTACGGTAATCCAAGATAGCTTAACTTTAAAAATTATTCAAGCTCAAGAAACCGCTGAATATATTAAAACAATAAAAGAAATCCTAAAAGTGAAATCTTATGATGATTATTTAGTTAAAAATGATGTTCTTTATAAAGGTGTTAATGGTAATGATTTATTAGTTGTACCGGAAGACATGCAAATGAATATAATCAAGGCCGCTCACGAAAAAGGTCATTACGCAGTTGCCAGAACAGAGAAAGATTTAGAAAATGATTTTTACATCCCCAAAGTTAAACAAAAAATTGAGAAATGCATAGCAAATTGTGTTCTCTGTATTTTATTAATAGAAAATGTGGTAAACAAGAAGGCTTACTTCACCCAATAGAAAAAGAAGAAACTCCGTTACATACGTACCATGTTGATCACTTAGGTCCATTCAAAAGCATTAATAAAAATTACAAACATATCCTTTCGGTCGTTGACGCATTCAAAAAATTTGTTTGGTTGTATCCCACAAAATCTACCGATGCTGTCGAAGTAATTTCGAAATTAGAAATCCAAAAAGCTGTCTTTGGAAATCCAATTCGCATAATATCAGATAAAGGTCCTGCATTTACATCTAAAGCTTTTGAAGATTATTGCATCAAAGAAAATATTAAACATATCCCGATTACTACTGGATTACCCAAGTCTAACGGCCAAGTTGAGCGTCTAAATGCTGTCATAATATCTGTTCTGTCTAAATTATCTGTCGATAATCCTAAAAAATGGTATACACATGTAAGCGACGTCCAACAGGTGATAAATTCGACTTTTCAGAGAAGTATAAGCACAACCCCTTTTGAATTGATGTTTGGTACTAAAATGAAACTAAAAAATAACATTGAGATTACTAGTCTTCTGAATGCTGAAATACAATCTGATTTTACTAATAATCGCGAAGATATGAGAAAAAATTCTAAAAAGCAAATTTTAAAAGTCCAAGAAGAAAACCGTAAAACTTACAACCACAGACGAAAGAAATGTAACAAATTTAAGCTTAATGATGTAGTTGCTATAAAACGCACTCAACAAGGTCCAGGTTTGAAGTTAAAATCAAAATATTTAGGTCCATACAAAGTCATAAAAGTAAAAAATAATGATACCTACGATGTAAAGAAACTTGGATTTAATGAATGTCCCATGGTAACCAGCACTTGCGCATAGTACATGAAGCCTTGGAGAGACGAAGCTTGACCCCAAAAAAAAAAAAGAATTTCACCGATTGTGACACAATACCGACTGTGACACACCACTGGACAGACAACTAAAAGAATTTTAACTTTATTATTCTCGAAAAAACGTAAGAAAGAAAAAGACGAAAAGACGTAAGGCAAAAGAAGATAAAAAGATGTAAGAAAGAAGAAGACGAAAAGACGTAAGAAAAAGAAGAAGAAAAGATGTACGGTAAAAGAAAACGAAGGGACGTAAGAAAAAAGAAGAAGAAAAGATGTGAAGAGAAAAAAAAAAGAATACGAGTTTATTTTGAAAGAAATTATTTAAATTTTCATCATGATGACTTCTTTTTTTCAATTAAGACCTTGGATACTGCTGTGTTTTTTAATATCTTTCCAGATGATCCAACTGCTGCTACCTCCAAACGGACGAGCATTCAACGATGAAGGCCTAGTCAGGAAGGCCGTTGTAGGATCGATCTTTTTCCTACAGCCAACTAGCAGTGTTCGTAGATTCTCTATGGCGCAATCTGATGAAAAAGGCTCTCCAGCAAAGCAGACGATTTAAGCAGCAGATAATTCCTACGCAGCCAGACGAATGCCGCGGAAAAGAACTGAACTGAAGATGATGAAGGATGGAATTTTTTGGTGTTGAAGGAAGAATGATGATCTGAGATATAATGGAATGTTTTTAAATCCGACGGTTGATGTGTTAATAAGTTATTGTATATAGAATTATGTAAATAATCTTCTTTTTGTAAATAGTAATGTTTTAATATAAGTTTTCAAAGTTAACGGCGTCAGATCTGAATTTATCTCTGATTTAATTATGTTTTCGAAAGAACTTTTAGAAGAGAATTCCACATATGTGACATTTTAAGTGAGAAACTCGAAATATCTTCACCGGTTCCCCTTTTTTAAACACAGAGTCGTGGCAAGTGAGGAAAAAAATGAATAAAATAAATGTAGACGCTTCATGGAACTACATATTCGCTTCTCCAAAAAAGTTTGTTCAAGTGCCGGCATATATCGCGGAAAATGCTCTCTTGAAAGCCGTCTTGAACAGAATCCACGAAAGAAAAAAAATAATCCCTCATAAAAACATTATTACGCCGTTCGTTCTAACAAAATTATCGGAAGAAAAAAAAGAATATCTCTCCGTCATCACCTCTCAGCTTCCTTCTTAAATCTAAAAACAAAACTTCTAGAATATTCTCTAGTCTCTAACCATGATTTTCACATGTAAACAGAACTCATGTCCATCGTCGAGATTAATTTCATTCAGACGATAATTTTTAATTAAAAAATATTATTTAACTAATTTATAATCGAACGCTGAATTCGATATTCTGCAGACGATATTTTGAAACAAAAAAAGAAAAGAAATGATTTTATTGATACGCACAAATATCAAACGTTGAAGGGGGAAAATAAATAAATAAATATATAAAAATAATGATATTTTTTGAAAGGTATGGTTTTGGAATACATTTAAAAAGAATTTCTTAAAAAGGATTGATAAAAACAGGGGGAAAATGAATTTTATTTGGAGTATTAAGAAATAAAGTTTAATTAAGAATATTTTTAATTTAGAACCATCTTTTTAAATTTACGCATATTGGAATAAATGTTTTTTAAGGCAAATTAAGAATTTATATCGTTTCCATAAGGATTAATAGATTAGATCTAGTAACATGGTTTTAATTTAATAAGTTGAACTATGTGCGGAATATTGTTAAAAGGAAATTAATATAGTATAAAGGTAACTTTTGGCCAAAAAAAATAAATTTGTAATATATATATATATTATATGAATTTTAAACTCCAAAAGAGTAATATGATATGTCATAAGCTCATTTTATTTTGAAATATATACGTTAAGTAAAATATTGAAGCTAATGAAAAAGAAGGCTACCTCGGTTTATTCACCTATTTTTCCAGACAGATCTATTCACGTGATGTTTCAATGTGCAAATGAGATACATGAAAGAAGCATTACGTGACGCTTTCAGTCTAAAGCAAAAAATAGAATATTTTTCGTCAGCCTCAATTAACATGATAAACATTCTGTGACGCTGTCAAAACTACGCTGCCTTCATTGTTTTTTTTTAAAACAAATGTTAATTTTACAGTGCACATCTATAAAAACATGCGAATAAATACGCATATAATTGGAATTCTTACGCAACGCATGGGAATAATAGGTGATAGAGTATTAACGTAGTTCCACACGTGGTAATATTGTCCAGTTTACATTTGGGATACTGGTCGAAAAAATAGCAGTAGACAATATTTCTACTTTGTTTAATCGCGACAACCGACCTAGTTTTTACTTTTTCAGTTTTGGTTTCAGATTTAGAAAAAAATACTTTAAATTTCAAAACCAGTTTAAACGGGTTCTGAAACTGAAACTATCATAATATAAAAAATATATAAGCAAAATCGAAAAAGCAAAAACTAGGCAGTTTGTATCTAATACTCAGCTATCCTATGCAAAAATAAATAAATAAATAAATAAATAAATAAATAAGTAAAAAATAAATAAAATAAAAATATTAAAATTTGAACGAGATATTTGAAAAGAACGCTCCCATAGAGTTTACATTATCATCCGGATCTTTGTCAGTGACTATTGTGGGGCCTTAATATGAAAAAAAGTTGCGTAAAAATATTTTTCTTCGTTATGAGGGATGTAATCTCTAAACATATTTAAAATTGATTCATATATCGATGTTACATGAAGATTATTGAGTTGTAAATTTGCATGATTTCATTAATGAAAAAACATCAAATCCTATCGTCGATATCGTAGATATTTTCTCATTTGGACAGGTACTTGTTTTTCTGAATATCATCATGCTATATTTCACGTGCAGTTCATGCAAAAGTTCACTATGTAGTAGAATTACTTACTAGAAAGAGTACTGCAATATCCCATAATATAATACAGAAGATAATATTTATCATATCGCTGTAGTTATTAAATAAAATTTTGAATTTGTCTAAACATTGAAGACTCCCATATTTTTTTAAATATCATTATTATATTTTTGTGCGAAAATATAAAAGTTTGGTTAAACTTGAAATTGAAAATGGCAAAGATAATCAAAATTCCTTGAAATTAGATGGGGAGCTTTCAATCATGTGTGAGTAAGGTTGAATGTCCCTTTAAAAGTCTTCAAAATTTCCACATTCTTATCCTAACACGAAGTAACTTATATTTTATTAGGAGTACAAATCTCAATGTTTTCAGGCCCAGAACAAAGTAATGTGATTGTTCAGAGCTATTCCATGAGAAACGGAATAAATGTCTTGCACTTGACACTTACATAAATACCAATAACTATTATTTTAAAACTTGCTAAAATATAAAGTGTATTTTTCAAAAAACAAAAAACAAAAATTTCTAGATTTTAATACTCGCATAGATGTTTTTTTAGGATATAATAGCATTATTAAAAATCAACAATATGTTAGAAAAACTGTCCCTTTTGTGACATGGAATTATTTTACATAATTCCATGTCAACTTAGTAGTTTAAATGAATTTTAACATTTTTTAATTAAAATTTTAATCACTTTCGAATTGTACTATATTTTACAAAAGTTTTATAAAGTTTGTCTCCACATTCTAATTAAAGGTTTGCCAAAAGCTTTAGAGAAGGTAATATGAATTCACAAGTGCTTCAGTTAATATTACCATATTTTTTGTAAAGAAAATTCTTAGACTTGAAAAGGGAATTTTGAATAAAAAGAAATGTCTTTAGACATTTCTTACAATTAAAATCTAGCAATAGATTTGTGAATTATTTAAAAAGAAAAAAAAATTATTCCGTTTTATTTATTTTTTTTTTGTCTGCTTGGAATTATCATTTCAACATTTTAGTCATCAAATTTCACTTTAAACTACACTTTTAAATTGACTTTTCGTAGAATTAAATGCACCAACGGTAAATGTCGCAGGACAATTTACTCTCAAAAGAGACGTGTCTAAAAATAGAAACTTAATCTTGAAATCTTTGGTAATATTAAAACTTTAGGATAAAGCGATAAACGTATGTTCTTATTAAAATTACTATTTAAAGTAAAGGAATATAAAAGAAATTTGCAAACACTGCGGCTTTACTCGCGTAATAGTTGAAGTGTGCCAATTGATATTTGTATGTCTATTTTTTATTACAAAAAGCTATATTTTTTGAAATAATTCAAAATTATCTTATAATCTATAGTTTGACTAAACTCCATTATCACACTGTTTCAGGCAGAAATGAGAGTAAATAAATAAGATTTAAAGCTAATCCTAAATAGGTGATCAATTACGAGATATTTTGAAACTTTATGCTCAATTTTTACGCTCATTTAACCCTTTCGAGTCTGGTGTACTATTAATAGTACATGTCTTTTAATAGAGTCTTATTTTGTATTAAGAAATATTTTTGCTTCCATTTACGTGTAGTAATGTTAGTATATGTCTACGCTTTTACTATATTACTTCATTTATGCTTAGGCATTTAGTAATAATAACAATTATTATTATTTGCTTAATTCTCCTTGCGCCGTTTGCGATTCTTTTATTTTAAACATATATTTGAAGTATTAAATTTAAAATTATAGTTACTTTCCTGAAAGAATTATGTGTAATAAAGCTTAAAAAATATTGGAAAATTGTAATATAAATTAAATCTTGTTGCAATGCAATATTTTCTAAATATCTCCAAAAAATTTTCCTCAGCCTATTTTCATATAAATATTAGTTGAATAGTAAGCAAAACAACAGCATTCATTATCTTTGAGACTATGAAAGATTTGTTAAACACTAATTAATGTATATGGATAGCTAGTGATAGTATTATCTATATTATAAAGACCAAACGTATCTATGCGTATCGCATACGTCATTTTGCGAATAGCAACATTTTAAAATTTTAAATGAAATTTCAGTATTGCAGCTTTTGCTACTACAAAATTTTAAGCTTCTAAATACCACACGTTTTTAATTTTACACCATCGTGTAGGGAAAAAAATGTCCTTTTAAATGATATTTGTTTGAAAACTGTATCTTTATTTATTTTTGAAATATTAATTTTTTTTTTTTTTTGTAGTTTTTAATACCATTTTTCTAATTGTGCAAACAGAAGTACTCCGTTTCTATTAAAAGCAATGGAAAAAAACAGAAAAAAATGATTACCGTATCTTTACGTTGCCATTTTCTCATTAAAAGGGAAAAAATTGAAAATTCTTCTGTTATAAAACCCGGTGAATTTTAAGTTTTATTTTCAAAATTTGATTTACACGTAAAAGATTATCAACATATCTGTTTCAGCTAATAGCATTGAAATTTTAAGTTTTGAATCAAAATGATCAAATTAAAGTGCCAATTTTTTTGAAAAGGTAAATAGAAATAGGAAATGTGCATTTGTAAATTTTCATATGGTGAAAATAATGCCGAGTTTAGATTTCATGGGAAAAAATTCTATGATTGAGTCAAAGTTGAATAAATTTTGCTTTTTTTTCATTTTGGAATACTAGCATAAGAACTTTAATTGATTACATTATCAAACAGTGCGTGTCAAAAGTTTAAACACAACAGAAAATTTCAAAATAAAATTTTATTAATGGGTGAAAGTTACTTCCCTTTTCACATAGCCTACAAATTTTAGTTTTAAAAAGATAGTTAACAGATTCATGCTATAAAATTTATCTTAAATAATAAATTTTATCAAAACAACAAAAATGAGTGTGTCAAAAGTTTAAGCACAGCAGTTTTTTAGTCTTTAGCAGAGCAAGAATTAAAAAAATTAATACTTGATTATTGCTCCTTTTTGCTGAATTACTTTAAGTATACGGTCTTCCATCGTTAAAATGAGCTTCTGTATTGTTTCTGGTTCATTTTTAAACCAAGCGTTCTAAATGGCATCTTTCAAATCTTTAACTGAAGAATACATGCTTTCCATTTGGATAAACTGCATGAATGAGAATACCCCATATATTTTTTATAAAGTTTAAATCAGGACTAATTGCCGGCCATTTCGAAACAGACACTGTGATTGGTAAGTGTCTCTTGGTAGTTTTCATAGTTTTCACGACCACTGATGAATGCTAGAGATGTCTGACCATTGAAAGAAATAGCCCCCCATACCATTACAGATCTACCATTATGTTATCGGCTAAATACACTCCTAGGTTCTTTGCAGAGATCATGCCAATAGTACTTAAACCCTTCAGTGCCATTTAGGGTAATTTTTTTTTCATCACTGAATATCACATTCAGCCACTTTTCACCAGATGACATATGCTCTTTGGCCCATTGTAATCTAGCTTCTTTATGGTGTCGTTTGAGACACGGTAATCGAGCCATTTTACGGCATTTGATGTATTTGAATTCAAAAACTCTTCTATAAACAGTTTTTTCGATATTTGTTCTCCAACTGCGTACTTTATTTCCGAAAGGGAGTGATTACCAGTTGAAGCCAAATTTCTGTTGCGGCTATCTTCGCTCAAACTAGTCACTCGCGGCCTTTCTGAACGAAATTTTCGTTTAAAATAATTATCACGAGTCAAAATTTGATGATTACCTTGTTTTGGCTTTTTTAATGCACTTGCAATTTCAGAAACAGAATTACATTTTGTTTTCTTACTCCAAAGTTTTATCATCTCCTCCTCTGAAAATTCTTTCGACTTGGGCATTTTGTATTAACTCAAAAACAACAGCGGACGGTGCAAAAATCGATATTATTAACATACTAGCTATTCTGCCCGGCGTTGCCCGGGTTCATCAAAAAATAGCAAGAATTGCGAAAAAACTTTAAAAATTATAATAAAAAACTCGAAAAATTAAAAAAATGCTGCACGAATTTCGTCTAAACTTCGTTGAAAAGAGATGGGCTAGAAAATTGAAGTTGGATTATTTTTACTAATGTGGAAAAATCTTACAAATCGCAAAAAACATTAAAAATCTCATAAAAATATAAAACAACATTCAAAAATTGTGTTTCAAAATTCGAATAAACTTTGAAGAAAAGAGATCAGAATTTAATAAATTCGGCCAAAAATTGAACCTCTAAAAATCGAAGCGGGTCGGGAAGAAACGTTTACATCGCTTTAAAAATGGCAAAATTTTCAAAAATCACGGAATTCAAAATTTACTCTACTTGGATAAATGTTTTGAATCTAATTAATTTGCTTATGTAAAAAGCATTGAAATACGAAAAAATTGCTAAAAAATCGCTACAAAAATCTTTAATCGCACAGGAGAAAATTTATCATATTAGCGAAGAAATTAAAAACCGAATTCCTTTTCCGTATCTCAAAAAAATCGCCGTGAACTCAAAGAAAAAAAAAGCATACTGCTTAAAAAATTGCTATAGATCAAAATAAGCGAGCAAAAGAATTACCGTAAAGGATAAAAGTTTGAAACCAAACTCTTATTAGTCTAGAAATTTAAAATCGAATTCCTTTAAAAAATGTTTTAAAAAAAAGACTGAGAAAGACCAAAAATTGCATTAAAAATTATAATGAAAGTCGTAAAACATTAAAAAATACCTAGGGTAAAAATTCACTGTTATAATATAAAATATTGTAATCAAGAAATTAACCATATTAACCAAAAAGTTTGAAATCGAAATCGATTTCCGGATGTAGAAAATCGCCACGGAACTTGAAGAATGGCTAAAAATTACATTGAAAATTGCATTGGCGGTAGGGGAGGGGGGGATTATGATCGAAATCGTTCTTAAATTACAAAATGTAGGCATGGAACGCCAAAATCATATTAAGAGATAAAGCATTGCATTCGAAACATAACTACATAACTACATTAAACAAAATGTTTGATATCAAAATTGGTTTCTGAATGGCAGAAAATTGCCAAGGAACTTAAAAAAAACAAATGGCTAAAAATCGTATCGAAAACTATATTAAAAATCGCTGAATATTTAAAACTCATGGCTGTAAAAATTTAATATTCAGTCGAAAATATTGTAATCGGAAATCGTTCATGAATAAGGAAAAGTCAACACGGAACACCTAAAATCCCCCAAACTAACTAAAAATTACATTGAATATCGCGTTAGAAATTGGCAAAATTCATAAAAGCGTGGAGAACAAATTGTACTATTTATGCTAAAAGTTAGAAACCGAAATTCTTTTACCGATGTCAGCAACTGTCACAAAACTTGAAACATCACTATAAAACAGATTAAAAATCCGTAAAATTCAAAAATCCGGACAAAATTTGCCATAGTAAGATAAACATTTGTATTAAATTCCTGCGGACATAATTTACCATAATGGGACAAAACATGAAATCTGAACTCTTTCATTAGTTAAAAAATATTGACACAAAACTTGCTAAACACTTTATGAAAATACACAAAAAATCTGAATGATTGATGTAAAAATTTAGTACATTAAGCTACAAATTATTTAAAAATTTCTTTTCCAATTGTGAAAAAATCGCCTTGGACTCGAAAACATGTAAAAATTGTATTCAAAAATTCATTACAAATCGTTTCAAATTTAAAAATAGCGGGGGACAACATTTACATTAATAGAGTAAAATAGTGTAATCTGAATTATTTCTTAAATACGAATGAAAAAATCGGGGCAAAACATGAGAAATAATGAAAACATTGCTAAAAATTGCATTAAACAATCAATAAATTTCAAAATTCGTAAATGAAGTGTAAATGTTTGAAATTAATTTCCTTTTCGAAATTTCAAAAAATAGCCGTGAGATTCAAAAAACCAATACAAAACCATTGAAAAATTCATTAAAAATCGCTAAATGTAAATACATCCCGTGAATAAAAAAATATTCTAGTCGTGTAAAACGTAGCAACCATTCTTTTTTAGATGAATTACAAAAAATAGACGCAGAACACAAAATATATCAAAAATCACATTGAAAATCGACAAAATTAAAAAAAAGGTAAATGGTGAAATTTACTATTTAGGCTAAAAGTTTGAAACCAAAATAATTTTTTAATTGTTAAAACACCACTGTGGTGAGGATCGAAAAAAATAGTACTAAATCGCATTAAAAAGTTCATTAAAAACGCATTGAAAAATGCACTAAATATCGCTAGTTATTTTTTAAATCGCAGTAATCAGAATTTCATCAAACGGATAAAACATTCTAATCGGAAAACTGAACTATTTGATTATCCGGTTGACCAAGAAACTATCTGGATCAAACCATAAGATTAAACTAGAATAATGGCGGATCGTAAATTCGATATTCACTTGTCATTAAACATGTTACATATGTTTGTTACGTCATCAAGTGGTTTTTAACTTCTTAATTTTATACGTATTTGTATTAATGTTTTTCTAAATTATCTCTTCTTTCATTATTTAACATAAAAATTACATCTATTTGCATAATTTGGCTTGTTTCACGATTGATATAATCTGGCGAAATTGGTCGACAGGATAATCACGTAGTAAAAGGAAATCCTTTATAGATAATAAAAAATCGACACGGAACACAACAATTCTTGAAAAATCGCGTTAAAAATCTCTAAAATTATATTAGATTAAAAGTTTGAAATCAATTTTTACTTCCGAATATAAAAAAAAATCAGCATAAAACTCGAAAAATTTCTAAAAATTGCATTGAAAAGTGCATTAAAAATCACTAATATTAAAAAATCACAGGGGTTAAAATTTACTCTAATAGGGTAAAACGTTGTAATTGGAAATATCTCATGAATGACAAAAATCCGACATCATACGCAAAAAATCTAGAAAAATCGCATTAAAATTAGCTGAAATTCATAAATCTTAACAGCTAAAATTTAATACATCAGCCTGAAAGTTTTAAGCAAAATTCCTTTTACTAATGTCGAATAATAGCGGCAAAATTTACCTTAAATAATTCAATAAAAATCCAAACATCGTTGCACGAAATCCAAATAAATTATATTGAAAAGAGAACAAAATTCACTAATTTAGGTCGAAAGAATGAAACCGCTTTCCTTTTCGCTAAATTGGAAAAATCGCCTCGAAACCCACTAAAATTCGCATATGAATTAAATTAAAAAAACTGAAAATCGGCCTTCAAGGTGTAAAATTTCATACATAACTTCGTGCAGCGGTCTCTCCAGAGCATCGCCAGTACTTTAAAAATTTTAACATGCGTTATAAATTACCTTAAAGTGTAAAACAGATCTCCTTATTACATTTCCTAATTTTGTTCGCGCTCCTCCTTTCACGCACCCTGAAATGTGTCACACCATTCTTTGTTTACATTTTTTATCATGTATTATAAACCATTTTAAAATTTAAAATAAATCACATTGTTATATTTCCAAATTTTAACAAAATCGCGTTCCATTTTTCACCCCCTGCTAGCGCACTCTATTCTTCAAAAACTTTATCAAAACGATACTCTGTTAAACAACCTATCAGGTGATATATTACTCGAGGGGGTAGCGGTCTTAAGCAAGAATTTAAGATATTTTATGAAATTGCTATTCGAAAATAGTGGTAACTAAATTTTTGACATTTTAGGTAAATTTTGCAAAAAATAATAATAAAAAAAAATACTACTTATTGCATTCTCAACAGCTCAAGATTCTGATAGAACAATTATGAAAAAAAAATAGATGCTAAACGCAAAAAATCTTGAAAAAGCGTTAAAAATCACATTGAAAATTGCATTAAAAATCGTTAAAATCTAAATTTCGTAACAAACACAAAATTTAGGGCTAAAAGTTTGAAACGGTTTTCTTTTTATCAATCTTAAAAAAAAAAAAAAAAAAAAAAAAAAAAAAAAAAAAAAAACGCAAAATGAGAAAAAACACTAAAACTCGCATTAAAATTCGTTAAAAATTCAAAAATCGCTGTACAAATTCCGAATAAACTTTGCTGAAAAGAGAAAAAAAATTGCTATATTGGGTTAAAAGAATGAAACCATATTTCTTTCACTAGTGGGATAAAACTGCAAAAGAACGCTAAAAATCACCTAAAAAAATTATTAAAAAAAATCCAATCAAAAAATTGAAAATCGGGCTTCGAGGTGCAAAACTACATGCATAAAAGTACCTTCCCTCCACATTTTGTAACTCAGAACAGAGCTGACACACACACAAACTTGTCACTTTATTATTATAGATTTAAAAAAATAGCGTTCTATTAATTCCATTTTCCACCACCAGATAGAGCACTCTATTCTTCAAAAACTTTATCAAAACCCTATTCTGTTAAATAACCTATCAGGTGATATATAACTTGAGGGGATAGCAAGAATTTAAGTTAAGCAAGAATTTAAGATAGTTTATGAAATTGCTATTCGAAAATTGTGGTACCTAAATTTTTGACATTTTAGGTAGATTTCACAAAAAATACTACTTATTGCATTCTCAACAGCTCAAGTTTTTGATAGAACAACTATGAAAAAAAAAATAGATGCTAAACGCAAAAATCTTTCAAAAACGTTAAAAATCGCATTGAAAATTGCATTAAAAATCGTTAAAATCTAAAAATCGTAACAAACACAAAATTTAGGGCATTAGGCTAAAAGTTTAAAACGATTTTCTTTTTATCAATCTCAAAAATAGTCGCAAAATGAGAAAAAACACTAAAAATCGCATTAAAAATTCGTTAAAAATTCAAAAATCGCTGTACAAATTCCGAATAAACTTTGTTGAAAAGAGAAAAAAAATTGCTATTTTGGGTTAAAAGAATGAAACCGTATTCCTTTCACTAATGGGATATAACCGCAAAAATAACGCTAAAAATCGCTTAAAAAAATTAAAAAAAAATCTAAACAAAAAATCGAAAATCGGGCTTTGAGGTGCAAAACTACATGTAAAAAAGTACCTTCCCTCCAAATTTTGTAACTCTCCGTGCAGCAGTCTCTTCAGAACAGCGCTGACAGACAAACATCCTTCTCTCTTTATTATTATAGATTTTTAATTTTTTAATTTTTTTAAATTTAAATTTTGTTTATTTTTATTTATTTATTTATTTTAATTTTTATTTTTTTTTTATTTATATATATTAATTTTTTGACAGTTCGCCTTTTTATTATGTGCAATAGGATCCTGTCCGCACGAGCTATCTGACCCGCTCTATTGGAACAGCTCACGGTGCCAGTTTTTCTCAGTGGGGTACGGTAGAAAAAAGTTATCTTTTCTCCCTCTGCAACGCTTTCGTTTGCCTTGCTTTTTGATGCAAACTTTTCCCTACTGCAGTACTACGTAGCTTTTCGGCCACTCTTTGTTCTTATTAACTCTCTTAAAATTGCTCCCACTCTCAGGTTCTAAATTACGTTAGGGGGGCTCAGGGGTTGATCTATACGGAAAAACATGAAAACAGAGCTCTCACTTCGAGTCCATATAAAAACAGAAGTATTCAATGTAATTAGATTAAACTTTCTGATATTTTAAAGGTATGTTTGTAGTCTTATAAAATCATAAAATGAAGTACTTCAATGTAATATAATAAGAAATATAGCAAAATTTATGTAACACAATTTTCGAAAAAAAAAATTATGTGTTATATCACCAACACCAAGATATCTTGACGTTGAATTAACATAAGAACCTAATTTTTGCTTTAAAATGATCCGGAAACTTTATAGAATGAATTAAGGATATAACTATCACTCAAAAACAACATTATTAAAAAAACTCTCAAATTTGAAAATTTTAAAAACTCCTAAAAAATACAACTGTTTTTTCATTAAAAATACTCAAAATATTAAACTATCTAAACTATATTAATTCATTCTATAGATAATAATGTTATACGCATGCAAAAAAAAAAAAAAAAAAAAAAAAAAAAAAAAAAAAAAAAAAGCCATGCCATTAAATAGTTTTTTTAAATCTTGGTGTTAGTCGTCAAAAATCAAGTTTTGAGAAAACGCGACTTAAAGTTAAAATTATATAGGTGCGGCTAAGAACGCGTTGATACATAAATGCTTATAACTCCGTTAAAAATGCAAATATTTTTATGCGATTTTTTGCATTGAGTTCAGAATTAATTGAATAATAAAACTAGATCATTAAAAAAAAATCGATTTTTTGAAAAGTTTTCAACCCCTGAGCCCCCTTAAACCGGCAAAACAATGTATGCTCAAACGAGAAGCAAGTACTGCAGATATGATGACGTGCGAAGCGAAGATATCATGTTTATTGATGTTACGAGGCGATTAGGTGGTTACCCGCCCCAATACCAGGTATCTAACCCGTTAAGCTGAATTAACTCGGCATGTAGGGGCCTGGTCATCGGTTAGACTGAAAGAAAGGGTTAATATAATTGGTGTTATTGTCATCATGCTTAGCTTAGTCGTATCTGACATGGCCCGGATAATAAGCAAGTGTCATTTTAACCATACAAAATGAATTTTCCGGAATTAGGGACCTAGACAGATCGATTTTTGTGCTCGAATTAGTATAGAAGCGAAATTTTATAAAAATAGTAGCGCTGTTTTCGAGATATATTATCGTTTTCAGAGCTGAGTATATTTTAATCAGTCAAAACAAACTTTTTCGAATTCTAAACCTATCTAGACGAGTTCCTCGTCCTGTAATTAGCATAAACAAGTAAGAAAAATCATGTGTTAAGAACAGATTATGAAACAATTTCCCGCAGTTCCTGAAAAATTCAACAAAACTTCGTTTTTAAAGGAAATAAGGTATTACTGTCTATAGCAAAATATCTATTCCAATACTTTTGACAACCCTGTATTTGATCTGTCGGTTGATACAAATACTATATAGTTGGTAAATTTAGTTTAGTAAGAAAGCGCATAACAAGTTGATAATTTCTCTTTCAGCAATTAATACTAATAGATGAAAACATACTTGAATACCTTTGTTCAGCTCTATGGTTTACCAAGTATAATTATTATACGCCAGTATTTAGCTAAAACTTAGTTGAAAACAAAACACTTAAAACAACTTAAATCATCTTTGCAGATATTATCATTTGTAAACGACCATTTATTCAATTCTTTGTGTGACCCTGTTTATAATTTTATCTATATTCTACAAGCATTTCTTAGTAAACTGAATTCTGTCTAGTGTAAAAACGCATAACTTTTAAGTAAATCACCTTTAAGTAAATTACGCTCATATTCAGTAACCTTTACGAACTCTTAGTGTAAACCTGTATATAAACTATAAATTCGTGCATAAGCTCCTGAGATAGAACTATTGCGATAATAATGAATAACGCCGCATAGCAGTGTCACCCGTTGAGTGATTTACATTAAAACGAAATTAAAACCATATTATATTAAAAACTAACGGAATCTAAAATTTTATGAAAATCCGTTCATTAGTTCTTGAGGTATAGCTGTTGTGAAAATCGTGAAAAAGGCAGCATAGCACCCCCATTTGTTTTTCAGTATACATGAAAAGCAAATCGGATCCAGTATATATGAAGGCGTAACACAATCTAATATTTTGTGAAATTCCTTGCATTAATTTTTGAGATAGAGCGCCCACAAAAATTATGTCAAATGCAGACAGACTCACAGACAGACAGACATTCTTATAAGTATGTTATTTGCAATCTTTGATCCCTAAAATGTGTAACCCTTCAAAAACCGAAATTCGAAAATTTTCACGAATCCAAAACTTTCTTCTTGTAAAGATAGAAGGAAGTAAAAATCCTGATAGTTAAGGATAAACAAGTTGGAAATTGCATGTGAAGCGTTGTAAATGAGGTGAGTTCTATGAGGACGGTTTCAACATCATATAGGAAGTTTGCGTTGCTAAATCGTAAGTGTAGTTTCAATCCCAAGTTCGTACATAATCCATGAATAATTGAGAAAGGCAACACAGGAGGCTAATTTACTGGAGACAAGTTTTTATTAATTTCACAGTTCCAAGAAAGGTTGCCGTGCCAGAGAGGGACCCTCGCAGAGATAGGTCCGATCGCTAGTACTTACAGAGAAGAAGTGGTCACAAATACATTTTTCACATCGTCAAGTGTTGGCGCGATACATGTACATAAAAATAGCCAAAAACGACTGATAAGCACAAATTGCGGTGAGAGAAGGCACGTGGAGAGTTTCCGTTAAATAGACTTTCAATGATAGAAACCAAAGGGCATGATTTGAAATAATTAACGCCAAATGATAAAAGATAGCATATGGCTCGGGAAACCACAAGGATTGCATTCTTTACATAGGGTTAACCAAAAATCTCACGGGCTCAGAAAGGAAATTAATTCAAATGAAATAAAATAAAGACAAACATAGCACATCTGGTTCTTAAGTGAATAGCGTTTAACTATGCTTAACAACAGCCGAGAAACAACTCTTTAAAAGGTTGTTGCTATGGGAAAATACATACATGTACATGAACAAACGGATGTACGTTGTGGTTTTAAAGAAAGAATTAGAGATAACTGAAATTATATTTTAAAGGAAAAATGGCCGTTAGTAACTGAATAGAATTAAAGGGATTAAAAATCTAGCTTATTAAATAAAGATACAAATTAAGGGAATATTGTAATTTTAACTATGGGGAAAAACAATTATTAACTAATATGTAAAGGAAAACGCCTTTACATATATCTTCCCTACGACCGACAAAGAAAAAGCGTGAAACGCGGGAGATAAAAGAAAAAAAAAACCCACAAACACATGCCTCCTCTCAATGCTACAACACCAACTCATAAACAAAACATATTTTTTTTAAAGAGGAACTGGTGATAACTTGTCTAATAATGCAATACTCAAGTAGTAAATAAGCAAAGTAAATACATCATGTCTCAATTAAACAAAAAAAAAAAACATGCTAATAAGCATGAAAAAGCAAGTAGGTACCTATAAAACTTGCAAAAAGTCTTTTTTTTTAAACTGCAGTGAACTTCTGGACAGCTGTATATTATCTTGTTTCTTTTTTTTTCTGTGTGCACACTCAATATTATTCCAGAAGATTTTAATTCAGATTGCTTGAAATTTCTATTCAAGCCAAAGCAATTTTTTATTGCTTAAACGAGTTGGTTACATTCCAACTTCTACTTTATTATTATATTTTTGAGACATGAATTATATTAAAAAGGTAAAATAACACATAAAATATTGAATATATATGTAAGAACACAATCAAACATAATGAGAATTCTGTGACATGTAAGTTTCATAACTACAATAAAAGGAGAAGCAAATAAGCAGAATTATATGATTTACCTTGACTTTATCAATGATTCTCTGTGTCAGAAAAATCTGTTTACTGATCTAGGTTATATTTAGTTTAGGTAAAAAAAACAGTAGTGTACAATGAACTTTTAAAAAAAATGTAAGAAAACTAGCCTTCTTCAAAAGATTTAATGTATAACGTGTGAGAAAAAAATGTAAGGCAGGTTAATGTGAATCATACACAAGCGTTAAAAGAATAGATGTATGTGTGTGTGTGTGAGTGCAGCCCGAAACACCATTCGGTGTAGTAACTGAAGACTATCAGCATGCGGCTGCATATGTGAACAGGGAAAGAGTACAAAAAAATAAGGTTTACCTGTGTACAAACTGATCAGAAATAATGAAAACTTTACAAGTATATCATGTGTAATGTCTTAATGGACAATAAAAGAGCGTAATGAAAAAAAACTGACATGGTGTACATCTATTAAATTGAGAAAAGTCCTGTTAAATCAAATTTCCGCTATACACACTACTAAAAAGGATGAATGTAAACACGGTGTAGTATGGAAAAACTGAAAATTGAAACCGCAACTACAAATTAATTTTAGAAAACCTGGGAAAACACATGAGCGGTGCATGTAATAACAAAATGTGCAAAAAAAAAAAAAAATATCCAACAAATTTCTGACAAAGTGTAAACGATCATATGAACTATGTGAAAGAAATCATCATGTGTGAAAGTAACAGGAACTGACATAGCAAACCCACATAAAAAAAAATCGAAATGTAAAGGGCTATAGTACCAGTGCACACGAAGAACTGAAAACACAAGGAAGTAGTATTCTTGTAAACGATGAACTAATGTGTAATGTGTGTGAAACAAAATTTTGGGTACTGAGAGACCCAAATCATGAGCAACGTGTGTAATATACAATGAACAAAAATGCAATGAACTAATGTGTAAATTCAATGAACAAAAGTTCCTCCTGTACACTAAGCACAAAACCCATTGTGTTACGTTTAGAAATTTACCGTTGTTTACACTGCCAGTTAAGGGTTAAATTATGAAAAAAAAAACAATCTTGCTGTAATTTTGTTATAAAAGGCACAACAATGTCCAAACAGTGAATGAAGAAAAAAAAAACAACGAAAAAAATTCTCGTGAAGTGAAAAAAATGTGGAATTTCTAAGGTAAACTCTATCCAACAAATTCTAAAAATGTAAAAAAATCCAATCCTTTTTTTTTTAGGAAAAAATGCAACAACAATATACCTTCTTTCCTGAAACAGAAAATACAGTCATGAAAAATAAATAGAGCAACATAGTAAACAACCAGTATGTGTGTAAAAAAAAATCAATGAACAATCGTGTAAAGTGTAATAAGGGTCTGGTTAAACTCTAAATCATCTACCTTGAGTTTCGTATAAATCATCAATGAACTACTATGTATGAGGAAATAAATATACTGTCGAATACTATCTTAGCAAAAGAATACAAATAATAAAATAAAATGTTTACATACACAATATTATTAAAGTTAAAGTGTAAATGATTTAAAATTTTCTTAAGAGGCATCAAATCTAAAATTTAAAAAAATCCCCTTTTTTTTTACCTGATCCAGTCGTGAAAGATGATATGTTTCAAAGCAGGCAAAATAACAAAACATTATACACCGACATGAATTTAAAACAAATGCAGTCATATATTTGAGAGAAAAGAATTGAAATGAGAAATATTGTTATCGAGTCACTATTTGTACAACTAATGAATTATCACCTGTGTGTTTACCTGTGTAAAAGTAATTCAAACGTACAAATTATTTCATGCATGAAAATTTAAATGCATGTGCGATCACTGTGTACAGTTAATTTATGTACACACCTTATGTAAAACAAAAAAAAACTTAAATTATTCTAAGTGTTCGCGTTGTGTGAATAAATAAAATATTAAAAAAAATCGTGTAAATAAATCCATTTCAGTCTTTGACTAAGCAAGCGGCCAACTTGCTCGACCAAACCCTGAAATCAAAACATCAGACACATTGCTGCTCCCGGGAAAACAGCGCCGTGAATGATGACCTAACACAAAAATAAATATAAAATTTTATGACTGCCAAAATAAAAGTACAAATGCATAAAAAAATGTACAGTGTAGGGGTATGCCAAATGCCACACATACCAAAGTGTAAAAATTTTTAAAAAAATAATATGCTTCTACTAGAATGTGTATTGTGTGACTATCTTTCATTTAAGAAGAGGAGAAAACGAGATAGCATCATCTCTGTGTGTGTAAGATTTCATATTACATCATGAAAGTGACTCAAAAATATCTAATGATTATGACAGAAAATCGAATCAAATAGAAAAACTGGTTACTGAAAAATAATATGTGTATTATTATTTTTTTTAGAAGACACAGGAATTAGAGAAGTGTATTAAAATCTGGGTAATAATAATAACTGCCAACTTACAACTGTAGGAAAAATAAATTTAACTTGCTCCTTTTTTTTTTTTTTTTACGATGTCACAGATGCAAAAGTTAAACTTTCGAAGCCCAATATTGGACTCTCTATTTAAAATTATGTGTTTAGGTATGATACAAAAATAAAATGTATAGTACTTAAAATATAAAAGTGGGATTGTCACTCTTACCTGTATATACAATAAACATAAACAAGTGTAGGTATATAAAAATTCACAGCAAACATCTATAGGTATAAGAGAAAAACCACAAGAAAAGTATGGTGTCTATATATATTAAGTGTACAAGTCTCAAAATTATTAATTGCAAAGCAAGTTTTTTTTTATCTCAGCTAGAAGAGAAATTTTATTTTTATTTTTATTTTATTTTATTTTTTTGTGAACAAATACTACTCTTTTTTTTTTAAAGGTGTGTAACTATTTCCTAAGAAAAACAAACAGTGTGACTTTAGTCAAGCAAACTGCATCACAAAATATTGTTATTGGAGAGAAGAAAAAAAGAAAAACGAATAGAATGCAATGTGACAATAAAGGCACTGAAACGATTATACACAAAAATGCGAACCAGCGCACTTGGCTGAGTGTATTAACCGCAAGCAACCGACCCGCAATTCAAGAGCTCAGAAATAGATTAAGTAATCATTTCTGAATTGCGAGTTTGTCACACCGCAGAATATCCCTGCATCACCGGAACATCAAAATAGAAAGAAAAAAAATGTAGGACCTCCAAAATGACTACTGGTATACACCTGCATATTATGAATGGTAAAAATCTAAAATAAATAGATGAATATTTGCGTTTACGGGGGGGGGGTAACTTAAACAAGTAACAATTAAACACATATGAGGATGCAGCGATACACGTGAAAAATTGAAAAAAAAGGCTTTCACTAGTAATGACTGCAAAATGTAAATTTGTGTGTAAAATTGGTGGGGTATCGCTGAATCCAACACACTGACTAAAGTCAAACTGTACATAAACTGACAATTTAATTTGAGAAAAAAAATGTCAACACCACAACTTATTTTACACACCCTTGAAATTATTCAAGAACGAAAAAAAATACACTGCAATAAACTAGTGCCTAATGCATTTCACTGTATATTTAAAAAAGGCAATCATTGTTGTCAGAATAAAATTAATTTCAACTTAAAATAGGTGACTGAGTATAACTGAGAAAGAATTTAATAACAGTCATGCAAAACAATTTTGAGCACTTTTAAAAATATGAGTACTCTTTACCTGTACATAATTATTCATCTAAAATATATATTTTATATGAAAATATGTGACGAATTACACCAAAAAATATGTACTGCTTTAAATATTAAGACATTTAACGGAACCACAATCTACTACAAATATATTTACTAAATGTTTACAAACTTGAGACAAAATATTATAAAAATATCTTTAAATAGCTAAAATATAGAAAACTGTTAAAATATATAAAATGTAATAAAAGCATAAAATTTCTAAGATGAAATAATATATTCAACGGTATCAATTAAAAATATTGGTACCACAATGTTTTATAGAACGTAATGTCAGGTTGTTTTTTTTGCCAGTCAAAAGAAGTACTGTCCTGGGAAAAACTTCTCTTCCACTATCATATGCTTAGAAAAAAAACATTTTTAGAACACATAAGCCACTTTTCAGTAATCCTGATTTATGTTTTATCTATTAAACCTATGTTTGTAATAGACAATAGAAAGAGCATACGTCCATAAAAACAAAACAACTTTACACTTTAGCAAAATTCTTATAAACACTACTTACCATCACAACCAAAATTACTTTTTTTATCAGCAAGTATTAAAATATGCACAAAGTTATAGAAGCAAAAGATATTAAACTTTTATATCAGATATTTCATAAAATTTTCTTCATTCCTTGTTAATCTCCACAGTAGCACAAAAGGTGAAGAATGCAGTAGATTTAATCGAAGAAAGAATCACGAGAAATTACGCAATGTGCACAGGAAAATATATACAGTTACGCTTAAAAAGTTATTATCGAAGTATCTTATACCAGATTATTTTTGAAACAAAATATTAACTTAACTAAGAGTAAGCAAGAAATTTAGCTTTTTATAGGCTAGAATAATGAAAAGTAAAATTAACTTACATAGCCCACTTATGGGGGGAAAAAAACGTAATCTTTTACGAAAATCTAAGTAAAATCTTGGATTCGTTTACTCTTTTTTTTATTATCCATTTTTTTAAGAAGGTTGGAACCCAAATAAATCTCAGTGATGCCCGTACGACGAATAACAAAACGAACACATTGTTTCCCGGAAAAATGCATCGGAACTCTATGGCAGAAATTGTCTCTCTTTCTTTCTTCACATTATAAAGTACAGAAGCACGGTGACTAATTACTTCTTTATCGTAGCAGACGTATTAAGCGCAACTGGATGAGTCAGATTTGCTGTGATAGTATTCTAGCAGATGAAAAACAGCTGTTTCAGAAAGCGGAGGGAAAGAACATTTTCTTTGATTCACTATCGGCATGAAGAAATAAATAGATGAATTCACTGATGATTAAAGGTTTCTACGGCGGTTCACACTAGAAGAGTCTTTTTTTTTGTTCGCTTGGTGGTCACTGGAATGCACAATTGAGTTCGCACTTCTTAGGAAATTCAGCATGTAAACAAATCTAATTTGTCGATGACTGATGATATTTTTAAATACCGAAGAATATTAGACGTTGTTATTATGTAGTTTTTTTTTAAATCGTACAATACCGGGATCCCTCTCTGACACTAAATTATTCAAGGACTGGACGAGGCACCAGTTAATATATATGAGGACGGTTTCAACATCATATAGGAAGTTTGCGTTGCTAAATCGTAAGTGTAGTTTCAATCCCAAGTTCGTACATAATCCATGAATAATTGAGAAAGGCAACACAGGAGGCTAATTTACTGGAGACAAGTTTTTATTAATTTCACAGTTCCAAGAAAGGTTGCCGTGCCAGAGAGGGACCCTCGCAGAGATAGGTCAGATCGCTAGTACTTACAGAGAAGAAGTGGTCACAAATACATTTTTCACATCGTCAAGTGTTGGCGCGATACATGTACATAAAAATAGCCAAAAACGACTGATAAGCACAAATTGCGGTGAGAGAAGGCACGTGGAGAGTTTCCGTTAAATAGACTTTCAATGATAGAAACCAAAGGGCATGATTTGAAATAATTAACGCCAAATGATAAAAGATAGCATATGGCTCGGGAAACCACAAGGATTGCATTCTTTACATAGGGTTAACCAAAAATCTCACGGGCTCAGAAAGGAAATTAATTCAAATGAAATAAAATAAAGACAAACATAGCACATCTGGTTCTTAAGTGAATAGCGTTTAACTATGCTTAACAACAGCCGAGAAATAACTCTTTAAAAGGTTGTTGCTATGGGAAAATACATACATGTACATGAACAAACGGATGTACGTTGTGGTTTTAAAGAAAGAATTAGAGATAACTGAAATTATATTTTAAAGGAGAAATGGCCGTTAGTAACTGAATAGAATTAAAGGGATTAAAAATCTAGCTTATTAAATAAAGATACAAATTAAGGGAATATTGTAATTTTAACTATGGGGAAAAACAATTATTAACTAATATGTAAAGGAAAACGCCTTTACAAGTTCGTACGACAATGAAGTTTAAAAAATATCACTCACACATAATAATTTGAGAAATAGTAGCTAGTTAATTACAATTAAAATACGCACCAAACAATAATCTCCCTATACAATTATGTAATGGAATAATTTTGTGTAGCCTTGTAAATCAATAACAAATGTTCTTTTCACCACAGATTATGCAAATAGTACTAAATCGCATTAGAAAGTCCGTTGAAAACGCATTGAAAAATGCACTAAATATCGCTAGTTATTTTTAAAATCGCAGTAATCAGAATTTCATCAAACGGATAAAACATTCTAATCGGAAATGTGAACTATTTGATTATCCGGTTGACCAAGAAACTATCTGGGTCAAACCATAAGATTAAACTACAATAATGGCGGATCGTAAATTCGATATTCACTTGTCATTAAACATGTTACATATGTTTGTTACGTCATCAAGTAGTTTTTACTTCTTATTTTTATATGTATTTGTATTAATGTTTTTCTAAATTATCTCTTCCTTCATTATTTAACATAAAAATTACATCTATTTGCATAATTTGGCTTGTTTCACGATTGATATAATTTGGCGAAATTGGTCGACTGGATAATCAAGTAGTAAAAGGAAATCCTTTATAGATAATAAAAAATCGACACGGAACACAACAATTCTTGAAAAATCGCGTTAAATATCTCTAAAATTATATTAGATTGAAAGTTTGAAATCAATTTTTACTTCCGAATATCAAAAAATCACCATAAAACTCGAAAATTTTCTAAAAATTGCATTGAAAAGTGAATTAAAAATCACTAATATTAAAAAATCACAGGGTTCAAAATTTACTCTAATAGGGTAAAACGTTGTAATTGGAAATATATCATGAATGACAAAAATCCGACATCAAACACAGAAAATCTCGAAAAATCGCATTAAAATTAGCTGAAATTCATAAATCTTAACAGCTAAAATTTAAAGCTGAAATTCCATTTACTAATGTCGAATAATAGCGGCAAAATTTACATTAAACAATTCACTAAAAATCCAAACATCGTTGCACGAAATCCAAATAAAATATATTGAAAAGAAAACAAAATTCTCTAATTTAGGTCGAAAGAATGAAACCGCTTTTCTTTTCGCTAATGTGGTAAAATCGCCTCGAAACCCACTAAAATTCGCATATGAATTAAATTAAAAAAACTGAAAATCGGCCTACAAGGTGTAACATTTCATACATAACTTCGTGCAGCGGTCTCTCCAGAGCATCGCCAGTACTTTAAAAATTTTAACATGCGTTATAAACTATCTTAAAGTGTAAAACAGATCTCCTTACTACATTTCCTAATTTTGTTCGCGCCCCTCCTTTCACGCACCCTGAAATGTGTCACACCATTCTTTGTTTACATTTTTTATCATGTATTATAAACCATTTTAAAATTTAAAATAAATCACATTGTTATATTTCCAAATTTTAACAAAATCGCGTTCTGTCAGTTCCATTTTTCACCACCAGCTAGCGCACTCTATTCTTCAAAAACTTTATCAAAACGATACTCTGTTAAACAACCTATCAGGTCATATATTACTCGAGGGGGAAGCGGTCTTAAGCATGAATTTAAGATATTTTATGAAATTGCTATTCGAAAATAGTGGTAACTAAATGTTTGACATTTTAAGTAAATTCCGCAAAAAAAAAAAAAAAAAAAAAAAAAAATACTACTTATTGCATTCTTAACAGCTCAACATTTTGATAGAACAACTATGAAAAAAATAGATGCTAAACGCAAAAAATCTTGAAAAAGCGTTAAAAATCACATTGAAAATTGCATTAAAAATAGTTAAAATCAAAAATTCGTAACAAACACTAAATTTAGGGCTAAAAGATTGAAACGGTTTTCTTTTTATCAATCTCAAAAAAAAAAAAAAAAAAAAAAAAACGCAAAATGGGAAAAAACACTAAAAATCGCATTAAAAATTCGTTAAAAATTCAAAAAACGCTGTACAAATTCCGAATAAACTTTGCTGAAAAGAGAAAAAAAATTGCTATATTGGGTTAAAAGAATAAAACCGTATTTCTTTCACTAATGGGATAAAACTGCAATAAGAACGCTAAAAATCGCCTAAAAAAATTATTAAAAAAATCTAATCAAAAAAATGGAAATCGGGCTTCGAGGTGCAAAACTACATGTATAAAAGTACTTTCCCTCCACCTTTTGTAACTCAATGTACAGCAGACTCTTCAGAACAGCGCTGACACACACACAAACTTGTCTCTTTATTATTATAGATTTAAAAAAAATAGCGATTTATTAGTTCCATTTTCCACCACCAGGTAGAGCACTCTATTCTTCAAAAAAATTATCAAAACCATATTCTGTTAAATAACCTATCAGGTGATATGTAACTCGAGGGGGTAGCGGTCTTAAGCAGGAATTTAAGATGGTTTATGAAATTGCTATTCGAAAATAGTGGTACCTAAATTTTTGACATTTTAGGTAGATTTCAGAAAAAAATCGACTTTTTGCATTCTCAACAGCTCAAGTTTTTGATAGAACAACTATGAAAAACTAGATGCTAAACGCAAAAATCTTTAAAAAACGTTAAAAATCGCATTAAAAATCGTTAAAATCTAAAACTCGTAACAAACACAAAATTTAGGGCATTAGGCTAAAAATTTAAAACGATTTTCCTTTTATCAATCTCAAAAAGTAGCCGCAAAATCAGAAAAAACACTAAAAATCGCATTAAAAATTCAAAAATCGCGGAACAAATACCGAATAAACTTTGTTGAAAAGAGAAAAAAAAGTGCTATTTTGCGTTAAAAGAATGAAACCGTATTCCCTTCCCTAATAGGATAAACCCGCAAAAATAACGCTAAAAATTGCCTAAAAAATTGTTACAAAAAATCTAAACAAAAAATCGAAAATCGGGCTTCGAGGTGCAAAACTACATGTAAAAAAGTACCTTCCCTCCAAATTTTGTAACTCTACGTGCAGCAGTATCTTCAGAACATCGCTCACAGACAAACATCCTTCTCTCTTTAATATTATAGAAGATACAAGACAGATATTGAAATAAAAGGTAATATTTAAAGTTTTATTTAAAAATTGCTATTGTGCTTAAACTTTTGACACGCAATGTAATAGTAAATCTTTATTATTTTCTACTGCTTACATGTACGAATAAAGTTTAATTTTAACAATTTTTACAACTGAATTTTGTAGAAATACTATTTTGTTAATTTTAAATTTTAAATATCGTTTCTTTAAGATTTAGACTTACCAATATAAAATGCGTTTTTTTCATTCCATGTCAATTCAAACAATTTTTTCCCCATTTGTAACCCGACCGACAGGTATTTGGAAGAAACTTTGTGTGCACACTAATTCTACCATGAAATGATTCCATGAGAAATTTTTCCTTCCCAGACCTTATAGTTTGTGAGATAAGGGGTTCCAATTCTTGGGTTTTTCTCAAATCGCACATTTCTGAGTCTGTATTTTGAGATTGCAGTTCCATCTTCAAAAAATTGTTTCTTTGGATCTAAAACATGAATCATCTTACAAATATCACTGTAAGAATATAAAACGATGCAGATTTTAATAAAAAAATATTTAAAAAATTTACTTGTAATATTTATTTTAAAAAAAGTCAGCCGAAGTTGAGAGTTATGGTTATTTTTCCAAATTTTTGTGACTTCAAGAAAAAGGCTCTACACAAAAAGGCAAATGAAATTTTTAATTTCTTTTTGTTTTAAATAAAAGTTTACACTTTGGGCTTTCTATCTATGAAATAAAAATGATGCCTTTCGCATGGCATACGCAAAAATTTTGGGTACTTTCCAATTAGCCGGATGCGTGTTTTATTTTTACATATGTACATATATATAGATCTATATAAATACAGATGTATTATACATGTACATATATATGTATATATACAGTGTATTGATATATATATGTATAACACTGGTGCCCGTCTAACCGAAAAGTACCAATTTTTGCCTTGTTTTGAAAATCTGCACCAATTAAGGGGGGAAAAATCTGACTAAGTTTAACTGTGGTACTTAAATAATTACTGGAGTTTCTATGAGCTATTGAATTTAATGTTATTTGATGTAAAAACAAATTGGAAATTTCATTTGTCTTTTTGTGTAGAGCCTTTTTCATAAAGTCGCAAAATTTCGGAAAAATAATCATAACTTTCAACTTTGGTTTACTTTTTCTTTTTAAAATCTCTATTAACTGCCCTAATTGCTTTTTTCGCTTGCTTTTTATAACGCTTAATTGGATCTGCACATTTATACTGAAAAAATTTATATTTCCTAAAGAACCTAATTCTGTGATGCTCACATATATTAGTCAAATGGTTTTCACTTATTTTTCGTTTTATAAATGCAATAGTCCTAAATAATAAAAGTTCTTTTTCTGAATCACAGAGTTTATCAATGTTGTCTATTTCTCTGTTATTTGTATAGCTAGTTTTGTGACATTCTAAACTAGTTAATATTACAATACTGCAAGTAGAAGGTTTAATATCAGGATCCATATTAATACAATAAAGCAAAAAAAAAAAAAAAAATTATACATATCACAAACTATAAAATATATAAAAATCAGATTATACTTTTAGTAGCCCAATAATAGTTAAATCGTTCATCAACGATAAGAAACAACAGAATGACAATAATTTGATTAAATTGATTTCAAAACATCTGCTGTCACTAACGAGCATTACCCTGCCTTTATCAGAAGGTGTTTATACAAGGCAGGTGCAATAAAATCTTTAAGACTATAGAAACAAATTTAAGTTCCGTTAAACATTTCTGTATTTAAATTTGCCAATATAAATATTTAAACTGATTAAAATTGCACAGGAAAAAAAATACAAGGTTTGAAATTTTTTTAAACACAAATAATTAATATATAAGCATTCAAAAGAAAGGATGGAAATGTGAGGAGAAAAATATTATTTATTTTATACTGTACAAAAAAAAACTATTTTGAGTTTAATTATTGAGAATAAAAGTAAGAGATTCTTTAGATTAGCAAAAATGCCCATTATTAAATAACGAAATGAAATATATGGATCATTCTCTAAATTTAATTGGGAAATATATTACAGTCAGATTTTTTTAATCAGAAAAAACAATGCGTAAACTTTACTTTGCAAGTAAAAAAAGCATGTATCAAATAACATTAAATTCAATAACTTATAGAAATTCCAGTAATTACTTAAGTATCACAGCTAAACTTAGTCAGATATTTTTTTTCCTCTTAATTATTGCAGATTCTCAAAACAAAGCAAAATTTGGTACTTTTCTGTTAGACGGGCACCAGTATAATCTATATATATAAAAGAAAGTCTGTATTTCGTATTAATCACAGCACAAAAAAATCTGCCGAACCTAAAATCTTGAAAATTTGGGTAAAAATACTTCTGATAACATCGAGTGCCGCTAAGAAGGGAATTTCGAGAATTCCACCCCTAAGGGGGTTAAAACAACGAACGAGCTTTTAAAAATTTCCTTAAAAATCGGATTTTGTAGTTATTTTTCAACTGATAACATATTTTAGTATATTTTTTCATGCTGAATCGAATGGTACCAAGCAAATTCTTTTAAGTCCAGTAGTTCGCGAGATACTTCACATTTTCCTGATTTGGCGGTGTCTTCGGCGCAAAAACCTGAAATTTCCAATCCTTATCTATATATATAAAAGAAAGTCTGGATTTCGTATTAATCACAGCACAAAAAAATCTGACGAACCTAAAATCTTGAAAATTGGGGCAAAAATACTTCTAATAACATCGAGTGACGCTAAGAAGGGATTTTCGAAAATTCCACCCCTAAGGGGGTTAAAACAAGGAGCGAGCTTTTAAAAAATTCCTTAAAAATCGGCTTTTGTAGTTATTTTTCAACTAATAACATATTTTAGTGTATTTTTGCATGCTGAATCGAATGGTACCAAGCAAATTCTTTTAAGTTCAGTAGTTCGCGAGATACTTCACATTTTCCACATTTGGCTGTGTCTTCAGCGCAAAAACCTGAAATTTTCAATCCTTATCTATATATATAAAAGAAAGTCTGGATTTCGTATTAATCACAGCACAAAAAAAATCTGCCGATCCTAAAATTTTGAAAGAGAGTTCTATAATCAGGTTAACATGATTATGTAAGCTATATTTAATTATCTCAATATATATAAAACGCAAAATGAAATTTCATTGCGGCCGCTTATATCTTAAGTTTTACAAGATAGATTTTAATAGATTTTACATTGTTAGTTGAATAATTTTTCGGAATTTTTTTAACAAATTAAACATTCTACGTTGTTTAATTGAATACTTAGGATTTTTTTTTTTTTATCAGATGAACCCAATTACAAAAGTTTGGCTTTATTTTAAAAGTTCCGCTGAATGAATTTTTATGGAATAAAATTGTTAACATGTTGAGCGCTACGGCATTCATTGGTGACTAACATTGAACTTTCCGTTTAGATGACTGATTTTTCACCGTTAACAGACAGTCTAAAGTACAATATAAAACTAAAAATTACTACGATATAAAAATTTCGTTTAATTCAAAGTTTCTTAAAAAAAAAAACTAAAAAAAAAAAAAAAAAAAAAAAAACTGACCAGCGTAGCGGGCGAAGGCTGCTAGTACATATATATTATATCAATATACTGTATATATACATACACATGTACATGTATAATACATCTGTATTTATATAAATCTATACATATCTACATATGTAAAAATAAAAAACGCATCCGGCTAATTGGAAAGTACCCAAGAATTTTGCATAAGCCATGCAAAAGACATCATTTTTATTTCACAGATAGAAAGCCCAAAGTGTAAACTTTTATTTACAACAAAAAGAAATTGGAAATTTCATTTGCCTTTTTGTGTACATATATAATATGTAAAAATAAAACCCGCATCCGGCTATATGGAAAGTACCCAGAATTTTTGCAAAAGCTATGCGAAAGACATCATTTTTATTTCATAGATAAAAAGCCCAACGTGTAAACTTTTATTTAAAACAAAAAGAAATTGGAAATTTCATTTCCCTTTTGTGTACAGCCTTTTTGGTGAAGTTACAAAAATTTGGAAAAATAACCATAATTCTCAACTTTGGCTGATTTTTTTTTTATCCTAAGTATTACAAGTAAATTTTTTAAATATTTTTTATTAAAATCTGCATCTTTTTATATTCTTACAGTGATATTTTTAAGATGATTCATGTTTTAGATCCAGAGAAACAATTTTTTGAAGATGAAACTGCAATCTCAAAATACAGAGTCAGAAATATGCGATCTGAGAAAAACCCAAGAATTGGACCCCCCCCCCCCCATATCTCACAAACTATGAGGCCTGGGAAGGAAAAATTTCTGGTGGGATCATTTTATAATAGAATTAGTGTGTACACAAAGTTTCATCCAAATCCCTGTGGGTCGGGTTACAAGGTCTGGTTGAATTGATGTGGAATGACCCTATAATTAATTTTGTAGGTTTATTGTAAGTCATTGAAACAGTTTTTTCTTAAACATTCTCTTTCGTTAAAATTTGACGGGTTCTACCTTGTTAACGTAAAAGCAGGGCTACACTGGATACCGGGCTTGCTCATTCCTTATAACGACGTCTCTAAAGGTGGCTGGCCGCTATCTGCGATTGGTTCAAACAGGGCTCAAAGTGACGCATCCATCGTTTTGTACCAATCGCTGGATGTCATTCAGCCACCTTTTGTGACGTCATGAAAGGAATGATCAAGCCGGGTATCTAGTGTTGACTTGGTAAAAGTAATTTTTTTCTAAAAATTGAAAAAACATTCGGACCCAAAAGGATTGTGATTTCATTCGAAGTTTTAAATTTTTTTGAAACCATCTTCTTAGCACGCATTTACATCTTAAAATTAATCATCCTGTCATATTATAAGACCGATTTTAACTAATTTTTAGTTTGAAAGAGAAAGACACCCCTGCGTTGCCATTTCAATTTTGTCAAAATCTAATTTTTTTTTTTTTTTTTTTTTTTTTTTTTTTTTTTTTTTTATCAACATACATCTGACTTGTGTGCTCGACATGAAGGCCTGCTTATAAGTCATCGTCAATATATAGGGGCGAGATAGCTCAAGGAAATTTTACAATACGAAAGAAGTACAATCGGGAGATCAACACAAAGTGTGTGTGCAATGGAGCCAGTGGGATATGAACCCACAACCCCGTAGCTCGCAAGCGATTAGCGGCGTGGTGTCTTAACCACTCAGTCACAAAGGACCCTTTGACAAGCACACTGTTAAAAATATGAAACTTTTGCTGCATCATCACACCACCGCTTTTATAGAATATCTCTATTTTGACGCGATTTTTTTTTCCGAGCACCTTCGTCGTTCCAAGCCCGAGCTCGCACTCTGATTGGTTGTTGCTCTCGGCACTGCTTTCATGTAACTTGGCGATAATCATACTTGGCGTAGCCATAGATGCTTCCGTCGAGGAGTTCGATTTCCTTCCGAACCGAGTACAAAGTAACTTTTCTCTTGCAGCATTGGATTGGATGGAACGTGTCTTACTGAAAGCTGTACTCTTTAAAAGTTTTTACACACAAGAGCACAAGACCACGAGGATAAGAATGAAGGAAGGATAAGAATGAGTAGGTTAGGTTTTAGGTTTACTCGTTCACTTACGAGCGAAGTATTTTTCGCCAAGTATGGTTATCGCCAAGTTACGTGAAAACAGTGCCGAGAGCAACAACCAATCAGAGTGCGAGATTGGGCTTGGAACGACGAAGGTGCTCGGAAAAAAAATTTCGCTATTTTGATCCGTGATAATGCTCCATGATAGGCTGAAGTAATCGTTTTCTGTAAAAGCGGTGGAGTGACGATGAGGCAAAAGGGTCAAATTTTTTACAGTGCAGAGTAAAAAATTTGACTCTTTTGCTGCATCGTGATTCCCTCGCTTTTATACACTAAAAAATTTGACCTTTTTGCTGCATCGTCACTCCTCCTCTCTTATATAATATCTCTCTTTTGACGGATGAGAATGCTCCATAAAAGGCTAGAGTAATCGTCTTCTGTAAAAGTGAGGGAGTGACGATTCCGCAAAAGGGTCAAACTTTTTACAATGTAGAATATCTCTATTTTGACCCATAAAAATGTTCCATAATACAGTGCAATAACCGCTTTCTATAAAAACGATAGAGTGACGATGCAGCAAAAGTTTCAAATTTTTAACAGTATAATTTTTAGTTTGAAAGAGAAAGACACCCCTGCGGTGCCATTTCAATTTTGTCAAAATCTAAGAATTAGAACAAATTCGTTTTTATAAAAACTTTAAAATTCAATTACAAGCAATTAACTGGGCGAAGTATTTTTTTTTATGCTGTTTCGGGCCTGGATCCATATTTATATTTCGATTCTAGCGAAAAATTGCTGATTTGAAAATTGCATGCTTTCGAACTTTTCACTAGTTACTAGAGTTGCAAAAAGTCGGTTTATTCCCGGGTTCATTTCCAATAGACCAGATTTATTCCCCAAAAAAGGTTCATTCCTAAAAATCCCGGTTTATTCTCAGGTTTATTCCTAAATACCCGGTTTATTCCGAGGTTTATTCCTAAATACCCGGTTTATTCCCGGTTTAAACCGGTTTTTTTTCCAACCCTTGCAACGCTACTGTTTACTTCAAACAGCGAAAAATTTGCAAAAATGCAGGCTTCAGATTGATCAATCTTGTTTCGTTAAATAGCGAAAAAAAATTCTGGATCTTAGCCACAATTAATGAGAAGTGAGTTCTTTCCAAATGCGATATCTTAACTGGATCAATTCTCCTGTACACCAAAATGGAAGGTCCGCATCCATGCCTAGCGACATCGGAAACAGATGTCAAAAAGCACTGTTAAAATGTTGACCTATTTGCTGCAGTGTCACTCAACGGGTCAAATGGGTCAAGTTTTTAACATTGAGTGAAAATTCACATTTAAAGTACCCTTATAAGTCTGAGCACTAGTGCCTGCGTATCAGGTTCCTGTTATGCCGGAAGCACAAAGAAATTAAAGTGCATTGCAATGTGTATCGACGCTGTCTTTAGATTCAGATTCAGTTATCGAATTTACTATCGGAATGCTTTCGGATTTTCTTCTGATAGAATTTCTTAATATCAAAGTAGCTATATATGGGGATATCTGATTGGTTAAGACGGGTTTAGACAAAAAAAAGTGACGAAACATTTTGATAACTTTGCTATTAAAGTGAAGCTACACTGTAAAATATATGACTATTTTGTTGCATCGTCACAAAAATCGCGGTAAAAAACGCTTGACATAATACATAACCCTCCTGTTTTTTTTAATAGCTGTCACCGTTTGCAAATTATTGAATTTAAAAATCCCTCAGTCATTTTTGGGACACCCGGTATATATATATGTGTGTGTGTGTGTATCTGTCCTTTAAAAATAGGATTTTATTATTATAGGTTTAGATCTATATACCAATTTTATTATAATTATATCCTTATAAACTAGGAATTGGATCAATTAAGATAGTAATCAACAGATGGATCAGTTAAGATAGTATATCTACACAATAATTTCTTCTTTTATGCTTAATTCAGTTGACTTTAAGTTTTTCGGGGAAAAAATTATATTTTACTATGTTTTTTGACTACTTGTTATTTTTAATTAGTCGGGTCTGAATTTTATTTTTACAAATTACATAATAGATTTTGCAAACACTCCGTTACATAACTAAATTCGTAAAATTTTTCGGCGATTTAATGAGGGAAAAAATATTAAAGTTTTCTTGTAAGTAATTACGCAACCTGGTTCAAGTTTGTACATTTATTGCTCTAGACAACTATAAAGAAAAACAAAAGTTTGGTTTTTCTTCAATTAGAAAAATCTTAAAATGACAGAATAAATACAGAAAAAATATTTCTTCGTACAGTACAAAAGTTATAATTTACTTTTTAAATGAAGCTGGACTATCATTATAGGGGAGATTGTGGAAAGTTGCCTCTAGGGGAGACTTGAAACACACTTCAGTTTTCATTAAAAAAAAAGAATTTGGCTAATAAATGGCAATTAAAGCTGTAAAAATGCTCGCAATAGTCTGTTTCATGAAGATTATTAAAACAGCAGCAGAAAATCAATTTTGAAGAATTTTCAGCATAAAAATTCTATTTTTTGGAAATATTTTGTAAAATATTTCAGATAAAATGTATCTTTAATATTTAAGTATGTGGGTTTTAAGCAAATACAAAACTACTGAGCGTCAGCTTTGACTCCAGACTTAAAGATTTTACTGTAAGTTAATCTAAACATAAGCATGCGCTATACTTTAAAGGGTGATTATGGTGGGGAAGATTGACCCAATTAATTTGGGGCGGGTTGATCAGATGAACAAAGTTCAACTGATATATTAACTGATAAATGTACAGTTTAAGACAGATGGTGCTTGCTGATACCTTCATTAGTAACGTTTCTTTTTTATTTCTGTAATTTTATAAGTTGATATTAAAACAGTACATTACCTTAAAAAAAAAAAAAAAAAAAAAAAAAAAAAAAAAAAAAAAAAAACTATCAGATTTTGCTGAAGTTTTTCTTTGTCTTTTTGAACCGATTATTCGGTTTGGTATACGGCCATGTGGTAAATGTAGCTATTCTTTTAGAACATAGATAGCTTGCCTTCATGCTTGTAAACCTAAGGTCTTACGATTTACAGGAACGTTTTGTTCTAATGAAGTTAAAATACTTAGATGTTTAAAAATTGTAGGCTTTTTACGTCGATTATGTGCACCGCAAGTGTATTTTTTTGTTGGGAAAAGAATTAAAAAAATTCCTATATTCAAAATGTTACAAGAACTAATAAAAATAAAGATTGAACTTTAAATCATATTAAGCTGCAAGGGACACTACACTACGTAATCAACACGTGATAGAAACTCTCGCTCGGATCTTCGATTTAAAACTAGATAAAATAAAATAAAACACTCGAACAATGAGATTGTGGCATAAGTATCAAGATTTTTTTTCTGGCATTCTAAAGATGTGAAAATTTTCTATAGAAGAAAGGAAGGAATAAAAATTGTAAAGTTAATAAGGGTTTTTACTTCATTTAAATAGTACAGATACATTATATGGCCAAAGTTGACTGTCCACTATCGATTTTAGAAATTTTATTAAGTATTGAGAAAAATACATGAAGGTTTATTCTCTAGCTCCAGGTGCGTAAACATAATACTACAAGTTATATATCTCCGTGAAGATTTTTTTTTCTCGAAACCACATAGAGAACTGTTAACAAATTAAAAAATGACGAATATCTTTTGGATAATCTTGTCAAAACTAAAGTAGGAAACTCATTCAAACTGTAGATTATGATTAAGTGGCTTATTACAATATACTGTTTTCATTTGACATCATGTATACACGTAACAAAATGACGATTTTTATAAAAACAGTCCCAAATTTTGCCGAGTTCTTTGCTAATAATTTACAGAGTTCTTAGTATATAAAAAACTGCTATTGTCAGAAAATGTGAGAAACAATATGGTACACAATACCTTTTAATCAAAATTAAAAAGTAATAAAAATTGTATAAAAAATGAGCAGGCTTACTAAATATTTGTTCATTGTGCATGCGTGAATGCTATCAAACATTCATTAGCATATTGTGTTAGCTAAATGTATAGAGCAACTTTTGTGACAGTCTTAAAAGTATAGCTTGAAAATTCTGAAAATTATCATCCATAGCATAAGCTGAAAATCGGAAAAAAATGAGGAACGTGCAATATTGTGTATTTCATATTGACACTAATCAATCGATATATGGATACAGTCCCTGATATTTTTGCTTCATTTTCGAATCAACGGAACTTAAGCTTATTCTCTCGACGATGATTTTCAGAATTTTCAAGCACTGTTTTTGAGACATTTACATAACTTGCGCTAACTATTTAGTAAAGACATTATGCAAAATATATTTGGATTGCATACACTCATGCGCTGTGAAACATTATTTAGAAAATCTGCTTATTCTTCATACAATTTTTATTATATTTTAATTCTGTTTACAGGGCATTGTGTACAATGTTGTTTATCGTATTTTCTGAAAGGATATGTTTTATTAAGAATTCTGAAAATTATAAGCAAAAAGCTTTGCAAAAATTGGGACTGTTTTTATAAAAACTTAATTTTTCTACGATTATACTTGCTATCACCATACAAATGAACAAATTTTATTACAATAAGCTATTTAATCATAATCCGCAGTTTGAACGCTTTTGCGACGTTAGTTTTAACAGGGTTATCCAAAAGATATTCGTTCTTTTTCATTTTTTTTTTACTGTCCCCGATGGAAATTCGGAAAAATAAAATCTTCACGGAAATATATGACTTGTTCTATTTTGTTTACACGCCTCGAATTTTATAATAATTCTTCATGTATTTTTCAAGATATTTAACAAAACGTCTAAAATAGCAAGTGGCCGCTCACCTTTGGCCATAAAATATAGCATGAAAAATAAGAAGAATGGAAAATACTTAAAAAGTTGAATGCAGCAACTTTAAGAAATGTTAAGTGTTCATTCTTCTGCAAAAAATCATATCGATCAAAACATTGTAGGAAAGTGTGGAGACGAATTTCACCAGAATGAACACAATGTCATGAAACGAAACTATCTGACATCTAAGGTTGCCAGGCTTAGTTTCACAAAAATGTGAGTGTTTTAAACAGAATTTTTTTTTCTGCACGTTGAATTCCATTTAAACAGGTTTGTTTATTCATAAAATTTTCCCATATACTTTTAAGAATAATTAAACTATGATATAAAGTTAATCTGCTTTTATTAAATCTGATTTTATTTCCTTCAACATTTTTTTTTTCAAGTCTGTCAAACCTTCTATAGTTAGGAAACCTCAATCTATTATTTATAATGTTTAAAATCAATGATTTTTCAAGTTTCTTATCGAGTACAGTAACATTTCAGATTTATTTTGATTATTGGTTTCGTAGTGAATACAGTTACACTTTGAAAACTCAAAAAATAAATTTGAAAAAATAATAATCAATATTTAATTATTAATCAATAACAAATAATCGCTCAATACATAAGTAATAAAACATCATTTTGCAAAATAAATAAATAAATAAATAAATAAATAAAAATAAAAAATAAATCTTTACAGTTGATTACTAGATTACTTAATTAAAGCAAATCCCTTCATTGCTTTTGATTTTCTGAAAAAAAAAAAATTAACTCGAAGAGAATTTCAATGAAAGTTACAAAATAACGAAAGTAATTTATTTTCCTTTTCTTCGTGTTTGTATTAAATCAATGACTTTCTAATAAGAATTTCTTGAATATATTTTAAATATATGCTCTGGAGGGATATAAAAAATATTATTGAAAAATAATATGTAGTTACTACTATACAATTTTTAATTTACTACTATACAATTTTTAATAAAATTTTGATAATGTGGAGATTTCTAATGAATATTTTTAATGAATTCTACTCCCTGAAAACTTTTTAAAATGAATTTGTTTTCATAATTTAAAAACTAAATTAAATCGTTTGATTTCCTAACTTCAAATAGTTTTGCATGATATTTTATTTTTAAGTTCATTTTACGGTTGTATGATCAAGGTTTCAATTTTAATTTTTGGGGATAGTTAATGATTTTCTTACACATTTCTTTGGATAACGACAAACTATTACAACGTGATACAAATGTTCTATTAGAAATTAAATTTGTTTTAGATTAATATAACAAATTAATTTAAAAATTAAATATAAATTTAAAATCTTTTTTTTTTTTTTTTTTTTTTTTTTTTTTTTTTTTTTTTTTTTGCAATTTAGATTATTTTTAGAAAATTTCCATTCAGTTTATCATGTTTAAATATCGAACATTTTAAAAATCGTTTATACTAAGTATTTCTACTTTAAAAGTAAATAAAACTCTAAATTTCACATTTCTAGCTTCAACAATATTGCAGCAACAGCCATTTTAGAGCTTTTTCGTTGAGGACCTTTTCGTCTAGACCTTTTATTCCTTGAGGATTTGTTGTAAAATTCATAAAATATAGCGAAACGTCAGATTTCACGTTAGATCGGACGTCAGATTTCATCAGAATGTTATAACCATCATTTTAAAAATCGGTTCGATACTTCAAGATATTAGCCACTTAAAAAAATTTACTTTTTATTATAATAGTATGGTAGTAAACAGTAATAATAATAGCAATATTAATAGGATAGTATTAGTAATAGTGTTCAAGTATGAAAATATGCCAAAATATGTTTATAATGTATGGGACAGTGCTTATAATTATACTATAAAATTATATGGAAAACATGTTAATTATTTATGATTGAAAGTATTACATAATGAATCAGAATCTGTCACCAAAACTATGATTTATGTAATATTGATTTCTTTCCATATATTATCACCCTTGGCGACAAAAAGGTTATGAAATTTTTGCAAAAACATGGTATTCAAATTAACTCTCTTTGACATGACACTAATTCTAAGTATTAATATAAGTATTTAAATATATATATACATTATTGAATAAATAAATATAGTTTTGTGAAGTCTGAACATGTATGTAGCATATATTGAATAGTTGCCCTAAAAAATCAGAAAAAAATACTTAGTAGCTATGCTCATGGCCTGATTTCACTTAGTTGCCTTGATGGATTTCCCATTGTCCTTTATTATACTTGGCGACAAGAAGGTTATGAAATTTTTGCAAAAACATGGTATTCAAATTAACTCTCTTTGACATGACACTAATTCTAAGTATTAATATAAGTATTTAAATATATATATACATTATTGAATAAATAAATATAGTTTTGTGAAGTCTGAACATGTATGTAGCATATATTGAATAGTTGCCCTAAAAAATCAGAAAAAATACTTAGTAGCTATGCTCATGGCCTGATTTTACTTAGTTGCCTTGATGGATTTCCCATTGTCCTTTATTACATGGCAGTGTTAGCTGATAACTATCTTTTCTCATTTCTAGGTATTTAAAGTTGTGGAATTACTGAAGTTGATGCGTTTTGGACATCATTATGGAACGATGTTGCTGCACCTTATTAATTCTTTTATTTACTTATTGCTCACCAATTTTGTCATTTTCATAACAGTGTGTACCTATAGTAGCAGCCCTTCATTCATTTTCTCATTTGATTTAATCTATCTTTTTTCTATTAGAGAGCATTTATAGGTTACAATGTAGTAACATCCACACAAAACGCATTCGCATATTGTAATTTTTATGAACCATTATAGATATCCGTCTACATCGATATTTCTGTGCACCTAGAAAACTTCCATTAGACGAATGAGACACGTCAGCAAACATTATGTTAACGTGATGGTATGCTCACTAAGAGTTAGTTGAAAAAGATGCTCTATTAATTGAAATTTCTTATCGTATATCCTTGGTTTCCCATTTATTTAAATTGTGCATAGTATTGTATATATTTGAGACAGTAGGCAACCACAATTAAAAACTTTTGACGTGTCCATGTAAAAATATGTATTCAATATATATACAATGAATATTTTCATTGTAAAAATTTATTGGATGTATTATGTAAGTAGTATAGTGTCCATATTTAAATCTATTCAGTCGATATTAATGAAATTGACAATGCAAAAAAGATCAAATAAGAAAGTTCCTTTTTAACACTTTAAAACATACACTGATTTTCAGAAATTAAGATAAAAACATAAAAACATGAATAACTCATTCAAAAATGCACATATCTCTAAGAAATTTGCATATGTTGTTAACTAAAACATTCAGAATAAAATTACAAAATCAATATTAGTGGCTCTGTAATTGGATTGCGTAATTCCTGAGGAGCATAAAAGTATTTGCTAAAGAGTATTTCTGCTGGCATCGCTATGATTATGGTATAAAAAAAAACTGAGATAGCCAATACAATAGAATGACCTCGGAGAATCATTTGCCACCATAACTGCGATATAGAGCTATTGGAATACTGGAGGTAGGTCAAGTCAGACAGATGTGGCCAGATGGCTAAATCTGAATATTTCTATTATTCGTAGGCTGTGAAACAACTTCAAACCGCTGATTCAGCCTCCAGAATGTTCATTCAAAACCGGACGAAAGTTACAACAAGCATTGATGACCGATATTTGCAGTTATGTGTACAAAGGAATACAACGACAACCCCCCTCTCATCTAAGATTTTTCCTTGGTGCAGCCACTGAAAGGTTGGTATCAGCGTCTATTGATTGTAAAAGGTTCAACGAAGGTGATCTTTACGATAGGCAACCAACCATTTGTATGACCTGCACCTCACGTCACCAGAGGGAAGGGATATAATGGAGGGTATACGAGGGTATATTCAGAGGATATACGCCGTATACCCTCTTTTTTTAAAATAAAGTTTTAGCGTATAACCTATTTATGAACATTCATGACATCAGTGTTTACAATTTGCTTATATCGCATACTATCCTCTTTTTTTACGACTACAACACTGCCAGAGGGAACGTTTAGGTTGGGCACTTCAGCATGTTCATTGGACGTCTGATTAATGGAGGCATATTCTCTTCACTGATGAATTACGGATTGGACTCCAAAGCGATAATAGTCATTGTTTGAATAGGTGAGAAAACGGAAAACATTATCATCCGTCAAACATTCGTAAAAGACATTCTTATGGAGGAGGCAGGGTCTGTGTTTGGGATGGCATCATTTTAGGTGGACGTACAAACATCCATCTCTTTCTATGTAAAACTGTGAATGTTTACGTCTACAACGATGACATTCTTTAAGCTTATGTGCTTCCTCATGCCGGTGCAATAGAACATGATTTCCTGT
Source organism: Maratus speculifer (assembly GCA_964019185.1). Taxonomy (NCBI): domain Eukaryota; kingdom Metazoa; phylum Arthropoda; class Arachnida; order Araneae; family Salticidae; genus Maratus; species Maratus speculifer. The sequence goes on along the minus strand of OZ025298.1, from coordinate 288,210,224 downwards.
AACGGGACGATAACGCTAGACCGCACACAGCTCACATCGTAGAAGGTTAATATCAGCACCTAACAATTCAGCGCATGGATTGGCTAGCTCTATCACTGAACACGAATCCCAAAGAGCATGTTCCGGATGATTTAGAAATATCTGTCGCTGCTCTCAACTCCCATCCTGACATTGCCTTTCTTGTAACTGCTTTACAAAAACAATGGCTCGCTCTCCCCAGCGAACTTATCGATCACATAATTGACAGTATCACACATCTTTGCACGTGCTGTATTGCTTCTAGGGGTGATCATATTGGATATTAAAGGTACTGTTTTATACTAAACTGACATATTCATTTTGTTTATTTCACAATTGTGCTAATTTCTGAAACACTATGATCGTTTGTTAATTTATTTTAATGTTATTTTATATTTTACTATGTGCTGTATAGTGTGGCTCAGTTTTATTAAAATTTACTTGTGAAGTTTTGAGTATTCGCTAGTTTATTTTTAATTTTTATTTTTTTATTTTTTTCTTAATTTTTGGTAAACAGTGTAATTAAAAAGTGTTTATGAATTCGGCTTGTCTTTCCGTACTCTAGCTCGCATAACTATAGTCGTATTGCCATGAAATGTATACATGTTATTGGATATAACTATGGCATGTTTGGTATTCAAATTACATTGTGTATCATTTATGGTTCATTTACAGGGACACTCATAAGAATTGCGTTACATTACCGCCAATGGAGAAAAGCATTTGCGGGATATTTTAATGACACTACACTATTTTAAGCATATTGAAATTGATTTTTATCACTAATGCATGCTACAAATTTTTTACTATGGAGTATGGTGTACACAGAATCAATCGTACAATTACAGAGACACCAAAAAAGTTTTTCTACAGAAAAAAAATTAATAATAGTTTTACTATTAAAAACTACAAAGAATAATTTTTGAAAATGCATTTTTGTATGTTGCATGCAATTCTAAATTTAATTATTTTTTAAATGTTATTTGAAGTATATAAATTCTTTAGTTGATATACAGGGCTGCACAAAAATTTCAACAACACTCGTTTATAGGCAAAAAAATGCTGAAAAGAAACATTCAACTATTTTATGCGTGCAGATGAACTAAGCTTTAACATACTATGTAGTGTACATACATATCAATAGAATATATATATGTATATATACAGGGCTGCAGAGATAACTGTATTTTTTCTAGATTATTGATGGTATTGGCAGAAATAGGGTTTGCAGATGCTTTATACGTTTACTAAATTCTTCATTGTGACATTGTCTTTCAATTTAGTAAATTGTGAAATTTTATTATAATATCTTGAATGTGTTGGAAAGTATTTTATAATCTATGCCGTGTGCATTAGGGTGGATCGATTGTCTATGGCGAAAAAAAAATTACCATTAATCAAAATCTACCTATGCGGAAAAGATGTTCTATTGTATGGAGATTAAGGGAAAAATATTAAAAAAAATTAATTTTAAAATTTAACACTGCCACAAAAGGGTTGAAATTTCGAAAAAAATTGAAAAAAGACCGAATTTTGGTTAGGTTATTTTTGTCAAAAACTAATTACTTTAATATTTTTTTTAATCCAACAGTTCGGAAAAGATGCTATATCGTATGGAGGTTAAGTAAAAAACAATAATAAGTAATAAATTCAAAATTTAATACTGCCACCAAAAAGTTGAAAATTCGATAAAATATTGAAAAAACGGAAAAAGATCTAAATTTGGTTAGATTTAATTTTGACGCAAAATAAACATTTTAATATCAATCAAAACCTACTTTTGCGTAAGAAATATTATATTGCATGGATATTAAGTAAAAATAAATAAATAAATAAATAAATAAATAAAACTAATTTCGAAATTTAATACTCCTGCAAGTAATTTAAAATTTCGAAAAACTGGCAGTTCCAGTTTTTTCAATTAGAATTTGTCTGCTTGTGTATTGTGTTCCTTAGTGTACCTTGAATATTACTGTACCATGGCGTTGTTAAAATAAAATAAAAAAAGAGAGAGATATGAATTACACCCTATTTGGGTCTAGCTTTGATATGCCAGTAAATATGCTCCCTAATACAAAAAAGTTATAAAATTTACATATTGGTATTTAAAGAATAACCGAAGAAAGAAATCGGTCAACATCTATTTATTTCCTGCCAGTGAGAAGGAGTTGCTAATAAGTTACTAGTGACCTGTAAATGAGATTCAATCTCAATAACTTACCATAGCAGCCTTTTAAGAAAAATTAAACTCTTTAACGACAAATATTGCGCTCTTCTTAATTCCTGTAAAACAAAATAAGATACTGAAAGCTACTACAGTCTTTTGGACCTTTCCGAAAATACTGCCTATTTTTTTCAGTTCAATAGATTTGAATATGAATACGAATGTTGAGTGTAAACTAAACCGACGTATTGAGAGCAAACTCACTTTTCTACATCATCAGCTATCATTGAAAAGCCAAAATGCTGCCGAGCTAGGTGTCACATCATCAGAATATTGGAGAGTTTGGGCACTTCCGACCAAGCAGGTGCTGCCATCGTGTCTGGTGCACTTCAAGACGTGGGCATTATCTCACAAAACTATGAATCGAATGCTACTGACAGAAAAAAATCGGCATGACAAAACAAACCAAAGACCACTCCATCGTTTTAGTCATTCTCTTTAGTCATTTGTAAAAGATTATGACCATGGCCATTTTCTTTAAACTTTTATGGGTGTAAAGACTGACTGCATCACTAGAAAACAACAGAAGAAAAATTATAATAGAAGCAGACTTGAGTTTGAAAAAAGAACTGGGTTCCGAATACATCGGCCACATATATATAAATTCCGGGAGAGTACCAAACAATTTGAAAACACGACGTACATTTTTTGTCATGTGTTAACAATAATATACATGTAACAAAGTTGGTTGCTATCGGTTATGACGTAATATCTGTTAATATAGATGTTAAAGGATGTGTTATTCGAAATATGGGACTGATCTTCAAGCGTCCACTACAATGTTTTTTGTGCTAGTTACACACCAATGAAGTTTCACTATGTCATCTTTTTGCAGCGTGGATGGAGCCGCGGCTGGACATAAATGTTTCACTGGTGAAATAGAAAGATTATTCGCAGCATGTTAGAAGCTTTTTGTATTTTCATTTATGTCAGTATATGAATTCTAAAAATGCGCGAGTGAAATCAAACGGTCTGCTGTAATTCTAATCATTACATAAAAACTATCTATATTTTCCATTTACCAGCTTTTTGACCTTTTGCGACGGATTTCATAGATTTAATTAAATGGGAAAATGTGTCGAACCTCTACTAACTGGCGGATTTAGTAACGACATGATTTCAGAAGCAATATGTAAATCCAGCAATCATTTCAGTGGCAATAACATCTACTATCAATAATATCTATTCGCGCAACTCTCATTTTACAAAACTAATAATCAAAAGAGTCACGGAAGTATTTCTGCTGTGTATGGACCATACATAAGTAACAGTTTTATAAAAATTGAATTGAATTACAAAATCTCATGTCGATTTTTAATACCGAACGTCATTATCGCCAATTGCAATGTTGACGATTTTTCTTGATTTAATACTAATGAAGCTGTTAAATAAGAAACTAAAGTTTTTATCTTGTAATCAATTAAATATCCTCTCATTGTAATAAATGTTAAAAATGTCTAAAATTCATATTTTATTTTACAAAACAAAAGTTGATTTTTTACCGTAAAAACGTTCAAATACATAAATTTGAGCCACATTGCGGTAGATTTAAATTTTGAAATTAATTTTTTTAATTATTTTTCCCATACTCAGCATATAATATAACATCTTTCACGCATAGGTAGGTTTTGGATAACTTTTTAAACTATTATTTTGAATAAAAAATATTCTAGCCAAAATTAGGTCTTTTTTCACTTTTTTTCGAAATTCAACCTCATTGTGGCAGTATTAAAATTTAAAATTAATTTTTTTTAATTATTTTTCCCTTAATCTCCATCCAAGAGAACATCTTTTCCGCATAGGTAGGTTTTGACACAGTGAAAAAAAATTTTCGATCCACCCTAGTGTGCATGATCTTTCGTTTTTATTTGAAGTGACTTCGAAAGAAAAATTCTTTTTAAGCATTCTTTATTTCCGACTCTCTATTAGTTAAGCTAAAAATTAATTATTCAATATTCTTAGTATAGTATTTTATAAATATTTAAAGGAAATGGAGCTTTAAAAAGTGAAACAAATACATTTTCAACAGCATTATTTCGAATAAAAAATAAATATATGACGAATTAAAGTGGGGAAATACTCAATAAATATTAAATTCCCAAATACTTATTGAATGTTTTATAAAGGCATTTCAAGGAAACAAAACTGAACAATCAATTAGCTTTAAAAAATTTATTAAGCTAATGTATGTAATAATAAAATACTCTTAATCGATTATTAAACTACCTCTTTTTATTTCATTAAATAGCTAAAGAGAAAAAAAAATCCAAAGTCACATTTTAAAATTCTTCAAATTTCTATCCCTTGTGAAAGATTCATAAATTTCAGATATCTTTAATTTTGCATTGAAAAAAAAGTTTGGTAAGATTAAAATTAAATAAATAAAGCGTACATTTCAATGCGTATCTTGAACAAATCCGTTACACATATTTTTTGTATGCAATATAAAAAATATTTTAAAATTACCCAATTGAAATTATGAAGTAAGAATAAAATTTGAGATTCTAGAGCGATCCGATAAAAATGGGATTCATTTAGAAAAATGGGTAAAAGCGAGTTGCCCGTAAAAAAAAAGAAAAAAAAAATTGTCGCTTTGACCTATAGGCGGAGGTAGATTTCAAAGAGTGCTTATTTGAACAGCAAAAAAGAAAATATGATTAGAGATAAACCCAGTTTTGGGACCTTTTTAAAAAATTTTAAATTCATTTTACTGTAAGAACTGGTAATATGAAAATCATCTTAAGTGAAATTCGGCTCAAATGCCTATTTTTTACAACGTATTTTGAAATGTATTCTGACTTATGTATTGTTGAAAAAATCGCCCAATACGGCCCATTATATAGTTCCTAAACAATAAAAAACTGTCAATTGAATGCGTTTGAGAATTGAATTTAAAAATGATTCATAAAGTAACCAATTTGTTATTTGAATACATCCCCAATTCTTTAATCATGATTGCTTCCGAAAATTTTGTGCTAAGTGCCCACTTTCACAGCTTTTTTTCAAACATATTCAGCCTTTATTTAAAAAAAAAAAAAAAAAAAAAAAAAAAAAAAAAAAAAAAACTGACTAATACGGCTAAAAATTAACTTTCAGTTCCTAAATAAGAGAACCTGTCAATTGGATGCGTTTGAGAGCAAAACTGAATTTAAAAAGGAATTAGAAAAAACGAAATTTTTATTCGATAACATTCGATATTTGATTTAAACGAATTTTTTATTCGAATACTTCCTCAATTTTCCAATGACGATCACTTTAGGAAATTCTGTCCAAAATACCCTTTTGGCCAGCGTTTTAGGTAGATTTCGTATGAAATATGATAATACCTTTTGCGCTCGCTCCTATGTTAAAATTTCTGAAAAATTTTTGAAGATCTACGCCGATCAGGACCTCTAGACCCTAAAACCACCATTAGTAAAAAAGTTTATCAATCTATCGGTCTATATCACTTTTTTATGGACACGATAACTTCTTTAACTCTTCTCAGATCTCTTCCAAACTGACATATAAAATCAAGGGGCATAAAACCTCGGTCAAGTTCGTGAATGGGCAAAATCGGACCAAGGGGATGGAAATAGGGAAGGGTTTTGTGAAAACCGAAAAAACACCATAACTTCTTAATTAAAATAGATATAGAATCGGTTAAAGTTTATATTACTTCTAAAAAATGCGCCAAAAGTTTATGCATGACAGATTTTTGATAAAGTTGAAAATGTGCTCAAGGGACGCAAAAAAAAAAAAACTGTTTTGGTGAGAAAAAAATTCACAACTTCGTCAATTCTCAAGATATAAAATCCAACTAAATTTTTTATAAATGCCCTCAAAATTATCTAAACCTTTTGTATTTACACGTTTTTCTTAAGACTATTTCTCACCGATTAAAAAAATAAAAAACAAAAACAAAAAGGGGGGTGAAAAGAGACAAAAATCCATAACTTCGTCAATTCTTAAACTATCAAATCAAATTAAATTTATTTTACTTCTTCTACATAATATCTACAACTTTTATATTGGTATTTTTCATAGGACCAGTTCTTATAGCAAAAATAAATTATAATTCCTAAAGTAATAATCATGTTTGCTAACAGTTTATTGCGTCGGATTAAGCGTTTCACATCCAATTAAAATATACCTTTGATTTAAAATTTGAATGAAATACAGGGTCATGAAAAATCGAAGAGTATGAAAAATAGGATTAGAAATATCTCGGCAACAAATAATCCGATCTATTTCGTTTTTTTTTATGGAAATTTATATTTCATTTATTGTCTTTTATTAACATTCCTTAAAATAAAAATAATTGAAAATTTTTACATACCTTTCATCTGAACGAATATTTCGAGAATTTTAAAAAAATAGTTCCGGATAATCGAGGTTACTGATACTAAATAGGATTCTTTCCATTATTACATACTAAGAACACACCAAATTTTGAGTCTCTATCTCAATTTGTTCAGAAGATAAAGCTTTTACAGACAAACGGCAAATTTTTTGTTTCGAAAAATATGTTTTTCGGAATCTCCAGTGCCTGAAACTTATAAATCTGTGAATTTTTGTTTTCAATTTTCAGAACGATTTTAAGACTTATCCTATACTACGTATGATGGTTGAGTTAAAAATTGTTGTGTTTGATTCATTGGTTAAGAAACTACAGAGTTTTTCGTACTGCATTCAATACTCTCATTTTCCGGCTGCTCAATATTATCTGACCTCTTTAACCATTTACAGAAAAAAAAGAAAATGAAAGAAACTAACTACAATGGGTGACGAAAAAAATCAATACTCATATGTTCCCCTTCATTCGCCAAACACTGTTCTACCAATGAATATAATTAAAGGTATGTGCATAGAGTTCAGGAGACTTTTTTTGAAAATTTAGAAATTTTAATCAAACACATGTGTTTTTAGTTAAAACATCGAATTTAACTATGAATTCATGTAACTTTTTAATTGAGTTTTAATTAACTTTTCAATTTTATTTAATAGTGAAAATTTTGGAAAAGATTTGCATTTATGTCAAATTTCTATAACGAAATCTATTCAATACACAGTTAAAAATTTCTGTAAAAACAAGAAAAAAGCGAGAATCTCTGTAATTTTGCACTAGTTCACAGTTAAATGCATTTCATTGAGTGTTTAAGTCATCATTTTGCAGACATTTCCCTTTTTTTACATCTAATTCCCTGTGGGGAATTCCATGTCTTTTTTGAAAGATACGTTTATCTTTCTTAAACCTTGTAATTCAAAATATGGTATTTTACAATTTTTATGCAATTTTATTAGAAATATTAAATAAGAAAATTGAGTTTATTTATTTTATTTTATTATTTAAACTTAGAATAATTTAGAAAAGGAAAAATCCTCTCGAATTTTGTGGAAATTTTTATCGACAATCACTCTGCGGTTGTTTCCTTCCTATGCCAGAAGCTTGGTAATATTAAAGGCAAATTGTGTACCATTATGTCAAAGCTATTATCGTTATTACAAATCTATTGCTATTATTATTATTTCATTGGTAAATTTGTTGTAAAAATATATATAAATCTTCTAAAAACATAGTACACAAAATGAATGAAAAAATATAAAAGTAAAAAATCACTTTAAATAATAAATTATACTTTTTCTCTTACTTTTTTTTATTTATCGCAAAGTATTCTTTTAAAAAATATTAACGCATTAAAAAATAAATAGTGTGCAACAATTTCTAAAAATTCCCTAAAACATTATCTGTTGTAAGAAAAGAATTACATTCAAATTTTTGCATCTAAAAATATTGATATTTTTTTCTTAATTAACTAGTTAAGAAATTAAAATTGATTAAAAAATAAAAGGCATTATTCTGATCTAAAACAAACTAAAATAATCCGTTTACGAATTTTCAAACGAATACATTTGAAACAAAATATTTGAAAAACGCAAGTACAATAAATTTTCCCAGCTGAATCATAAAAGAAACATTTTTTTACTCCAACACAACATAAAGTATAGCTCAGTCAGTAAAGTGTTCTTCTAGAGGCGGGTTCAAACCCCAGGTCATTCAGAAACAAATTGTGTGAAAGTTAAATTTACGTGAAAAATTCAAATACTATGAAGTTCACTGAAGTTGGAGTGATTCACTAATTTTGAAAATTAAATTATTATCAATAAAATTAAATTTACAGTTTTGTGAAACTTTAACGATATTATACAGAGTCTATTGTAAATTTACCAAATAACTTCTCTATTATTTTATAGAATCTCTATTTTTCTAATCTCTGTAAATTTACATGAAACTTAAGATAATGGATTACCGCGTAAATTCACTGTATTTTTTCAGAATTTTTTTTAACAGTGTATAATTCATATTTCTTAACAATATATTAGCAGTCCACGTGCCTCGGTTATGAAGCAAATGATTTGAAATACCTATTAAATTTATTTATATATACCACATTTTGTATACAAAACACGATTTTTAATGTGTATTTTTCAATAAATATAGAATTTTAATTAATGTGTACTATTTTGTAAGCTATATTTAGCTTCGTTACATACTAACAGATGAGCAGAACATTTCCAGCTTATAATTTGGGCTCTTTGTTTCTAGTCATTCCTGAACCAAAACTAAGACATTTTAGGAATCCTAAATGTTTGGAATTATATTTAAAATGATTTTTAAAAAAGGAAATTTTCTCAAAAAAAAAAAAAAAAGGATTTTTGTTGATAAGCACATACTTAAAAAACAAGCAAAATAACTAGAGCGAAAAATAATGCGCACAGTATAGATTGTGATAAACTGTCCACCAAATTACGAATATTGTAACAAAACTAGTCAGTTTAATAAAATGAAAGAAAACGTATAAATGAACAATTTGTAAAACTAATATTTCATTTGAAAATCCGATTTCTACTATAACCAGAAATAGTCTTTAAAACATACGATTTTTTTTATTTTCAGAATAGGACATGATCTACAAAATCGTATGATTACTATATTGTACACTAACAGTTAATTCATTTCCACGCATAGCAGTGTTGACAATATCTATTTAATATTTTCCACCAATAAGCGGATATTGTTTATAACTGTAGTGCGACCCTGTATATGATCTTTTGAATTTATACACATCAAGTAATATTTGAAGATAGATTTAATTTAAAAACGCATACCACGAATGAAACCTACTTCCAACAATGATTATTCATAATCTTCAATATTTCGATAATTACTGATTTTCTTCTCTAGCCAAATACTTTTGTGCGATCCTTTAAATAAACCATAGTTTCATCCAAACCGTGTTGTACAGTAAAACTTTGTGGATATACCTCAAAAGGTGAATATCAATTTCGAAATATCCAAAATACTGTAAAATGAATAAAATACACAGCAAGCAATTATACCCATAGACCGTAATGTAACGGAATTATTTTGCGGGATCATGTAGATAAACCGAAAATTGTACACACTTTATTTTCAATGCCAATTAACATGCCTTAGAAAACCCCAATAACATACATTCCTTGTAGGACAATCGGAATATATTAAATCGAGTTAGAGCACGGACTAACAAATGAAATTGGGAACTACTTTCTAACAATGTCGGAGAGTGTTAAAAAAGGATTTTTTATTGTATATTTCAATAAAAATAGATTTTTAATTAATATATACAATTTTTAAGTATATTTAGCTTGGTAACGTACTAATAAATGAGCGGAACCTTTCTTTTTTATATTTTTGGCCTTTGTTTCTACTTATCCCTTAACCAAAAGTAAGACATTTTAGGAATCCTAAGTGCTTGATATTAAATTTAAAAAAAATTTAAAAAAAGAAAAATTTCTGAAAAAAGAAAAAGATCTTTGTTGATAGGCACATACCTTAAAAAACAAGCAAAAAAACCAGAGCAAAAAATAATTCGCACAGTGTAGATTGTGGAAAACTGTCTACCAAATTCCGAATATTGTAACAAAATTTGACAGTTTAATAAAACGAAAGTATAATAAATAAACTATTTCTAAAACACATATTGCATTTGAAAACCCAATTTCCATCCAATCCAATTGTTTATATTAAAAAATATCCTTCACTATTTATCTTTGAATTGATTGTTCAAACCTTCATTTCATTCGCTTAAAATATGAATTGATTTTCTTTTCTTAAACAAGCAGAACGTATCCTCACACGAATGCATTGTTACATTAAAAAAATACCAAAAAAAGTTTTAAGATTCGTCTTAGCTACATAAAGTTTAATTAAATTCCACTCTAACATTACTTTCGGTAAAAGTATCATACATTAATACGAGTTTGATAAGATTTAGTCACATTTTAGTAGACTTGTTAACGTAATAATTATCACAAGGCAATGTTTAACACACATCAAATGATTCTTCAGTACGTATTTTAAAAGATATAATTTTATGACACGACTTAGTTTCAGCTATTATGTTTTACCTTAAGTAAATATTTAAGCGAAACATTGCGATAAGCAACTTGTATCTGGGACAAAAGATTATAATTTTATTTTTTACATTAGTAATATTAAGTCACTTTAGTTTAATCAACCTTTCTACGGTGATTGTGAATGTTTAATTGTACTATACTGCACAGTCTATTCTAATACTAGACAAAATTGAAAATTTGTCATTGTGTTCGTAAACTGATATTACAAAATAAAATTGACAATTGTCTTCGTGAATTTTTGTATGTTTTATCAGACATGCAATACACTGTAAAACATTTGTGCACCAGTACTCCATAAAACTGGTGGCAGCTTTGCTGCCATAAAAGTTTTACCTTTTTTATGAATTTTTGCAATTGGAAGTATGGGTCTAGAAGCAATATTTAAGGAGATAGTCTATTGTTTCGATATTTATGACTCATCCTGTATTTATATTGATACTAGTTATACCAGTTATACTGGTTTATATTTATTCAAATAAAATGCGTAAATTGTCAAGCAAACGCTGCTGCTTAAGGAGTACTTGCAGTGGGTCGCAACATCTGTTAAACCTCCATCCAAAATAACAAAACATAAAAATAACGTTAAATAACAATATATATGTTAAAAATTCTCATTTACAGAAACACAACAAAATATTTCAAACACTAGGGAAGACCGGGGTTAGTTATGCCAGGGGCAAGTTATGCCATCGAGCTTCCTGACTCAACCAACAGGTTGCAGCACCTGTCGCGTCATGTGGGTGAAGAGGTTGGTTGTCTCAATGTGCTGTGTATTTGTTTAATAATAGCTTCGCGTTGTTTTCGAGATAAAAATATTTATCTTGTTTTCTATCGTAAAAGTAAATTTTGCGACATACATTTGAATCGTCATTGCCACTAACGATACTGAGGTATGTAAACTTCCCTAACATTATTTAAATGCTTATATTTTGAGCGATTATTGTATGTACAGTAAAACCCCGATAATTCGGATTAATTGGGACTTCACCCAATCCGGATTATCGAAAATCCGGATTATCCGGAGAATAAGAAACAAATTATATAAAATAAAGCATACGTACAGAAAATCACCTCTATTTTTAACTTATTGATTATTTACAGACAGTAAAAGTGTTTACTTTCTAATAAAAAAGTTAGTAATTTTTGCTGTGCCAGTTTTCTATACCTTTTGTGAGCCGTACGGTCACGCATCCGCTTGAGCATAAGTAGTTCGTTGGGTGTAGTTTAAATAAGAGTTTAAATAAGAAAGCTTAAGGTATTCTTCCGAAAAGATTTCAGAAAAAAGTTTTTTTTTTATTCAGAATATGACGATGAAACAAATTTATGCTATGGGAATTAACCAAATCGTTTCTAAATCGCTTGACCAAATCGATCCAGATTATCCGGAGATCCGGATTTACGGGCTCCGGATTTGCGGGGTTCTACTGTATTTCATTTATCAATCATGCCAACATTTCGGAAACTAATGAATAAAGGTCAAAATGGCGTAACACGGGGCTAGTTGTGACGAAGTCTAAGGGGCACGTTGTGACAATATCTCTACTTACCTCAGCATAATTCTTAATGAAAGTTTTTAACTTTCAGAAAAAATGGTGCGAAATTACAAGAGGCGTACTGAAAGAGTTATCTATTGGAGATGAGAGCGTTAAAGAACAGAATGTCAATGAAAGAAAAATTAGTAAATATGCATCTGTTAATAAACCAAGCACTTCAGCAATAACTTTAATCAGCGATGGTGAGATTGCAGGATCGTCTTCAGAAGTAAGAAATACCAATGAATTAGATGATTCTATGACAAGTGATAATAGCAATGTGTCAGTGGTAAGTTTTTAAAAAAATAAGACCACTTCCTAAAGCAGGACCTCAAAAAGACAAGCGATCTATTCGTAAATGTTTGAACTCTTCCATTCTAACAAGCACACCTGTAAAAGAGAAAATTCGAGCAGTACAAAAAGCAAAAGAATGCAGAAAACTAATTGAAGAAGAAAAATCAAAAATAAACTGTATGGAAAGACCGAGTAGTGCATAAAAAATTGTACCTAGGCTATTGAATAAAAGGGAGATGCAAGTATTGGATAGCTCTAAAGATGACGAAAATTGCTTATGTCTATTTTGCTTGGAGCAATACAAACCATCCAGATCCGGAGAAGACTGGGTGCAATGCATGACATGTAAAAGATACGCGCATGTCAAATGTACCAAAAAATGAACGTTATTCTATTTGTATTAACTGCAAATCAGACGCTGAAACAAGCGATGACAATGAGTGATCAAAAATATTAGATATAGGCCTACACGTTGTAGAAGGCTCGAGTCAAAGATCAATATGTCCAAACATTAATGTTGGCTTATTTTTTATTTCTTGCCTGATTAAGACAGTTTTCTTTTAAATTTTTATTGCTAAGTGTTTCTAAAAGTATCTTTACAAAGGATTAAGCGTTTACAGGTGCTAACAATTTAACTATTTTATTTTCATTTGATTTACAATATTATTCAAACATGAAAGTGTTTTATTGTGTTAAGAACGTTATAAATGAATAAATTTCTCAGTCTTGATTTAACATATCCCATTTATTCGTCTTTCTTACATAATTTGTACATGTTACAATGTACTTGTATGTGTCATTTATGTGTCACAATGTGCCCCAGGCATGTCACAACTTGCCCCGTACCGGGGGTTAGTAGTGACAAATTTCGAGGTTACGCAGAATTCATTTTGTATTATGAAAAACATTAATAATGTTAATAGTAGTTTCATAAATATGTTAGACAAGGCTTACTCTAATGATATGATGCACTAAATGTTTCGCTTCAGTTCAAATTTTACAGCTAATATAAAATTTTTCGAAAATGTCACAACTAGTCCCGGTCTCCCCTATATTCTACCCGAAGTACTGTATATTGTGGATGGATGAAATGCATTTTTAATTATAATATGCACTTTCAGTTTCACTAAATATATGCATGTTCTATGGTGTATATGAATGCTAATAGTTACACAATTTAGATATATAGGGTTACATAAAAGATCTCGGGAGTTTACTGAATATAAGCGAAATTTACTTAACCATGGTTTTTAAATGTTTTATGTATTTTTATGTTGAACTGCATTCAGATACTAAGGTATAATTGTAAAGATAATAAAAGATAATTGTAAAGAAAATCTAAAAAAAAATTGTAAAGATAATTGTAAAGATAATGTATTCTAAGATATTATTTACTAAGATATAATTGTAGAATATAAATAAAATGATATACAGGGTCACGCAAGGAACAGGATACATGGTCATCTTGGGATGGTAATTTCTGGAAATGCGATTTAAGCAGTTTTGAAGTGTATTTTTGCTTGAACTAAATTTTAGCAAAATAGTTTCGTGTACTAAAGATACTAGGTAAACTACAGAGCTGAACAAAAGTATTCAAATATGATTATATCTAATGACATAAATTGCAGAAAGGAAAATATCAATCAGTTAAGCATTTTCTTGCTAAACTAAATTTTTCTATTATATAGTCTATATATATCAACCGACAGATCAAATACAAGGCTGTTCATAAATATTGGAATACACATTTGGCTGTGGACAATAACAGTTTATTTCCTGGATAACAAAGTTTTGGTAAAGATTTCATGAAGTGTTGGAAAGTATTTCATAATCTATGCTTGATGCATGATTTTTCAGTTTTTTTCTAGTAAAATATCACAAATCTTCTATAAAAAGGAAAATATACATGAAATTATATTTCTTTTTGATTTACCTGGTAAATTCTCTGCAATACAATTGATCCATTTTTCTCCTTTGCCTGATAAAACTAATCAAGTAGAAATTTTCTACAGATGAAACCCACACAAACTTAATATGCCAAAATATATTTATTTTGAAATCACCCAGAAACCTATCATTAATTTTGTTAAACAATGTATTTTTTTCCTAGTGAAACATTTATTTTCTATAAGAATATTTATTTAAAAATAATCGATCAAAAAATATTCATTACGAAATCATGTATAATTTTATGACAAACCTCATGCCTCACATTTTTTAAATAAAATAATAATAGTAATAATTACTATTATTATTATTATAACTCTACTAATGTTTTTCGAGTTGAAAAATTGCTGTGTTTGAGCTATTAAGGTTATGCTGTAGAAATAGATATAAAAACACTCGTAAATAAAAGGGATCAAAGGAGGAGGTCAGGATTTAGGAGTCAAAGATTCCAAAAAACATGTTTTTACAATATGTCCATCTGTGAGAAAGTGTTTATGCCCCTCTATCTGTCTATATTTGATATAAATTGTGTGAGTGTTCTATCTCAAGAGCTAAAATACGATTTTTACATAAATTTGTATTCATGTTGTTCTAATTCAAATTGGTGCTGATTAGTTTTTGGTGTAAATCGCTTAACGGATGGCACTGCAATGCTGCCTTTTATACGATTTCTGCAACAGCTCTATTCCTGTTTGTGACTCTATGACTCTGCTTGCTTGTCTGTATCTGGGTTGCCAGATTTGGCCTCTTTGTTAAATCTTTAAAATCTGAAAATTTTCGTTCACACCAGAAATTCTGTATGGTTTTGTTTTCTTTAATTAATGACAGACGTTTTGTAATTGTCTACAGTAAAAATGTTTCTTTCAGAAAAGTTTTAAATTGAAACTAGGGGACAAACAAGCAACTCTGGCCTGTATGTATGTGACATATATTTTGTGGGCACTCTATCTACAGAAATAATGCACGGAATTTGATAAAAGTTTATTTTCATGTAGTCCATAACATATACTGATGTTTATTAGTTTTTGGTGTAAATTGCTCAACAGGTGGCGCTGATGTGCTGCATTTTTTATTATTTCCGCACCAGCTCAATTTCAAGAGCTAATTCACGAATTTTCATCAAATTCGATATTCATTTATAGCTCTAGAAATATTATTGCTGTTTATGTTTTGTTATAATTCGCTTAGCAGGAGGCGCTTTTACATTGCAATTTTTCTAGTATTCACAGTAGTCTTATTTCAAAAACTAATGCACGGAAGTTCCTGCCTTTAGAAGCCTCACGTTGAGCACAGATTGTCTTTATTTTTGGCTGTTTTTTAGAGAGTTTTGAAGTATTAACATACATGAGACAGAAGAAAGTTTCTGGATTGCCACGCCCGACTCGTTTTCGTAATGTTAGCATACACGTGGGATTAATTTCGCCCCATTTCGTTACTCATTAATTTTTTGGCTGAATATGTTTTAAAAACAAATTTAGTGTTCAGCATCACATATTGCATCAGTGCTTTATCTTTCTAAAAAGTAAATCGTAATTTTCATAGTTATTTTTAGATTTTGTAGCCGTTTCTGTAAAATGATATTTAAAAAATCATCTATGCAAACAATTTATTTTGCACGTTAAAAAATGAATTATTTCACAAAATAAGTATTAATTGCACTTAACTTAATACTTTCATTGAAATGATGTTAATGTGCGCTAATCCGTAAGGAATGAACGTATCGAAACGAAATGTTTCGACATTCACGAGATTATTTAATCCCAAAAGATATATTAGGCCCTATTAATGAACAAAGAAAATACATTCCTTCACCCAAACCTATTTGTCTTAATTTAAAAGGTACAAGGCAGATTGGTAGCGTCCTTCGAAATTTCATACTTTTTTTCTTTTAAAGAAAAAATGCGATTGGAGTAAAGCATCGTCTTACGTGTAATAAAGCACCCCCAAAAATGTAGTAAACTGAGATACAGTTTTTAAAAAAAACTGTATTTTAAAGAATTTCATTTTTTCATTGTATAATTTAAAAATTAAAGGTTTTAGAAGTTTGAAAAAAATTGCAATAAAAACAAAATGTATTGGTTACGCTTTTAAATTATCATTATGATGTCAACTTTACTCATAATGCATATGTTTTTTCTATAACATAAATCTATCCAAATGTGAAATTATCGGTACAATGTACATTGTATAATATACATATATATACACCGACGAGCCATTACATTATGACCACCGTCCATCTACAACAATGGGATCGCCCAGGAAGAAAACCAATGCGCGTGCGCGGCTGAGGTTGGAGTATATAAAAGGGCTATGCATTGTCTTTCCGAGCATAGCTTGATTAGCGACATAATGGGAAAAGCAGCTGATTTATCAGACTTTGATAAAGGTTAAATCGTTATGGCTCGGCGACTGGGAACGTCGATATCAGAAACGGCGCGTTTAGTTGGCTGTTCACGTGCAGTAGTTGTGAGCACATATCGAAAGTGGTGCATGGATGGTGAAACGACAAGTCGCCGGCCAGCGGTGTGTCGTCCACGGAGCATTGATTCCAGAGGAGAGCGGAGATTACTACGCATTGTTCGCCGTGATCCAAGAGCTACAATAGCTGAAATCAGTACCAACTATAACAGTGGCGACCCAGGCAGTGTTTCTCAACACACTGTGCAGCGTACATTGCTGCGCATGGGCCTACGGAGCCGGAGGCCGAAGCATGTCCCTGCACTGACAGCACGTCATCGCCAGCTGCGTCTGCAATGGGCCAAGAAACATCGGAATTGGACATTAGAAGAATGGAAGAAAGTTGCATGGTCCGATGAATCACGTTTCCTGGTTCATCACATCGACGGCCGTGTGCGAATACGCCGATTTCCAAACGAAACCCTGGCTCCCGGGTGCACAATTGGACGGAGACAAGCAGGTGGCGGAGGTATGGTGTGGGGATTGTTTTCATGGAGCACATTAGGACCCATAATCCCTATACAACAATCCCTGACGCCAATGCGTTACGTGAACATCGTTGCAGACCAGGTTCACCCATTCATGGCAACAGTATTTCCAGAGGGGGATGGTGTTTACCAACAGGATAATGCACCATGTCATAAGGGTGGAATCGTCAGGGAGTGGTTCGAGGAACATTCCAGTGACTTTCAAGTCATGTCTTGGCCTCCAAATTCTCCTGACCTTAATCCAATAGAACATTTGTGGTCCCACCTGGAAAACTAAATTCGAGCTGCAACGCCACCCCCTCGTAATGTGAGGGAATTGCAGGACCAGTTGGTGAACACTTGGTACCAGATACCTCAGACTACGTATCAGCACCTTGTGGAATCAATGCCTCGCCCGGTTCTGGCAGTTTTGAGGGCTAAAGGTGGTCCTACACGTTATTAAGAGGGTGGTCATAATGCAATGGCTCTTGGGTGTATGTGTGTGTAAGTCGTCAGTGTGATCATAGAAAGAACATCTGATGAAATGAGGGAAGGATCGAATTATCTCACAATACCGCTGGCCAATTTAATATTTTTATATTCTCTGTTACAAAATCATTGACGTATATCCTTCTCGTGTCTGACATACAATGGCAGATGGAGGAACTTAATTGGTGGTTTCTCCAAAATGAAACATATACGAAAATAAGGGGGCATCAAAATCATTGTTATTGTCCACTTCACTTCATATTCCACACATACTTCAATCTCCATCATTTTCTAATAAATACAAAATGTTCTTAATTCAATCATGTCCATTAAAGAAAATGCACTACAACAGATAAGCCATTTTTTCTAATTCAGTATCACCGCAAATAATAAGGAAACCCAAAGTGGTCTTTCAAAATACATCGCTGTAAATACATTGCTCTCCAAAAACGTTCGAAATTATTCTGATAAGAACCGTGAGTCTTAAACAGTGGGAAGATCAGTAGGATTCTGAACACTCCGAAAAATTCAACTGACTCTTTCAAAGATTCTCGGATAACCTTGTTTTTCCCCTCTGACGTAAGGCTTTTAAAAATCCACTAAATTGTTTGGAATGTAAAGGCAATTTACTTCGCGCTCTTCTTTTGGTTGATGGGGGCTAGATGTACGGACTCTTTAATAACCAGGGTAATCCGTAAGTGTAAAACGCCCCACTAAATGCGGATGAATTTCAGAGCAGACGACTATTAAATAAATAAAACAAAATTAAAGTTTCGATAAATGTTTTATTCTAAAAAGGAAAATAGATTTGTGGAATGAATTTAAGATTTCGCAATAAGATATTGACATTCAAGTAATACATTCTAGCTCTTTTTAAAAAAATAATTAATAGATTATGCTGAGCTAAAGAAAATAAAAATAAAAGGAACTTTAGCCGTTAAAAATATTAATATATTATGGAAAACTGAGAATGAAAGTATGTTCTTATAAAACTTTAGAACGAACTCAAAGCGGAAAAATGGGGATTTTTTTTATTATTACACATATATATGAATATTAATTTTCTAAATAGGACCATATTACTATAGCAACATAGAATCTTTACCAGTCATGGGAGATATTTGAAGTTATTATTCTATTTTCAAAATAATTTAAATGATTTTACAAAACTCTCATTTGATTATACGTATGTTAAATTTCCTATCATTCTGTTTGGTAGATTTTGCAGTGCTATAAAAAGACAGATGGACATGTAACTAAACAGACTGTACTGTAAAATACACATATGTTTCTTCATCTACGAAAACGTACAAGAATCAGAAACGAAATATGCAATAATCTCTTTCAAGTAAACCAAAATTCCAAAAAGAATATTTTTAACTTTAGAAAATAATTTAGTTTAGAAATTTAAAGAAACAAATTAAAAAGTGGAATTATATTGGCTGACATTAATTTTCGGAAACGTTTCCTAATAATTTTTATAATGCATTAATCAATTTTCTGTACCCGGAAGATCGATTTTCGGATTCTGTCAATTCTCCTTTAAACATTTTCAGCTACATAACTGAATTTGCACATCCAATTGTGACAAAATGATGTTTCTTTTCATACTAATGTTAAAACTGTTAGTATTGTATGGTTGTCTGATAAACATGTTTTCTAAATATCAAAGTATTTACCTGTGAATCAGTAGCCTCCTAAAAAGTGTTGTTCGATTTGAGAAACTGAAAGTCAGAAATTTTTCCGAAAGTAAGCTAGAAAATAAAAATTTATTTTTATAAATTCACCTTAAAATTTCGAAAAGAAATAAGTTTTTCACAATAAAAAAATGCTTGTCGGAATCGTCGGTGATGTAAAAGCATAATTTCGTTGTTGATTATAGTATATTACGTTTTGTAGATTTGTATTTGTAGAATAACTATTTGTAGATTAACAAACATTTGTCATTTTTTATAGTGTAGCTAAGGATGTTTAATCTTATCTTACTTCAAAATACCACTTCAAAATATCCTTCTAATATGAGTAATACTTTTGTAAAAAAATAATATTATATTTTTAGTATATCACTTTCAATGTATTTTGCACAAATGTTTGCTTCATCTATTAAACTAGTGGGATGCGGCAATCTCAAAACTTTCTTCTATCTCATACATGTTAATACCTTACATGTCGCTATCACGATGCTAAAATCAAATGACAATCTATGCTCATCGTGAGGACTCTAAAGGCATGAAATTTCGTGCATTAGTTCTGGAGATAGAGCTATTACAAAAATCATGAAAAATGCACCGTTGCCACGCCACAGGTAGAATAATTTACACCCAAATGCAATCAGCTTCAAATCATGTCAAGCACTGACTGAATCTGAAGTTTGATGGAAATCTATGCATTAGTTACTATAATGATGCTGTTGAGAAAATCGTAAAAAAATGCAATATATAGAGCGCCTCCTATTGATCAGTTTACCGCAAAAAGTAATCAGCATTAATATATATTAAGGACTAACAGAATATAAATTTTAATTATATTATATGCTTTAGTTCTTGAGATAGAGCGCTTACAAAATTTATGTGACAAACTAGCAGAAGGACAGAGACACAAACTTACAGTCTCACGGACAAGCATTTAGTAAAAAAGGTTTTTCGGGTTCTCCGAACCCTAAAACTTGTAAATCTCTCAAAAACTGGATTTCTAAATTTTTCACGAATACAATACTTTCTTCTTGTTGACATAGAATCAAGTAACGATACTGGACCACATATTAAGCATTTATGTCTGATTAAGGGGACAGTGGACGTTAAAAATTTATTTTATTCATTTTTATCACAGCAATATGAAATTTTGTGCATATATACATTTCACCAAAAGCATATAAAATACCTTCAAAAAATTTCCAACCTTATTAAAATTTGTAAATTTTTTTACAAAAATTTAAATTTTTAAACGAAATTTTAAAATGCCCCTCGTGTATTAATTTTTGAAATATTTTCTGGCTTTTGCATTTTTATCATAAATTTATCTTTATTATTTACTCCTTAAAACCTTCATAAATGATATTTTAATAAGAAAAAACTGTTTAGGTACTATTATACCCCAGAAACAGACCTTTTTTTCTGACGATTTTGCTATAGACGATTTTGCTCAAATAAAGGTCCACTGTCCCCTTAAATGTTTGTAAAAGCTACTTCACTATATGATTCTAATAAAAAAGACGCTATCATAACCGAGGAAATTATTGATAAATCCGTTAAATAATCATTTAACGTAATAAATCCAATTCATACTTTTTGTAAAGATAGAAGGAAGTAAAAATAATTCATGCTATCGAGATTTGTGTTTTTACCTCTAAATTATATATTGTACTTAATAATAATAGCCCTGATTAGAGCATGTCAATTCATAAGAGGTTTTAATTTATTTAAGCAGTACGTCATCTCGCAGTATAAACTCTCCATTGTGATTTCATAATCGAAAATTTACCCATAATCATCCACAAATGTATGTATACGTATGGACAGGCAATACCTATGTTTCATAATGATGTAACACAATGCTTAGAAACAAATGAAATCAAATAACCAATATTGGAACAACGATCAATTTTAACTCAAAGCGATAAAAAAGAAACGTGACTGAAATATTTGTCATGCAAAAACATAAAAAATTATATATAACACCATTATTTTCCGTCTCTACAAGTCAATTTTAATTTAGTTCCATTTATTTTTCTATATTCATAAAGTGAAACTACCGGATCGTGATAAGTTTTTGCCTTCAATTTTTTATGGATTTACTTATTTTAGGATATACTGAATAATATTTGACGATTTTTGATAAATGTCAGTCTGTCTGCTTGCTAATTTGTATGGGACATGAACATTGCTGTTTTATCGCAGTACTTAAGGGGGGGGGGGGGGTCCGTGACAGAAAAATCTTCAAAATTTCTTAAAATTTTTATTGCATGAAAAATATCTTTGTTTATTTCATAAAATAACGTTTAAATCATATTTAGATCTAAATCGAGTAGGAAATATTTGTTTTTGTTTCTTTTCAAAATTTAACTCTCAATCAATGGTTGTTAAGGAAACGATTTTTTTTCAAATGCGTTTTTCTTCATGATGGATTTTTTCACCATTTCTCCAATTTAATTTGCTATAACTCAAGAACTGTTTTAGATAAATGGTTTAAACTAGAAGCATGACTTTTTTCAGTTGTTTTACTTTAACTTTGAATCAGAAAATTAAAAAAAACTTACTTCTGAATATATGATTTTTTTAAGTTACATAAATTTTCTTTTCAATTTTTTGCTTTAAATATTCATAATTTTTATTTAAATTAATATTTTTAAAAATTATGAATCAAAATTAAAGTTATATATTTCTATTTATTTATAAGGAAATAATGAAATTATTCAAATAATGTTTCAAGCTATAATGATTTTTATTTATCCCACTTCCATAATAAATTTTAAATTTAGAAACATTTGAAAAAATATATGTATATAAATTTTATAATGTAATTTTGTTTTACAAATAATATGGCTAACCATTACAAAAATTTCAAAATTTTAACTCCATAAATAAAAAATATTTTGAAATGCGCCCCAAACCCCCTTAAAAAAGAAGTTTAATCATAATTTATGTTCCTGTTTTTTCGTTACCATACTTTGACGTAATCGTATACTTATTAGATTTCGAATAATATCGTCTTTTGGCCGAATATTATTGCTCTGTTAGATTTTTCATGCGTTTCACAACTAATGTACGGAATTTTATCAAATTTTTATGAAGTGTTTTATCAATTCTGCTAGAATAATATAAAATATATTAATTAGTTACGGGTTGAAATCGTTTAAACACTTGGAGAGACGAGCGACCGGTATACATGCCGCTCAGTTGCTCAAAATCCTTGATTATTTTCACCAGTAAAATTTTATTGTAAATTTCCACTCAAGAACTGATGTTTAAAGTTTGATAAAATTGCATATTCTCAAAGATCATACTATTGAATGCTGCTCGGGTATTGTTGTACATCGTCGAACAGATGATTCTGATCTACTATTTTGGAGTATATGCAATGGACTTTTTCCTTAATCTCAATATTCATATTGACCAGACATTAACAGATATTAATCAGGTATCGGTACATCTTCCTCACAGGTGGCACTACTTTTTTACCAATTTGAATGAGAGCTATTTCTTGATTATTATTACGGATGGAATTAAATGAAATTTAATATTAAAAGCAAAACTGTGATGCAATCAATGAGAAAAGCGCACTATATTTAGATAAGTTCTTTCTGTAGCTATAAATTTGCGATTACAGCAGATACAGTGAGTCCACCTAAATAAATCAACCATGATTTTGTACCGTATTTCGACAGGAATCAAAACCATGTGAACGAAACAAATATATTAAGAAAGACTAACTAGAAATGCATATTTACAACGAATAAATCACACCCTGCTACACTTAGTCAGGGAAAAAAATGAAAGTTTAAAAAAGAGGTAAAAAAAGGGTCCTGCCGTAACAAAGCCAAAACTGTTAATAGCCAATATATCCGCCATGCGTATATATGACTCGATACATATGGTGTGGCATACTATTTAGTAATACCTGGAATACAATAGCATCAATATTACCCCAGTCCTCAATGATGGCGGCCTTCATTTCTACCATAGACTTGAACTATCTGCCATTGACATTCAACCCCTTAACGCGCAGTGTTGCCGGGTAGGAAACACCTAAAGTTCCCCCTGTTTAGAGACATAAAGACTCCGTGAATATTTCAAAAACCACTCTAATGGCTACTTTAAATATTTCTTATGAGTTCTAGATGGCAGCACCGCAGAGATCAAACTCTACTGTTTTTAAATAATAGGTAAAATGTTTTACTGTAATACGCGCTTCACAGCAATGCTCTTCTCACTGCGCTTATCAATGCTTTACTTATGGGAGGTTACCACTTTGGCAAAAGCTGTATAATTAAAATGGTTAGTGCAATCTTTACAAAACCATACCTGTGTACTCCTCTAGGCCTAAATAGATTGCCTAAATTTTTTCTTTAAATTCCAACTTTAAAGAGTAGTGCTTCGGAAAGGGTTAAAGATCTACTGAGGATGTTCAACACATTTTCTTGGTTATTTAGATGAAGATAGAGGACAAGTCACTCCTTGACATGTCCTTAATTATCCAAAAAACATTCCTAAGAGGATTTTGCAAAGGTTATGTGGCTGTTTTACTGCTTTAAAATCCAATTTAGACAACCAGTTCTCTTTTCAATTCGCAAGAAATGGGTTTCTGGCAATTCTTGTTAATTGGTATCCAAAACACAATCTGAGGGAAGAGTCAGGTTGAGTTAATCAGCATAGCGAAGTTTTATAACATTACTAACAAGCCTCTATCGTGCTGTATTTTTGGAGAAAAAATTCCTCTCGTTTCCTCATGTCATGCCCATAGAAAACAGGGCAGTCTCAGTCTCCAAAACTAATTTTTTCCTAATCTGGGAATGAAACAAATGCCACTTGCCCTTCAAATTTTGATGATATTTGGCTCCATCTTCTCAGCGTTGCTTTTGGGTAGCTTTCAACATAGGCAGGCTCAGCATGGGAAGGTGGAGACTTATTAATGGTGTTTGAAAGCTTCGACTATCGTGGTAAACTTAACCTGGCTCTTCTCTCAGACTGCATCTTGGCTACCAATTACCAAGAATTGCCAGAAACCCAATTAATGTCAATTTAAAAGAGAATCGGTGGCCTAAATTGGATTTTCCAACCAGAAAACGGCCTCATAACCTTTGAAAAATCCTCTGAGGAATGGTTTTTGGATAATTAAAGACATATCATGGAATGATCTGCCCTGTATCTTCATCTAAATCTCCAAAACAATATGTTTGGTATCCGCAGTAGAGTTTCAAATGTCAATGGCAGGTAGTTCATGTCTGTGGCAGAACTGAAGGCCGCCATCATTGAGGCTTGGGGTAATATTGATGCTAATGTTTTCCAGGGATTAGTAAATAGTATGTCACATCATGTATATAAAGTCATATAAACGCATGGCGGATATATTGGTTATTAAGAGTAGTGGCTTTATTTCGGCGGCACATTTTTTTTCCTCTTTTATTATACATTCATTGTTTTCCTGTCCTAGTGGAGCAGGTTGTGAGTTATTTCTTGTAAATATGCATTTCTATATAGTCTTTCTTAATACAGGGTGATTCAAAAACACGTGGACAAAATGATATGGCAAATCAAGCATACAACAATAATAAACAATCGCATAGGAACATAGGGTCGCAAACTACTTATTGAGTCACAAATACAGGGTGTTTCATCCTAGCTACACCCAGTTTGAAAGTAATAATTTCGATGAAAATAAAAATATTGCAATGGAAATGCAATGAAAATGCAACGATATATACCTTATTTTGTATGAAACGTGATAACGTTACGAAAAGATCTGGAAAAACATATTGCTCAAGCAATGGATGATACCGTATAAACTGATTGTCACAGTCCAAAATGTGAGGCGCCAAATGCACATTGTTGGGGCGCATAATTTAAACTTCTACCACTTTTGTTTGGTGTTGTCACATTTAAAACAAAGACGAGAATGTCGATTAGATGTTTTATTATAATATACTTCAGTTTTCAGAAATTTATTACCATCAACTCAAATTGAGTTAGGATGAAACACCCTGTATTTGTGACTCAATAAGTGATTTGCGGCCCTATGTTCCTATGTGATTTTTAATCCTTATCGTATGCCTGATTTGTCATATCAATTTGTCCGCGTTTTTTTTTAATCACCCTGTATATTTGTTTCGTTCATATGGTTTTGTTTCCTATCGAATTACGAGAAAGTTATGGTGGCTTTATTTAGGTGTGATACACTATATTTAAGGGGGTAGGATACACTTATACAATTCGAGAAAGCAAAAAATTTCATATGCATAAGAAGTCAAAAATAAAAATCATAATTATTTTAAATATAAAACACATATGTAAATTTAAATTTAAAATATACATATGCTTCTAAATTCATAAATAATATTGAATGATAAGTTTAAAATATCTATGATAATAGGAGAAAAAAAACAATACATCTTGCGCGCGTGATAAAATTTTAAAATATGCATATAAAGAGAAATATTTGGTGAAAATAAATACATAATAGTGTTATTTTTATACTAAAGCCAAAATATTTTTTTAAATAAATAAATTAATAAAAATGAATAAATTAATAAATTTATTTATTAAATTAAAAAATATATTTTTTTTATAAAAAAGATTTAGAACATAATGAAAAAAATCAAATTAAATCATACATTTTTCTGGTTTTAAGTTTTAGATAATACTAAAATCAGTATGTAGTATAAATTTCTTTTTATTCCCATGCATAGTTTTATTAACACTGTGCGCAATATCAAAATTCTTCGTTTTGAATAAACGCGACTCAAAGTTTTATTATCACATTTCACATCACGTATGACGACCTTAGAAGCCAAGGGGTACAAACATTCATTTAGGAGTAAATTCACTTAAAACTAATTGCCATTAAATTTGAAGATCACTAATAATTGATTGAATTTAAATAAGAAACTGCCGCTGGCTTCATTGAGGTCTTTGGATTCTTATTTCAATAATTGTAAAAAAGTTGAGGACAATTTTCTTTAAATTAATTTTTTAATCAATATTGAGTATTATTTGGCAAAAGTGGTTTTTCTCCAGAACGCAGCATATAAATAGAAAATTATTTATAGTTTTTTACCAAAAAAGAAAAAAGCATTTTTCCAGATCGTCTGGGCAATTAGTTAATTTTTTTCAATGTTGTCACCTATACCCCTTGGCTTCTGGTGTCCTCATATGTAATGTTTAAAACTGTCTTAATTAGCCAAACGAATTCGAATTTTTAATGCATTTTTTAGATATTGTTCAGCCATGATTATACAATCAAAATATATACAATAAAATTATTCGAAAATTTGATAGTTTAAAGGTATCCTCCTCCTTTAATTGCTCTCAAAATTATAGCTGTCGTTGGAAATAATTATGTAAAAATTAAACGCTTTTATTTCTACAAATTGTCTATGCCCAGTCAATTGAAATGTTTCAAATTTGAAAATTTCACAGTAAAATAATAATCAGTGCTAAATCATTTATAGAGTATGTTTTTGTATCCTTATTATTTAAAAAAGAATTTCATAATACAATTGCTTGAATCATAAAAAAATCATATAAAATTTAACAATAATATTAACATACTTTAATAAATTTTAATAATTTGTGTGTTTCAATTCATTTTATAGAGCGCGTTGTATATTCTTCGAACAAGCAACAAATTATATTTAAATGTTTACAATCCAAATTCAGTAATTCTCGCAATGTAAAAATTAATCTACATATATATATTATAACCAAATTTTTAGTTATTCAAGAGGCTTACAATTAATTTGTAGCGAAAATTCACACATAAAAGAAGGTTAGCATTAAAGTAGCGCTTAAAGTCTCTGTTAAATTTTAAATGAATGAGTAAATTATAAACATACGATTACTTTTCAGCAATACTATTCAATTTAGCAAACATTTTTAATGACCCAATTTAACTTTGTAACGAAAAATTAAAATTAAAACAAATAAATGACTCTAGACTTGTAGAATATAAATTTAATTATTTATAGTTGAAACTAACAGCATAAAAGAACGACAATTCAACATTTGAAATAATACATATTTTTGTATTATGTAAAAATTCAAATAAAATGAAGGCTTTTTTAACTTATTATAATAAAGTATTGGCTTTATTATATTAATGAATTTGATAATAATAGATACATTGTAATAACCGTAAAAATTAAAGCATTGAAATTTTGCATAGAGGTTTTTGTTTGAGGAGGATTTTAAGGAGGGGGCATTTAGATATTTATCAGAATTCTACTCGAATACCAATGATTCTCACCATTGTATTTGCCTTATTTACTTCCAAATTAATGATATAAAGTGTTTTTTAGTGATTTTTTTTAAAAAAAGCTCGATTATAACTTCCCCGCAAACTCTACTTCTTTTGCTTTTCAAAAAGAACGGGGTAGCTTATAATCGGGATTTCACAGTAGTTTTCTATTTAATTTTTTTTTTTGTTATTATTATTATTTATCTGCTCAAAGTATCAAATATGTAGCTATTTTAGAGATGGAAGTAAACCATCACTGCAATTTTGGGACAAATTTAATGGAAAATTTTTTTAAATTGTTTAACCTAATACTTTCTATATTAACAATGAATAAAAAAAATAGTATTGTAAACCGTTTAATAATATGATATATTACACTTATTGCATTTTAGAAAGAGTCTTCAAGAGTGATAAAAAGTGGGAAAAGTGATTAAAATCATCTCGACAAAGAATCAAAATGACAAAAAAGTGCTTATTGAAAAGGTCACTTGGAGCGCAAATGCAGAGAAGACAGAAATGTCCATGTTACAGCAACCTGATAGGAAAAATTCACTCTCAAATAGAAGATAGGGTCACCCTGGACTGCGATAAAGACTTACAATGTTTGTCAATGCCAAGGACGAGGTGCTCTAGGAACTGATGAGGCATTATTACGTGATCCCCGCTTTTTCCAGATCTGTAAACGTCCAGAACAGCTCATTATACTGAATCGGCTACCTTTTGTAAAGATTACTTGTGCCCACTCCTGTTGTGTCCATTTCTTTTGTTCCTGGCAGGACAGAAACCGGCATCTCCTCTCATTCCTCTTGTAACGGAAATTTCAGCTCCGGAATCATTGCCGGCGCCTGGTCACATGATGCCAAGCGTATCCAGAAAAGGTTCCACACGTTTTCGATAAAATTCAGACCCGGGGACCTTGCTGGTCAATCCATGCGTTGAATATTTTCACTCGCCAAGAGATCTCAGACAGCTGCTGCGCCATGACGGGGAGCGTTGTCCTCCATGAAGAGGAAGTCTGGACCCACAGCTTTTCTAAACAGATGCACGTGAGGCAAGAGAGTCTCGGCGCAATAATGGGCAACAGAAACTGGATCTTCTTGGAAGACGTGGAGGTTCGTATGACTACCAAGCATGTACCGTTCAAAAAAATGCGGAACCCCCAAAAAGGACAGATTCATGATGTGGAAGGGAGATTACGTGTTCCCCGCTCTTTCCAGATCTGTAAACGTCCAGAATAGCTCATTATACTGAATCCGCTATCTTTTGTAAAGATTACTTGTGCCCAATCCTGTTGTGTCCATTTCTTTTGTTCTTGGCAGGACAGAAACCGGCATCTCCTATGAGCAGGTGTTAATGGTACATACCGAACTGGTCTAAGTGAATATTGAGCACATTTGTTCAGCCTCCAAGTCACAGTAAAACGTGATTACCGAACTCCAGTGGTCTGCTTTTTCTGCTTTATCATTTCTAATGCTGTCTGCCGCTTGTTTCTTTTGGCCTTGTGTAATATAACGGTTCTCTTCTGTTTTTGTTGCTCAGGGTCGACCACTACTGAATGACTGGATTGCTGATCCCCTCAATTGAAATACACTCCAGGCTCACAAAACGATGCTGTGAGCGCTACCGAACTCTTGAGCCACTCTTGTCACACTTCGACATTCTTCTAACTTCCCAATAAATCGACCTCTTGTAAAGTCATCCACATGACATCTCCCAGATAGCCTCTTGGCAATATCACACAATTGTAGTAAAATCAACGTCTTTGAAACCACTTTACACAGTGCAATCGATTTCACCAAATTTCTGGACGGCCACCACCTCATTCCCCATAGCACCTCCTCCTTTTACATCAAATGCCATATATGGGCATGTCTGTCGTCGAAAGCATGAAGAAATCACAACTCAGTGAATTAGCGGAGTGTAAGACACATATTTATTTCACAACACAAACTCAGACTCGTAATGTGATATGATATCGCCAATTTTCAAAACAAAACACAACTCTGCTCTATACTCTTGAACCCAACCCGGTTCTTCTTTTTTACAGATGGCGCTCTAATACAGCGCTTGTCATTAAGTATGGAGCAATGTCCTATTGCATTTGTACAGATCTAACTCCTCATTGGTCTTTCATTTCGTTCTGTCGCCTTTTTTAACTTTTATGCTAATTTATCTACTCCGTCCTTAATTTTGGCACACCAACTACTATAACACGAAGACATTGCACTATAAACACACCAAGTTACATTTTCAAATCGATTCATAAATTGGGGAGTTACAGATGAAAAACATCAGGTGTATGTACAGGGTGTCCAGTAAATGAGTGGCCCATTTTGATTGTAAATAATAAAATCACAGTTCGAGATAAAAATGTACGGTTTACTGCATTGTTATCGGAAAATCAATAAATTTTTAGATATTCACTGTCTTAAAATAGTTAGAAAATTGGCCAACAGAAGGCGCTGGTGGCGGCAAAAAAGCTGTCGAAATTCAGACATTACACTAGGTTTTATGCGCATGAACTTTTCCGCTCATTTCGCAAAGTCGAATCTCAGTTGACATGTTTAATGTTCTCTTCACTCACCTACAGAAATAGTTTGTTGGATGGAAAGAGATTTATAATGATATTTATGTTCGAATATTGTCTATTATACTTAATGAAAATGCACCAAACTTACTTTTTAATCAGCATTGACTTTTCACCAATTTACCATAAGCAAATTGTATTAAAAAAATGTTTTTGTAACTGGTTAATTGATTCGCTTTTTAGTTACAATAAATTGAAAATATGGGATAAACACCGCTTTTTTAGTTAAAAAAATCTTAATATTTAGTCTAACCATTTCTTTCCTTAAATATTATGAAATTGTATTAAAAAAAATCAATGGTGTTAAAAAGCTGCAAGTGATTGGTCAACCAAACTCTTCTTGCCTATGTCATGCAGTGAAATCAGTTAAAGATTAAAACTCTGGTACGGAAATAGTGTTGGGGCAAGTTCCCTGTCTAAAAAAAAAGCGGAGCAGTGGCTTATAAATCGGCATATATACATATAATAAACCTTACAATGAAGGAATCAGTTTATAACAAATCCTGTTTCAAATGTAGAATAATATTGATTTCGATGGAGAAAGTAACATACAAAACCAGCTGTTAAGATGGAAACCTGCTTAAAACGAAATAGCATTTCTTTCCGTTCATTTTTCGAAAACTGAATTCATCCCGTCATTATTTTCGTATTTTGACATTTAACGCATTTTAAAATTTTATTATGAAAGCCATGAGATATTTTAAGATGACTTTTACACACACTTTTCCCCCAACTGAAATTCATTTACGCTGAAATGGAAGGATGTTTTAAAAGAAAAAAACATCGTACCTGTTTTATATCCTACGATCCATTTCTTTTCAAAATTTCATTACAAAGAGCATCATAGATCCTGAAATATATTTTTCGCAATCCTCCCCCTTTCCTTAACTATCCTTCATGAGGAAAAGAAGGGAAAGATAAATTTTGAAAATTTCCTCTTGCATCTGATTTGAAATGTGGAGCATTATTTAAAAAAAAGATTCTAAAAACTTTTTAAAAATTATATATGAAAAACACTAATGCTCCGGTTATTTGGAAATATTTATATTCATAAACTTGAACTGAAATAAGTAGAACTACGATGATTCTATGATGATTCAGGATCTGTTATGCTCTCTATAATGAAATTTTGAAAAGGGGTGACTCGCAGGATATAGAAACAGGTAAGTTGTTTTTTTTCTTTTTAAGTATACTTCCATTTCAGCGTAGATGCGTTTAAGTTAGGAGAAGAAGATGAAAGGGTTGTGTTTAAAAAGCATCTTAAAATCTGTCGTGGCTATCGTAATAAAATTTTCAGAAATGTTAAATGTCAAAATATGACTATAACAAAGGGATGAATTCAGTCTACGGAAAAATGAACAATATTTAGCTTTAGGCAGGATTCCGTCTTAACAGGTAGTTTTGTATGCTACTTTCTCCGTCGTAATCAATATTTTTTTTTATATTTAAGACAGGATTTGTTATAGACTAAATATAGACGAACCTTTATTCTAAAGTTTAATATAATTCTAAGAGCCGATTTATTAGTCACTTCCCTGCTTTTATTTTAGACAGGAAACTTGTCCTCACTATTTACGTACCATTGTTTTAACTTCTGATTTCACTACACGACGTACAGGGAAGAAGACTTTGTTTGTTTCACCCTTTAAATCTTTTTGACATCACTAATTTTTTAAAATACAATTTCATACTATTTTATGGAAGAAATGTTTAGATTAAATATGAAGATTTTTTCAACTTCAAAAAGCGGTGTTTATTCCATATTTTCAATTTATTGTACCTAAAAAGAAAATCAGTTAACCGGTTACAAAAACTTTTTTGAATACAATTTATTTGTGGTAAATGTGTGAAAAGTCAATGCTTATTAAAAAGCATGTTTTGTTGGTTTTTATTAAGTATAATAGATATTATTCAATCATAAATATTATTTTAAATCTCTTTCTTCTTCAACAAACTATTTCTGTAGGTGAATAAAAGACTCGATTAAATATGTCAACATGAGATTCGACTGTGCGAAACGAGCCGAAAAGCTTATGCACATGTAAACTAAAGTTATGTCTTAATTTCGACAGCCTGTTGCTGCCGCAAGCGCCATCTGTTGGCCAATTTTCGAATTATTTTAATTAAAGTGTATAGCTAATTTTTTTTTGATTTTCTAATAACAATGCAGTAAACCGCACATTTTTATCTACCCCCCCCCCCCCTTTTTTTCGTTATTTACATTCAAAATGGGTCAGTCATTTACTGGACACCCTGCACTCATAAAACGAAAGAGCTGATTTGGCTTCTCATGAAAGAGCTGTAATTTTATTGATCATAAAAGAATTGTTTTTCAAACGATTAAATCTTCTTGATTTAAATTGGGTATTTAAATAGCTCAACTTCATTTAAATTGGTTAAAACTCGAGTTATTTCAACTCTTTTTTGAGAAGCTGCCTTTCAGCATTGAGATGAGTGGAGTTCAGCTCAACTTAAGCTATTTTGTGACTGACTTTTTAAGAGAGTGTATATATGCCTATATATACACTATATTGCCATTAATTATGGGACACTTGCGATTTTAGACATTTTACTAAATATCTAGAAAAATACCTGAGGTATCATCTCGAAACTCTTAGTGTATAAATATAATAGTATACATCATACATCTCCGTGGAGATTTTTTACCGAAACGCCATAGGGGACCGTCAACAAATTAAAAAATAATGAATATCTTTTGAATAACCCTGTCAAAACTAATGTAGCAAAAGCGCTCAAACTCTAGATTATGATTGAATGCCTTATTGTTATACACTGTGTTCATTTTTATGCAAATAGCATGCACACTCGCAGAGTAATTAAGGTTTTTATAAAAATTGTCCCAAATTTTTCCAAGTTTTTCCATTATAATTTTCAGAGTTCTTAATATAAAATAATATTTTTTTAAAGAAAATATGACAAACAACATTGCACACAGTACCCTGTAATCAGAATTAAAAAATAATAAAAATTGTATGAAAAATGAGTAGGTTTACTATGTAATTTTTTACTGCGCATGCGTCAAAGATATCAAAATTTCATTTGCATATTATGTTAGCTAAATGTATAGAGCAACTTTTGTAAAAGTCTCAAAATCATAGATTGAAAATTCTGAAAGTAATCGTCTATAGAAAAAGGACAAAATCCGTTGTTTCCAAAATGAAGCAAAAAAATGAGGGATTTTATCCAAATGCAGTAGTACATCCCATATTGTGTATTCTATATTGACACTAATCAATGAATATATGGATACAACCCTTCTTGTTTTTGCTTCATTTTGAGAATAACGGATTTTCGACTTATTCAATTGACGATTATTGTCAGAATTTTCAAGTTATGATTTTGTGACTTTCACAAAAGTTGCTCTATACATTTAGCTAACATAATATGCAAATGAAAATTTGATATCGTTGACGCATGCGCAGTAAAAAATTATTTAGTAAACCAACTCATTTTTTATACAATTTTCATTATTTTTTAATTCTGATTACAGGGTACTGTGTGCAATGTTGTTTGTCATATTTTCTGAAAAAAAAAATAATATTTTATATTAAGAACTCTGAAAATTATAAGGAAAAAACTTGGAAAAATTTGGGATCATTTTTATAAAAACCTTAATTACTCTGCGAATATGCATGCTATTTGCATAAAAATGAACAAGGCTTATTACAATAAGGCATTCAATTACAATCTAGAGTTTGAGCTCTTTTGCTACATTAGTTTTGACAGGGTTATTTAAAAGATATTCATTATTTTTTAATTTGTTGACGGCTCCCTTTGGAGTTTCGGGAAAAAATCTTCACGGAGATGTATGACTTATACTATTATATTTATACACTAAGAGTTTCGAGATGATTCCTCATGTATTTTTATAGATATTTAGTAAAAAGTCTAAAATCGCAAGTGTCCCATAATCAATGGCAATATAGTGTATAAGGATATAGGTATCTATAAATATGTATCAACATTTGAACGGAAGAGGGTTTTGGGGTCTGTGGGTCGGGATCGGTAAAATATGTATCAAAATTTTCCAAAAGTTCTTTGGACGGAAGGAATAAGTAGCTTTTTACTTTTTGTAATGAAAGCTACCTAAAGGTTATTGCAATTTTGGCCGCCACTGTAGATAACTGTAGATAATCGGTTATTTTATCTGAAGGTAAGGGTAAGATGCCGAAAAACAAGCGTATTCAAAAACAACATTTTCGATGGTTTATGTATTTTCTGTAAAATAAAATAAGTTTTTAAATCATACAAAAAGTTACAAACTGAAACAAGAAATCAGTTGTTACAAATAAAAGCAATTAATTCAAAAACTATTTTATCTTCACTCAATCTATCCTATCTATATTTTTACCTAATTTTTAAAAAGGCAAAAAGGAATATTTTTAAAACAGAAATGTAGTTTTTTTAAATGTTGACATATATTTCAACTCATCACCGAATCATTTTCAAAACAAATTACCTGTCTGTCTAATATATCAATAATATTTTTAAAAATATTATTGATGTATAAAAGAACTTATTCATCTGCAAAAAAAAAGTGTTTATCAATGCTAAATTTCATACATATTTTTTTAATGCCAAGAAATGTGTAATTTTTAGTGGGATAAATTTTAATTCCTTAAACAAATGAAATGCAGTGAGGCGTAAATACATTTATCTTTAAAAACAATGACATGTTCTATTTATACCGTGGATTTAAAAAGAGTATTTTTTAAAACAACAGCTATATATTGATTCCTTTTTCATATGTCAGTATATAAATTTTATGACAAAAATATTTCCGAGTAAAATATGCTTATTTTTCTGTGTATATTCAAGGAAGCATAACATGGAAAATTTGAAAACAATTTCAAGACAGACAGAAAATATTACTTTATAAACATCAAAAATAAAATAATGCATAAAATGAAATTTTCAAGAAAAAATGTGACATAATGTTAGCAGGGATGTATTTTAATGTGTGGCATATAAACCGCAATAGTTTTTTAGATTATTGTTGATAAAACAATTTTTTTTTTGAATTTCTAGAAAATATTTATATTATTTTTTTCAATAATTACTAATTTTAAATAAGAAATAATATTTAAAAGAAATTTTAAAGGTTTTCTAATTGAAATACGCATTTTCAATTATGTGATTTAAAAAAAAAGCAAGAAGTTCTTTTGAGATTAAATTTCTAAATCCACAAATGGTCGATTGTAATTTATGACAGTTTCATAAAAAATATACAAAAATACTTTACATTTTGATCTATAAAATTAATATAGATACTTTTAACATAGATATATATACATAAAATTAACTCTGTTCATCGAAAAAAAATAGGGATTTTGTTCTTATCCATTAAAGGATTCCAATTTAAGGCATTCGTGAAAAGTGTTAAAAAGTATCATAAAATTATGCTGAAAATTTTTTGCATTTAATTTTACTGCTTGTCAGTAGTAAATACAAAAAGTTCTTGTTGAGTTCCAAAATATTAAACCTGCTCTGTTTTCTTAAGGTCACTATCAAATAGGCTAAGATATAATGCTTTATAGATGTTAGTTTGTCGACAGGTGATATTTTACTGTCTGGAATAAACTGATTAATATATCGTGAGTATATGAATATGGATATGTTAAATGTAGCATTTGTTTAAAAAGTTAAAATCATATTATGATATGCAATATTATTTATGTATAATCAGAATATTTGACCCAGGATCTCCGGATTCCATCACATACTTATCGTCGTGACATATGTAAAATCTACTTCAGATTGGAATCTCCCAAAAAGTCATTTTCTTTATATAGATACGTGTGTTTATGTGTGTGTGTGTGATATTGCCGACTAGGAAAAATCTCAATTTAGTGAAAAGTATTTGATTCTTTAATTGAACCAGTCTTGGCCTTTCTCACTAAGCAGATGTCCATTTATTAAAGAGCAAATTTGTAAATTCAGTTTACATAAATAATTCAACAGAAGCATATGGTGGTTTTAAAAAAAATTTCTAAATCAAACCCAGTACAATCATTCCGTTCCAAAAATAAATAATCACAACAACTATGTAATCCTGGAGTTTCCCTATAAATAATTAATTTCTAGTTGTAATCCACCTTCGTTATTTCCATGATTCCCTTTCATAATGATGAAACCAATCATCAAG
The DNA here is from genome assembly GCA_964019185.1 of Maratus speculifer. Classification (NCBI taxonomy): domain Eukaryota; kingdom Metazoa; phylum Arthropoda; class Arachnida; order Araneae; family Salticidae; genus Maratus; species Maratus speculifer. The sequence continues at coordinate 288,173,653 of OZ025298.1, read as the reverse complement.
TATTTCAAACAAAATTTTTGTACATAAAATTATCAATTATGTATATTAAAGTTTAGAATTTTTTAATACGATAATTTCGTATTGTTTGCTTGCTAGTTGTTAATACTAAAACAATTGTTAAAAATTTCAGTAATTAAACTAACATTTTTTTAGAATTATGTTTATTTAAAGGTTTAATCATCGCGTAGTTGGATTAAGCATAAGTTAAACAAACCTTTTGTTATTTTTTCAATTATTGAGTAAAGTCTAGTTTTGTTAAAAAGATATTATCTGAGAAAGAATGAGGAGATATTTATCTTTTTAAAGTGTAAACAGGTTAACTTTTCGGAATTTCGAAGTATGCGTTAGTTTTACACTAGAATTACCATACTGATCCTTTGTGACCTAAGATTTGATATTTCGCTCGTAATTCTGTTGTTTTTTACAATAAAGCATTAAAACTCCTTGACTTTTCTTAAATTCTCAATATAATGCCTCAACACGAATTTATTTGAATTCCAATGAAAACTTTTGTATTCACAAGTCTCTATACCTAGAATTACTGTACTGGGTCATCCCTGACCAGAACAAAGAAATGGCGTTTTCTGTTATTTCAACAGGGCTTTGAACACTGGATTTTTCAAAAAAATTGCACTTGCTTTTCAGAAATGATTAGCGAAGATGAAGGGAGTAAGGTAATTAAGCTGCTATAAAATTCACCAACATTTCAAGCAATTTTTAACTATCACTTGATTTCCTCCAACTTTCCGAGAAATATTATCCCAACACCCAGTATCTTAGCAAACAGCAATAGCCCCAACTTTTTATCTACAGCTCTAAAAAAATCTGCACTAGCCGCGACTTTTTCCTCCAGTTTTTAACATTTCAACCAATCAGAGATAAGCGATTGATACGAATTTGTTATTAATATTAACTGCTGGTATTAGTAGCACTGGTTTTCTTCGGACTTTTACCGCGACAACTGTAATTTTTTCCCCCTTTGAATGGGAAAAAGTTGGGGTTAAAATCGGCTGAAAAGTTAATTGCTGGAAACGCTTGTGAATCTAATAACAGCTTTACACATCAGTCATGCAACTGCAAGGCGAATATACGACCTTTTATTTGATATCCTGCTGTTTCTCTAACGTTATTATCTCTTTAACACCTTAGAAACTAGATAAAAAGAAGTTTTCATTGGAATTCAAATAAATTCGTGTTGAGGCATTATATTGAGAATTTAAGAAAAGTCAAGGAGTTTTGAATGAATTTTAACTGCTGCGAACATCACAATGCGAAAAAAAATCTGTTAGTGGCTTTTAATATTTATAAGTGATGCCGTAACAATCATGTACTTTCGAAATGAGGGAACAAACGTCCATAAAATGATTCTAGAGACGATATTATATCTCATGACGATTACAATTTTTGACATAAAAAACAAAAAAATTGGATGAAAATATTCATAAAATCTTTTCGCCCAAATACGGTTAACGCGGCAGAGAACTAAATCAAAATAACCAAGTATGTGACACGAAGAAAGTCATGAAATACCAATAAATCGTACTATTTTGAAAAAAAAAAATACAAAATAGAGTAAATAATTTTAAAAAAGTGAGAATTAAAAAAAGCGAGAATAATAAAAGACAGAGATGGATATGAAATAAATCACACCTTCAAAGTTATTTAAACAAGTTTGTAAGCTAGCCGATTTGTGTTATGTTTTAACTTCCACAATCTATTATTTGTGAAAAATCCTGACAAGATGAACAACAAGTGGGTAAGCGTGATCACAGATCTCACAGAAGGTTTTGTTTAATATTTCCTTTAAAACATTTTTTCATTAAAATAACAAACGAAAAGTAGTTTTTCGGTGCTATTTCGGATTTATTCGCTAATCGCGCTAACCAGAACAGAATACTGAATTCTTACCTAAATGTTGCTTTGATCGAATTGATTTTTTGATTTCTCTATCATAATATACATATTTAACGAAGGTACGTAAATAAATAAAGTTAAGTATAAAAGTAAAATGTTACAGTGCTTAACATAAGTTTAAGGGAGACCAAACCGGTCACCAGAGGAGGCTTGTAATTTAAATCAATATTAATTTAATAAACAAAGAAATCATTCACTTCGCATGTCATAATAGAGGATAAATATGATATAATATGATAAAAGAAAAACAAATAAAAAAAATTTCACGTGATTTATTTAATCAATTAATATATGTTACATACATAATATATATATTTTTTTTTATTATATAATTTCCAGATATCATATGCAAGATATGGTTCAAGTTCTAGCGTTGATAAATGACTGAGTAGTTTATAAAGATTCAAGAATGTCTAAACATAAAAGAGTCTATATTATAAAATTATTAGAGGGGCTCTGAGAGAAACACTGAAAAATAACACGAAGTATTTTATTTACGGACCACCTAAGAGGCTTCAAATAAAAGAGAATGTTATCATATAAATCAATGTTAAAAAAGCATTATAAATAAGATTTGTAGGAATTGTTTATAATTTGTGTGTGGACAATGTACTGCCAAAAAGAAAAATATAATGAATCAAAACAAAGATCATAGCTTTTTGTGTGAATTGATTAGATGACAAATTGTTCAAATTTTAATGAAAATCTTGAAGATTATATATTTTAAAATTTATTGTGTTTTAATTTCCTATTAATATATAGGAACATTAATAAAGAATTTAAATTGATAATTAATGTATATATAATATTTGAAAGAGCCGTTAAACTCTTTTAGCATCTATTCTGAAGCTAGAAATTAATTTCTTTTTTCGGTTGTATCTATTCAAAAAAATATTATTATGTAATGCTCTATTAACTAAATTGTTTTTATCTCTCCGTAAAATACATTGTAAAATTTTTATAATTGCCTTATTTCCCAAACAAATGAAGAATGACATCACTGAAGGCGCATCTCTTTCATTCTAGGTATACAAGAAATGCGGTAATTCCAGTTTTGAAAAAAGTTGCTTTTAACCAGCATTTACGGAGAGTTTTAGCGTAAAACGTTTGGTTTTTAATCAAGCACAAATTTTAAAAGGAAATAAAAGCCATACCTTTTAATATTTTCTTATGAAGGCGAGGTGCTTCATAATATAGATTTTGAATTATTTATTTATTTTATTCATTGTTTTTTATTATCTGGCACATTCATTATGCATAGTTGCGAACTCTTCCAACTCTTTGGAAAATTTTTGCCTTTTTTAATCGACGCATTACGGCGATTTGCAATGATAAAATTTACTGTAATTTTTTGCGGTACAAAAAAATGGAAAATGTTGGCAGTTATGATTACATACTTTAAATTTCTTGTCAATTATATAAATATATTAGAATCATTAAGGAACTTTTCGAAATTCTTAATAAGTAAGTATTTACATGATATGCTGGATGATGTTAGAAAAAATTATTAATTTGTTCTTAAACTTTTAATTATAAAGTATATATTTAAATGAAAATAAATAAGAATATACTAAGAAATTTTCGTTAATGACAATGTAAAATAAAATAAAATAAAGAATAGTCATTCATTAGGAATTTTCTATGCTGAATTTTTTTATCAATTAATATAATTCAGAGAAGAAATAATGTATTTTCCATTGCATGCTAATGATATTAGATAAATAAACAAATTGTTATTTCATTTTTACTTTAAAGAAATAAATTACTGTTAACATTTGCTTGACTCTAAACATAAAAGAATTCTGCGAAAACTCCAATGAATAATTAATTTTATTTCGCTAAGGTCTCAACGCGTAGGATTTGAATAGACTAAAATTTGTAAATGTCAAATTGTTATATTCCAAACCTTATTTAATGTTTTATTGTCTGAAAAGGCTACAAAATGTTACATAACAATATTATATTTTTAATATCTCATATTTAAATTACATTCAATAATATATAAAAGACCATTTTCAACATAAATGAGGAAATCTAATACAACTTAGAAATTTTGCGCAATAGATTTTGAAGCATCTCCTTATTAAATATATTTTATAGTAAACATTTTTTTTTATGTACTAGAAAAACGGTTATAAATAACTAAATAATAAAATCTTCTATACATTTAACTGGTGAAGCATATTTCACTCTTAATTTTTTCTGATATTTTTTAACGTCAATATTTTACATGACTAAAATAAACGCGCAATATGTTTCTAATCATTATCAACAACAAACGACCTTAATAAAATAACATTTTTAAGTTATTGAGCTTACTAAGTCTTACCGAAAATCTAGAAAATGACAACGAATATTTCCTTTCAGAATTGTCTCTGATACAGGTTTGTTACGACAAATATTTATAAAAATCTTAAATAATCAATTGTTCCATGGAATAGTGTAATTTTTCAGTTAGCTATCCCCATTAATCCCTAATCCCTTCACCATCTAATACTTAACATTAATACCTGAAAATTATTTAACTTCCACAGTTTGACTCTTTCCCTCACGTAAAATTAAAGCTTTAATTTAATTTCATTCTTACACGGTAAAAAAATTGCTGCAGTAATTTTACTGCAGCAGAGATTCCAGACCATGTCCGTAAAAAAACGGACTTTATTCCTATATCAACAGACTTTGCTATTACATAACGGTTTTTGTCCGTAAGACACATAAATTACGGAAGTTGACCGTTTATGTGAAAAAGGTGACATTTTCCGTAAATTTACTCGATAATTCACGGCAAAGTACCGTAAATTTACAATGTTTTTACAGTGTAAAATTACGTTTGTTTAATATATGTATGCTTTTTTGTCTCAAAATTAAAGAAACTGATTTATTATACTTTTATTTTCACCAGTTATCGAAAAGCGATCGGTATTTCAGTCATTTATAAAATTCACTTTCCTACAGGATTTAATATAATCGTTAAAGAACTTTCTGGTAAAATAAAAAGAAAATTCAAATAAAACATGTATTTTCTGTAACAGCTAAACTTTTAATAGACTTTCTTATTTGGGTTGTTAAGTTACGCCTAGCTTTCACATAAAGCGATTAGAATATAAAATTTTAAACTATGCAAGCGTTTGCGAATTTTCTCTTCCATCCATGATTTTCCATGCATTTTTAAATGGTGTTCATTAGGGTGGGCCGAAAAAAACTTTTTTTCGATTTTCGATTATGGCGGGTGCGGAAAAGTGGCCACTGGTGGCACTCAGTTCATACAAAAAATTTGAGATTTTTTGGACATTTCCTTACCCTGCCGCAAACGGCTTGAAATTTTGCAAAAATGTTCATTTTTGAACTTTTTTCGAAGAAAATTAAAAAATGTTAAATTAAATTTATTTTGGTTGTATTTACTTGAAAAGGCATATTTAATGTACCAAATGTTTAAATAATATCTGATCATGCATTATTTAATATCTATGTGTATTATAACTTAGGCTTTTTTTATAGCTTTTTCGCGTATAACAGGCAAAAGTTGTATTTGTTTGAATCGATCGTTAGTTTCTATATTATTTATGTCCCTTGGTCTTCTTTATATTTTTTCTATGTTTCAAATGTCATATATTAGGGGAAAAGGCAGCAGTATACTTCAAAAACAAATCTGGAAGGTGAGAAAGTGGTGAAGCAGGACTCTAAGCGAGCGCAATGTCTCGTCGTAATACTCAGGGAGTGAAGGACGAAATAGTTGAGAGCCAAAATGCGATAAAGGATTCTTATTATTTATCCTTGCTCAGTTACCTGCGACATTTGTTCAGTGTTAACGTGAAACCCTTTTGTAGTGATTATACAGTGCTTTTTGGGTCGTTTAATGTGCCATTATAGTGTTTTGTGCGTTTTATTATGACGAGCTTAGAAATGTCTAGTATAAAGAACAATGACAATGCAAAGACACGCGATACCGTGAAAAGTAACTTTTTGGGGGCATCATGCATATTGAAAGAATTGCAATTGCCAACTTATGCTGATAATCATGCGCCACTACTACTGGTTGCTTCACCATGTAGAAGTTGTGACAGCAGAGGATATGAATCTCGTCATCGATAAAAACAAAGTCAGAAGAGAGAAATAGAAACTTGGAAAGAAGATACAGGCAGAAGAAGTTATTGAAAGAAGGAAAATTAAAAGCATAGTTTTTGATGGTAGAAAGGATAAAAGTATATTAAGAGGAAGAAAAATAACAAGCGGCACCGTCGAGAGAAAGGCGAGGAACACATCACCGTGTTGTTTGAACCTGGTTAGGAATACTCGGGTCACTTGATACCTCGTTCCGTTATCTTGATACCTCGTCATTTCAGAAAAGTCTAACTTGTGGTGACTTGGAAGATTGTATAATGATTTTGCTATTTCTTTTCGGTGACCGGAACGCGGTGATGTGTTCCTTGCCTTTCTCTCGGCGGTGCCGCTTGTTATTTTTCTTCCTCTTAATATACTTTTATCCTTTCTACCATCAAAACCTATGCTTTTAATTTTCCTTCTTTCAATAACTTCTTCTACCTGTATCTTCTTTCCAAGTTTCTATTTCTCTCTTCTGAGTTGGTTTTTATCGATGAAGAGATTCGTATCCTCTGCAGACACAACTTCTACATGGTGAAGTAACCAGTAGTAGTGGCATATGATTATCAGCTTAAGTTGGCAATTGCAATTCTTTCAATATGCATGACGCCCCCCAAAAGTTACTTTTCACGCTATTGCGTGTCTTTGCATTGTCATGGCCCTTTATACTAGCCATTTCTAAGCTCATTGTAATAAAACGCACAAAACACTATAATGGCACATTAAACGACCCAAAAAGCACTGTATAATCACTACAAAAATGTTTCACGTTAACACTGAACAAATGTCGCAGGTTACTGAGCAAGGATAAATAAAAAGAATCCTTTATCATTATCCTTTATCATATCCTTTATCATCCTTTATCATCCTTAGTCATTGCGCTCTCTTAGAGTCCTGCTTCACCACTTTCTCACCTTCCAGATTTGTTTTTGAAGTATACTGCTGTCTTTCCCCCAAATATATGACGTTTGATACATAGAAAAAATATAAAGAAGACCAAGGGACATAAATAATATAGAAACTAACGATCGATTCAAACAAATACAACTTTTGCCTATTATACGCGAAAAAGCTATAAAAATAGCCTAAGTTATAATACACATAGATATTAAATAATGCATGATCAGATATTATTTAAACATTTGGTACATTAAATATGCCTTTTCAAGTAAATACAACCAAAATAAATTTAATTTAACATTTTTAATTTTTTTCGAAAAAGTTCAAAAATGAACGTTTTTGCAAAACTTCAAGCCATTTGCGGCAAGGTAAGGAAATGTCCAAAAAAACTCAAATTTTTTGTATGAACTGAGTGCCACCAGTGGCCATTTTTCCGCACCCGCCATAATCGAAAATCGAAAAAAAGTTTTTTTCGGCCCACCCTAGTGTTCATTGCAACTACTTAATTCTGTGAAGATCAGAGAAACAAAGTTTTCAATACAATCTAATATTTAAAAATGAACATTTGCCTGTCTGTCTGTAATTTTATGTAAATTCACAGTTTGAAAGAGAAAATTATGAAATGTTACACACAGGTGTATTAAAACACAGTTGATGCAACTAAAGAATGCCGAAATATAAATAATTTATAGTTAATTTTTGCATAAAAACAATAATAAAACAACTTCCTGTCAAATTTAAACGTTTTTCATTATAGCTGTTGCAAACAATAAAAATGCCGCGATAAAATTCTTACCCTAACAATTACTTATCTGTAGCAAGATCTCCACGTCAAAAAGGAAAATCAAATAAATAGTTTGAAACAAAATTCCTCTTATCAATGTCAAGAAACAACTGCAAAATGCGAAAAAACACTAAAAATTACATTAAAAAATTCGTCAAAAAATCAAAAACCGCTGTACGAATTCCGAATAAACTTTATTGAAAAGAGAAAAAAAATGATTACATTGGGATAAAGAAGGAAACCCTATTCTTTTCACCAATGTTGAAAAATCGCCTCGCAAACATTAAAAGAACGCTAAAAATCGCCTAAAAAATTAAATTAAAAAATCTAATGAGAAAATCGAAAATCGGGTTTCGAGGCGCAAAATTTCGTATATAGAGGTACCTTCCTTCTTCTTTATAGAGGGAATTGGTAATTCTAAGTGCAGCAATCTCTTCAGAACAGCGCGGACGCACTCAAAAATTTCTCTCGTTATTGTTATAGATACGTTTGTATATACACGTGTTTTAGAATTTTCATAAAAGTTTAGGTCCCTAAGTATCATTTTAAGTGACGAACTGAAATAAAGATTTCGGGTTTAAAAAAAAAATAATATCATACAATTTTTTTACTTGTCATTTTTCTTTAATCAAGAAAAAAGTATATAAATAACAAAATACTCGTAAACAACTTTTCATCAAAAAGTTTTGATTCCAGTCTCAATCCGTGTCACATATCATATTTTTATAAGGAAGTAGGTAATCTGCTGTCAAAATTAAATGGGGTAAGAAATGATCGTAAATTAACGTAATGAAATCGTTGATTTTTTAAAAGGAACATGCTTAAAATTACACGTAAGGAGTTTTACTAATTTATAATATACATGCAAGAGGCATATCTGTCTGTAGTTATCTTTATCACTCCTCACATCCACTATTCTATATCCAGCATCACCAACCAGCGTTTAAACACTGTTTTACCATCCTTTTACAATTTTTTCAGAAAATCTTTTCTAGACCCTTCTGCAGTTACGGTTAAGACTGCAGGTAATCAGCAATGTTTCAGGTGATATGGAGTCTAGCTCTATTTGATGGAAATATTTTCTTTTTTCAAGACATTAGTCAGTTTCCTTTTAAAACCATTAAAGAGCGAAAGCAACACGTGGCCATAAGAAAAGACGCGAGTTTTTATAACAGCACAATGATGGTCTATTCGCACCTTTAAACCTCTATATGAGATAACTTGACCATTGCGTAAAATTTATTAATATCTATTGCTACTAGCCTACTTCCTAAATTATCTCCAAACTTTTTTTAAAAATTTTTTCGTGTTTCGCTCATTTTTTAAAACCCTATCCGTCTCTGTCTTATGGCTATCGGTCAGTCAGAGAGTCCGTACACAAAAACTGTACAAGTCAGATAATTCAAATTTTGTGTATTTACAGCTGAATACCCCGTGTCACACAAGAAATCATAGAATTTTACAAAAGGCTAAAAGGCTGTTAATTTAATTAAATTAATTTCATCAAACATAGAATAGACATGATTATACACGATTGATTAGATCTAATCAATTCTATTCTATGTCTGATGGTTTAGCAAAGGGTAACCCCTTTAGTCCTTTCTTAGCCGGTTTATACATACACTACTTTGAGGTTAAAATGCTTAGCCTCATAAATTTTCTATTTTATTGCAGATACGTTGATGATTCCTTTGCACTTATTGACCTATCTGTTTTTTCTGTTGAAAGTATTTTGACTATTTTAAACCAAATAGATTCTGTCATTCTATTTACTTATGAAGTTGAAAATGATAATAAATTACCTTTTCTAGATCTTTTAGTTACTCGTCAGTTAAACTCATTTGACACTCGTGTTTACCGTAAACCCTTTGCTGTCACACTGCCTCCTCCTTTTAATTCATGTCACCACCCTTCTCAAAAAGCTTCTGCTCTTCTTTATTTGATTAATAGAGCTCATTTAATTTGTTCAGGTAATAATTCTTTCAGTGAAGAGTTAAATTACATTAGATCAGTTGCTATAGATCGCGGATTCGGTTTATCATACATTAACAGATTAATTTCTCATAGTTTTAATAAATATGTCGATAATCTTGATTCTTTAGCTACACCAGTTTCTTATTCTAATGTAATTATTTTACCGTTTCATTATAGCATTAACTTTAAAGTTGCTAATATTTTGAGACATCATGACTTTGAACAGGTATTCAAACCTGTCAATAAATTAACTTTTTCACAATTAAAATATCAAATTCCTCCTCTAGATTATTGGGGTATTTACAATATACAGTATCAGTGTAGTTTGTCTTATGTTTGACAAACGAAACGCAAACTCCGAAAAAGAGTCAAAGAACGCATAGGCTATGTAAAGAGAAAAGAATAAATAAATCCCTCTATTGCTGTTGCATTCATTGTTGGAAGGAGGGTCATAAGTTCCATTTTATTTCAGCCACGATTATCTAAAATTGCACTATTCCGCTTGATTTAGACTTTTTTGAAGCACTCCACATCAATAAATTAAAAAACTCTTTGGTTAAAGATTTATCTAGCGTGCCGTACATCTCAAATTTCTGGTTAGATTTGTTACATCACGATACATAGAGCATGTTCAGTACAACTTACCGGTCACTTACCGAATTAACCAATGTTATGACCGATTGTAGACAAGTACGAAATGAAACTAAGGCAAACTGTGACGTCAGCAACGATTCAAGAGGATAGGTTTCATTGGTACTACAATTCTCTTTCGTACTGTCCTACAATCGGTCGGTAACATTGGTTACTTCGTTAATCTGCATTAAGTTGTGCTGAACACGCCCTTTATGTCCGGATTAAACCTGTTTGTCGCTGAAGCTTGATGGTATTTTTTGTTCTGCGTTTGATATCATTTGAGTTTCTGACTTGCTGGCAGATGGGGGGGCGGATTGATTTTATACATTTTTCATTTTTAAGACTGAGGAAGCGAGTCCTCAGTACTCGCGAAACGTATACACATGTGCAGGTTTTTAATTATTGTATGTTTAAACGGTGTATTTTAATGATTGTAAATTACATCATTTTTTAAAACCACGAAATTAATTTTTGTCTTTACATGAGTCAAGGTAAAAACACATTTTAAACTAAGCACGTGGCCACTTTCACCGAAAAGAACATTTCATAAATACTTTATAAACTATTTTTATGCTTGACGAACATGTATTAAAATAAAAACATATTTTCTTCATTATTTTAATGAAAACAATGGCACCAATACAATAAAAAAATAATCAAGATAAAATAAGCCCAAATAAGCAATACTTCGAGGCGTCAGAGCAAATATTGAATTTTTATTTGCTTATTAAAATAAAGTACACGTGCGTAAATATTTTTTACTGAAGTTTAATTCGCAAATTAAAAAAAAAAATACGTTAAAAAAAAGCCGCGTTCATGATCATTTAAATCTGATTTGTACGGTTTTTTACTCTTTATAACAGTCACGAATAAAAAAAAAATTTAATTGAAAGAAAGGTTGTTTTTTGCTATTTTTATAAATTGGTAACGACTTAAAATAACGTTTTTTAAAATTTGTAAAAAATATCGCTTAAGATGCTGAAAACTTGAATTTAAAATGGAAATAAAACGTCGAAGAATTAATGAGATAAAAAAAATAATTGAAGTGTGCACACAGAGAAGTTACAATGTATAAAATCAACTAAAGTTGATTAAATTCTTATGTATAGTTTTTGCTCCTATAAAACCTTTTTAATGGAATGATTTTGACCAATTTTAACATTAAACATCTCTTAAAATAATTATTCGATTTCAAAACTGTCTGCATCGGTGTGTTTATCAAACATTACTCTGTAACACTATTTATTTTCATATTTTTGTGTCCAATAGATATTTTTATATTAACGAGGAAAGATTCCCCAGTCACTAAAATCTCAATGTCAGCGGCGGTGACAGCGGGAGTTACTTTTTTTTAAGAATAGACAGATACTTTAAACTATTATCCATTCTTTCCACTTGACAATTTTTTTACCATGAGTTCGATTAGATTAATAATTAATAATCAGATTTAATTATTTATACTGTTATTGAAAAGATGCGATATTTCTATAGTAAATTGAGAAATACTGATTGATCCCTGTCTATCAGAATAACAATGCTTCGCAATTACAGCTACTTACAAATGAAAGTGACTTTGCAATTCCGCAGATCAGGGCTTTATTATTGGGAGCATTCATGATATAAAATAGAGAGTCGGAAATTGCACATCAAACGTTGCAAATGAGGTCGGTTAATTGTGTTCATGACGGACAGTCATCAGCGCGAGGGATATAGGACCTAATGGGCGGTGCCATCCGTGTGTGTCTTTCTAAGGTACACTGAAAAAAAAAATATGCCGCCTTCACCTAGAATGAATAGTTAGTCACTTTCTGAATCTCTAAACTAGAAATATAGATGTCCAAACTATGCGAGTAGGGTAAACAACTAAGCTGATTAGGCGAAATGACTTGACATTTCTAGTCTCTTGTTTTCTGGGAGACGAAACGACATTGACCGTCTCAGTAGCGAGAAATTATTGCTTGATTTTAGGAATGGTTTCTTAAGCTATAATTCTAGTTACTAAATCAAATCTCTTGTGTTCGCATCTATTTGAAGAGATTTTTAGATAAATTTGACAGCAAAAATATAGGAAAACGCTCTTGAATTCTAGTTAGAGACTCTGGAACTCTCTAAGAAATGGAACTAAAATTTATAGGGATGACATGGAACTATTTTTTATAGAGCCATTACTTAGATTCTATATGCCAGAATCATATTTTTTCTCAGTGTACCTAACTCGTATTTATGCAAGGAAATTCGAGATTCCAAGAAAACCACGAAAAATTGCCAACAGCCACGATTAGGTTCGAACCCATTAGGTTCGAACCTCGAATCTGACAGTTTCGAGCGCAAAACATCTCAGCAACTGGTAGGGCTAGGGAAAAATGAATGACATTTGTAAAAATTAATATGTATATGCCGAAAATGGAGCAACGTTTCTCAATTTCCAATATTTGTTTTTAAAAATATAATCCGTTCCATCCGCATGACAATATTTTCTTATGAGTCCTTAAATTCAGATTTAATTATTGACTCTGTTATCGGAAAGACGTGATGCTTCTGTAGAAAAATAAGAAATACTGCTTCATCCCTTTCTATCAGAGTACCAATACTTCGCAATTATATCTATTTACAAACGAAAGTGACTTTGCGATTGCGCAGGACAGGACTTAACATAGCATATATGATACAAAATAATAAGTAAAATAGAAAATCAAACGTAGCAAATGAGGTGCGTTCGTACTATAACGAAGTTTTTAAAATTTTCATATCTTGGTCTAATAGTATACAACACATTGAATGCAGTGCAGTATCGGAAATTTTTGTGTCTCCATGAAAGTACTATCTCCTTTCTTTTATACAGGAAGTAACTTGTAGTTAACCTCAGTAACCTATATCAATTTCATAAAATTTGAAATAATTTAATATAATTAAAACACGCCGCAAACAATGTTTTTATCCTACTATAATAAAATAAAATACTTTTGTGTCGCCCTGTAAATTAATAACAAATTTTCTTACCATAAAATATTGTACAGAATGCATATATTAGTATATATTTCAAAGATTCTTATCAATTTTATTAAATTTTAAAGAGTGTAACATGATTAAAATGCAATTGAAATTTTTTATGCCATTGACTGTAACGAAACGGAGTAATTTTTATTGCCGCTGTAATTGAACTATCCATTTAATTTTTATAAAAACTAAAATTACTCAACAAAATTATGCAAAAATCACATATTTAAAATTTCAAACCGTTCAGTTGGGTAGATTTTGCGTTGTTATATGCGGGCAGACGAACGGACGGGCGGACTGAACGACACAACGGCTATAGGTGTTGCATATTTACATAATTACGAACACTTAAAAAGAAAAAACCACCAATGGGATTTTTATACGAGTACACAATAGATGATTAAAAATCTGAAATAAACATGACCACAAGCTGATATTCGTTCATTGAAAAAATATTATTTTCGAATGAAATGGATGTATCTAAATAAAATAAACCAGCCTATTAAAAATTATTTTGTTCTCTCTCTCAAAAAATAAATAAATAAATAAATAAATAAATAAATAAATAAAATCTATCGATTGAAAACAAATTTATTATTCAATCGCATGAGTGACGCCATAGTAACACGTCGCCGTCGTTGCCATTAATGCCAGATCTAAAATTGCAAATTTCACAAGAATAGAAAACTACGATTGCTTTTTTTCCCTTTCATTCTGATCAAAATAGTCTTAAAAGGATTTGAAGTATAATAGAACAAACAGACTTTTAAGAAGAAACAACTTTTCATTCTACATATAGGTAAATGAAATTTTGCATGCATGGAAGATTTATATCGAGTCAATGCAATACAATAAACTGTCGATTACGAGTATTACTCGCTCTAAGAGGGTTCCATATCATAAATATATGCATTATTAACTGCATCATTATAGTAGTCTTATACACTGTAAAAAAAATTCTGTAAAGGTACTAAACTTTTTCTTGGAAACTGGGATTCCAAGAACTTTTCCTGTAACGGTAACAGCAAAAATTCAAGTTTCAGAATCGATTACATGAATTTTTCATGTTACCGTTACATGAAAAGTTCTTGGAATCCCAGTTTCCTAGAAAATGTTTAGTACCTTTACAGAATTTTTTTTACAGTGTATGACAATCCCAAAACTGTCTTCTATCTCAAACATGCTAATACTTCAAAATTCGCTGCCGAAATTAAATGACAATCTACGCCCTTTATAGTTTCTAAAGGCATTAATTTTAGCGGATTAATTCTTGAAATAGGCTTATTGCAGATATCGGAAAAAATGGAGCATAAAATTGCGACATTTAGAGCCATTTACCAAAACAGAATCAGCAATAATAAAAAAAAAAAAAAAAAAAAAAAAAAAAAAAAAAAAAAAAAAAAAAAAATTTGTGAAGGTACTAAACATTTTCTAGGAAATTGGGATTCCAAGAACTTTTCATGTAACGATAACAGGAAAAATTCATGTAATCGATTCTGAAACTTGAATTTTTGCTGTTACCGTTACAGGAAAAATTCTTGGAATCCCAGTTTCCTATTAAAGGTTTAGTACCTTTGCAGATTTTTTTTACAGTGTACGAATTCGCGCAATAGTTTTTGAGACAGAGCTATTGCGAGAATCGGAAAAAAAATCATTCTTGATAATAAGGTATTGCAGGAATCGTGAAAAATTCCACACAACAGCTCCACTTTTTGAGCAATTGACACCAACATGTTAACATAACTATTTCATATCATGGATTCATTGAATCAAAAGTTTGGTGAAAATCCGTACATAATTTCTTGAGATTTAGCTATTGTGGAAAAAGTGAAAATGCAGCATTGATGCACCGCCTGTTGAGCGATTTAAACCAAAATCTAATCAGCACCAATTTATATCAGGGACTACCTGAATATAAATTTGCATTAAATTCCGTGCAGTAGTTTTTGAGATAAAACGCCTACATAATTAATGTCACATGCAGACAGACTCACAGACTGCCATTTTTGAAAAACATGTTGTTATGGAATCTCTGAGCCCTAAAAAATATCAATCCAAAAAAACCGGAATTCAAAAATTTTAACGAATCTAATAGTTTATTCTAATAAAGATAGAAGTAAGTAAAATCATCGTTGCTAAAAGAATATTAAGACTTTAAAAAACTATACCACGCATTATTACGTATAAACAATTTATCTAATTTGTTTCTAAAAGACTCAAGTATTTTGTATGTACTGTTTGTGTATATACTGGAAAAGTATGAATAGGTATACTATAAAAGTTCAAAGCGATATTAAGCCTAAATAATATCAAATATTGTTTTTCTGTGTAACTTCTTTAATTTTATTATAATCTGCTTTTTTATGAACTTAATTAGGTACTGATAATAAAAGTAGTGCCAATTTAAACTTCATTTGGCATTTCAAAAAACTATATTGCGCAAAGACAAATGAGTAGTATTGAGAAATCCACTCAATGCAATCAAGTCGCAAATCCAATAGTATTTATTTAACTAATTCTAATTAAAGTAGTCTGTTTTTAGCAATTTGACGTTTACTACTTTTGGACTGCTATGATATATTGTATTATACGAGTATATCATTAAAAGTTGTTACCTAGGCTTTAAAAGTCAATAGTACGTAGGATGTGCCGCCTCTGTCCTGTGTATGTCCAAACCGTTTGTGTTTTTCCAGATAAATATCTCGGCTAATTTCCGAAGATTGTTTTGGAATGTCATTGTCAACAATATTTTTATTCCTGTACAGCGACAGGTACGCCGAGCGTTCGTCAACACCATTACTAAATGCTTGAAAATTCATATTTGTTTGCAACTGGAAAATGAGCTTTTCTCAAAAACTATGCGACTTAAGGTAATCACTCTCGTTTTCCTGCACGTATTAAATTAACGTGTACTACTTCTATCTTTTTGTTTCAGAATTTAAATTTCAATAAATTCACCAATAGAATAGGGGGAGGGAACAGACGTATTTTTACACTACATTTTCGACGATATCTCGAAAGTATATTACTTAAAATTAAATGAAATATATTTTGAATTCAGCTTTACGAAAGATTTCACACGATACCCTACACGATATAAAAAGAAAATATGTTTTTCATGTAATTTTACAAGCACCTCTACCTCTAAGTTCTACATAGATTTATGAATGTTTAATAATCTGTAAATACGTGGATCAATAATCTACGGGCTGTGGTATCTTAATGGTCATAGCGCTGAACTCCTGACTTAAGGATCTCGAGTTCGATGTTCGACAACATCAACGATTCACGAAGTGTATGCAGTGTACGCGTTCGTTAAATAAAGAGGTTCTGGAAGTCTTGTGGTCAGTTTTAGCAGTTATCATGGGTATAGGACTTTAGAAAACCTTTTTCTCAACTTCAAAAACATATCGAAATTGAGGAGGTGACGATGTTTGGTGCTGCTATCTATTGGAAGCATTGCCGAATATCTCCTTCCACAAAAGTCTGACTTTCAACCTTCTGGGTGCCGTCTAATGTAAGTTCAAACAACTCATCTTGGCCTTTGGGTACACGTCAGAAACAATTTCCAGCAATTTGAACTTTCTACTTTTCACAGTTTACGAGTAAAATGGCTGTGACAGACATACACAGGAGTGATCTTATAATGGTTATGTTTTCACTTTTTAAGTGCGGAACCCTAAAAACTGATAAAAACTCTGACTTTCATCTGTATCTTCTACGTGTTCGAGATATTACTTTAACTATCAAAGTTTTAATAAAATTAACGCAAAATCCTGGAAATAGGAAGGAAAGAAAAGGAAAGGATAATTTAGTCTCCGAATTTTATGAAGAGCTATTGCACCGGACTCATGAGCCCTGTATTGGTGAGAGCCAGTGAATTTCGTTCTATATCTATTCATAACAATATTGCTTAAAAACAAAGAAGTGCCAAAGCTCCGATTGACTATGATGCAACTTATAAGTTCAGATATGCCGTTACCCGGTCTGTATGGATATCCACCACTCCTATACAGGCTGTATATAAACTCTTGTACAAAACTTAAAGGGGTGATAGTACACATACAGACAAACAATTTTAATAGGGGACCAAGGATCCCAAACGTTTTCCGAAGGTGATAGCGGTCATTAAAGTTTAGGGTCCAAAATTTCAAATAATCATAGAAAACGGAAAAATTGGTCAATTGATATGCGATTTTCACTGAAACTATTCTTTATGTCAGTATTGTCTTGAAAAAAAATTATAGTGATAAATTTCAAAAAATGCCAATAGAGGGTGTTTTAGACTTTAGAGTAACGTAAAACTATTTTTTACCGTTATTTTTTGCATATCATTAAATTATTTTAGAAGCTTAGACATAAACTTAAATTTTGAGCTGAAAATCTGCATCGTTGGGAGTGGTTAAGTAGCACAAACAGAACTGTTTTCAATGGGGGTGGGAAGGTTCAATTTTCAAATGGTTATAAAAAACGGAAAAATTGATAGATTCGTTTACGGCTTTGCTAAAACTATTCTTTCTGTCAGTATTTCCTTGAAAATAAATTTTAAAGATAAAAAAAAAATCCGTTAGAGAGCGCCTCAAACTTTAGAGTAACCAACAACTATTTTCCGTTTTTTTTTTTTTTTTTTTTTTTTTTTTTTTTTTTTTTTTTTTTTTGGGGGGGGGGGGGGAAGATCTAATTAAATGTATGCAAAAGCTTAGACTTAAATTTCGAGCTCAAATTCTAAATCGTTGCGAGAGGTTAAGAAGCGCCAACTGAACTGTGTTCTGGAGTTAAAATGATACGCTCCCCAACCTCGAACACAGTTCAATTTTACGCTACTTAATTAATCACAGTGATTCAGATTTTGAGCTCAAAATTTAAGTCTAAGATTTTACAAGCATTTAATTAGATACGAAAGTAACGGTTAAAAATAGTTGTTGGTTACTCTAAAGTTAAAAGCACCCTCTAGCGGAATTTTTTAAATTTATCTTTAGAATTTATTTTCAAGGAAATACTGACATACAGAATAGTTTTAGAAAAACCGCAAACGAATCGACCATTTTTTCCATTTTTTATAATCATTTGAAATTTGAACCGCCCTTTCCCCACCGAACACAGTTCAGTTTGTGCTATTTAACCACTCCCAACGATTCAGATTTTCAGCTCAAAATTTAAGTTTATATCTAAGCTTCTAAAAAATTGATGAGACGCAAAAAATAACGGTAAAAATAGTTGTACGTTACTCCAAAGTCTAAAGTTTCCTCTATCGGCATTTTATGAAATTTATCTTTATAATTTATTTTCAAGACACTACTGACATGAAGAATAGTTTTAGTGAAAACCGCAAATCAATTGACCAATTTTTCCTTTTTTGATAATTGTTTGCAATTTGAACCTGCCCACTCATTGAACACAGTTCAGTTTGCGCTACTTAACCACACCCAAAGATTCAGATTAAGAGCTCTAAATTCAAGTTTATGTCTAAGCTTCTAAAAAAATTAATGAGATGCAAAAAATAACTTTAAAAAATAGTTGTTTGTTACTCCAAAGTCTAAAGCGCCCTCTATTGGCATTTTTTAAAATTTATCTTTATAAATTATTTTCAAGATAATGCTGGCATAAAGAATAGTTTTAGTGAAAACCGCAAACGAATCGACCAATTTTTCCGTTTTTTATAATCATTTGAAATTTTGGACCCTAATCTTTAATGGTGCCTATCTCCTTTGGAAAACGCTTGGGACCCTTAATTTCCTACGTAATATTGTTTGCCTTAATGTCTACTATCATCCCTTAAAATTTTGCCCAAGAATTTAGATACACCCTGTATATCTTGGATCCACTTACATAAATAAAATATTTTCAGAATAAAAATAAATCTTGCAAAATACATGGAAAACGTAAAGGATCATTATTCATATTTTCAATTTTAGATTTACAAAAGAAAAAGAGCAATGTCATATTTCAATTACTTTGTTTACAGGAAATAAAAATGGAAAGACTAAAAATTTACGAGGAAGAAACCTTCGGCATTGCTTTTCATTAATTTCTTAATTTCTTTCTTTATTTTTTAGTCTAGCAACAGGTATTGTTTACTTATTTTCAGAGCATTTTTGACAAATGATTAAAAAATGTAAATAATGAAGGGAAAATTCTGGCAATAGTTCATTATTTGAAGTTTAAAATATCGTATGAAATTCTATTGTATTTTCCCCTCAAAATGGCGGATTTAAACAAATTGTGTTTCGAAAGACATATTTTTTAGTTTTCTGAGAATAAATGTTCCTATACAGAAATTAAAATGTCGGACTGTAACTAGTTTTATAATTATTTCAGGTCTTGGAATTTTAAATAGCTTTTGCATTCTAATCTAAAAATACATAAATACAATATGTATTACGATTACTTATATTAAATTTAGTAATACAGAAATAATATAGTTACTTCATTTTAAATAAAATGTTTTCACCATGGCAACAAAGAATCATTACAATCACGGGATATCAGTAAATTAATTATTCATGACAGGGTGCAATAAAATGAAGAAAACTTTTATTAATATTTTAAAGTTTTTATTCGATTTTAATGAAATTTGAAATGTCTTGCGGAAATTCCGCAGCGATACTTTATATTAAAAATCAAACCATTCAGTTGGGTAGTTTTTGCGCTGTTAATATGCGTACAGAATGAGCGATAAACGACAAACAAATCGACGAATATAGCTTCTGCATATTTACATAAATACGCTTTCATCTAAGAATCGTTGTGAAACATATTCTTCACGTTCATGTGGACATTTTTTGAATATGTCTAAAATGAGATTAGAAAACATCTGATTCTAATCACAGAAATTACTTCAACGAAAAGAAAGCGATATCTTTGAGGTTTTTTTTCTTTTTTCTTTTTTTTTCTTTTTTGTTCAGCTCTAATGCAATTTACTAAATAGAAATACAGTCGAGTCTCTCTATAACGAAACTCCATACATCGAATTTCTCTATAGAATGAATTTTTAGTAGGAACGTCCCCTTCTTCAAATGATTACATTAAAAACAGTCTCTATATAGCGAAAAATCTATCTCCATATAACGGATATTTTCATAAAATGGCCTTTATATATTTATTCAGATTTAAAAAAAAATCTTCGAAATCGCATGGAATCAATTTTTATCACTTATTCCTAATTTATCGTTCAGTGTTAGGTTTTTAAATATTATTTCTCTCCTTGAAAATCCTTGTCCTTTAAATCCAATGAATTTACCCTCCCCCCTCCCCGTCCCACACACCTTTCAAAATCCTTCTTAGAATAGTGTAAATTTGATTGTTACACATATAAAAGAGGGATGGGGGTAATGGAAGAAAAAACAATTCACAATTTCTTCAAAAAGGCCGGATTTTCTATACTAGCGGATAATGTGGATTTTGCGGTTTAGGTTTTAGGTTTATTTTGTGTCGGCCGATTATCTGCTCGAGGGATATAGGCCCAGGCGGAGGGGTGCCTTTCGTTGGGGTCTTCTAAGGGAACCTAGCCCGTATTTACGCAAGGTTCGAAGAAAACCACGAACCCCGAACGGTTAGGCCGACGGCCGCGATTGGGTTCGAAATCAGTACCTGCTTTCTACCAGTTGAGGGGTCAGAACCTCTAGAATAATTGGTGGGGAGTGGATTTTGAGAAGGAAAAAGAGCAGACTTAAAAGAGAAATAGAAATTAATTAAGGAACGCGGAGATGTCGAAGGCAATGTTTCTCTCTGATTTTTTTTGGAAGTGGATGACAATCTCTCTATTATACAGTTTCCTACTGATAATGATATTTTTAGCAGAATTATGAACAATGGGGGGTGAGTGTGACAATGAGCATGAGAACTAAAATCTACAACAAGAGAAAAAAAAACATCACACAGTGAAATTGTGAGTTATTTTGATCTTATTAGAAAAGGACTTCAAATGGAGGAAAATGTTCCCCATACAGTTTTTCATTCTTTGCAAAAATTTGAACACTTTTTCGAGAGTGTAGCATTTTTTAAATAAAAACAACAAAAAATTACAAATTAATGCAAGTTTCCTTATTTGATTTTCATTAAGCTTTCAACTAAATGCCTGTTCTCTTTTTTGAAACGCTTTAAATAATTAAGAAATAGAATATTAGGTTAATATTTATAATTAAAATTTTAAATTCTTAATTAAACTCATCGAAAATTATATTTATTTAAAATTTACACATTAAATAAGAATTTTATCTTCATTCTCTATACAACGAATTTTTTTATATAACGAATTTTTTGCTTGAACAAGGAATTTCATTATATAGAGACTCGACTGTATATTTAATCATTTTAACAAACGAAATATTTTCGCTCAAGAAACTGTCTCTTTTTAATGAATTACTGTCTGAATTTTAATATTAAAATTTAAAAAAGACAGTGCGAATATTATATTTAAGAAATATTCTACAGCGTAATGGTTCAGATAAAAATCTCATTCTGGGAAAAAAAAAATGTTAGAATGTTATTGATGCGGTATAGGTATAAGGACAATGCTGGTGCAGTTCTTCGAAAGTAAATGTCTTCAATTATACTCTCACATTTCAAAGTAACAATATAACTCGTCAGATGCGGCAAGCCCAAAACTTTCTTCTATATTATGCATGTCAATACTTACTGAAAAATGCAGCGTAGCAGCGCCACCAGTTAGGTGCTTTAAATTAAAATCTTGTCAGCAACAACTTATGTCAACTTATAACTGAAATCTCAAGTTTGATGGAAATCCGCGCATAAGTTTTTAAGATAGAGCTATTGCAAAAATCTTTAAATAAAACGGCATAACATCGCCACATACTTGGTGAAAATCCGCGTATTAGTTCTTGAGAAACATTTATCGCGAAATCATGAAAAATACAGAACAGCAGCGCCTTCTGTAAGGTTATTGACATCAAGTCAAGACCTAAGCATCACTAATCTGCACTGAAAAAAAAAGGGTCGATCTATTAAAAAACTTTAGTGATCCTTGTAATTACTAAAAAATTTTTAGTAATCTTAGTCGGTTACAAAAAAATCTGTAAGAATTACTAGAAAAAACTTAGCAACAAATAAAGTTAATAGTTTTATATTTTTAATAGCTCTTACTAAAACACAGCTGGTGTGGCCTTGATAGCATAGTGGTTATAGTAACGGACTCCAGGCTAAAAGGTCCCGGGTTCGAAACTTGCCGCCGCCAAATACGCCTCGAATGTATGTAATGTCTCGTTAACAAAGGGATTGTGAAAATCCTGTCGGAGCCTTTAGGAATGTTTGGTGCTGCCATCTATTTGCGGTTTTGCCGAAAAACTTCTGCTTCAGAAGTCTGGATGGAGCTCGAAGGAAGCTCCTGCCCTTCGGGCTCACGTAATGGTTATTAAAAATAATTTTGGAGCTATTACTAAAATTTGCTTGGTGGCTCATACTAAAAATTTTTAAGTTAGTTATACAAAAAATTCTTTTGTTCAGTTTACAAAAGAAATGCTTGTTTCACTTACAAAAAAAAAGTTTGTAATGGTTACTAAAAAATTCTGTGGAATACAAATTTACTAAGAAATTTTTAGTAACCTCTTGAATTTTTTTTTTTACAGTGTACATCACGGACTAACTGAATCTGAACTTTTAGAAAATTTGTGCATTATTTCTTGAGATACAGCTATAGCGATAATCATAAACAATGCATCATGGCAGCACCACTTGTTGAGCGATTAGCACCAAAACATAAACAGCTCCATTTTAAATCAAGTACTAACTAAACCTTATTTTTTATTAATATCCCTGCGCTAGTTCTTGAGATATGCTATTGTGAAATTGAATAGCAGCGCCACCATTTGCGCGATGTATAAAAAAAAAATTAATCTGATCTAGTTTATCTCAAAGTCTGACAGAATTTAAAGTTTTGTGAAATTCTGTGCATTAGTTCTTGAGATAGAGCGCTCAAAAATTTTTGTGACATGCAGACGACTGACATACAACAAACAGACGTTTTGTAAAAACACGTTTTTTAGATTCTCCGACCCCTAAAGCGCGTAAATCCGTCGAAAACTGGATTTCAAAAATTTTCACAAATCCAAATATTTTCTTCTTGTAAAGATTGAAGAAAGTAAAAAAAAGTATGACAACCAATGAAAGCTATCAAGAAAACATTTTTATGTAACTAAAATGTTTGACTTAGCAATTGCTCCATTAGCAATGCTTGAAAAAATGTTTACTATATTTGTACTAGAAAGAATTTAAATATGATTTTCTAGTAGTTTTTATTATAAAAATGATAATAAGTAGTTAATCTGGATATTTAATCTACCTTAAACATGATTTATTTTTTTAATAGAATGTTAAAGCAGGCCTTTAATATCCCTACCATAAACGAAATTAAAAGTGTAACTTGTAATACGATTATGATAAGTAGTAGTTTGTTATTAATAATTACTATATCAGATACTAAAAAAAAGATTTATTAAAAAATAAAATAATCTTAACTATTCGTTTTGTTTGTGACCTGAGTTTTATTATAATTTATTATTATTATTTTTTCCTTTAAAAAGTAATTAAATTTTCCATACTACATTCATTATTTTTTATTTTATTGACGAATAAATATCTCACCACATACATTTCTATAATATTTAATACAAAATCTACACTACACGATATTTTAAAACTTATACAGTAGATGTCAAATCAAATAGTGCACCTAATGATATCTGAATAACAGCAAAAATTACAGAGTTTTTGTCCCGGTATCAGGCATTAGCAATTATTGATATCATGTTTTTTTGGCGTCATCATAGTTTATATAGATAAATCATAAATAAGCATAAAAATGCATAAATATTTTCTTACACACTGTAAAAAAAAAAAAAACTATAATCCCACAGATGTAAAGTTGACGAAATCTGTATGGTTGCTAACATTTTAACTGTACGCTGTACAAGAAAAAAATGTAAATGTAGTAAACTAATTTTTCTAAAGTTACAAAAATGTGTAACTCTACAAACGAGTCCACTAAAATTACAGTTATGTTACTAAAATTTTATCTGTAACCTGGGGTGCAGTTACGTAAAAAGTTCTTGGAATCCCAGTTTCCTAAAAAATTCTTTGTAATCTTACATATTTTTTTTTCATTGCAAATCTGTATCTGTTACATGAATTTTTATTGTTGCCATTACAAGAAAAGTTCTATGAATCCCAGTTTTCTAGAAAACTTTTAGTAACTTTACAGATTTTTTTAACGTGCACCAGATAAGAAACAAAGAAGATGCTGTGTAGTAAGATATCACGGATAAATGATCGGTATTTACAAAAGAATTAAACACTTCCAGTTTTTATTATTAAAAAGTTGCAATTTCATAAATAAATATGGAATTTTGAAGTTCTTTAACAATTTTTATAAGCAAAAGATTATTCTAAACTTAGTTAAATTAACTGTAGTTAAAGGCTGGAACAAAGGTAATTAGAACATAAATATATAAGTTGGAAATAGTACGTCAAGCGTTGCAAATAGTGCGTTCGTACTATTAGAGCAAGAGCCCGTGACTGGCAGACCTTCGTTATTTTATAAAAGCTGAAACTTTCTCAGCGCAGTCTTCCAACAAAGATAGGAACGATGGGTAATTATGAAATTTGGATCATGGTGGCTTTGGCAGTGACCAGGGAGAAAAGGTGTAAAAAAATACCAACTTACTTTCGTCATTTTATAAAGCGTAATTTTTTGATATTTCCTTTGGAATGATGTTAGAAATCACGTCCTCCATTGGCACACACTTCCTGTGGTTCCAACCCCCGGCCGACAACCACTAAACTTCAATAATAGGAAATTCTACTTTCGTCATTTTATAAAAGCTGAATTTTATATATGTTACTTGGGTAACTACCAGAAGATATTTCCTCAGTTGGCAGACGGTTTTGGTGGTTCCAACCCCCGGCCGACAGACATATACAGCGGCTTCTCAACACACTAGAGTCTGCGCGAAACAGACATTTTCCCCGTTTTCCCTTGGGTCGGAAATTGGCGACAGTTATTTGAGGTTGTTGCATGTAATTCTACAATTGTTGAAATTTTGAAAAAAAGATTACAATGAAAGAAAAAAATGTAATTTAACAAATTAGAACGACTATTTGGAAAATGATATTTTCAAAGACTAAAATTTTAAAGACTTATAAAGGATTTCTATACTTAATAATAATAATAAACATCATTTTTAGGATGACCATAACGAGTCATATATTACGTACGCCATGCATTAAACATTAATATTCCTAGACCATAAATAAAAAAAAAAACCAGTAGTTTATTGTTATATAACTTTAACTGTTTAAAATGTGCATTTTTATTTGATGGAGTTAATCAGGCTGACTGCCTCTTATTACATATGACATGGATTAAACATTAATATTCCTGGACCCATCTTATAAAATCTTAAATGAAATTTCAGTTTTACAATTTTTTTGAACTGCTTATTTTTAAACTTCTAAACATTGCACATTTTAAATTTTTATGCTGTTGCATAGAGAAAAAAATGCACTTTTGAATGAAATTTGTTTGAAGTTTTTATGACAATTTGTTTTCAAATTATTATTATTATTTAAAGTTTTTATTACTTTTTTGTCATCGTGATTCGTGGCAACAGAAGTAAACCATTTTTGGACATTAAACATGGACCAATCAGAAAATGAATAAAATGCGGAATTCAACCAATAAAAACATTCGGATATACTTCGGATTTCCCAATTCTCTACCGAGGATAACAACTATTTTCCAAATTACTAAAAATTAGTTATAAATTATGAGTATTAATGAACGTCAGCTTCGAATTCTCTCCAAGCTTGGAAACACTTATCGCCAAATATTTAAAAATATCGCCAAATTTGATGACAAAAATTAAGAAATCATAAATATTGCCGATTTGGCTATAGATTACTAATTTGGCACAATTCTCATTCAAATTCAGTATTTACGAAATTTCTTTTTATAGGGTTCGTAGCATTTGATCTTCTTAAAATTTCAGTAAAATTTTCAATGAGATAATAATCAAGCATTAAAGAATTTTTATTAACTCATCTAATCGAGTCGCAAAAAAGCTATATTTAACAAAAACAACGAATATGAAAGCTATATCCTCCCCCTGGCACATGCCGAAATTGCTGTTTTATTATGTACTTATTTATCAATAAAAAAATTGCATGTTTATAATGTTATTGATTATGATTTCCATTTTGATACTTGTTTTAAAAATAAATGAAATACGTTAGAAAATAATGTTTAGGTATTTTATGAACTTTATTTTTAATATCCACTTCAATACAAAATTAAAGTTTTACTGTTTATTCATACATAGTGTTAAAAAATTCTATACGTGGTATCCCAAAAATGGCACCCAAACCCCAAACTCTGCGCAGCCAGATTCCTCATTGGGAATACATAAAAGAAGCCCAAAGAACTGCACCTGTACAATTGATAATTTACGAGAAAAATTAAAAAACAAAGTATACATCAAATACATGTCAAATTATTCACGAACAGAATGCATGAAAATCACACAAAAAATACCAGTAGCTACAAGGATGCAGTAACGAGTTCTTCAACGGCGTCTTAACGTCATTCTTTGGCGCGCGCGCGAGCTTGACGCGATATGCGCAGTGAGCTTTTAGAACGTTACCTGCACATATATCTGCACATATATTTTTTAAAATAGTGAAATGTATGAGATTATCCTTCTTTGTTTTCTTTTCAATGCAGCAACATCAAATAACTGTTGCCAATTTCCGACCCAAGGGAAAACGAGGAAAATATCTACATCGCGCAGACTCTAGTGTATTGAGAAGCGGCTGTATATGTCTGTCGGCCGGGGGTTGGAACCACCAAAACTGTCTACCTACTGAGGAAATATCTTCTGGTAGTTACCCAAGTAACATATATAAAATTCAGCTTTTATAAAATGACGAAAGCAGAATTTCCTATTATTGAAGTTCAGTGGTTGACGGCCGGAGGTTGGAACCACAGGAAGTGTCTGCCAATGGAGGACATGATTTCTAACATCATTCCAAAGGATTCCATTTCAATTTTTTTCTTTCTGTTCAAATCATACGTGACGTTTCTCCGTTTCCGGGATCGGATTAGA
This sequence comes from Maratus speculifer, assembly GCA_964019185.1. Taxonomy (NCBI): domain Eukaryota; kingdom Metazoa; phylum Arthropoda; class Arachnida; order Araneae; family Salticidae; genus Maratus; species Maratus speculifer. Next base: position 288,146,236 of record OZ025298.1, on the reverse strand, counting down.
TAGCGCCACATACATACATATGTACGGTCGGATTTTAATAGTGTAGAGTGATATTTTTATTTATTCAATATATCAGATACTCTTTAAAAGCTATCGAAATTTTTAATAAAAAAAACCTTTTAAAATATAAAAGCTTAAAGGACAATGTCTAAAAAAATTGGTCCAGATATCGTTTTTGTTTAATTATAAAGAATAAATGCATCTAACCAGTTTTATAAATTTTATATTATAATGGAGCAAAAATTGTGTGTTTGTTTCTGTGTATGTGCGAGTGTGTAAATTTTATCTCAAAAATGGCTCTAACGATTTTCGCAAAAATTTGGATTTTACCATTTTCGGGCACGAGAAGGCCATTGGGCTAGGTCACATGTTCGAGAAAATTCGATTATTGGGTCATAATGGGTCAGGATCAAGCTATTTATATCTAGAGAATTCGATTAGTGGGTCATTTTTGAGTCATTATGGGTCAAGAAATTTTTATCTAAGAAACGGCTCTAACGATTTTGACCAAATTTTATATTTTATAGTTTTGGATTACAAGAAGACCGTTAGGTTAGGCAACATGATCGAAAAAATTAGGTTAGTGGGTCATTTTCGGCGCCATTTTGGGTCATGCTTTTTTATCTAGAGATTTTTTCACGAAATTTTGACTAAAAATTGCATTCTATGCTTTTCGGGCACGAGAAAACATTGGGCTATTTTAGATGTTCGAGAAAAAAGATTAATGGGTCATATTGGGTCATTAAGTGTCTAGGTCAAACTATTTATATTTAAAGAACGTCAGAATCAATTTCATCAAAATTTTGCCTGTAACAATTTTTTGACACGAGAAAGCTAATGGGCTAAGTCACACGATCGAGAGATTTCGATCATAAGAGTCATTTTTGGGTCATGATGATCATAATGGATCAAGCTAACATGGTCAAGCTATATCGGAAGAAAAGGCGAATCGATTTTAACGAAATATCATATACAAATTTTTTTTGGCACGAATAAAAAATTGGGCTAGGTCTCATGTTCAAAAAATTTCGATTAATGGGTAATTTTGGGTCATAAATGACTTTGACCAAGTTTTGAATTTTGCCGCTTTGGATTAGAGGAAGATTCTTGAGTTAAGTCACCTGTTAAAAAGAATTCGTTTAGTGGGTGTTTTGGGTCATTATGGGTCATGCTAATTTTATCTAGTGAGTGTCTAAATTTTATATTCTAGGATTTCGGGCACTAGAAAATCATTGGGTCAGGTCAGATGTTCGAGATGAGTCAGGATGGGTCAGGATCAAACTAATTATATCTAAAAAAAGGCTCAATCGATTTTGTTTAAATTTTGTATTCAAACGTTTTTTCGGCATGAAAAAACTAATGGGCTAGATCACATGTTCGAGATATTTCGATTATAAGGGTCATTAGTGGGTCATGCTAATTTCATCTAGAAAATGACTCGCATCATATTGACTGTACTTTGTATTATATTGTTTTCGAGCAAGAGAAAACCATTGGACTAGGACACATGCTCGCGAAAAGTCAATTAGTGTGTCATTTTGGGTCATAATGGATCAGGGTCCTTCTAATTACATGTAACAACGACTCAATCAATTTTACCTAAATTTTGTAATGAAACGTCTTTTGTCACGAGAAGACTATTGCGTTGAGTCGCATGTTAAACGGATATATTAGTGGGTCATTTCAGCTTCATTGCCGAATGCTGGCAAGCTAACTTTATCTTAGAAATGGCTTAAACGATTTTGATTCAATGTTACATTCTACTGCTTTTTATTACCTGAAGACCATTGAACAAAGTTACATGTATGATCAAATTTGAATAGTGGGTCATTTTGGGTAAAACGGGTTAGGATACGGGAAGTATAAAGTTGGTGATAAGTTGGTGATATTTGACAAAATAATGGCACTATTTGGCTGAAAAATCGACTATTATAAGATTACGAAAGCCAAAACACGTTTTTGGCACCAAATGAAAGAATGTCGCCAAATTCGGCTATATTTGGCAAAAAATAGTGTCTTTCAGAAATGTGAACTAATTTATGCATTCTTGATAGGAATCCAGATACCAATCATTGTCAAACCAATCAGAGTCGAGCTAAAAAAGTGATTTGGATCGATGTCCTTTCGTTGTAAATTTTAAAATAATATAAAATTTATGAACATGCGCATACATACATAGTTTTCTTATTGATTGTTTTTATAAATAATACTGTTATAAATAACATGTTTTATACTAATGATACAGTGAAAATACTATATTAAGTTGAATACAAAGTTAATTTTTACCGAGCTCAGCTCGGTCATCCCTGCTAGTCTATATTATAAAGGCCAAACGTATCTATGCGTAACGCACGCATCATTTTGTGAATGGCAACACTTTCGCATGCAATTCGGTTTTGCAATTTTTGGTACTACAAATTTTCTACTTCCAAAAATCGCACACTTTCAATTTTTACACCAACGGATTGAGAAAAATATGTATTTTTAAATGTAATTTGTTTGAAATATGTATCTAAATTTATTTATGAGTTATAATTTTTTTTATAGTCTTTAGTAAGAATTTTGTAATTGTGGTAACAGAAATAAGCTATTTTCTCTTAAAATTGATAAAAACGGTTTGGTTTGGTTTGGTTTATTTTTGTCGTCCGATTATCTACGCTAGGGATATAGGACCAGGGGGGGAGTGCCCTTCGTGGGGGTCTTTCTAAGGGAACCTAACCCGTATTTACGCAAGGTTCGAAGAAAACCACGAAAACTCCGAACGGTTAGGCCGACAGCCGCGATTGGGTTCGAACCCAGCACCTGCCGTCTACCAGTTGAGAGGTCCGTACCTCTCGGCCACTGGTGGGGCTGATGAAAACGGAAATAAAAATATCATGTCAAAAAAAAATCATCTGATATGAAACCTGATTAATTTTGGTTTTATTGCGTTTTTTTTTTTCATCAATTAAATGTTTTTTTAGTTTATTGCAAACTTAATTTGCAAAGTATACAACACTTTCTCTTTACAAAAATGCATTTTAAATAATATGACTTCATTGCATTTACTCAGTTCGGATCAGAAAGCTAAATCAGTGCAATTTTATTTATTCGTGTATATGTAATATTTTCCAAAGTTTGAAAAAAAAATTCAAATGAGTGATTTCTGATAAAACATGGATCTAATATAAATAAAAGAGTAAAGATATGTGAATCATCAAATATCCGATTTGTTTTGCCGAGTGTCTTGAATATTGTTTTTGCTGCATTTGTGTACTATTCCTTCCAAATGACGTCATATGCATACTTTTCTATAGATGTTTAAGACTAGATCCGTAAAAATGGAATACTTTTAGAGGATGCCAATAACGTTTTTTTATATGTAAAAAAAAGCAAGTAATTTTAAAATGATCAAATTAAAATTATCTTTGTTATGTTTTTTTTTATTACATATGCGATTAAAATTTAATTTTAATAATTCGGACAATTAAGCTTTATATAAAAAATTAAGATAATATTTGTTTAGAGTTAGGCCGACCAATCTAAGATGCATTTTTTACAGTAGCTAATTTTGTGTGTTTGTTATAATTCAAAGAAACAGCTCCCTCCTAAACATTTTCTTTCTAGGAGTCTTCCTAAAAATGATTTTTTTAGATTTTTTAGTACAAATATATCAGACACCTACGTATAACTTAAATTTTATTTTATATGTTGTAAAATCCAATGTATAAAGATATTTACAAATACTTGCATTGAAAAAAAAACGGACCAGAGGGAGCGTTGAAAATTATTCTTTTTCGCAAAAAAGCAATAAAGAATGTTTTTAATAATATTATTTTATTGAGGATGTTTTTTGCTTTAAAAATTGCAAACATTTTTTGTATTTGAGAGAGAAATATATAAATTTTTACCGGTATTTTATCATTCGTGATAGCACTTTACAAGACATTTGCTTTGAATTTTTTTTTTTTTTTTTTTTTTTTTTTGACAAAATCATACGAAAAAGCATTGATTTTACAAAGTTATTCAATATCTAAAGATGTAAAGTAAAAGAAACACATACTTTAAAATGTCAATATTTAATAAAAAATAAGAATTAAAAATAATAAGTTATTTTAAATTTTGAATAAATATGCTGCTAAAAAGATTTATTTTAAATGTTTCTTTAAATTAAAATTAAACTGCAATGCAGTATTTTTTATTTTTTCTTATTTCAAAATGTAAAATGTTTGTTGTTTTTGCAGTTTTGTTCCAGTTAAATGTTTGTTTTCTTATTCAAGATTATTCTACTTTCAGAGTTTTTATACATGGTTTTTTTATATATAAACGAAATTGATATGAAATATATGATTATGGTATTTTTATAATTGAATTAAAATTTATATTTTATTTCAAATTTCGGTTCGAATGAGTGCCAATGAAAATGTTTATCGGATTCAGTCAAAATATGGATCAATGAAATTATTCTTTACGTGTTTAAGGTCAAAATGCGTGTAGTTGTACGGGTGCTACTTGCGGAAGAACTGCAAATAGTGATAAGAATATACCGATTGGTCAGAATCTGCTTAATATTAATACAATGTTTATAAGAGAGAGAGGCATCGTTTAAAGTCGGGGGAATTCAAGATAGCGGCTATTATTCAAAATGGCGTCATATACTGAATTTTCTTACATTAAATCTTATAAAATTGCGTTTGATGTCAATTTCGATGTTTCTAGAGTATTTTTTTTTACAATTTTCAATTTAAATTAAAAGTATTTAGGAATTCAGTCTGTTGGTTTGTCTGCCTGTTTGTCCGCCTGTGTGATTTAATTCGAGCAAATATACTCGGATTACCATGTAACTGATGTATGTTATTTATATTCACAATGGAATGTTCGGTATTGAAAATGAAGTATATATGAGTTACAGTTCCTCTACAAAGTTATTCAAAGAATTCTGTTACATTACGACCTGTGGGGAAAAATCGTTTGTCACGTGTTATGTGCATTTTTCAGAATTTTAAACGTATTGAAATTTGTATACATCGTTTATGACCTTTTCAACTGTCACTAAACATATTTTTTTTTCATATACAAGCAGGATATAAGATTTCCTACCATAAGAATGGTGCTTGCGTAGGAAATCTTAAAATTGTACCTTTAAAGGTTAACAATTGATTATATGTAGAAAATAAATTCTATTTAACTATACTTAAATCTAAATACTATCATAAACTTAAAATGTATTTATATTTAATTTGTTTAAATTAGAAGCATTAAAACGAACAATTATGAAATTAACCTTCTACACATAAACTACATATTTGTCAATATTGTTACAGCATAATAGTTGTTTCTCTTTATTTCTAGACATAATTATTTCAGCTATTAATCTCTAGAACACAGTTTGATCTAAGTCAAACTAATGTTTTTATAATTTATACAATTTTATACAGCTTTACTTTATCTTACTCAAAATGATATATATATATATATATGTTACAGGCCAGACCCGATTTTAGGCCAAACAGTTCTATCCTAACGCCCATCGGATAAACTAGTTTTTCCTAGGCCAAACCGGTATGTCCTAACGTCCATCGGATAAACTAGTTTTTCTGGGTCGAACTGGTTTATCCTAACGCCCATCGGATAAACTAGTTTTTCCTAGGCAAAACTAGTATATCCTAAGACCCATAGGACAAACTAGATCTTCCTAGACTAGACTAGTTTGGCCTAACTCTTATAGGATAAATTAGTTTAGACTGTTGTTTATTGGTCTGAACTAGTTTATAATAGACCAACTCAATTTGGCGTGATTTTATTGAATTCAATGACTGCCTCAACGCCAACATTCTTGTTTGTCCGAGGCTGATCTAGTTTATCCTAGGCCAATGCCGTTTTACGTGTTTTTAGCTCACGGGCGTGAAAGCCAGAGAAATAATCGGCTCACACGTTCGGTATATGCATGTACGTATGTATGTACGTATGTGCGTAACGATAACTCTTGATAGAGATATCCGATTTATTTCAAATCTAGGATGTAGATTCATTCTGATATAATAAGCTACTTTTCTGATTAATTTTGGGAATTCATTGCATAAGAATAAAGGGGAACAAACAGGAGGCTAATCCCCCACCGTTAATTTAGAGAAATGAATTTATCATGCAGAATTATCAGTTTTCATTCAAAATTTTAGATATAGGATCATTGTGACAAGGCGCCTCCGTGATTAGTTTTGGGTGTTTATGATTTAAGTCTAAAAGAAATGCCAATATAGATAACATAACTTGATTTAGAAAAATGGTTTTTGATGCAGAATTGACAAATTTGCTTCAAAATTTGAATATAGATTCTTTCTGGTAAGGCGATTCTCTGAACAGTTTTGGGGATTTAATGGTTAAATATGAAGGGAAAAACGAAGGATTACTCTCTTACTTAGGAAAAACTATTTTATTTATCCTATGGGCAATTAGATAAACAACTTTGGCGTAGGAAAAACTACTTTATCTAATTAGCGTTAGGATAAAATAGTTTGGCCTAGGCTAATCTAATTTGGCTCAAAATTGGGTTTCGCTGGTAAAAAACATGTATTTCACAAGGATAATTATAAGTGTGTTTAAAGAGTCATCGCTTATAACACCAGTACATAAATTTAACATGTCCACCGTAGAGACATGTTGCATTGGACATGTTGTTTGCTTATTTTTTTTTCTGCAGACTCGTGCCAACTGAGACCAGACTTGCATTAATTATTATTATTATTATTATTATTATTATTATTATTATTATTATTATTATTATTATTATTATTATTAGCCTCCGATGCTATTTCTTTCGGACAAGCTAAAAAATGTCGCGTCGTCAGCCCTGAATTTTCTACTCAACCGATTTTGATAATTATTTTTTTAAATGAAAGTTATTTATTTGTAGTTGTGCCCATTTTAGCTTTTTTTTAAAATTTATTTCCATTTTTATATTTTATTTTTAATTTTAAATGCTTTTAACGATATTTTTTCAAAAGGGTGACAACTCAATTTAGCTTTTCTCTCGATAATAAAAATTATTTTCCAAAATGATTGCGTATAATTATGCACTAATTGAGGTAAAAAAAATATTTACTGAGAAATAATATTAATAATGTAAATAATATAACAGAAAATAATTTATGATAAAAATTAATGTTTAAAGCAAACTAAGAAAAATTTCAAATGAGGAAAATGATGTCATTCAGCAACCAGATAAATGGGAATTAAAATATTATTACGGATGCCTTTTTCATATTACTAATAACAGTAACTTTTAAAAAACATTTGAAGAGAAAATGACGTCACTATTTAAAACATTGCACTTTTACTCATAACGATATTACATTTCAATATTTCTTTTCATTATGGACACTGAGATTGAGATTTTACTTTCAGATGACTTCAGTTAGTAAAAATAATGGCACAATAAAAATTAAATTAGTTTTTTTCCTTTAATAAAACTATTTTTCTGTGAGTGCATATAAAATAAAATTTTTGGATTTCGCCGTCACTCAGATTACAATTTTTACTGAAGATGTGCAAATATTTGCATGCAAAATTGTAACTGGCAAATTTGACATTAAGTTTGGAAATATATTTATTATATATTGATTCAATAATCTAATTACTTTTGTTTTTTTAAACCAAATCGATCGGGTCTTTTAAACATTTCATTCGTCAATTCGATGGGACTCCACTCGTTTTATTGTTAAAATGCATTTCTTTTTTCTCAGAGTCTATAAAAAAGCGTTTAAACTAAAGAAAAAATCCGTTTTTGATTAATCTAGTCAATGACGAAGTAGCACGTCAAATTGTATCTCTTTATTATTCCGCAATTCCAATGTCTCAGAGAGAAATTGCTAATCAATTGGGTATTTCACGCCGTTCTTTTTGCCATTATATTGATAAACACAAGAAAAATGAAGTTAGTTCATTGCATTCGAAACTGGGTCGAACCGCGGTCGCCCTTCTAAAAAAACCTCTATCGATTTTTTTTTCTAATCGGAGGCGAAACTGAATTCTGCAACGACAGAATCTACATTCAACTTGTTATTATTATTATTGCCTTTTCAAGACAGATCGGAGTTGAACACAATTTGGAATCGAACAGCGTTTTCCATTTTTGAGAAATTAATTACCTGTCAACATATTAGCTATTCTTGTCACGTGTCAAGTTTTTCTTTTCCGTAAAGTCGTAAGCGGAAATTCGATTCAAACCATAGGTTTTAATAGTATTTTCTCAAAGGTACATTGCTTTTTTGAAAAAATGGTTAACGCCATTCGGTTACATATTTTCTGAGTGAGAATGTCTGTTAATCTTATGCATGTCCAAAAATGAATTATTTCTTAAATGTGTTCGGATGTAGCTCTTTTGGATTTGGGAAAAGCCTTAAGGAATACACAGAGAAACATATTCACAAATCTACTTTTTACTGATTGAATCTTCAATAATGATATTTATAACTCTCTTTTCTTTTCTTTTGTTCTAAACTACATTTATTATTTAATGAATCTCTATTTGAATATTGAAAGGTTTAAGAATCTAAATAATCAATAATACATTGTATATTTACCATTTTGTGAACAACACATCGTAATTTAAAAATACATTGTAAATTTATCTATTAAATATGTATGCAGTATTTTTTAAAGGAATCCTAATTGCATGTTAAATAAAATCTGAATTTTTCGCAGAAATTGAGTAGGGCCAGATTGAGTCGGACTGAACTTTTAATTTTTACACCGAGTGACGGCAAAATAACTTTTCTTCGGGAAAGGCGGGGCCCGGGCCTCCAAATTTCGGCCCGTGTAAACCTCTCACAGTATTCTAGAACCCTTCGAATAAAATACATTATATAAGGGTGATGACAAAAACACTTTGCACAAGATTAGGTATGGAGCAGTAGCCGGGATCAATATTAAAAACAATATTGCCCAATTAAAATGATGACTTTGCATTCACAGGCTGTTTACACTAAGTATGTATTACAGCCTTATTTTTTTAAAGAATAACACTCTCGAAAAATAAAGTATTGGATTACTTTTTCCCATTTCTTCCAATTATACCTCACCAGTGAACCCCAAAAATTAATCAAAGATACACTTTATAAAATTAAGTAATTATCCAAAATTTGAAGCTTATCAGATAATTCTGCTCAAAAAACCATTCATCTGATTTAAGGTGGGTAATCCCCTATTTCTCCCTTTATACTTAATCATTAAACCCTCAAAACAATTCAGGGATTCGCTTATAAAGAAGAAAAATATATCTATTCAAAATTTATGACGAACCGGATAAATCTGCATAAAACCCCATTTATCTAATTTCATGAAGGCAATAAAATGTCCAATACTCCATTATACTTAACCAAAAGAAAAAAAGCCAAATTAATTAATGAAGCGTCTGCTCAAATGAATTCATGTACAAACTTTTAAGCAAATTTGATAATTCTGTATAAGAACCAATTTATCAAATTTAAAGAAGGAAATAGATTGTAAGTTTCGCCCCCTTATATTTAACTGAAGAACCACCAAAATTAATCAGTGAAGCGCTTCATCAGAATGAACAAATCAAAAATTTGCAGCAAATCGGTTAATTCTGTATGAAAAACCCATTTACCAAAGTTAGGCGGGATCCCCCCGTTCTTCCCGTTTTTCTTATTAAATTAACCCCCAAAACTAATTACGGAAGCGCTCTACCAGAATGAATTTATTTCTAAAATTTGAATCAAATCAAAAAATTCTGCTTGAAAAAAGCATTTACATAAATTAGGGGGGTTACCCCTATTCTCCTCCTCCCTTTATACTTAAACAATGAACACCCACAACTAATCATGGGGGCGCCTCAAGAGAATACTCCTATATCTTAAATTTAAATAAAATATGCTAATAATGCATAGAAGCCTATGTATTTGAATTAAGCGAAGGGGCGAATCAGCCTCTCGTTCTCCCTCCCCCCCCCCAAATTCTTCTCCAATGACCTCTCAAAATTAATCAGAAAGCTCATCATAAGAATAAACCTATATTGAAAGTTTGATGCAAATCGAGTATTTCTATCAAAAATTTACGTACTTACGTACATACATAGATACACAAGCTACCGGTACATTAGTTCTCAGGCTTTGGTAGCCTGATAAGATAAAAACACATCAAATTACATTATTTCTATTAAGAGTAATCGCGTTGCGCACTCACGTACGTATATACGTACACACATGCGTATATACATGCGTACATACATGCATACAGAACCTTTGAGCCCATTCTTCCTATGGCTTTGATGCCCGTCAGCTAAAAACACGTAAAACTACGTACATTGGCCTAGGATAAACTATTTCAGCCTAGGACAAACAAGAATCTTGAGTTTGAGGCAGTCATTGAATTCAATAAATTCACGCCAAATTGAATTGTCCTAGGATAAACTAGTTCAGACCAATAAACAGCAGTCTAAACTAGTTTATCCTATAAGAGTTAGGCCAAACTAGTTTCGCCTAGGAAAATCTAGTTTGTCTTATGGGCCTTATTATATACTAGTTTGGCCTAGGAAAAACTAGTTTATCCGATGGGCGTTAGTATAAACCGGTTTGGCCTAGGAAAAACTAGTTTATCTGATGCGCGTTAGGATAGACCGGTTTGGCCTAGGAAAAACTAGTTTATCCGATGGGGGTTAGGATAGACCGGTTTGGCCTAGGAAAAACTAGTTTATCCGATGGGGGTTAGGATAGACCGGTTTGGCCTAAAATCGGGTTTGTCCTGTAACATATATATATAAATATACATACATATACAGGGTGTCCCAAAAATGACTGATGGATTTTAAAATTCAGTAACTTGCAAACGGAGACACCTATTTAAGAAAATTTTGCAGCAGGGTTATGTACAATGTCAGGAGTTTTTTTCACCGTAATTTTCTATTTTATTTCGCATATCAAACAATAGGTGGCGCTGACGGCGATTGAAGGCCAGGTGTACGCTTCACTCAGCTCCGATCTCCTGGCCTTCAATTGCCGTCAGCTCCATCTATTGTTTGATATGCGAACTAAAATAGAGAATTACGGTGAAAAAAAAACTCCTGACATTGTACATAACCCTGCTGCAAAAGTTTTTTAAATAGCTGTCTCCGTTTGCAAGTTATTGAATTTTAAAATCCATCAGCCATTTTTGGGACAGCCGGTATATATATATATATAACAGACTGTTTAACATTAAAGCACAATGAAAAAACTTTTATGTATTCAAAATTGATAAAAACCCAATTTCAAATAATTATAATTCATTAACTTGATCAAGCATAAGCATCTTACTTCATTAGTTATTCATTAAAATATTTTCTCTTTTCTTTTAATGAAATACCTAAAACATTTTATCATACTCTTTACTTCACAAAAATTGATAATTTATGTTTCATAAAGGAACTGATTAACGTAATCTTTGAAATTTTTTGCTATGACAGTTTCTTTACTTAACCATTAAAATATAGCTTATTTTAAACTTTTAATTAAAAAATCTAAAATTATTTTGAAACTGCAGTGAAACTTTTCAAAATTATGAAAATTACTTTGAAAAAAGAGTCATTATTGAATATAGGATGTCGTTGAAATATTTTTTTTTTTCTTCAAGCAGGCATTTGCGTTACAAAAAGTGTTTAGTTCCAAAATAATTCTTTGTAGAAAGATTAATTAGGGAAAAGTATTTTTAGATGGTTATGAAGACAAATATTATAAAATAATTACTATTATTATCTTCATGTTAAACTCGTCTTTCTATGGAATTATGTCAGTGATAATTATCATACACACTGTTAAGAATTTCTGCAAAACATAGAAAAAAATCGTGTCTTTCTTCAAATTAAAAAAAGTTTCGGGTTAAATGTATTTTATTGAGTTTCTCAGTGATCATTTTACAGATATTTCTCTCATCTTATATCTAATTCACTGTAGAGATTTTCATGTCTTTATTTAAAAATATTTTTATGTTTGTTGAAACTTTTAATTCAAAATACCTACTTTTAAAATTTTTTTGCAATTTAATTAGGTATGATAAAGAAAAAAAAGTTTATTTAAACTTATTTTTAAAATTTAGAATAATTTAGAAATGAAAACAATCATCTTCTCAGAATTAGTGGAGATTTTTGTCGACAATCCTAAGTATCAATAGATTTTTCCCGAATGAATCATTAAAGGCATATTTTGTACATAAGTGCTTCTATGGCTCAGTGCGTGGATGTTTTCACACTGTCAAGAGGTCTCGGGTTCAATCCCCTGGACAGCTAGAAGCGAGTTGTGTAGAAATTACGTAGTACTTCAATTCATATTTACTCTAGTAATCCAGTTTCTTTAAAAAGACCGAATGGTTAACTAATTTTGAAACCTAAGTTAAACTATTATCATTAAAAATAGATTTACAGTCTTTCTTGTGTTTACAGAGCCCCGCTAGGAACAAATTGTGTTAAAGTTTAATGATATAGCAGTTTAAAATTATTTGGAAAATTCAAATTTTTTGAAGCTCACTCAGAATTGAGTGATTTATTAATTTTAAAAACTAAATTAACTTATTATCGTTAAAAGTAAACTTACAATGACTTGTGTTTTTTAACAATGTTAATTTACAGCGTCTATTCTGCATTTACCATGCAACTTCTCTGTTATTTAACAGAATCTCGGTTTTTCTAATCTCTGTAATTTCACTTAAGATAATGGATTACCCGAAGATTCTATGTAATTTAACAGAAATAAAATTAACAGTGCGGAATGTTCCAAAATTAGCCCAGCATATTAAGAGAGGTGACAGAAGGTTTCAAAAGTCGCCACAGTTCATGGGGTCACAAATAACGTATTTATTCACAAATAGAGGATATTTGATCTTAACTAAACCTTCGGCAATAATTTTGAGAAAAATCAAAACATTAGAATGAAAACATATCGCGATATTTATAGTCGTTGGAAAAAAAAGTAAACACTCTCTACCAACTCTCAAAAGAATATCATATAAGAAATTTACTGGTACCGAACGTTTGGAAATAAAGTCTACTTTTAAATGATGTAAATTTACATAGGGGACCATCTACATAATAAAACGAATCCTAACTTTGTTTTTTTTCAATAGAAATATCCTAATCTGATATCATAAAGTAATTTTACATACTTCAATTAGCCTAAAAACAAATTTTCATGAAATTCGTACGAAAAGTTTATTGTTTAAATAATTGCTCGCCTAAAATATGCTCGCTTTAAAACAATTAATAATAAATTAATTGTTTTAAAGCGAGCATATTTTAGGACCTGTATCTAAATTGATGCTCACTACTCAATTGTTGAACGATACGGTCCCCTTCATGATCAAGGCATCTTACCGCAACTCAAGCAGTCATTGAATACTGCTAGATTTCAAGGTAGTATAAGATGTTTCAAAATATATAGTCATTTCTATCGTAGATGGGCCTTAAGCTATTATTTTGCCGTTTTTTAAGCATTATTTGTAAACTACTAGGGAAAAAAATTAAATTTTGGATTTGCATAAAACAGGATTAATAAATATAAATCCATATAATAAATATAAATACCAAAAAGTATAACATAAGTCTAAAAACATAAGTCAATTAAATATATCCTCAAAAATCAGGCTTGCAAATTTTGCAATTTTGCTTTTAGGTAGATTTCGTATAAAATACTACCTATTGCAATCGCCCCACTTTATCTATCTATATATATATATATATATCTCACTTTTTTATGGACACGATAAGTTCTATGATTCTTCACCAATCTCCACCAAATTGGTACATAAAATCAAAGGGGATAAAATCTCGGCTAAGTTCGTTAATGGGAAAAATCGGACCAAGGGGGTCGGAATAGGGGCGTTTTTGTGAAAACCGAAAAAACGCCATAACTTCTTTATTAAAGTAGATATCGAATCGATTTAAAGTTTATATTACTTCTTAAGAATGGGCCAAAAGTTTATGCATGACAGATTTTTGATAAATTTAGATGTGGGCTGAAGGGGCGAAAAAAACAGGAGTTTTGAGAGAAAAAAATTCATAACTTTGTCAATTTTTAAGATATCAAGTCCAACTAAATTTTTTGCAAATGTTCTTAAAATTATCTAAAACTTTTTCTTTACAAGTTTTTGATAGGATCAACTTTTACCCATGAAAAAAATTAATAACGAAAAGAAAAAGGGCGGTGAAAAAGGAGAAAAATCCATAACTCCGTCAATTTTTACGATATCAAATCTGATTAAATTTATTTTTCATCTTCTCAAAAATATCTACAACTTTTATATTGACAAGTTTTTCGTAGGACCAATTCGTATAGCAAAAAGAAATTAAACAAAAATAGGAGTTGGAGAAAAAACCTCAAATCCAAACTGCTTATATAATGACTCATTTTTAAATTCATTTTTGATTTTAAACGCATCCAAATGGTAGGTCCTCTTATTTAGAAACTGTATAAAGTGACGCACTGGTCAATTTTCTGATAAAAACAGAATATATTTCAAAAAAGGCTACCAAAAAGGGTATTGTGAACAGAATTTTCCAAAGTCATCGGGAATAAAAATTTAAGTTCAAATAAGAAATTGCGTTTTTTTCTGACTCGTTTTTAAATCCATTTTTGTTCTCAAACGCATCCAATTTACAGATCCTCTTATTTAGGAGCTATATAACGTGATGCGTTGGTCTGTTTTTTGATAAAGACGGAATATATTTCAAAAAAGACTACCAAGAAGGGTATTTTGAACAGAATTTTCCGAAATCATCCTGATTGAAAATTTAAGGAAGTGTTCAAATAAGAAATTGCGTTTTTTTCTGACTCGTTTTAATATCCATTTTTGTTCTCAAATGCATCCAATTTACAGATCCTCTTATTTAGGAACTATATAATGTGATGCATTGATCGGTTTTTTGATAAAGACAGAATATATTTCGAAAAAGGCTACCAAAAATGGTATTTTGAACAGAATTTCCCGAAGTCTTCGTGATTTGAAAATTTAAGGAAGTTTTCACATAGCAAATTGCGTTTTTATGACTCGTTTTAAAATCCATTTTCGCTCTCAAACGCATCCAATTTACAGATCCTCTTATTTAGGAACTATATACAGTGACGCATTGGCTAGATTTTTGATAAAGATAGAATATATTTTTTAAAATGCTGTCAAAGTGAGTATTTCGCACAAAATTTTCTGAAGCAATCATAATTAAAGAATTAAAGATGTATTCAAACAACAAATCGGTTATTTTATGACTCAGTTTTAAATTCAATTTTTTTCTCAAATGCATTCAACTGACAGTTTTTTGTTATTTAGGAGCTGTATAATGTACTGTTTTGGTCGATTTTTTAATAAATTCAGAATTTGTTTCAAAATATGTTGTCAAAATGGGCATTTGAGCTGAATTTTTTTTACGATGATTCTGATAAAACCAGTTTTTGCAGAAAAATGAAATTAAAAATTTTTCATAAAAGACCAAATGAAGTTATTAAACTGGGTTTATCTCTAACCATATATATATATATATACAGCTCATATTCAAAATATTAGAATAATTACCTTTTTTTTAGAAATTGAAAATATCGTTTGGTAATTTAATGTCTTTTAATGAAAATATGCAAACGATATTTTTATTAAGAACTTATTGTTGATTAAACTTACTTGTTATCTTAAATTTAATAAGATTAATTGCAAAAAAAAATTATTTTGAAAAGTCAAAATATTAGAATATTTATTCAAGTGGTTCAAAATATTAGAATATTTCACATTAATTCTCCTTTAATTATTACCAATTCTTAACTGGTGGCATCATTGATTAAATTCAGACTATTTTATTTAAAATCAGTAGTCTTTTTTGAGTTTGTTTCTTTTTCGTCTTAAAATGGGCCGTGTGAGTGATATTCCTGAATCTACTAAACTTCGTATGGTTGATTTGTATCGGCACGGTAAAAATCAATGTGTTATAGCGAATTATTTACATTGTTCGCAATCGAGCGTTAGTAAAATACTAACACAATATTCAAAAATTGGAAAGTTTCAAAATAATCGCCGAAATGGTGGCCGAAAACCAAAAACATCTGCTAGAGATGACAGGAAACTGAAGCGTATAGTTAAGAAAAACCGTTTTAAAAGTGTGCGATTCTTGCACCGAAAATGGAAAGAAGAAGGAGTTGAAGTTTCTACGTCGACAACATTAAGACGTCTCCATAAATTTAAATTTGAATCTCGTGTACCGAAAACAAAACCTCTCATGACTGCACGACAAAAGCATATAAGATTGAATTGGTGTAAATCAAGACGTTTATGGAGCAATGAAGATTGGAAAAATATATTATTTAGTGATGAAAGTATGTTTTGTGTTTCATATGGTAATCAAGGTATTCGAGTTTGGACAATGAAGCAAGAAGCATTTGATAAAGAATGCTTTAAACGTTCCGTAAAATTTGCTGCTAGTGTCATGGTTTGGGGTTGTATGAGTGCAGAAGGACCTGGAAAGTTATGCATCGTCTACGAAAAGGTTAATTCTCTGATATATCAAGAAATTTTAGAATATTACATGATTCCATCATCAGAAGATTTATTTGAATATGATTTCATCATTCAACAAGATTTAGCGTCCCCGCATACCTCGGTGTCAACTAAGAATTGGTTCCGCCAACGCAACATTAAGGTACTTCCTTGGCCACCAAATTCACCAGATCTTAATTTCATCGAAAACTTATGTTGTATAATGAAGAAAAAACTTCAAGAAAATCCTCCTTCAAGTAAAACTTAGTTAGTGGCACGTATAAAGTCTATTTGGGCTAATATTGATAGAAATGTTTGTAAACACCTTGTATATAGTATGCAAGATCGATTGTACGCTGTTATGAAAGCTAAAGGGGATGCTACAAAATATTAACTACCATTTACTTCATATTCATAAGGTAATATTGTTGCGTAAAATAAAATATTCTAATATTTTGAACCAATCTAAATTTTATTCTAATATTCTGGTGTGTTTAAGGAAGCTGTATACCTAATTTATTGTGCTGTATTTTATATTTTATAAATGTTAAAATCTTATCTAAACATTCCAGATTTAATTTATAAGAAATTTAATTGCATTTACTTAGTATAAAAAATAAATAAATGACAAATAATTTTTTCTTGTTATTTTTTCTCAATTATTCTAACATTTTGAATATAAGCTGTATATATATATATATATATATATATATATATTTTTTTTTAAATGAGCACTCTTCGAAATCTACCTCCGCCTATAGGCCTAGCTGACAGGGATTTTTTAAACTTTTACAGGCCAAAATCAGATCCAGCCATATTTTAAATTATTTTTTTGCACATTATGCCTTCTAATGCTTTAGTTAAGGGATATTACTTATTATTAAGGTGGAATTTATATATATATATATAACTCTCAGAATGTTCCCAACTGGGAACATTAATTACTTCCGGCGGTTATTTTTCAGTGGTCATTGGTCCTTTTTATGATTTTGTGCATATTTCCTCATATATGATAGGAATGTAACTTCTATTTCAAAACATTAATTTATCTAATTCGAAAAATCTATTTCAAAAAATCTTTTTTATAACTGATCATTTTCCTGTGGTCATTAGTCATTTTTATGATTTTCTGTACATTTCTTCATTAATGAAAAGAATGTAAGTTTTATTTAAAAAAAATCAAGTTATCTTTTTACCATTTCTGCTATTTTTTCCAAGTCAATTTTCATTAAATTTAACTTTTTAATAATTTTTTTAACTTATATTCCCAATTGGGAACATTGGCCTGTAAAAGGTTTAAAAAAGGCTGAAAATGAATTCAAAAATTTCGAATTGTTGAGCTTAATTTTTCTAATATCTCCTTAAGACCCCTGTCCCTGGCTGAGGAAACGCTCGCGAGCTAATGCTACGTCTATGGGGAAGCATTTTTCTAATAACTCTTTCGCATTTTGTTATTTTTGATTAATTTTTTTGGCATTGGATATCTGATGTGCATGCCGACAGCGCAACTTTTTACTTTTCGATTTTGAATGCAGATATTTTTTACAACGTTAGTTTCACTTTCAAAACCGGTTTCGAAACTAAAAGTGCTTTTTAAAAAATATATCTGCAACCAAAATCGAAAAAGTGAAAAAAGGTGCGCTGTCGGCATGTACCTCAGCTATCCAATGCCAAAAAAATTATTCAAAAATGTCTAAATTCGAAAGAGTTATTAGAAAAATGCTTCCCCATAGGAATAGCATTAGCTCGCGAGCGTTTCCTCGAGCGAGGACAGGAGCCTTAAGGGTGTATTCGAAAAAACGCTTTTCCATCTTCAACAGCTCGAAATTTTCCGATACAATTTCAGACACATTTTTAAAAGTAGAAACATGAAACTTGCTGAGGAGATTTTTGAAGAGACGTAGAAACTGCCGAGTGAAGTCATTTTACACTCTATTCATTAGAATTTGATTTATCAAAAATTCTCTTCTCAGTATGACACTTTTTTTAGTTCCCAAATCTCCCGCTTCGGAAAAATCTGTTCAAAATGCCGTTTTTGATTTCCTTTTTTGCAATATTTTCTGCATTTATCAAAGAATCGCCAATCACGGCACCTTATGTACTTTCTAAATATGACAATTTTCCGGTTTTATGCATATGAGGGCAAACACGAATTTAAAAATAAATCGGAAAATAAGCAGTTTGAATCGGATAAAACCAGTTTTTCACAGAAAAAAAATGAAATTAAAAACGCGTAAAAGGAGTGAGATAAAATTTTTGTAATGGATTTATCTTTAATCTTGATTTAATTTTTGCTGATTAATTTAGTACTTAACTTCGTAATCTACCTCCGTTTTCAGGCCGAGACCGCATGTTTTTTTTCTTAACAATTATTGTTATTAACAATTATTAATTTAACAGCAATTAATAACAATTAGCATTTTTTTTTTCACATTTTGGAAACTTGGTGCAAACATTGATAAATGCATAACGCTCATAGTAAATTATTAAAACCTAAACTAAACAAAATTATATTTATTTTTCTTGAAAGTAAAATAGTTCTTGCCACAAAATGCAATATTTACTTTAAAATAGTTTATTCGGATTTAAGTCTATTCCATAAAAATTACTAATGACTAAAAACTTTTTAAGTTATTGGATACTAACATAAATTGCTCATTATAGAACACATGTTTTAATAAATGCATTAAATTATGATTAGCAACTAAAACACAACTTAAAATTGCAATAATTTTTTGAATTGCTAGTTTATTGGAATTTTAAACGCTTTAATTTTCGTGTATTTTATTTTACTTAAACAACAAGCATTATTATCCTGGTTTAGAAATAATAATCAGTTTTATTTTTACCAGTATAACGACGAAATTTATTATTAATCTTATGCAAATGGAAGCTACACATTCTACATAAAACTTTTTAATATACTCTATTTATATTTCATTGCATAAATTATTTCATTTTGAAAGTATTAAATTAATAGTGGGAAATTAGTTTCATTATTAGTTTATTTAGCATTTAAAACGACAGAGATTTATCTAGTTACACATCATTATAATTAATTTTGCACATTTTAATATTTTAAATTATGTTAATTATTATTATATTTTTTTGGAATTTGTTATGTATCTTTATGTTTACATATATATGTATATAAAACCATTAATATTACAATATATGAACCATTGAATTTAATAACTTATAGCACATTAAACATGGAAGGAAAATATAAAAAAAATAATATGAATACAAATGGAATTTATAGAACCAAAGCAGAATCTTCAGGTCTCAAATACGTTGGAACTACAAATGAAGTGTATGGTTTCATCTTCGTATTTACTATGAAAAAGCAAAACAACACACACAAAAAGAAAACCAAATGAAGAAATACATAAAAAACAAGACACAACAAAACTACCAAATTGGACAGCTTAATGAAAGGACAAAAATAAAAATGATAATCGTCGATATGATAATAATATATAAATAAATGAATTAAAAACAGAGTAATGCGATAACAGAAAAATTAAACCATACACCCTATTAAGATTAAAAGAAAATCATTTAATTTGACTATTCTAAGTTAAACTCAATATCTTAATATAAGATGACTTAAGATTTAAAAATAGATAATTGATAGAACTACCATGTACACTTAGAAATAGTATTATAAGTCTCCAATTTATTAAAAGTTAGGTAGAATTTAATCATGTAAATTAATTAAATTATATTAATAGAATTTATTTATGTAACTATACAATTATACATTCATTAATGTCAATTAAACATCCATTATAATTTGTTTTTTGGTTTAACAAATGCATTTCCCACTCTCTTTTTTAATATAATTATTAATTAACCGATGCGTATTATCCAGACAACACCGTCCTGCTTCGTACTCTAACATCTACCCACCCAGCCATCCTATTATATACATTTATATATTTTTTACATTTTTTATTTTTTATTTTTTATTTTTTTCTATGTTTTAATAATTTTTTGTACTTTTTTACGTAATGTTTTAATTATTTTTGAGGTCATGTATTGACTAATTGTACATTAAAGAATATATGAATTTTTTAGGAAAACCATTATTTAGTGCATCATAAATTATCTTTTTAATATTTGCATTAACTAGATGAGAAGAACATAATCATTTTATTCTATTTATATGATTAAGGATTATAT
The DNA here is from genome assembly GCA_964019185.1 of Maratus speculifer. Classification (NCBI taxonomy): domain Eukaryota; kingdom Metazoa; phylum Arthropoda; class Arachnida; order Araneae; family Salticidae; genus Maratus; species Maratus speculifer. The sequence continues at coordinate 288,125,572 of OZ025298.1, read as the reverse complement.
TACGATACATGAAGATATGATTTAAAATTATTAGTAAATGTATTAACTTTAAAATTAAATTCACTCCGTTTGTCATATATATCAGTTATTAATTTGTTTTCTTTTAATATAATTTTAAGATCTAAAAAGTTAATAGTGTTGTTAGAAAGCAGGTTTTTTGTAATTTCTATATTAGCTGGACAATCTACTGGGAACTGAGATACACTGATATTATCAGTATCAATTAAAATTATATCATCAATATATGGATATAAATGTATTTTATTATTAAAATATTTACGTTCATAATGATATAAGTCTGATAATATACTATATACATAAAATACAGAAATTAATATCTCAAAAATAAATTGACGTACAGGTTTCAGACAAATTGTATTTAAAAGCACATTTTCCCCTATATGATAGTAAAAAAAATGGTAAATGCGCGATGTTTAGAAATCTAAAAAAAAAAAACTAGTTGGATGTGTCAATCCCAAAACTTTCTTCTATCTCATAAGTACATTTTAATATTAAAAAAAAGCGTGGTGAGCCCAAAGTTACTCACTATCGAATTTCCTCGAACATTTGACCTAGCCTAATGAGATTCTGGTATCCGAAAAGCCTAAAACGCAAAATTTAATTAATATTCTGAGAAAATGAGCTTAGTAGTGCCTCATGTTGGGTAATTTATACTAAAACCTGTACATTCTGTGCATCTATTTACGTCAAGACCTAACAGAATCTGAAATTTGATGGAATTTCGTCCATTAGTTCTTGAGATATAGTTGTAACAAAAAAATTTGCAAAACGTAGCACAGCAACACCATATCTTGGACAATGTATGGCAAAACGTAAAAAAGCGTCTAATTATGTTATGGTGTAAAAGAATCTGAAGTTTGATGAAATTCTGTGCATTAGTTCTTGAGCTATAGCTAGTTTAAAAAAAAGTGTAAAATATAGCACAGCAGCACCATTAGTTGAAGGATTTATAACAAAACGCAATCATCGTCTAATTATGTTATATGTCATTTTGTAACAAAATCTGAAGTTTGATGAAATTCTGTGCGTTGGTTGTTGAGATATAGCTATAGGAAAAATCGTGCAAAATGCAGCATAGCTGCACCACATGTTGCAAGGTTAATACCAAAATGTAATCAGCGTCTAATTATGTTATATATTCTAGTGTAACAGAATCTAAAATTTGATGAAGTTCTCTGCATTAGTTCTTGAGATATAGCTATCGCAAAAATAGTGCAAAATGTAGCATAGCAGCGCCACCTATAGGGCAGTTCACACCAAAACCTTATCAACGACTATGTATCTCAAGGTATCGCGGAATCTGAAGTTTGGTGAAATTCTGTGTATTAGTTCTTGAGATATAGCTATAATGAAAATCATGAAAAACGTGGCATAGCAGCGCCACCTGCGGGCCAATTTACACCAAAACTTAATCAGCGTCTATGTATATCAAGGGGTCACAGAATCTGAAGTTTGGTGAAATTCTGTGCATTAGTTCTTGAGATATAGCAATCCTGAAAATCTTGAAAAACGTAGTATAGCAGCGCCACCTGCAGGCCAATTTTCACCAAAAACCAATAGGCACTAATTCATATCAAGGTCTAACTGAATATGAAATTTTATTAAATTTCGAGCATTAGTTCTTGAGATAGAGCGCCCACAAATTTTTTGTCACATACAGATAGACACACAGACAGACAGACAGACAGACAGACAGACAGACAGACAGACGGACAGACTCACAGACAGACATTTTCTAAAAATAGTCGAAACGTGTTCAGGACCTTCTAAAACGTATAAATCCGTCGAAAACCGGAAGTCGAAAATTTTCATGAATCCAATACTTTCTTCTTGTAAAGATAGAAGAAAGTAAAAATGCATTACCGGAAATTGTAAAACCGAATTTTCATTTTAAATTTGAAAGCGTTGTTATTCGCACAGATATATTTGCCTGTTATAATATTGTTGTATTTTATCCGATGCCCATATTTTGAACAGACAGCAAACACTATGTGACAATAAATAAATAAATAAAAGTTTTCGAACCGTTTTTTAAAACAGCACAAAATAATGCGCGAATTGACAACAGTACAGTGCACAAAAGGGAAAAAATGCTTTCATGAAAGAAATCCAAGGATTTACATTAAATTTAAATATCTGCTTCCAGAAATAATAAAAATGTGTTTGCAGAAACTACAGGGGTTGGACAAAAATATGGAAACACCTTTTGAAATGCATGTTTGAAAAGAAAGATTGATTATAACGAACTATATTGATGGCACTGGAGTTTTTGCCTACTGACGCCACCTATACAACTTCGTAAAATCGCTGCACCGTTCAGTCGTTGTTGGAGCACTGTTATGTGAGATTATCATTGCATTATGTCAGAGTTAACAGACTTCGAACGTGGACAAATTGTTGGCACGCGTATGGTGGGTGCTTCCGTAAGCAAGGTAGCCAAAGTTTTTAGTGTTTCAAGAGGTACTGTGTCGAAGATTTATTCCACATATTTACAATGCGGAAAAAACATCATCCGCTAAATCACAGCGCGGACGAAAGTGTGTGCTGAGATCGTGACAGACGATCATTAAGGAGGATTATCGCGAAAAATAAGCACACCACAGCTGCAAAAGTTACTGCTGAAATGAATGTCGTGTTACCAAATCCTGTGAGTACCAAAACAATTAGAAGGGAGCTTCATAAATAGGGAATTGCTGTCCGTGTTGCAATTGAAAAGCCATCCATCAGTAATGCTAATGCCTGTAACAGGAAAAAGTGCTGTTTAAGTCATAAAGCCTGGACTATAGAGCAGTGGAAGAGCGTAATGCGGTCTGATGAATCTTCTTTCACATTGTTCCCCACTTCTGGCCGTGTTTACGTCTGGAGAACGCCATCTCAGGCCTATAAAACAGACTGCTTGTTGCAAAGAGTGAAACATGGCGGGTGTTCCGTGATCGTTTGGGCAGCCATACCGTGGTTCTCTTCTGGCCCCATAATAACTCTGTAAGGGCGTATTACTGTTCTGACTTATGTGAACATTTTGGCCGATGAGGACCATCCAATGGTACAAGCTTTGTTCCCCAATGATGATTTTATCTTCCAAGACGACAACGTCCCCGTTCACACAGCTCACATTGTCCAAGACTGGTTTTCTGAGCACGAGGATGAATTTTTGCATCTCCCCAGGCCACCACAGTCATCAGACTTGAATATTATCGAACCTTTGTGGTCTACACTGGAGCGGAAAGTGCGTTCTTTCTATCCACCGCCAACATCGTTATCTGAACTTGCCATCGTTTTGCAGGAAATATGGTACAATATTCCCTTGGCAAACATACAGAAACTGTATTTATCCATTCCGAAAAGATTGCAAGCTGTTTTGAATAACAACGGGTACCGTACACCATACTATTAAAGGAAACGTGTCTTTTTTAAGGTGTTTCCATATTTTTGTCCAACCCCTGTATATTAAAAATTGAAAATTCAGTTTAACAATATGTACTGCGTTACGTTGAAAAAGCGGTGGTCGCATTTGAATAAATATGTAAAAAAAGAAAAATAATTTGCTTAAAGAATTTACACACGAGATAAATTTTCGATACTTTGAAGCGCTCTCCGTTTCCGCTACTTTTCTAAATTAAATTCAACATTCAATCTCGTTTGCATACATTTATTATTAAAGAACTATTTGAAATACATTTTTCAATTTTAAAAGTTTGTTAAAATTTCTCTCTTTCAGTACAAAAGGCAGAATGTTAAATATGCACATTTATATATTTATTTACTTGAAGAATATGTCGGAAATTGCACATGTAGCGTGGCAAAAGAGGTGCGATTGTATTGTAACTAGCTTTATAAATATTCAGGTTTTGTTGAAATAGCTGTTGCATTCCTACGCAAAAAATGCATTATTACAAAATTTATTACGATTTTTATCGATTAAAATTCGTAATATGGAAATAATAGGATTCCATATTTAATAGGACGTATTCACCATGGGAATTAAAAATCATTACCTATTACGGGACATCATTGAATTTATTACCAATGATAAGATTTTATAAATTATCGCCATGGTGAACTAGAAACATTACCTATCATGGGATATCAATCAATTAATTGTCACTGGTTTACAAATTTAAGCATTTTTGTGCTCTTTTGATGAAACACTTATTTTTTATTTCACTAACTCTTACTAGTAAAAGGCGGTATTTCAAAAGAAAAAAAAAATCTATCATGTCACAGTTTTCACTTTCTTCTATACAGGATATCCACTCTCAATGGTGTCGAATGGCTATTTCCTAACCATTAGTTTCAGTCATATATTATCAATAACAAAAATGTTTTACATGTGCTAAAGAAATATTTTACAAGCGATTTGAGTCAATAAAAACGTTTATTAAAAAGTTGCGAAATTTAAATTTTTATTATTTTTTTTAATAAATTTCGTATATTCTTTAAAGTGTTATTTTTTTAATCAACACTTGTAAAATGTAATTCATATATTCTTTGTCAATGTAATGTCTAACAATTCTGTCAATTTGTAAATTTAAAGAAACACCATTTTTATATTGCCTCAATAAGAGAAATAGGTACAATGATAAAACTGCTGTATTTTCAAGCTAACAAACACAATTATATAAAAAAGTCACATAAGAATCAAATTGCCTCTTTTTTTTTGCATATTGAAAATTTTTAATTTTTAATGCGTATATACTTCGCTTTTAATTATTTTGAGTTCACCTTTATTTTCTTTGTACACTTATTTTTATTTTTATTACATCCAGAGACCGTCACAAAACATTTTGGAATATTTGCTAAACATAATGTATCATTATTTTAAAAATTTCTTTAAATGGTGAGAAAAGTTCAATAATGATTCAAAAATGATTCAAAAAATCAATATAGCTAAATAAAAAAATATTTTTATTCTAATTAATGTACGATTTAAAATTTTTAAGTAAAGATTATTCGAATGTAAGAAGATGAAAATACCATTAAATTTGATTTCATGCGTAAAATAATGCTGCGATTGACTCAAGGTGAAATCATTTTAGCTGATTTTTAATCGGTAATTTGAAACATAAGTTCCTCAATGGGTAATTTCTTCATAAATCAGTTTCAACTGGCGTCACACCAGAATTGTTTTTGTTCGCCCCTCAAATTTAGCTAATTGTTGATTATGATAGTTGCATAAAACTTGGTCCGTTGATGATCACGTGGTTGAAACTGATTTATGCAGCACAATTTTTTAATACTTTGATCAGTCGAAGTTTATGGATTTAGAAGTTTGGTAACATTAAAAGAATATTTGTTTTAAGAGAGTAAGTACTAATGAATGTAGGAGTTCTATTTTAAAATAAATTCTTTTGTCGAAATTTAACCTGTTTTATTTTGTTATTAATTTAAACATTAGCTCTATTGTTGTACATTATGCATATTAACCGTATCAAAATTGTTATGGCGTTGTCACCAATTGTGATCTGACGTATAAATTGACTTTCAGAAGTTTTACTTTCTATACACGTAACACCTCCCCCCCCCCTTATTTTATGCGAACTTTCATTTTTTAACCATTTTTCAAATCGAATTTTTTTTTTCGCTGTTTCCATTTGTATTTGTAATCATGCAATTTTTGATATTCATGATTCTGTAATTCCTTCAAATTCAAATTCAAAGTTATATTTTAATTGGAAATGAGACGCTTCATCCGACGCAGTAAACTATTAATTAATATGATTTTTATTTTTAGAGTTCTAAGGATGTTTCTTTTACGCAATTCGTTATTACTTGATTTTCCATTTGACCATAAAAATGTCGCCGTTTGTCACCAACTTAGCGATGTATCGCCGTATTAGCGATTACTCATATTGAGTTTCACATTAAGAGAAATTAACGGAAATGAAATGCGGAAAATACGATTTCGAGTATTAGGCGCGTGGCTACGGCTGTTATGAAGAAAAATAAAATGTTATATATGTATTAATTACATTTGTATATTTTTATGGATGTATATTTGTATTGAGATTTTGTATAATTGGAAATTTCCTTATGGGATTCGTAGACAACTTCGTAATTTAGTGAGCGTTGTTTAATATCCGTATATAACCATTTGGTAGCGGTTCCAATTACAGTAGATTACTCTGTTTTCTTTGATTTACCGTAAATGGATGTGTTGCAACTGAAATGGAAATCAATATCTGGAAATTTATGAGATAAGAATTTTTTGTTATGATGTACTCTTGAAAACGGAAATACGAAGATTACAAAATAAAAAATTCCTATACGGGGCGGAAAAGGTAGTTTCCATATTTCTTGATTTTAAGATTTTAACTAATTTTACAGGAAAACACGAAGCTAAAATACAATGAACCCCATTAGAGAAGAATCATCAGTAGTGAATTTCAATGGAGATTTCGACAAATTAGTCAGCTATATCCATGTTGGTTTCACTTATGGCGACTAATTTTTAGTTGCCAAATTTAGCGCTGTTTTGCGAAATATCTCCAAGCTTGGCGAGTAGTTTGACGTTAATGTAAATATTTATATAGTTTTATGCATATAATTGGTAAAATTTTACAACAATAAAAGATAATTCGTGATAAATAAGCTTCACTAATCACCACAAATCAATCCTTGAACTTTATTTAATCTCTTGCGTAAACTTAATGCATATTTTAAGAAATGTACATTTGTGTAACGTTTTAGATATGCTGATTAAAGAAAAGCAATCGAGATAAAAAGAATTATTCAGCTTAATTCTGTGTTGAAAAGTCACATAACAACAACCCAGGTGCCTTCCAAGTATTTGCAAAATAACGATACTGCAACAACTCAGTTGAATAAAGGTATCAAGTTTTATGGAGGAGTATAGAAGACTACCTATGTGTGTGTATGTTACATACGTGTTACAAAATTTTCAGTGATATCATACTGAATATATCTGAGGTCGGTTAGACATCAAATCTTTGAAAATATTTTGATGTTTCTTGTCGCTTACTCGATGGGTTCGGTTATAATTTTTGGATTGTCTCAAAGATCTGAGCTTAATTAAAGAATTAAAAATAACACATCCGGTGATTAGTCTTTATCTTTACCGTACACTCTTTTACCCAGTTGTTTCTCTTTACTTTTAACATTTCTGGATTATTGAACTATTCTTATGTACAACACATTACGCTGCTTGAAAATTTTGGTAATTCTGATATGAGATTTACACATGACTATCAGAAGATACTTCAGTTATGTTCTGATGTATTTCGCCCCTGCAAGCAAAAGTTACAATATTACCTAAATCAACTTTTAGTATTGGAAAAGCAACAGTGGAAAAAAATACGATAATCATCGAAATTATTAAAACAATTATAGAGCAATTAGGATCAGAAACTATCATTCATTTGATACTAACAAATACTGCTACATTTAATGTCAAAGGCAAGACAGTTCACTTTGTTCTTAAAGAGTTAACATGTTTTAAAAAGATCCTGCTTAAAAAAGTCAGAAAGCTAGAAATGTACAGCTCAGCATAGATCCAGTGTTATTTTTTATTATTGACAAATTTTCAATGATCAGATCCCAGCAAATGCAGAGCTATCGGTAAGAAATCGGACGATAGCCGCTTGCCAATGCCAGCGGTATTGGACCGATGCTACTTGCCGCTACCGGTTCCGTATCTTTTTTGATACGTCGCGCGAATGCCGCCCGATTCATGAGGCACGCAGCCGGTCCGGTATCGGCAAAAAACTATGCCGATAGCTAACCACACGAATACCAGCTGAATCCCGGCACAAGCAAAAAAATTTATCTGGTGGCGCCATCTGTTAAGCACTCTAGCAAGTGTTTTGAGAGCCAATGAACATACTTCAGTGCGGGAACAGGCGGGATTTGATCTCGCAATCCCCAGCTCATAAGGTGAACGCCTTAACCACTAGACAAGTCAGACCTGGTTAGGGGAGGTTTATGCAAGGTAATAAGGGTGTGGCTTTTCAGTAAGTGCTATGTGAATGGCAAATGTCGTTGACGTAAATGACAGATTGGAAAATTGTAGTATTAAAGTGTTTTTATTTTATTTATGTATTCATTTATTTGTAATTGTCTTATGCGCCTAATTTTTAAAATTAATTTAATATTTAAATTAATGAATTAGCAAATTAATTAAAGTAAACGAATTGTTTTTCTTATAAACTTTAGAATCATTAAGTAGTATATTTAAAATAAAAAAAAATTATTTTTTTTTCAGAAGTATTGTTAAATAAATAATATTTTTTATTAAAAACTGTAACTTAATTACATGCTGCGTTAATTCCTAAAGTATATATTTTTAACATAGAAAAAGTTATTTTAAATAATAATAAATTGGTAATAATTAACTTTTAAGTAGAATAAAAAATTATGTTATGCCATTTGATGATTTTAATTAGTATTTATGTTTTACGACTATGTTGGAATGTTATTTTGTTGATTATGTATATTTATTAAGTAAAAAATAAAATAGAAATAACATATATAAATATATATATATATATATATATATTGTCTTTTTATACACATTTTTCTTTAAATAAGAGATATTTCATATTCCTTTTTATAAATTTAAAAATGCATAAATATTGGATATAATAAATGAATTTTAATGGTTTTTCTGTTAATGCAATTTTTTTTAGAATTATAACGTAATTAAATGTAATAATAAAGTAAATAATAAAATAATAATAAAAAAGAAATATATATTTGTAACGTAAAATAACTAATTTAATAAAAAAAATTAAGTTGGTAATTAATCACTCTAATTATTCACTTTAAGACATTTCATAATTTAATACAGAATATTTTTTATGCAGCAATATTAATTCTGAACAATTGTTGCAATAATAATTTTTAAATCTTAAAATAAAATAGTAATATTAATTTATTTTTCGTTTGTGACAAAATATTTTAGAAAAAAAAAACTGATTTTTTTTTATGTTAAAAAAATGGATAGATTTCTTTTATATGTTTTACCTTCTAAAATAATTTCAAGCACTTTCTAGTAATCAATATTAAAATAAAAAGTGAAACTAAGCTATTGCTTTTAAAATGAATAGATAAATAGAAAATAAATTCAATTATAATACAAAGATTTTTTCTGTTTTCCATGATTCATTTCCTAATAGTAAATAACAATTTAAAGGAAATAATTTAAAAATTCTTTTGTGAAAAAAATAATTGTAAGTCATTTTAAAAATTAATTCAAAAATAACAATTTTAAATAAATAAATAAAGGTTATTTTTGACATATTTTCCATTTATCATTGTCAGAATTTTTAATGAAATACATGAAATATACATTTCTTATCAAAACTCAAATTCGAATAAAATTGAGAAAATGAAAAAGAATCGGTTAAGACTAAATATTCTGAATTCGGACCGATGTTGGCAAATCTGATCGGTCCACTATCAGAACTCAGATATCGGTCCTGCATCACTTGCAGGTATAAGTCGCTTGCCGATATACAACCAAATTTGGACCGATTACCGTAACCGACTGTCAAAATAGCATATTTTTAAGTTTCAGGTGCCAACTTGCTACCGACACTTAACGGACACTGACGGCTCCGGCCCGATCATATGCCGAAAGTTATGTGCTTGCTGGGATGTGTTTCTTATACCTGATCTTTAATAAAGGTATCACGAAGGTAAAACAGATAGAACAAAGACTTTTACAGGGTTGTGTGTTTAAATCCCTGGAAATATTAGGTAGTTACACAAGGTAAAATGCATACGTCTAGAGATATTCCTCCCCCGTATATTCTATAAAAGACATTTCGGCTCTTCGCGGACAAAAAAAAGCTTAGGTGTTTTAAAAAATATTTTACATTAACAAATTTACTGAGATAAAACGACGATTAGCAAATACAGTTTCGAAAGACTTTTAACTCACTTTGCGTGAGTGAAATTCTAAACACCTCTGATCAATTATGCAACGACGCAAATATAAACACACAAGCTAAAGAACATAATGAAGAAAAACTTCTTAAATCAAAGTAGCCAATGACAAGAATTTTAGCAGATCACAATTATTAAAAAACAAGATGGAGTGACTATGACCATGCGTCGGAATTTCATTTTGGACATTAACTCAGCTGCTGAATTCAAAGTACTATTAAATGTCAATATCTGGGTTCAGTGAAGATTGGAAAAAGTTGCACGATAAAAACTTTTGTCTGTGGCTCGAGATTTGAACCTTGAGGCTTACCATAGTCTATAATGACTCATTTTGATGATTGTTATGGGTCATTTCTAACTAGAAGGTTTTTACTTATCAAGCGTATTTGTAAATATTCGAAAAAAGGAAATGCTTTGTGCTCACGAAGTCAGTTGCCTATAATTGCTGCATGTCCTGCCACCATACACAAATCCCAGAGTTAACTTTATCAAAAATGCTGCACCCATTTGTCTAAAAGTGTTATCACATAAAACAACTTATGTAACTTTTATTATAGTTTGTAGTTTACAGAAAATGCTAAGTAAAGCGCTTTTCGTTAAGGATAAGAACAAATTAGAAAGATGGAAGAACTTGCTGACAGATTAGCGTTTGAGCATTAGATGAAGCAACTGACTACTGATTTAAATACTTTAAAATGAAGATTTGACAGTAGATGTTTCAAACTTACTTTTATACTATTGAAAAGTAATCATAAAAATAAACGATTTCTTCAAATATTATCTTTTATGTGTATGGTTCTCCATGCTCCGACATTTCGGCCTGACGGATATTAGTGTAAAATGTATGAAAAAAAGCATGATTCGCTTTCAGTCTTAATTATACGCACAGAGTATTCATATCTAATACCAGTATCTAATAAGTAACAACTTATGTCAGCGTCTAATTGAATCTAAAATGTTATAAAAGTCCACACATTAGTTAAACAGAATACGAATATTACGAAAATAGTGTGAATACAGAAAAATTCAGCATAGCAGTGCCACCTATTCAGCAATTTACTCCAAAATTAAATCACTAACAATTTATGTAAACGCCTAACTGAATCTAATGTTTGATAAAAGTCCATGCTCTAGTTTTCGAGATATAGCAGTTTTCAAAATCATTAAAATTGCGGTATAGAAACGTAAATGCATGGCAGTTTACACTACAAAATAATCAGACATATCAAGGTCTACAAAGTTTTATTAAATGTCTTGCATTTGTTTTTGACATAAAGCTCTTATAAGGTTTTTGTCACGTACATAGAGACAGACTCACAGGCAGATATTTTCTAAAATCAGCCAAATTGAAATCAAAACATTCTAAAACTTATAAATTCGTCCAAAATAGGAATTCGAATATTTTTCAGCATCCAAAATAACCTTCTTGTATGCATAAGAAGACAAACTTATTCTTTGATCTTATTGTAAATTTGAATACAGAAAATTCAAAAGAACTGCAGCATATTACAAATTTATAATAGTTATTAGGTGCGTTCGTAATTATATAAATACGTATTTATCATTCAATCCATCCGTATGTCTGTCTGTCCGTCTGTCCATCCGTCTGTTCGCATATTACAGAGCAAAAACTGCACAACTGAAACGTTAGAAATTTAAATTATATAATTATTACATAAGTTTGTCAAGTCATTTAAAATTTTATTAAAATAGGAGGTTTAGTTCAATTACAGGAGCAATCAAAAATATTCCGCTACATTACGGTCAATGGGAAAAATGTTTCAAGTGCATTTTATTTGTGTTACACTCTTTCGAACATAATAAAATTGATATGCATCTATGACGTGTATGCCATAATATACATTCTGTACAATCTGTGGTGCAAATAATATTTGTTATTCATTTACCAGGCCACACAAAAGTATTAAATTACATAATTATACATGGAGAACATTCTTTTGCGCGCGTTTCAATTGTATTGAATTTTTTAACATTTTCTGAAATTGAGATACGTTGCTGACGATTACTACAAGTTATTCCCTATATAATAGAAAACCGATAGTATTTACAGCGAAACATAAAAGATTTCGGCTACTATACCATATCTGAAAATCTCTATAATATTACACCAAGATCTGAGTATTTTTAAGTGCGTTCGTAATTATATAAATACGCACCTACACTCTCAGTCTGTTTATCCGTCCGCCTGTCTGTACGCATATAACAGAGCAAAAACAACGTAACTAAATCGTTTGATATTTAAATTATATAATTGTAGCATAATTTTGTCGATTCATTTAAAATTTTATGAAAATCGGATGCATAGTTCAATTACAGGGACAATCTAAACTATTCCAATGCATTACGTTCATTGATAAAAAAAGTTTCAAGTGCATTTTAATGGTGTTTCACTCTTTCGCACATAGTAAAATTCATATGCATCTATGAAGTGCATACTATAATATACATTCTGTGCTATCTGTGGTGCAAAGAATATTTGTTATCGATTTACAGGACCACAGAAAAATAATCACTACATAATTACATAGGGAGAAAATTGTTTTATACACGTTTTAATTGTATTAAACAATTTAATGTTTTATGGAATTGATGTATATTGCTCAGGTTTAATGCAAGTTACTACCTGCATAATAGAAAGTATATAATATCTACACTAAGCGACAAAAGATTCCGACCACTATACTGCATCCGAAGTACTGTATACTATGATAGCAAAAACTGAATATTTCAAAGCTTCGTTATAGTACGAACGCACCGCATTTGCTACGCTTCACGTGCAAATTACTTGTTATGTTATTAATGTCTATGTCATATAGTAACTAAATTTATGGTGCAAAAGAAAGACAGCAGATTACTTAAAGGATACTTTAAATATTACTTATTAGTTTAATGTATTACTAAAATTAGGAAGATGTTGCGAAAATCTATGGTTACAATTCAACAAATTTAGCAACGTTGCATTGTAATAAAATTAATCCTGAGTACATGAAGTAATGTTTTACTAGACGTGATTAATGGGACATTAAGTTTGTTTTAAGCTTAGAATATCTTTCGTAATTTCACGTTTATGCAACATTCTATATTTCATCACTCAATTAAACAGTTATATGAAATTAATAAATTAATAGTTAAAATGTAAATTCATAATTGATATCTTATACTATGAGTTAATTTTGTGCATATATAAAGAGATATTAAGAGCGACTGAGAGAAAATTTACCTAGGAATAAGAAAAAACTTAAGAACAAAAATGGAAAGTAATGAAGGAAGCAAGAATTATGAAACTATTTCGATCAAAAACCGAATGTTATTAGAATTTTTTTTTTAATTTATTGCAATGAAATGGATCATACTCCACCCTGTAACCATACTCGTTTGTATGCATTAGTAAATGAACTACAAAAAGCTGGTTGATTTATATAGAGTAGAACTTCGATATCTCGAATCTGTTGGGAACTTAAAAAAATTCAAGATATAGAGGTTTCGAGTTATCAAAGTTTTGGAAAAATTTTAAAAATCTAATCTCACCAACTGAATTTTGCTATAAAAAATTAGATTCATCAAAAAGTACATGTAATCTACTAATAATTAACAAATTACGCTTCTCAAATTTAATATTTTCAAAATTAAGTTACCGTCATATTTGTTTTGATTAAAAACTATCCAATTCGTGATCAAGAAATGCATGCAATTGTTTAGGAAGAAAAAACCCTTAATTGAAGTCTGCTGTTTCGCAGAAGCTTTTTGTATTTTAACAGTTCCTTCTAACATAGAATTTTTTGGAGTTGGAAGATTAGACAAGGGCTTTACAACTATTTATATGAAGAGAAGAATGCGTATTTTTCTTTTACCAATTTTTCTAAAGATTCTTATCAGCCAAACAACAAAAATTGCATTTGTCATCCAAGACTTTATATTTGACTTGTATAGGGTTAGAAATGACTTAATTTTAGCAAAGCACATAGGCTTTTTAGATCGCCCTATTTTAAGAGAAGGAACCTTTACTTAACCATTTTGATTTGCTGTCAAGAGTACACTTACACGATATTCATTCTATTTGCCACATCAGTTTTCTTTATTTTTAAATGCAGGAATTATGTAAGGAAAACACCGGCAGAATAATCAATTCTATCTGTATCTGCGTTAAACACATTTGCTTTATAATCCTTTAAAAGAGAAAGAAATTTGAAAGCTACTTTTCTCAAGTAGCTGCATCAGCCGATGTTTTTTCACCTCAAAGTTTCTAAAAATCGCCGTTCTGTCTTTTATTTTCGCTTCAAAAGAACTCCATTCTTCTTTTTTAAGTTCTTTATATCAACAAAAAGATAAAAGTATGTGAAACCAGCACCGAGTTCAGACAATTAACAATAGCCAAAAGTAAAAAGTGAAACTAATTTTTTGAAAATTATTTCACCATATCGAGGGTTTTGGAAAATTTATTTCGAGATAACTATAGAAAGTACATAAGAATTTTGATGGAAATGCTGGGGAAATTTCTTTTTTCGACGTATAAAGGGTTTCAAGATAAGGGGGTTTGAGATATCGAGGTTCGACTGTACTTGAGAATGCATGTTTTGGTGCATGTCAGACATGATATCTCTTTCATTATGTTTCATGTATTGTAAATTAGTAAAACGGCACCAAAAGCTATTTTTACTTTCTTCTATCTTTACAAGAAAAAAATATTGGATTCGAAAAAAATTTCGAAATCCGGTTTACACGTTTTAGGAGTCAGAAAACCCGAAAATCATGTTTTTACATAATGCCTGTCTGTCTGTGAGAAACATTTTGAAGGGTCTCTATCTCAAGAACTAATGCGCAAAATTTAACAAAACTTTAGATCTGTTAGACCTTGATAAATCCGATTTGGTTTCTTTTTGGTGTAAATCGCTCAACAAGTGGCGCAGCAATGCAACACTATTCACAATTTCCAGAATAGCCATACCTCAATAACAAGTACATGGAATTCCATGAAACTTAATGTTTAGTTAGTAACTTGATATTACATGCTGCTTATTACGTTTTGGAGCAAATTGTTCAACAGGTGGCGTTGCCATGGTGTATTAATCCCGATTATTACAATAGCTCTATCACAATAACTAATGTACGAAAATTTTTAAAACTTCAGATTCAGTTAGTCCCTGTTATATATTAGTATTGTTTAGTTTTCTTACGTAAATAGATGGCGCTGCAATGCTGCATTTTTCCGATTTAGCAATAAATATATCTCAAGAACTAATGCATGGATTTTTATCAAACTTCAGATTCAGTTAGTACCTGATAAAAAAATGATCCTGATTAGTATTTCTTGTACATCACTCAGCATGTGGTGCAGTTATGCAGATTTTTTAAAAGATTTTGTAATAGCTTAATCTCAAAAATTAATGCACGGATTTTCATCAAACTTCAGATTCAGTTATAAGTTAACATAATCTGTTGCTCCCTAGCTTTTTGTTTAAACCACCTAACCGGTGTTGCTATGCGGCATTTTTCTGGAAGCATTAACATGCATAAGATTGAAGAAAATTTTGGGATTGCCACATTTGACTAATTCTCTATGGGAAATGAAATTCTGTGAGAATCTTTCTAAACTGACATATCTAGCTTCATTTTCATTGTCAATAGGTCCATTCTATGGCTATAAAAGAGGAAAATTACTATCCAATCTGAGAATATATATGAGTGTTAGAACACGGGCAGATACATAGCCAAACCGAATTCATGGACATCTTTCAACTTTGTTTGTTTGTCTTAAAATTATACCTATGAATAGCTGACTGAAAATAAAATTTATTCATATATTTGGTAAAATGTCTTCCCTGTTCAGACTAGTAAATATTCATTTCAGGATTTTCAGATATAATTAAGAGTACACTATTTAGCATTAATATTCTACCTAAGAAATATCTAGAGTTAAAGATTTTAAATAAATGTGATCAGAAATGTTTCAATAAAGATATGATTACTATTGTTATCAGTATAAATTCCCACCTTAGGACGGTGGGTAGATGGTGGCTAGCTAAAGTTTTGCATATGATGGAACATTCGTATTGCGGACTCAAGTTTTCTAATCTCAGAATCTGCAAAATCCGAAAATTCAATTTTTTAGACGCAAACGTAAAATTAATATTTTTTTTAATCAGAGAAAATACTCGTTTTCTTTTTACAATGACTCCTTTTTAGGTGCGTTCGTAATTATGTAAATACGAAGCACCTATAGTTGTCGTTCAGTTCATCCGTCTGTCCGTCTGCTCGTCCGTCCGTCCGTTCGCATATAACAACGCAAGAACTACCCAACCGAATCGTTTGAAATTTAAAATGTATAATTATTATAATTTTGTCGAGTCATTTTAAATTTTATGAAAATCGGATGCATAGATCTATTAAAGGGACAATCATAAGTATTCCATTACATATTATGGTCATTGGGGAAAAAAGTTTCAAATGCATATTAATGGTGTTACACTCATTTGAACATATTAAAATTAATATGCATCTATAAAGCACGTATTATAATATACAGTTTGCATAATCTGTGGTGCAAAGAACATTTGTTATTGATTTACACAATACCACCACACAAAAGATAGCCACACAAAAGCATTCCATTGCATAATGGTATAGGGAGAATATTGTTTGGTACACATTTTAATTGTAATTAACTATTTACAATTTTATGACTTTTATATATGAGAGTGATATTTTTAAAACTTCGCTATCGTACGAACGCGCTTCATATGCTACACTTCATGGGCAATTTAAAACTTGTTACTCAGTGAAACATTAAAAAATTCAAATATTATCTTCTTAAACTGAGGGTCAACGGAAAGAAAATGCACTCTTAAAATTTTTTCTGTGAAATTACAGAGAATCTATGGTCAATCTATTATCTTAAGTTTTGCGTAAAATTACAAAGATTGAAAAAACAGAGATTTTGTTAAATAACAGAGAACTTATTCGGTAAATTTACAATAGAATCTTTAAATTAACAGCGTTAGAAATACCCAAAACTCTGTAAATTTATTTTTAATGATAATGATTTCGCTTTAAAACAGTAAGTCAATCAATCTTCTATGAGTCTAGAAAGAATTTTTGTGTTCAGAAAACTCAGATGTAGAAATTGTTATAATTTAACTTTAATCGTACATGTAAGCAGTAAAACAAATAATAAAGATCTATTATTAAGATAAAGTTATCAATAAAAGATTTTCCAAAATAAAAAAAATCAAAATTTATTAACTTTGACTTGATCATAGAACTCTTCCCCCGTGAAATCTTAACCCGAAATCATTTTCACCATATCGAAATTTATATATTCTCTTTTCACATCTGTAATCACTTTTTTTTAAATTGGTATTTTAATTTGACCATTTTCATTCAAAATTTAAAGTCTCGATGCTATTAGCTGAAACAAATCCTAAACTATTTATCTTATTTTTTAATGAGAAAATGGCAACATAAAGATGTAGTAATTATTTTTTTCCCTTATTTCTTTTGCTTTTAGTAGAAACAGAGTACTTCTGTTGCCACGGTTAGAAAAACGACATTAAAAACTACAAAAAAATTAATAATTCAAAAATGAATTAAGATGCAGTTTTCAAACAAACTGCATTTAAGAGCACATTTTTTTCCCAATACGATGATATAAAAATTGAAAATGTAGGATGTGTAGAAGTTTAAAAATTTGCAAAACCGACATTTCATTTCAAATTTCAAGTTGCCATTCAAAAAATGACATATGCGTTACGTACAGATACGTTTGGCCTTTATAATATAGATACTAAACTTTCTTAAAATTTTATGACGTAAGTACAAAAAAATTGAAGTGTCTAACTTTTGCAAATTTTTTATATGGACTCTGCTATGGACGGACATACAGAGTACAGTGCCGAATAGGTTCTCGTCAGCCCTAAGTAAAAGGAGCAACGAGCACTGATCTGTTTTTTTATGGTCGGAAGATGTATCAGAGGCCGCAATCCGTCGAAAATTTTCTGCACAATACTAGAATAGTGTCTTGCTGCAACTTATTGTCTACGAATGGACTGAAAAATTCGAAAATGGCCGTACAAGTTATGCATGAGGAAGAAGCTGTAAGACTGTTGATGAGAACATTGAGAATGCACGTGAGATGGTTCTGTTGGAAAAGTAAGTAACTCTTGATGAAATGGCCAGTGGTCATTATGTAATGCATACTTTTGTGTGGTCATGTAAATTAATAAAAAATATTCTTTGCGCCACAGCTTGTATAGAATTTATACTTTAGAATGTACTTCATCGACGCATATCAATTTTATAAAGCTCGAAAGAGTGTAATATCGTTGAAATAGACTTGAAAATATTTTTCACATTAGCTGTATTGTAACGGAATACTTTTGATTGTCTCTGTAGTTGAACAATGCATCTGTTTTTAATAAAATTTGAAATGACACGAAAAAATTACTGAACAATTATAATTTAAATCTAAAAAAAAATTGTTGGGTAGCTTTTGCGTTGTTATATGTGGACGGAAAGATAAACGGACGGACGGATTGAATGACGAATATAGATGCTACGCATTTATATAAAATTTCGAACACACTTATAATTTCTCCCACCTTAAAAAAAGAAAAATATATATGCTTACGTATTTATTTACCAATTGGCCCTTAATAATCTGCCAGATTTTTAAAGAGTTAGTGATTACCTAGCATTATTTAGACGAATTATTGATTTTAATTATTCGTATTTTATCCGAGCAGTTTTACACTTGTTGAGTGCAAGAAAAAATACTTTTAAAGAGAAATATGTTCGCATGATATACATTTTAGCAAACATTGTTCCTAAAGTAATATTCACAGAAATTTTGAGTACATCGACTTAAATATTCAAAACTCGGATCTTATGAATATGTTATATTAAAGCACAAAATCCTCCAACAAATTCTTCAAATTTTCAAAATGTTAATAAGCCATCTACTGCTTTCCGAATATGTTTTCAAAAATCAACATTCCTCAATAAATTTCCACCTGATATGAATAACGAACGTAACATCACATAATCCCTGCAGAATTGAATTGTGTAGCCAGACTTGATAGAAAACTGCTTAAAACGTACTTTCAAGGATTTTTCATATTGGCATTCTTGTAGACTTACAGTCATTGTAAGTCTTTGCAATATTTGTATTCCCTTCATTTATAAAGTTTAAAATGTTTATTAATGGTGTCACTTTATTACTCTCCAACTTTTCAATTAACGTGTACAATAGAATATCTAAACAACATACTCCTGCGAAGGGCGGAATTTGTTCGATATCGCAGATAAAAATATAGTATATATTGAATTTAAAAAAAATAAAATGTTGAGGATATTGAGCTTATGTTTCATGCATGTACTGTTGATTTAAAATGTTAATAAACTGAATTACTTAATTATTATAATTTCAAATTGTCGTAGAAAAAAATATTTAGTAGTATTTAAGAAGAAAAAATAAAGGGTTCGAAATATAAAAAATCCTTACCCCTTTAAAAAGAGAAAATTTTTCTTCACGAATTTACCTACCAACTGCCCTTAACTCTGTCTCAGACTTTTAAAGAGTTAATTATTAGCTAACTACTTTTAGACGAATTATCGATTGTAATTTCCCATCTTTTATCCACGAAAATTTACACTTGTTGTGTACAAGAGAAAATACTTTTAATCCTTTCGGGTCTGATTTTTTTTTTCAATTTTTAGAAAAAAAAATACTTTTATATTAATAACATCAACATCAGCTATCCAAAATAGATTAATTAGTGTTTAACGAACATTTATCTGCGATGATAGAATGCAAAACTACAACATTCGTTGTCTTTGTATGAAAGATAACGGATGTTGTTGTTTTGCACGCTATTCAATTAATCCTCATATGACAATAGACTACGGAAGAATTTTTGGAGATGTTTAGAAAATATTGTATTACAATAAGATTTGGTTTATATTACAACTTTCTAAGATTTATTACGCATGATTCTTTCAGGAAAGTAACTTTTGTTTTAAAACTTTTGTAACTTTTTTTGTAAAGAGTGAAATATATGTTTAAAATAAAAGAATTGCAAATGTCGCAAAGATAATTAAGCAAATAATAATAATTATTATTATTTATAAATGCCTAAATATAAATGAAGTCATATAGTAAATGCATAAACGTATATTAATATTACTATGTGTAAATAGTAGCAAAAGTATTTGTTAAAACGAAATAATACTCCATTAAAAGACATGCACATTTAATAGTACACCAGACCCGAAAGGGTTAAACAGAAATACATTTGCAAGCTATACATTTTAGCAAACCTTATATCTAAAGTAATATTCACAGATATTTTGAGCACATTGATTCAAATATACAATAAAAAGAATACTGCCCAGTTAAACTGATGGCATTGAGCTCACAGGCTACGCATACTAATTGTACATTACAGCCTTATATTTTCAAGGGTTAATTTCGTTCGAAAAAGCAATTAAGAAGGGGAAACAGCTCTCCCCTTTCCCCTTTTTTATACTTAATCATTGAACCTCCTAAACTATCAAGGACATGCTTTATCATATAAAAAATCTAGATCCAAAATTCAGAGCAAATCGGATAATTCTTAATAAAAACCCATTTAGCATTTGTATAATTTAAGAGGAGTTATCCCCCTCTTTTATACTTAACTATTAAACTTCCAAAAATATTCAGAGATTTGAACGAAATCTGACAATTCTGCTTTAAAAAACCCATTTATATAAATTAAGGAAAGGGGCATTAGAACCCCCGTTCCCCCTGTTTATACTTATTCAATGAACACCTAATAACAGTCACGGAATCATCTCATCAGAATGATCCTATATCTAAATTTTGAACGAAAACTTGATTCTGCATGAAAAGCCCACTTATTTCTATTAAGGGGGGGGGCATGAACCCCCCGTTCCCCCTCTTATACATATCGAATGAACTCCAAAAACTAATCAGGGAAGCGGCTTGTAAGGATATACCTATATACAAAATTTGAAGTGGATCGGATATTTTTATCATGAGTTATCGCGTTATGTACGAACATACATACAGAACGGACGGGCACATAAGCTCTCAGGCTATGATAGCCTGTGAGCTAAAAACCCATAGCTTATGAATAAATTATATTAAAGCGCAAAATCTGACAAAAAAATCTTCAGACTCTAAAAATGTTAATAAGCGATCCACTACTTTCCGAATATGTTTTAAAAACCTGCTTTCCTCAATAAATTTCCACCTTATATGAATAACAGACGAAACATCATATAATCCCAGCAGAATGTTTTTGAAGTTTATGGCCAAACATGATATAAAACTACAGAATTTTATGGATTTCTCAACCAGACATTCGTGTTCACTTATAGTCATTTTAAGTCTTTGCAATATTTGTATTCGCTTCATTTATAAATGTAAAATGTTTATTAATGATGTCACTTTATTAATTTTCAATTTTTTCATTATTTAATGTTTGATATGTAACTTTTTTTTATTTCACATTAGAGTTTATTACATCTGAAAACGCGAAATTAAATATATTACGTTGACGTCTTTTTCTAAAAATCATTTTTAGAAAAAAAACTGTTAAAACTACTATAACACAATTATGTTTCTTATATGACCAACTGTGACTTATTTGTGATGCTTTGAATTTCAGAATTTTAGCGTTTAATCACACTCAAAAAGTTAGAACTGAGTGCAAAGGAAGAACTGAGTGAAAATTAAATTCGTACTATATTTTTAATTCCTTGAGGATGAGAGACTGGTATACGTACCTTTTAAGTTGCTAAGAATCCTTCATTATTCTCACCAATTATATTTTATTGTAAAATTCAGCTCATTAAACCGGGGCATTTTTGAGATTCCATTACAAAAAATTTTCAATTTTGAAAAACCGGTGGTAAAATATTAAAAAATAAGCTTAAGGTTAATTTTTAATCTTTTAACACCCATCTTTTATCACCCTCTTGTT
This sequence comes from Maratus speculifer, assembly GCA_964019185.1. Lineage (NCBI taxonomy): Eukaryota > Metazoa > Arthropoda > Arachnida > Araneae > Salticidae > Maratus > Maratus speculifer. The sequence continues at coordinate 288,103,646 of OZ025298.1, read as the reverse complement.
CCACCTTTTCTTTAAAAATTAAGCTTAATAAGGCTCTTGCCGTGAAAGGATTTAAAAAAAGTCATTATATACCTTGAAAAAAAAATATTTAAATTGATACATTTCGTAATTGAAATGATCTTGCAGGAAGAAAAATTCTATGTATGTGTATGTAAGTTTTATCTTAAAAATGCCTTGATTTCGAAAAAGTTTTGTATCCTTCGAATTTCGACCGCGAGAAGGTCAATGTGTCAGGTCAGATGTTCCCGAAAATTCGATTAATAGATCATTTTCGATCATTATTGGACTGGGTGAAACTAATTATATGTAAAGTTTTAGACTCAGTTTTGTGTCTAACTGGTTTCGGAAACAAGATAATTTTTATTAAAAAGCGGCTTTAAAGAATTTGACAAAATAGTGTACTCTACCATTTTGAAATTTCCATTGGGACTTAAAAACAGATGTGATGATTTTGACTAAATGTTGTACCCTAACATTTTAAAGACCATTGGGCTGAGTCACATGTTTCAAACTACTTGATTAGTGCGACATTTTGGATATAAACGGATGAGGATCATTCTTATTTTTTTTAAATTTAAAAAACGGATCACTAGATTTTGACTATAACTTAAATCCCAATACTTTGGATACAATCAGACCATTGGACTATGTCATACATTCGATAAAATTCGATTAGTAGGTAATCTTAAGTCACTAAAAGTCAAGCTATTTTTATCTAAAAGTGTCTTTTGAAAATAGCTAAATTTTGTAGCATATTTTTTTTAATTGTGAAAAAAAAATTACTAGCTAAGTCTTATATTTAAAATAATTCGATTATGGAGTGTATGTGGAAGTGTGTGTGTGGGGAGGGGGAGAGTCGTCTTTGCGTGTCGTGCTAATTTCATCTAAAAACGCTTCAGAGGATTCTGAATAATGTTGGTATCCTATGATTTTAGGACACGAGAAGGCCTTGGGGCGCGATTACATATTCAAGAAAATTTGATGAGAGAAACTTAAACTGTTGTTTATATACATCCTTGTCCAGGGTGATTTCATTGGCCTGATCGAAAGGTGTTGTGTTCGAATGCCGACAGTGATAATGGCTTTCAGTTGAGCGCTGAGCCAAAAGCGTCCAGAATAGCCTTGGAGATGTACCTGCACCGTATATTTGTATTAAGAGTTACTGTTAGTCATAAAGTCTGCTTATATTTTTAAAACATGTTTATGCACTCAATTTCATAAATTATTTTTTCTTCTATTTATTTCAGTGTAATAATTATGTATAGCTCTGTGATTAATAATTTAAAATAAATGCATACAATAGTACTATGTAACTTTGAAATTTGTTTGTGTATTTATTAATCAACAGTTTTTTTAATTTTAGATTTTAATTAATTGCATTTGAGTGACTTATAAATGGTGATTTTGGACTTTGTATAGGCGCTATCTTAGGCGTCCGCCATTTTGGATTTTATGTCCCACGGACGGCCCAAGTGTTAGACGGCCGCAGTCTTCGATTGCATAATCGCTGAAAAGCCGCTGTCTGGGATTAGCCGCCGTCTTAGATGTCTTGAGTATCAGCTAACACATGACGGGCTATCTTCATCTAAGCATAGTATTACTTTACTGGAAGATGTCCAATGCCCAAGCCACCTTTGAAACGTCCAGAAATGGTAACAAGCTTGCATCAGATGTCCAACTTTTCAAGAACTTTTAATATTAAGAGGATTTTATAATAAACGGTATGATAATTAGATATCTGCAGTCGTGTAGCTGATATAAATATGGCGGAAAGTATTGAAATCAGTGAATCTCGCTCATGATTTAACTAAGATTGGTGTTCATTGTTTCCGCCATTTTAAGCACGTGCTTATTTGTTGAAACTCACCATCGATCAGATTTGAATAATTTATTAAGTTAAGGGCTTCGACTGTGTAGCAATGCGTTACAGTCAATATTTTTCAATTAAAAAAAATGTCGGAATTGAAATCAGTGAATCTCGCTCATGATTTAACTAAGATTGGTGTTCATTGTTTCCACCATTTTAAGCACGTGCTTATTTGTTGAAACTCACAATCGATCAGATTTGAATAATTTATTAAGTTAAGGGCTTCGACTGTGTACCAATGCGTTACAGTCAATATTTTTCAATTAAAAAAATGTCTGAACAATATGATTTTTATTGTATAATATTGCTGTGTTTTAAAGTATCGTTTTATAGTACTAGCTACCGTGCTTCTAGTAATATTTTTATAGTGGATTAAAGGAAATTTAGTAAGGCTCCAGCAAATGAACTATGTAGTATTAAGCTAGTCGTATAATTTAGTGGATTTGAACGGAAAGTATCTGCCCCTTTCTCAATGACAATGCTTGAAGTTTATTTCTCATTTTTGTTAGGTTAATGCAGATGTTATCGGTGTGTGTATGCGTGTTTTAATATATTGTTGATCGCTGCAAAAGTAAATCTATTCATCGCTAGGCCGTCACGTGCGGCTATCTTATAGATGACCGATGACTTTCTCTATCTTGGATTATAAGTAAGAAATTGCAGAACCAGGTAACAGCCGGAGTAGCTCAGTGAATAGAGCATCAGACTGGGGTGCTGCGGTCCCGGTTAATATTTCACCCCAGGTGTATTTATTGAATATTTATATCTGTATAATATTTGTACGTACTTTTGTTATTTACTTTCAGTTTCACTGCCATCCATCTTTTCTTATAGTTTTTTATAAATCGTCGCTATAGTTAAATCCAATGCTATGCTTACTTTCATTTTTGGCGGGGCTAAAAAAGCTCGCCAAAAATATCTTGAATATATAATATTCTTTTATTAAAAAAATCTTTGTATTTTTCAATCCATATTTAAAATGTTATCGTTTAACTCAAAAAACGTAAATTTATTTATTATTTGAAAACGCAATCCCATTTATATATGTCGAAGAGTGTTAAAACATTGTCATAATGGGATATATAATTTTATATACAGAATACAATCTAATTTAAGAAACTAAACATCTCCTTCTATTTTGTAGCGAAAGTAAATCTGTTTTGAATATAAAACATATTTATGTGAAATGATCTGTTTTTTATTTTATTTATTTAATAAATGCAGTAGAATTTAAAACCTCGAATAAAACAAAAGCGTATATATGTCAACATATGCAATGCACTGCAAAAAAGTGCATCATTTTACCTTTAGAAAGCAAAATATAAGATAAAGCAAAATTTTATCCTGACAAATATTTTTGAAAGTATGTCATGTCTATACCTATATTCGAGAAAAAGGAAATATACTTCAAGATGACTCTTTAAAAAATTTTATTTAATTTTAAATATGATTTATAAAATGAAAAGTTTATTTAAGTTTACAATGCCTTGCAAAATATTGAATAAATTTTGCTAAAAATAAAAAAATTTAAACAATATTTCAATTAGTTTTTTAAAATTTTCAATTAAATTTTAAGAGGAATGAATTTTCTGTAAAATCTACTTTCGTGTGTTAATAAATATATTCAAATATATCATGTTTAAAAATTTCTTTTCTCAGCTCAATCTCTACAGATTGTGACACGTTATATTAAGAAAATTTCAGTTTTTACATTATTGTTTTGCAAAATGTGATCATCAGACATAATAAACCTAGATTTAAGATTTTTTTTTTTTTCAAAAATTGGTGGAGTAATTATGAATTATATTTTTACATTTTAAGAGGTGTATTGTTTCCAAAAAAGAAACATTCATCTAATAATTGAAAATTACAACAATTAAAGTATCGACAACCATCTTAAGACACCAGAAAAGTGGTTGATTACAAAAAAAAGTTTATTTTCCTAAAACCGACGTAATTTTAAGTACACTGTTAAATTCACGGGTTGCATATGGCACTCGCAAATGTGCTACGCTTCTCTTGTGAGCGACCCCCTTAGGGCAGTCAGAATTGTATTTCTAGGACACCCAAGTTGCACTCCTAGGACACCCCACGGCACCCCCACAACACCCTGCCTCGGGGTGCCCTAGGGGTGCAATTCTGGCTTTCCTAGGGGAGTCGTTCACGAGACAAGCATTTCGCCCTTATGAGTGCTATATGTAATAGGATGTATCACGAAAAACTTTTTTTTTATAAATTCAAATTTTCAAGTTGATAAAAAGTTGTTACTATGATTACATATTTACCTCCAAAACTATTTTTGAAATTGAATAATATTTAGAACTCCCGGAATGCGGATGAAGTTTAAACTTTTTGGCATAAAATGTAGTTTTTTTCATATTTTTTAAATATATGAATATAAAGTAATTGTTTTTTTTCAAAGTACAAAAACATAAAGTTTAGATAGGCATTTGACAGTAAAAAAATTTCGTTTCTGTCAATAATTTTACAAGTCACTCGGAATCTAATTAAAAATTTCATTATTTTACTAAATATTCAAGATTTTCAATTTATTTTGTTGATGGTTTTAAGTTTGTTACAGATAATTTTTTACATCTGCAAACCTCAGGATATCATGAAAATAAAATATATATTAATTATAATTATTAATTATATATTAATAAAATATATTTTTAATTAGTCTATTAGTCTGATTTGTTTTGGCTTATGGCATTAGAAACAATTTTGTAAAATATCACGCACACGCACACACGAATAAAAGTAAAACTTAAAAAAGTTTAATATTTAAATGAAACAGGTTACAAATAGAGTAGTTCAACATTGAATTAGACAATTCTTATTTAAAGAAAATCTCGATTTCATTGCCTGTTTATCTTGATGGATATAGAAGAACTATGTTCAACATATATTAGTTATATAACTCCAAACAGTGATTCTGGGAAAGACATAGTATCATCAACACTAAAATGCATGAAATGTAACTGCTTTCATGTGGCAACTATTAAAACTCTTGGGTGTATGATAGGCAACAAGTACGGGTGTCCCTAATGGATAATTGTATTGAATTAGTTTACTTTTAAGCACGCAATACAAGTAGTCATTCGTTTGCTTCATTTAAATGAATTACCTCTTAGGAAAATTTTACTGTCGTAGATGGTCTAATGTATTTCAATGGTCCTATAAATAAAAAATTAATAAACTGTCAAAAATTACCTATCGTTCAATATATCAAAATATATAGTATTTTTCCAGTGGTTAATGAAAAAGATTTGATGACGGATCAGAAATATGTAATCAAACTCTACTGACAGCAGAATTAGAAAATTTTTAGCAGAAAACCTAGAAACGTTTCCCATGCTAGGTGCCTCACAATGGCAAACAGAATCTTGCACCAGCTGTTCTAACACCACCACTGAAAAACCAGTTCAACTTGTCATGAACATTTATGCCCCTCATGGTTTAACATAAAAAGTCAGCCTAGTATTATTTGTGCATTACAACACTTTTTTAAATCGTGCAGTATATCAAATACTTAGAATAATTAAGATTGTTGTTCAATCAGCTCTACAGAGAAATGCCTTTACGATACATCCAGAACATTTCCATCTGTGAATGTTGTTTGAATCTCGAAAACAGACGAGATCTCTGGCAAGCAAAAAGATAGAAAAAGCTTGACAAACCGAATTCAATGAAAAGAGAGTTTTAAAACTACCACAAGTTAATTATGAAGCAGAAGACTACATCGACCTTATTCATTGGCAATCTACTATAGTAATAGTACCACCTCTTATAACTTACTTAAGCAAACAATATATTGAATTGATCGTTGATTCAGGAACTAGAAATAGAAATGAATTTAAAAAAATTCATACACAGAGGCAATTTAAAGAATTCTAAAGGAGATTACATCAATGTCTAAACACACAAAGATCGAGATGGCTTCATTAAGTCAAGATTGCTGGACGGAAAATAATTTCCAAAGTTTGAAACGAAGCGTCACTTCACATCTGCAATTACAGTAGTTCAAGAATAAAGAACAAGTAAAACTTTTCTCTATAGCATTAATTCAATTTTTTATTATTATAATAGTAATAAACTTCATTTAATATTTTTGTTTATTAAGCATATTTGTAATTCACTGCAATGTAAATTATATATTTCAACCGGACTAAACAAAAACTTTGGTTGCAGGTTGAAAGAGCTGCTTACACTTCTGGTGCACTGCCTAAAAACGTCAAGATAACTTATCAAGAAAAGCAGACAGTGAAATCGTTTTGTTTAACGTTTTTCAAATATAATGTTTACTTATTGTATTTGTAACGTTTCTCATTTAAATATATAATTTGTGTGATATTTTAAAAATTGCTTCTAATGTCATGAGCCATAACAAATTAGACTAATAAATTAATTTAAAATTAACATAAATTTTATTTGCATGATTTCTAGAGGTTTGCACATGTAAAAAATTACCTGCAACAAATTTAATACCATCAACACAATAAATTGAAAATTATGGATATTTGGTACAATAATGAGATTTTTAATTAGATTCCGGGAGACTTATAAAATTAATGATAGAAACAAAAAAAATTTTAATGTCAAATACCTATCTAAACTTTATGTTTTTGTTTGTAAAAAAATTACTTTATTTTCATATGTTTAAAAAATATGAAAAAAAACTATATTTTAGGGCAAAATGTTTAAACTTAATCCTCATTCCGAGAGACCTAAATACTTTTCAATTTTAAAAATATTTTTTGGGGTAAATATGTGATCATAGTAACAAATTTTTATCAACTTGAAATTTTGAATTAAAGAAAAAAATTTTCATGATACACCCTAATATGTTACCTGTGGTTTTAACAGTGTATATGCATTTTCAAAATTCCGTTGTATATCGAGATGCACATAAAGACCTCAAACAAGGAATGATAAGTTACAGTTCATTATCCAATAATCAATAGAGATGATTTACAAGGCGAGAAAACAGTAATTATGCAATGACTCAATGTCACTTGGTTACCTATAATGAAGAAACATATGTATGGAATTTTAATAACAATAGTGAAAATTAATTCACGCTCACAAATATCTAATTTCATTTTATTTTTTATATTTGTTGTGATTTGCATTATCCATGAAGTCCCGTGACATTGTCTTCTAAGCTCTGGTTTTTAAATTTTTCGAAGGTATTTTTATCGTTAATAATTATGAAAATTTCTCCGTTTGTGTAACGAAATTTATGTCAGACTGAATAAATGTAGTTTTTTACTGTTTTAGCATTTTATAGCTTAATTTATTTCATTATAAGTGATTACCATACATATTTTTATATTTATATTATTACTATACATATTTTTATAGATGAAACTTCATAGTCAGTATATTTTAATATGACTACAATATATTCATGATATTATATACATATCCAGGAAAGTAGTAAAGACAGTAATTATGCAAGCACTTATAGATCGCAAGGATATATACTGTCGTTAATAATAAGGATAACATATATTATGGGCAATAATGATACAGTAGGTTGAATTTAGAAAGGATCTAGTTCTTTGTAGCCTGTTATGATACAGTATGAATTCAGTGGTAAAGGTACAATCATATAATAATAATAATAATAATAATAATAATAATAATAATAATAATAATAATAATAATAATAATAATAATAATAATAATAATAATAAATAATAAAATTCAATAAAATTTTTAATTGGATGAAATCTTTTAAATTAAATACGTACCATTTTAAAATAATAAATACAAATAGGGTTAACTAATAAATACAAATAGGGTTAACTAATAAATACAAATAGGGTTAATTAATACAAATAGGGTTATTAGAATTACATAGTTTGATTAGATATTTGCTAAGTATAAATTGAAATTTCAAGTAATTTAGTAAAGAAATGCTGTTAATACTGTATTTTTGGCCATAAATGGCTTTGTACCAATTGTAGTGACGTCAATTTCATTCTAAATTTTTATTACAAGTTTAGAAACAATAGTAGAAATAAGTTCATGCTCACAAATATCCAATTTCATTTTCTTTTTATATTTGTATTATTTATGAAGTCCCGTGACATTATCTTCAAAGTTCTAATTTTTAAATTTTTCGAAAATATTGCTATCTACCTATATTATAAAGGCCAAACGTATCTATGCGTAACACATACGTCATTTTGCGAATGGCAATACTTTCCCATGCAATTTCGGTTTTTCAATTTACTCTACTGTGAATTTTATGCTTCTAAACATTGCACATTTTAAATTTTTATACATCATCGTATAGAGAAAAAAAATTACTTTTAAATGCAATTTGTTTGAAAGTTGTATCTTAATTTATTTTTGAAATATTATTTTTTTATAGTTTTTAATACTAATTTTGTAATAGTGGCAACAGAATCACTCCATTTTCTTTTAAAGTAAAAAAATACTAATAATAAAAAAACTAAAATGCGCATATTTTGTCATAAATATCGTCTGTTATAAAATCAGGTGAATTTTGGTTTTATTTTGTTTCCATTCATCAATTAAATGACTTCAAGTTTTGAGTTAAAGGGATTTTAAAATGATAAAATTAAAATACCATTTTTTAAACATGGTGAATAATGATATGCATGAGAGATGCGTGTGCAAATTTTGGGATGACGAAAATGATGACGGTTTGGGATTTCGCGTGAAATTCTATGATCGTGTCAGTTTGGAATGTATATATTTTTTTTCATTCGCATTTATACTAAATATAAGATAACCATCAGTTGATACCTTCATTATAGTAACTGTTCTTTATTATATTTCACTGATTACATATGCGATTAAAGTTTAATTTTAATAATGTGGACAACTGAAATGTATAGTATTTTGTTAATTTTAGCTTAAAATAATATTTGTTTAAGAGTTAGACTGGACAATATACGATGCATATTTTACTCTAACTAATTTTGTAGATTTGTTATAAATCAAAGAAATGGTTACTTCTTAAAAATTTTCTTTTGTCGAATTTCGACTCTTTCCACCTCGTCATTAATAATTTTGAAAATGTCTCTGTTTGTATGACAAAGTGTATGTCAGACTGAATAGAGTTATTTTATCACTTTTATAGCATTTTCTAATTAAGTTTGTTTCTTTTAAAGTGATTATTATACTGATTTTATGTTTTCTGAATATTAAAATATTTATCTGAGACTGAATAGCATCGGGAAATGTAATATTCAGATTTGTGGAAACTGATTATTGCACTATAAAAGCTACACAGATCCTATTATAAATGATAGGCAATTAATAAAAAATTATTTTTATAAATTATTCTTTAATTTTCTAAAATAAATAGCTTTCTGATTTTTTTTATAGATAAAGGAACGCTTTTCGGAATCTTGGGTAATTTGATGGAGTTTAAGTTTATTATATATTTTCGTTCTTGGGTATAGTATATATAATTAGATTAAGATACATTTGTCTTTTTTATAGTGTACCACATTTTCAAAAATAACTGATTTGATAAGTGAAAAAAAATGTCGTAAATTGTACTTGAAGCAAATGAGGATCGTTAATACTATAACAAAGTTCTTAAAGCATTCAGATTTTGATGTGACATTATACAGTACATCAGTAGCAGTATAGTAGCAGGAATCTTTTGAGTGTCCCTGTAAATAATATCTGCTTACTTTTATACCGAAAGTAATTTGTTGTAAACCTCTGCAATGTGTATCATTTTCATAAAATATGAATTAGTTTTACATAGGGGTCATTCCATGTCAAGTGTCCTAAATTTTGGCATGGTTCCCGCTCGACCCCCTTCAAATTTTTTTATAATTGATACAGAATATATATGTAGGTATATGATGAACATTTGGAAACTGTTTAGTGCAAAAAATAATATAGATGGGGCGCCAGGGGTCCATTTGTACCAATCACTATTTCATGGTCATAGAAAAAACGGCCAAATCATCAAGTTTGGCATCATATTTCTCATGATATATGAAACCTTACTTATTGAAAATAGGTGGTCTAGTACAACGTTGTATGCTAAAAAACGTAATTGCAGTATTATAAATCACAAATAAAAACTATCGTCATTACTAGGCCTCAAATTAGGCCGTACGGCCAATCTCGTTGTATTTTACCCTTACTTTAACATGCTGTAACTACTACAAATATTATTTTACAAATTTGTCGTTTTACAAACTAATTACCTATGAATATGTCATAAAGCCGCTAAAGTTGTTTTTTAATTGCTTAAATATTCAATAAATTATTCATGTTCAAAATCTAATAAAAAATTAAAATCGTCGATTTTGCGCCATTTTCAGAAGCGTATATCTCAAAAGGGACACTTCTGATTTGGTTACAATTAGTACCACTGCAAAGAGCATATCTTAATTTATAAGAAAAACTTTATTTCATTTTGGGCCTCTTAGATATAGGAGACAAATAATAAAATTCAAAAACCTATTGTACGAGATAATCCAGATACATACGAGAAAGGTATATATTACGACAGAGTCTTTCAACATATTTTACAGCATTCTTTTTTATTACAACTATTAATGCATATAATAATTATCACTTTTTCTGGTCACAGTTACTTCCTCTTTACCATTATGAATGATTTGTAACCACATTGCCAATGAGTTATATTCAATAACCAGGCAAGATTAGCTTCTGGTTGGGTATTGCATGTTTCAAACTCGGAACGTGGGTACCTAACGGGATCCATAGATTATTATAGACTAAATATTTTGATTATTTCAAACTCCCATTATGTTGATTCATGATCTTCAAGCTATAAAAAAAATTACTCATTGGTTCAGTTTGTCAAATTTCTTATTGATTGCGATTGCAACAGCTTTCGGTAAATTGTATTGCTGACTAATTTTTGTTTTTATTGGAACTGGAACAGTAATTATTATATGCTCTTCGGGAATCCAACAAAGATCTTGTCTATTGGGCCAATAAAATATTTCCGAAGGTCCATGAGGGTGCATAAAATTTATTAGGACATCGTTCTCTTCAAGTGAGATTTCATGTACATTTCCAATCCAACATTTTTTCTCATAGATACAGGCAATATACTGTCCAGGCTGTATATCGGATACGGATACATTGTGAAATGCAGTCAACTTAGAAAATTCTAATTACTTGACAGGTTTAACAAAGGTCAAACTAGGCCAAAAAATATGCGGATCATGCAGAAAAGTGTTCGAAGAAAGAAGAACAACATGGTCCTCATCTCCAAGCGAATTGGAGCAAGATGAAATAGATGTAACGGAAACATTGAAGAAAAGTCTAACAGCTATTGATTTGTCTCCTTTAAAATTTCAATGAACATTAACAAGAGATATTAAAAGCTATGCAAAGCGAAAGATAAGTGAAACTGAAGATGTGATTTCAAAGAAAGTAGCTATTGTTGCTGGTATAGATCCATGTGAATTAAGACAGCCTACTACAAGCAACCAATGCCCAGACTGTTTAGATTTAGAGTTGCAAAAAGTCGGTTTATTTCCGGGTTTATTTCCAATAGACCAGGTTTATTCCCAGGTTTATTCCCAAAAAACCGAATTATTCCAAAACATCCCGGGTTTTTTCCAGGTTTATTCCTAAAAACCCGGTTTATTCCCGGGTTTAATCAGGGTTTTTTCTAGCCTTTGCAACGCTATTTAGATTACAAACAGCTAATTAAAGATTTGAAGGAGAAGTTACAGTTGTCAAAATCTCCAGAACAAATACAAATATTAAAAATGGCACCTCAAAGTTGGACAATAAAGGAAGTTATGGAAGAGTTTGGAGTTTCAGAAAGAATGGTAAAAGCAGCGCGAAAATTAAAAGCAGAAAACGTAATATTGGCTTTACCAAGAACAAAGTTTGGTAAGATGCTGTCAGAAACCATAAAAGAAAGAGTGATAATTTTTTTTCAAGATGAAGAATTTAGTCGAATATGTCCAGGAATAAAAGATTTCATTTCTGTTCGGATAGATGGAAGGAAAGTTCAGATGCAGAAGCATCTATTACTAAGCAATTTGAAAGAAATGTTTGCAGTCTATCGAAGTAGAAATGGGCCGGAAATCGGATTCTCCAAATTTTGCGAGTTAAAACCAAAATGGTGTGTGACTGTTGGTGCAGCTGGTTCACATTCCCAATGTGTGTGTAAAATGCATCAAAATGTGAAGTTGATGCTAGCAAGTTGCCCAACTGATGTAAATTATATATTCCTTATAAGTAAAACAGTTTGTGAATTGAATTCTAAAGATTGTATGCTTCATCGCTGCGAAGTATGTCCTGGAACAGATGATTTAAAAATTTTTTTGGAAAGTATTTTCGAAGATAGTGATCCAGAAGACACCATTGAATTTAAACAATGGATTCACGCAGATCGTGATACGTTAGAAATGGTGACAATTGAAGATTTTATTGAAGAATTGGTATTGAAAATCTCAGCACTTTCTACGCATCATTACATTTCAAAGCATCAAAGTAAACATCTGATGATGACCAAAGATACTCTTAAGCCAGATAAACTGATCATATTGATGGACTTCGCAGAAAATTACAGTTTTGTAATCCAGGATGCTATTCAAGGTTTCCATTGGGAAAACAGCCAAGCGACATTGCACCCATTTATTATCTATTTTAAAGATAATTCGGAAACTAAAAGTGCGAGTTACTGCGTAATTAGTGATTGTCTCAAACATGAAACAGTTGCGGTACATACATTTTTAATAAAACTAATGGAGGATCTGAAAAAAAGCTTTGACGAAATTACGCATATACATTATTTTAGCGACGGATCTTCTGCGCAGTACAAGAATTTAAAAAATTTTCTGAATCTTTGTTATCACCAAACTGACTTTGGTATTTCTGCAGAGGAGAACTTTTTTGGCATAAGTCATGGGAAATCACCCTGTGACGGAATAGGAGGAACTGTAAAACGGTTAGCTGCAAGGGCAAGTCTTCAAAGGCCAATTAAAAACCAAATTTTATCTCCAACGGATCTATATGATTTCTGTGAAAATAATATAAAGGGAATTCAATTCATTTTTGTTTCAGAAAAAGAAATTGAAGCAATAAAAATTGAGCAAGAAGAGCATTTCAAAATCGGATGTACAATTCCTGGAACAAGAGAACATCATCATTTTGTACCAGTAAATGAAAAACAAATTCGCGTCTGTAGGATATCAAATGATGCAACATTCTTTATAACACATGTTGATAAAAGATGCAACATTCTTTATATCACAGTACTGCATTTCACAATGTATCCTTATCCGATATACAGCCTGGACAGTATATTGCCTGTATCTACGAGAAAAATTGGTGGATTGGAAATGTACATGAAATCTCACTTGAAGAGAACGATGTCCTCATAAATTTTATGCACCCTCATGGACCTTCGGAAACATTTTACTGGCCCAATAGGCAAGATCTTTGTTGGATTCCCGAAGAGCATATAATAATTACTGTTCCAGTTACAATAAAAACAAAAATTAGTCAGCAATACAATTTACCGAAAGCTGTTGCAATCGCAATCAATAAGAAATTTGACAAACTGAACCAATGAGTAACGTTTTTTATAGCTTTAACATCATGAATCAACATAATGGGAGCTTGAAATAATCAAAATATTTAGTCTATAATAATCTATGGATCCCGTTAGGTACCCACGTTCCGAGTTTGAAACATGCAATACCCAACCAGAAGCTAATCTTGCCTGGTTATTGAATATAACTCATTGGCAATGTGGTTACAAATCATTCATAATGGTAAAGAGGAAGTAACTGTGACCAGAAAAAGTGATAATTATTTTATGCATTAATAGTTGTAATAAAAAAGAATGATGTAAAATATGTTGAAAGACTCTGTCGTAAGATATACCTTTCTCGTATGTATCTGGATTATCTCGTACAATAGGTTTTTGAATTTTATTATTTTTCTTCTATATCTAAGAGGCCCAAAATGAAATAAAGTTTTTCTTATAAATTAAGATATGCTCTTTGCAGTGGTACTAATTGTAACCAAATCAGAAGTGTCCCTTTTGAGATATACGCTTCTGAAAATGGCGCAAAATCGACGATTTTAATTTTTTATTAGATTTTGAACATGAATAATTTATTGAATATTTAAGCAATTAAAAAACAACTTCAGCGGCTTTATGACATATTCATAGGTAATTAGTTTGTAAAGCGACAAATTTGTAAAATAATATTTGTAGTAGTTACAGCATGTTAAAGTAAGGGTAAAATACAACCAGATTGGCCGTACGGCCTAATTTGAGGCCTAGTAATGACGATAGTTTTTATTTGTGATTTATAATACTGCAATTTCGTTTTTTAGCATAAAAAGTTGTACTAGACCACCTATTTTCAATAAGTAAGGTTTCATATATCATGAGAAATATGATGCCAAACTTGATGATTTGGCCGTTTTTTCTATGACCATGAAACAGTGATTGAATACAAATGGACCCCTGGCGCCCCATCTATATTACTTTTTGCACTAAACAGTTTCGAAATGTTCATCTTACACCTGCATGTATATTCTGTATGAATTACATAAAAATCGAAGGGGGTCGAGTGGGAGCCTCTAGGCCAGTTGACATGGAATGACCCATAGTTAAATCATGCCCCAAACCATTATGCAATGCAATACTTTTGAGTGGGCTCTTAAATTAATAACAAAAACTCTTGGCACCAGAGATTGTACAGAATTTATGTTTTCGTATGTGCTTCATAGATGCATATCAATTTATATTTATGATGTTCGAAAGAGTGTAACATTATTAATATGCACTTGAAACTATTTTTCCCATTCACCATGTAACAAAATGACTTTGATTGTCCCTGTAATTAAACTATGCATCCGATTTGCATAAAATTTGAAATAACTCAACAAAATTATGTCACAATTATATATTTTAAATTTCAAATCTTTTTTTTTTTTTTTTTTTTTTTTTTTTTTTTTTTTTTTGCCATACGCGGACAGACAGACGGATAAATTGATTAACGACTAAAAGATTCTGCAAAGGTATTTGTACAGTTTTTAAGGCTTGGCCGAGTTGATGTTTCAGGCTATTTCTTTTCCTTTTCAAAAAACTCTTCTTCCCTGTAGGAAACGACTTGTGCTTGTCAAGTAATCTGACGAAAGGTGAATGTATCTAATTGCTCTCCAAATTACAATTGTGTTTCTTTACTCATATCATACATGAAAATGATTTAGTTCTCACTATTGTTCGTGTGTAATAAAGAACAACAGTTGTAATTCGTCTTTATTTTACTATGCCTATAATAGGAAAACTTATTTCTTTAGAGCAAAATAAGATTTATCATATGTTTCTCAAACAAAATATATTTATCTAACTCAATGTGATATTAATCTTATATTCCTCAAACAAATTATCTATATTATAAAGGCCAAACGTATCTGGGCGTAACGCATACGTCATTTTGCGAATGGCAACACTTTCAAATTTTAAATGAAGTTTTGGTATTTCTCCAACTACAAAATTTTCAAACTTCCAACTATCGCATTTTTTTATTTTTACATCATCGTGTAGAGAAAAATATGTATTTTTAAATGAAATTTGTTTGAAAGCTGTATCTCAATTTGTTTTTGTAATATTAATTTTTTTGTTGTTTTAAATACCGTTTTCCTAATCGTGGCAATAGTAATACTCCATTTCTATTAAAAGCAAAGAAAAAAAATAATTTATTACTGTATCTTTATGTAGCCATTTTCTCATTAAAAGGGAAAAGATTGAAATTTAAATATCTTCTGTTATAAAACCCGGGAATTTTGATTTAATTTATAAAATTTGATTTGCACCTAAATCTGTTTCAGCTAATTACATTTAGACTTCAAGTTTTGAACCAAAATGATCAAATTAAAATACCATTTTTTTAAAAAAGTTGAATACAGTTAACGTAATATGCATTTATATATTTTGATATGGTGAAAATGATGCCTGGTTTAGATTTCACGAGAAAAAAATTCTATGATTGAGTCAAAGTTGAATAAATTTTGCTTTCATTTCATTTTGGAATACTAGCATAAGAACCTTAATTGATAACTTTATCATAATAACAGATCTTTATTATTTTTTACTGCTTACATGCATGATTAAAGTTTAAATTTAACAATTTCTGCAACTGAGTTCTATAGAAATAGTATTTTGTTAATTTGATGTTAAATATCTTTTCTTTAAGAGTTAGACTTACCTATATAAAATGCATTTTTTACTATAACTAATTTTGTAGGTTTATTATATGTCAATGAAACAATTCCTTCTTAAACATTTTCTTTCTTCGAAATTTGACGGGTTCTACCTTGAATTTTTAATTACAAGCACATTAACCTTCTGAAACATTATATAAATTAACGCGATAACGAGACGCAAAATCATTGCGCGATAAAACTTTCGTAACTGTGTCAAAAAATAGAATGGAGAAGGTAATTATCTGGGAAGTATAGTTGTGTTTCTTTATGAATAATGCACATGAAAACTATTTAGTTCTCACTATTGTCCATGTGTAATTAAGAACATCAGTGTTCGTCTTTATTTTACCCTGCCTATAATCGATAAAAAGTTATTTCCTTGGAGCAAAATAAGATTTATCATATGTTTCTCAAACAAAATATATTTATCTAATTCAATATGATATTCTTCAAACAGGATATATGTTTTAATTACAGACACACTGCCCTTCTGAAACATTACATAAATTAACCCGATAACGAGACGCAAAATAATTACGCAATAAAACTTTTGTAACTGTATCAGAAAATAGAATGCGAAGAAAGTAAAGCGTTAATGTAGAATACTAAATTACGTCTGTTTACTTGTTTTTGAAGGGATTGACGAAGTCTGCGATAATTATGCATTGAAAATAGTATTGATCGTAAGTGAAATTTTATTCATGCTTGTTTCTTTTCTCTCTGAGTCTAAATTGTTTTTATAAAATAGTAATTTTCATAGTACTTATTCAGACGAGGATTAATTACGAAAGAATATAAGCTCGCAAACAAATTATTAATTCTCAAAAATGTTGTTTCACTTTATCTATGAAAAGTGCATTTTTCCATTACACACAAATTTCAGTTTGCACGCACTCAACAAGCATGTTGAAGAGTTCTAGAGGTACCCAAAGTATCAGAAATATAAAAGCATTCTTAATAATCATTTTCGAAAAAAAATCGTCGATAACGTGCAGAGATATTAACCCTTAAAATAATGAATGGTTTAGATATACATATTCACAAGGGCAATGCACTGCAGGTACCATCGCCTTTTAAAGCCTAGATAACAACCTTTAATGACATATTTGTAAAATACACTGCAGAATAGCAGTATAAAAGCCAAAAATGTCAAATTCTTAAAAAGAGATTAATTAGAATTAAACGAATAAATATTATGGGATTCCAAACTACATTAAATTGTGTGGATCTCTCAAGAATTCTCATATGTTTTAAAAATTTAATTAAAGGCCTATCTGGAAAAAATGGTCAAAGGCGGTCTTGCAACTTTACGACCTTCTTTTAAAGCGCGATGAGCACAATGCTAAAGTAAAACTTTGAACAAAGGTTTTTCTTTAGCTGCACTGTAAAATTAAAAGTTTATTACTATGCTAGATTTAGTTTTATGAAATGCCAAATGAATTTTAAATATCCACTTCTTTTAGTGTCTGTACCGGGAACTACTTTGATGTACCCCCCAAATCGTAAATTTGGCGACTTTTTTTCTCGCCAAGCAAAATACCCATTAAGTTAAATTAAGTTAAATACAAAAAAAAAATTAATTAAAATTAAGTTAAATACATTAATTAAAAATACATTAATTAAAAATAATTAAATTAATTAAAAATACATTAATTAAAATTAAGTTAAATACAAAAAAGGAATACCTAAAAAATACAATGAATACATAAAAAATACAAATGAAGGAATGAAGCTGAGTAACAGCAAACTTAAAAGGTCCGTAGGAAAAGTGCGTAGGGAGTGCCAGATTTGGCGCGTAATTTTTGGGTGGGTATATCAAAGTAGCACCCTGTACCGAAAGAAAAACCGAAATAAACAAACAAAAAAACAAAAAGATTGAAAAATAGTTATACATAATAGCAATATTTGATATTACTTAGGCTTTAAAAACCCTTTTGAAATTTATGGTATACTCATTTATACTTTTCTAGTAGATACAGCTATACCTCATCTTACATTGTACAGTTTTTTTACGAAAATTTATTATTCTTTTAGCAATGACCTTTTAATGAGTAGGGGGCTCTGCACCCTACGAGCTATGCCTATCAACCCCTGTTCAAACAAAGCAGACTTTTAAAATATGCAAATTTGATCGGCTTTAAAAAAATTACGGAAAATTGAAATATAATTAAATATCCAGTGGCGATCTTCTTGCAAAACGTTTTTCATTCATGCTCTCTGATTGAGAAATTATAAGGTCGGATCAGTTTCTGTTTAAGAACTCCAATGTCTGTTATAAACTTTGATTTAAAATGATCAGTTAAATATTTGAAACTAAGCTAATATAGAATGAATTTAGTAAACAGAGTTTTTGTGTCCTGATATTTTTGAACACCGCTATAAAAAAGCTGTTTTATATAATATGCTACAAATGCATAGTTTTAAATTTGAATAAAATTTTCTTTTTTTATATAATATTCACCTAATAATATTTTTCCTGTTTGATAGGAAATATTATTTTACGCTGTCTAAGACTTCACAATAATTTCTAAAAAGGCCATCTCAAAAAAGGAAATAAATGGCTTCGGTAAATTATTAAATTATTTTTTAATTTATTTGCAATATTATTGATTGCTCGTATAAAAATACGCCGCAATTTCTCCTATTTACAGCTTACAAAATGTTGATTTTATTATTTAAAATTTTATTTCTCTTTTAAA
This sequence comes from Maratus speculifer, assembly GCA_964019185.1. NCBI lineage: Eukaryota > Metazoa > Arthropoda > Arachnida > Araneae > Salticidae > Maratus > Maratus speculifer. Next base: position 288,084,860 of record OZ025298.1, on the reverse strand, counting down.
ATTCATGTGAAAATGCATATGTTGCTAGAAAGGAAATCATTTTATTTACACTGCCTTAAAGTTGGCAAAAATATCTGAAAAGATTGGCCAGAAATGTGAAATAATTGTGTCGTAAATACATATAAAATATATGACGGAATAAAATTTCGCCTTGCTTTTAACATAAAATGAATAATGCTTACTTAAAACACGATTAAATAAACAATTATAGATGTTAAAGTTTTATTTTATTTAAAAATCTTAGTACTTTCGAACCTTTTCCAAACAGGTTCTTCCTCAGAGAATATTTTCATTAATAATTACAAATATGAAATTTTGTTTTGAAAAATGAACGAGACTTGTGGCTTGAAAATTGAGTTAGCAATATTTTTACGTGAACGGTAAAATTATTTGATTGTTGTACTATGATTTTTTTAATACGTCATTTTCACATCTTGTTAGGATTTTATTTTTAGGATACTAAACCATAAATTGGGTATATTATAAGATAGGGTATATTGCATACTTTATTGCTCTTGCATAAGATTTCTATTGATTCTCTTATAATGGATATGTAATAATTGGATGTTGGGAATATGATTTTTGTATTATCAAAATCTATTGTGATATTCTGTTTGAGATATAAACGTGAAAGAGCAGAAGATTGCCGACAAAATTTTATAGCTGCTTTATGTTCTTTTATTCTTTTTTTGAGTTTTCTATTGGTTTTCCCAAATTGGCTCTTCTGAAACACAATGTAAATTTAATAGTCTATCCAACAAAGAAATTAAAAGAAATAATTTGTACAAAAATCGATCCAATACCAGAAATTGAATTAGCCGGTGTATATACCATCTCCTTTTAAAACTGATTGCAATAAAGTAATGGAATATATCGGGAAAACCAATAGAAAACTCAAAAAAAGAATAAAAGAACATAAAGAAGATATAAAATTTTGTCGCCAATCTACTGCTTTTTCACGTTTATATCTCAAACAGAATATCACAATAGATTTTGATAATACAAAAATCATATTTCCAACATCCAATTATTACTTATCCATTATAAGAGAATCAATAGATATCTTATGCAAGAGCAATAAAGTATGCAATAATACCCTATCTTATAATATAACCAATTTATGGTTTAGTATCCTAAAAATAAAATCCTAACAAATTGAGAAAATGACGTATTAAAAAAATCATGGTACAACAATCAAATAATTTTACCGCTCACGTAAAAATATTGCTAACTCAATTTTCAAGCCACGATTCTCGTTCATTTTTCAAAACAAAATCTCATATTTGTATTTGTTAATGAAAATATTCTCTGAGGAAGAACCTGTTTGGAAAAGGTTCGAAAGTACTAAGATTTTTAAATAAAATAAAACTTTAACATCTATAATTGTTTTATCTATAGTCGTGATTATTTGTTAATTGGTTAATAACAACACCCAAAGGAAAACAACTTATTGGTTTTTTGAATGAAAGTCAATTGTTTGGATTTAGGCCAATGTAAATCGGGTTTATTTTCGTTTAGCTTCCTTCCTTGCAATTATGGAAGATTATTATTTCTCTTTTTTTTTCGCTTAAAAATGCAAATAAAAGTCATGAATTTTAAACGTTTCAGTTTAAAATAAGTGAAGTAATATAAAACTAATAATTTAAAGGATTATATTTTAAATGAAATTGATGAAACATGAAAAAAATGCCACCGGACCATTTGGCGATTTATAACCGGCGCCAGTCTAGCATAAAAATACTGAGTTCGTGATTTACCATTTATATCCATTTATATAATTTAAAAGGAGTTATCTCTCTCCTTTATACTTAACCATTAAACTTCCAAAACTATTCAGAAATTCGCCTTTTCAGGAAGGACTTACATCCAAAATTTAAAGCAAATCGGATAATTCTGCATAAAAACCATTTATAAAATTTAAGGAGGAGGAGAGTAATCGCACACAATCTCTTTACACTTAACAAAAGAACCCCACAGCTAATTAGGAAAGCATTTTATCACTGTGAATCTGTATCCAAAAATTGAAGAAGATCGGTTAATTCTACATGAAATACCATTTACCTAAATAAAGAGGGGTAATTCCACCGATCCCTATTTATACTTATCCAATGAATTCCCAAAACAAATCAGAGAAGTGTCTTATCAAAATGAGCCTATATATAAAATTGAAGCAAATCGAAAAATTCTGCGTGAAAAAATCATAACCCAAATTAAGGAGGGTTACTTACCATTTGCCCCTCTTAGACTCATCCAGTGAATTCGCAAAATTAATCATCGAAGAGCCCCCATAGGAATGATCCTATGTCTAAAATTCGAATGAAATCTGATAATTCTGCATGAAAAACCCATTTATCTAAATTAAAGACGGGGAATTAGCCCACCGTACCGCCTCTTTGTACTTCCCAATGAACCCCCAAAACTAATAATAGCAGTGGCCTCATCAGAAGGATCTTATGTCCAAAATTTGAATGAAACCTGATAAATCTACATGAAAAAAATCTATTCAAATTAAGAAATTAAGAGTGAGGAATTAGCCCTCATTTCCCCTCTTTGAACTCCCAAAACTAATCATGGAAGCGCCTTTATCAGAATGATCGTATGTCTAACATTTGAATGAAATCTGATAAATCTGCATGAAAAACCCATTTATCGTCATTAAGGGTAAGGGATTAGTCCCCGTTCCCCCCCCCCTTTCTTTATACTTATCCGATGAAAACCTAATACTAATCTCAGAGGCATCTCATCAGAATAATCTTATATCTAAATTTTGAGCAAAAATTGGTAATCCTGCATGAAAATCCCATTTATACAAATTAAGGGGAGAAGCATTAGCCCCATTTCCTCCTCTTATACTTATTGACTGAACTCCCAAAACTAATCAGGAAAGTGCTTTATCAGAGTATCCAAAATTTCAAGTGAATTCGATATTTTTATCGTGAGTTATCGCGTTATGCACATACACACACACATACATACGTAAACTCTCAAGCTTTGATAGTCTCTGTGCTAATAATGTCAGATGGGTGAGCTTGTACAGAAAATGTCTTTGCTTCGGTAAATTCATTCGGATATGTATGGCAGCATTCTCACTAATGTTTTTGCCAAGCTATTCATTACGAAACGGCTGTTGTGATATTCATAAAAGTGTTGTCGATGTACAGCCATACGCTACTGAATAAAACCATACCTTCGGTATCACCTGGTGGAAGACTAAAGATATAGCTTTCCTATCTCTATAGAGGTATAGAAAAGAGGTATAGAAAAAAGTGAATTAGGAAGTCATAGAACATCATTGATTTAATACGAAAAGACACCTAGTGGGCATTAATACTAAGAATAGATTGGTTAAAATGCTCATATGTTTTTCCGTGATTTTCTACCCAGTGATGAATCTTGAATCAAAGGAGAAATTATTATCTTTCACACAGCGCAAAATCACACAGTGGTATCGCTTGTGATTACCAATCAAAACGACTGAGGTTAAAAAACCGACGCGACGACTGTTGGATCCTTGTATTGATTATCATTATAAAGCGAGTAGACAACACAAAGATAGTGCAAAAGACTATCTTGTCAATGCATCGCAACTTGCGTTTGGTGTTCGAAATTTTTGCAGTTAGTTAAGCCTATACTCTTCAGACGAATTTAAAAGAGACATCTTTAGAATTGTATGTCGATGCTCATGATAAAAAAGCAATTTTTCAAAACTGTTTTTTTTTTTTTTTTTTTTTTTTCACGGTGATTGTGAACGAAAGGCATGATTAGTACTTAGTATCGGGAATATTTTACTGCAAGCCCGCAACCTACCCCTCAAACCAACCTATCTAACTGCACCAAGACTTTTAAAGAAGGCAGGTTGACTGTCTAGTCGTTGCAGAAAAATTTAGATAGAGGGGCAAGTTCGACCGGATGCGTATTAGCATACGCCCTTGCATATCCAAAATTAAACACAAGAGAGATCAGTCAGCACTGTGGCATCTCAAAAAGTTGGATTTGAAGAATATTAAACGAATTATTAGTTCAACTGTACTGACAAACACCTCAACGGTTTTATTGGATGGTGATGTGGATGGAGCAAAAAATGCCTTAAATTATGAATTCTGTGCAATCTCAGAAAAATTTAACCGTTTTTAAATATAATGGTTGCTAATCAATAGTGACAATCTCTGTTCCTACGGATGTTATATTTGATTGTGGCTCCACAAAACCTGGAATTAGCAGAAGCTACAAATTTTCTAAAAAAGCTTTTAAAATCTTTCTAAATTATGTTTCTATAGAATATTAGGCAATACAATCTGATTTCAAAATTAACGTTGGGAAATTAATGATCATAGACTTTGATTTAATATAGTTATTTTATGTTGGTTCCACTACCACAAAATAAATGGTAGACCGTTAGACAACAAGCTTAGAATTTGACATGATGATTAATTAGTGCATACTAAGAAGATTGTTTCTAAAATTTCTCAAACCCCAAATGGATATTGAAAGAGAAATATGAATTGCACATAAAAGTTTCAAAATATTTTCTAAATTATAATTTACTTAAAATTAGTTTCAGTTCTTTTTATTAATTTAAGTCTCATTTCATTCTCATGCAATGTAATGATGAAGTTTAATCAAACTGTTGCTTAAATTATAATTTTTCAATTTCCAAATGTATAATTTTTTCTACAAATATCACTTAGCATTTTTCAACAATTACGTGAGCAAAGCTTCGGAGTTTGCCGGTATTGTTATATTTAGATCTTTTTTTTCCTTTGTAAGATCATTTTGTTCTCTCATATTGTGAAAAATTACAGCAAAAAAAAAAAAAAAAAAAAAAAAAAAAAAAAAAAAAAAAAAAAAAACAGGACATTCTTGGAATTATTATCCTTAAGGTGTGTTTTCGTATCAAATCGATGGTGCTCTACAACTTTCTAAATCACTTTTTTCTCTATCTCGTTACATTTTCGCTATAGGAATTCTAACTATGCTGCGTTTCACCAGGTGGCACCGTAGGCGGTTTCATTCAGTAACGCAAGGCTACTTTACTATTCTTAGACACTTTTATGAATATCGTAGAAGCTGTTCGGAACTTAAGAGAGTGACAAGTTTAAAATTTTTGGTCTCTTTAGTACAATAGCAATCGACATTTTGATATAAATAATAATAAATTTCCTTTATTGTTTTTTTTATAACATAGATAATCGTAAATATTATAATGTATGTTTTAAATTAAATTTTAAATTTTTAATAATTAAATTTTTAAATTTTATGAGCGAACGTCTTAATGTAAATAGATTAAAATATATATATATTAAAATTAAAAGTTGAATTATTTTCCACTTTAAAATATCCTACGTACTTTTTTATAAATAAGTTAAACATTATTTTAAAATCATAATTAAAAATAAAATAATTTCCCTTTTCAACTATCTTAAAAATCTCAACTATCTCAACTAATTGAAATGAATTTAACATAGAACCATAACTATCTAAATTTTGGAGTTTCATTGAAAATAATATCATTGTAAGACAAGTATCGCAACAATTACTTCGCTTCTCTAACCGAAAAAAAATTTTAAACATCATTTACAAACTTGTAATATTTTAATACGGAACTTTTATTTTTTGCAGAAAATTGGTGTTAAACTTGTGAGGGAGTGTCATTTTGTACGAAATGTACTCTTGTGTTTTGAGTGAGTTCGTGCCGTCATGGATGTAACATTTATAGCCCAAAAGCAACATCTGCACTTTATGCAACTTTAAATTGCCGAAGCATGTGTGGCGCTCCGAATCTACAGTTAATTGTTGTTTGCAAGTTTTATGCTAATTTCTAGTTCAGTCTCTTTAGTCTGCAAAATATAAAAGCTGTGAGTGCGTGTGCAGGACAGAGATTGTAGTCGTTCTCCTCCCCTTTATACTTTAGACCAGTTGAGCTTAGCGCTGAAGTTTTGAAGCCACTTGGACGGTAGTTAAGAAATCTAATTCTCCTGGATGTGGGGAAAGAGTATTGAGGACCGTGATAAACTATTTTAAAGGTAATTTAAAGTTGATTTGTTCTTATAAATGACATTCTGTCATTCTCAAGTTAGCCACAGAAATCCCTCACGTCTTGCAGAGGTCCGAAAAAGAGTGCCCAAGACGTTTTGGAAGGTGATCGTGGGTGAAAAATCATTCTTTATACTAATTAGATGTTGTTAGTATGAACATATTTCTAAACTCTCGAATGTAGCTCCACTCCTCCAGTACAATTACAGCTAAAATAAAAGAATTTTGGTTTTAAATCTGCGAGTATGTCTTCATTTACACGTGGTGGTCTAGCCGGGGCCGTCACAAACTTACTAGATTTACCCGGTTTTGTAATTTCAAAATGTCAGGTCAGGAAATTGTACTGGTTTCTCAGAAAAATGAAACTATTCTGCAAAATTTACGGAAGAATTCATAGATATTAACAGATTTTTTTAAGTGTATGATATGCAGCAAATAATACTTTTAAATTATCTTTAAATACTTTAAATTTAATTGTTACTTTTTGCCAACAACAAATTAAGAAATACGTTTTTCAAGGGTGCGTGACGTTACAGACAATTCATCTATTGGCTATTTCTTCAACTTGTCTTTTTTCCTTTACTGTTCTAAACTCAGTCTTGCTGCTGTTTTCAAAGCAGTAGGACGTGCTCTCTATTTATGATGCCAAAAATCTAGTTCTTTTGAAAGGATTAGCTCATTTATTAAAATTTTTATGTTTGAAGAAGTTCTTTTTAGATTAAATATTTATTGTTAAAAAATTCACAAATTATTATTGCGAATTGCTCATTAAAAAATAATGAATGTTTTTTTTGTTTTTGTTTTTTTTTTGGGGGGGGGGGGGGGGGCAGTCTACAAATGTGGAATTCAAAAGTGCTTTCTTTAAATGACAGAAAATAAAAATTGCCCTATTCATGCACTTAACAAGAAAGAAATGATTAGGAAAATGATTGCATGGAAATTTCGGTTTGTTGAACAAAAGAAAAAATCTTCAGCGAAAAAGTAATTTTAAAGTTAATTTTCTATTTAGCTCTCCTGATTAAAATTTATTCCGAAAATTCAGAATAAAACATTTGTCCTTTTTTGTTTGGAAATGGATTTTCAAATAGATTGTCTTATTCAACTAGTTATATCTCTTCTTTTCTTGAGCAAGACAACAATTTTCCAATTTTTTACCATTTTTAAACGTTTCTCTCTATTCTAAAAAAATAACTTACTCTATCATGCCGCCGACAATGAATTTTTTGCGACCTAGGTTACTTCTTTGCTAGTATTAAGAAATACACTGCACACAATAATATGAAAATTCTTAGTATTAAAGAGAAATGTTCGAGAAACATGCTGATGCGTACAGTTATCAAATTCAAGAATTATTTTAAGAGGTATTTAATACTAAAGTCAGTCAAAAGTGCTCCATTAAAAAGCTTTATAGGAGTAAAAACGATGCACATTAATTTAAAAAATTTTAGATCATTTTATAAATTGAAAGTTCTTGTTGTGCAGACTTTATTATTATTATTTTTTTTTTCATTTGACTCATTTTTTGAGGATTAATTTCCATTTTAAATTCAAACGTTCAGCATTTTGAGAGACATTTTTTTACATGTTTTAGAAAAGGTTGTTATTTTAAACTGTTGACAAATAATCAAATAGTAATATTTCCTTCAAATAAAAAAATGAAAAATATTTACTCGCCACTATCAGAAACAGAAAAAGAAAAAAAAACTATCCAATAAGAATTTTAAAATTACCAGTTAAAATCAGGAAACATTAAAAATTACTTCATAAAACTATATTTACAAGTGAGAAAGAATGTATTAAAAGAATGAATTCATTAAAATGCGTAATATGCCATAAACAAAAAAAAAAGTTGGAAATAAAAATCTACTTTTTAGGCCAAAAAGTTTAAATTTCATCCTCAATTCAGAAAACCTAAATATTAAAAAAAAAAAGGAAATATGTGATTATAGTGACAAATTTTAATCAACTTGATATTTTGAATTTCAAAAAAGCATTTTTCGTGATACACTCTATTACACATACCTAACATTTAGGAATACAATTTTTAATAATTTATATTAGCAATTTTAAATTAAATTCAAATTATTCAAGATTAATTAAATGTTGATATGCATGAAACATTAATCACTTAAAGTGCAATTTATCTCATTAATCACTCGAAATATCTTTAAAACGTATAACATAATTTACAAATTGAAACGGAAACACAGTTTAGATGTCATTCTCAAAGAATATAAGTGATTAAGGAAATATATTTTCCGTATGTCGAAAGGAAATTCTGAAAGTTTTCAAGAAATGCGATCCAACTTTCTCTAGTCTATCTGAAACAAGATGAATGAGAAATTTAAATGTTCTTTTTCTGAAATCGGCTAAGAAAGGTCTCATTACATGGGCCCGCTAACATGAAGCATTTCTATTGGATCGGAAATTAAGTTGGAAAATTTATGATTACGCTTTACGAATGTGATTACCGAATAATTTATATACTCTATATGATGTTCAGTTACATTAAACGTATGAATTTTTAAATTAAAAACAAATATATGTATTTAACAAGTATTAAAGTAATCGAATTAAAGAAAATAATAAAATAAACGTCATTTTAGTTCAAAATAAGGAAATTAAGCATTCCCATTTTGTTAGAATAATAGAAGATAATAGAAAAACTTTGATGACAGTTTTTAGATCAAAATTCACTACAATTTATTTATAGTAATAATCTCATTTAACCTCACAGAATGCATCCAAAATCCAAATACACAAAAAACACTCAAATACACCCAAAATAGTTAAGTGTAACAAAACTTTTTATATTATTTTTGCATCTGTATTAGGCAAAAACATTATTTTATGTTTTGGCACATTTTGATTTTAGAAAAAAAAAAATTCAAACCAAATTGTATAAATTGTTTTTAAACGGCAATCATATTAAAAATAATGCTATTAGTAATTACTTCTTAATAGTAAATACGTTTCATATGGTTGAATTTTCAATCTTTGAAATTGAATAATACTTAATACAACGAATTTAACAATTAATTTTAATTGTTTACAATTATTTTATTACTATTTTTTTTAAAAAAAACTTAACATAATTATTTTAAAATACGTAAGTATCGTCTGCGTAAATGATGTCACATAATAAGTATAAACTAGCTGCACCCATCAAAATTCGACAGAAAAGAATATATATTAGGTATGATGTACATCAGTCTTATCACGACCAACTATATCTATCAGGCCCATTTATTTGAGATTAATGTATTAGTCCGGGCAGCCGACCGTCGATTTTCCTATGTATCGAGTACAAGGACCGGACATACATCAAAATGTAGGTTATCTCATCGACCAAAAAATTATCGCCAAACTATTAGATTAAATACGAACAATGAATGATCGTGAATGTCACATTCAATGACATTAAATACGATTCACGTGTTTACAATGTCATTAAGTGATTTTTATTTCGACTTTTTATTTTTTTTTTTATTAATATTCAACTAATTATTTTTTTTTGTTATGTCAAATAAAAATTATGTCAATATGTATAATTTGGCTATTATTTTGGCAATTCGTATAATTTGGCGAAATTGGTCGACGGGATTACAGAGTAGTACCAAAATTTATTTTAACTTTGAAAAATAGGATTATTTTTTTTATTAAAATAGAAATGATATTAATATTAAAAAATGCTCACAAAAATAAATTCCTCTTAAGAATGTTTAAAAATATGATTAATACTTAATTTTTCCCTTTAAAGAAAATAAATTTTTTGAAGTAGTTTCTTAAACTAGTATAAAATGAAGTTTTCTGCAGTCAATCCTCTACAGGCATTAAATTTTCCACTTCCAGTTGCAGTAAGTTTCTCAAGGGTTATCTTATAACATAAAAAATCAAATTGTTTTTATGTTTTTGTTTTATTATTGGAAAGTTAACAAAATTACTAAATTTTCTAAATTTTATGTTTCAAACACTAGCAAATCTCCGTTTTTCTAGTTTTTTCTCAAACATAAAAACATAAAAATTCTTTTAAAGCATCTTATTGCACTATTCTATAAATTAAAAATAATTTCTGAACGGAAATGGCATATGTTCTTGTTCAGACCAAATGTTAATAAGGCCTGTATTTCCCACATTATGCGTCATATTACTGTTACACAACCTTAAGTTTAGCGGTGCCGATTCTCTATTCAAATAATAAAAAATATTAAATGTCTATATTTAATTTAAGCACCAATTTTATATAAAAAAAACTTTACTTGATAATTTTGCTTTTGAGTATACACGGCAGAACATACGGTACGCTGTAAAATATGACAGACGTTTCTTAGTCTACAAAAATGTACTATATACAGGAACGAAAACATACAATAATGTCTTTCAAGTCACCGAAAATCCCCAAAAGCGTTCCTTTACCTTTAAAAAAATAACGCAGAAAACTATTTTTTTTCAAATTTTAAAGAAGAATTTATAAAACTATTTTTTTTGCTAGCTGTCCGTCATTTTCAGAAACACTTCTGAGTAGCATTTACAGAGTTTTGTCCACTTTTAAAAGAAAACTTTAAGATTAGACAACTCGAAATAAAGCTTCTGGAATTTGATGTGATTTTTACATTAGTTGATACAGATATAGTTTTCATGAATGAATGAATGTTTCCGCTTAAAAAAGATCAGGAAATACACCCTGATATATCGGTGGATAAATATTGCCATATGCTGCCGTTCACAGTGAAGGAAAAAAATTGCTTTTAACCAAAAAAATTAAAAGCTATTCTACATCTATATATATATTACGCTATCGTACGTGGCACAGAAATAGAGATTATTTGTTAAATTTTTAATGGCAACGCCCAAATGAAACACACCTTATTGGTTAATGTATAGAAGTTTTTGGCAGTATTTAGGCCATGGCAAATTGGGTTCATTTACGTTTTGTTCTTCGCTGCAATTATAAAGCTTCAAAATATCATTATTTTGTATTTTCAGTTCTTAAAATAAATGAATAAATAATAAAAAAAGACATGAATTATAAGCGTTTCCGTTTCAAATTAAAGTTATGTAAGGTACCCTGGGGTAATAACGCCAGACGGGGTAATAACGCCAAGTGCTAATATTTTGCTTAATTATGAAATAATCTGGTAAATGACACCCATGTGCTCTGCGCAGAAGGGTTTTGAGTCATATAAATAGCAAAAAACAGCTTCAAGTTAATTTGTTTCATTTTTAGGTGTTATTGTTTTTACAAGCAGCTAAAAATAACGCTTGATCTAAAATTTGCGAGATACGTTTTGTGATGTGAAAACTATTTTTTTTCCAGAAATACTTTGTTTATTACATAAATTTGTAGTGCATTTTATGTACTTTTAAAATGTTGTTGAAGATTTTGGATATCTTCTCGAGATAATTTGTAATTTAAAATGTACAGCGCAATAACTATAACGGGGTAATAACGCCAATCCTTGCAATTTTTACCCCGGTTGATTCCCTTCAGTGGCCGAGCTACATCCTAAATACTGATTCAAATAAACACAGTTAAAACTGTGCAATATTTCTAATAATTCTATTTAAGCGGTCCTTTTTAAGCAAAAAGAATCTCACGGTCTGATATTCTTTTGCCTCATCCCCCCCCCCCCACACACACCTTTATTTTTCTTACACTTTCACAAAAAATTGAACATTTTCAATAGCTTAGGATGCAATTTGTCAATTTCTAGAGCTGAGAGTTTGTATTTTTAGAACTGGGCAATCTACATGCAATTATTCCAACTTATTTCATAGTTTTGTTTGCATGGCGTTATTACCCATATAGGTGGGTAATAACGCCAAATAACATTGTTCAAGAAATCACGCCATTACATTTTATGTATTCATATCTGTTAAATTTTTTTTTTTATATAGATAGTCAGTGAGTTGCTGTATCAAATTATATATTTGTTTGAAAAATACAAACTAAAACTAAGCCGTGAAAATTCGTAGAACCTTAACGTGGCGTTATTACCCCAGGGTACCTTATTATAAATAAAATGAGTTCACAGATGTCACATACACCTCCGATGTCGCAATTTTTTTCCGACGCCAATTTGGCGAAAATCAAAATATCATGATTAATGATAATGATAATATGAAGCATCAAAATATCATTATTTTTGTTTTTTTCAGTTCTTTTTACTTAAAAAAATAAATAAAAGTCACGGACTTTAATTGTTTCAGTTTCAAATTAAAGCTATGTCGTAAAGTGTATTATTATATTTTAAATGAAATTAATACCAAGTTCTTGATTTCTCGTCGTATATGTCATACATGCACCACATTAGCTCAATTTTTTTCCTAACTTCAATTTGGCGAAAACTTCGTTTTCAAATACTATTTACATATATATTTTTTAATTTTTTTATATTATTTAAAAAGAAAATAATAATAAATAGTGAAAGTTTATTTAATAATTATAGAACAAAACAATTTATATCATAAAAAAAGAAAATAAGAATAAATAAACAACAATAGCCGGGTTACCATGTGAGCAATATAATTGCCATTTTGTTGCAGTCGCGTCAATGTGGTACATTTATGATATCTGTGCTTATTTTTCTAGTAGAATCTTCTAATTTGGTAAAAAGATTAATTATATATTACAAATAATTAATCAAATTATAAATAAAAGCAATATGATTTAATGCTTTAAATGTATTTAGGAGAGACCAAACTGGTCGGCAAAGGCGGCTAGTTATTATATATTTTAGAATGCAATTAGTATGTAAACAAAAAACACTTTTTGGTACTTTAATATTAACAAACTACACTGTAAAAAATAAATGTGTAAATTGGCTAATTTTAGACACATATATGTGTAATTTTGTAAAATTACACACCTGTAATAAAAATTACACATTTTTCGGAAATTTGCCTGTTTTTGTGTGTATTTAGCATCTGAAAGTAAGTGTGTAATTTGTTATCACTTGATAAACTCAGACAAGTGTGTAAATTCCGAAAAATGCCTAAATTTACACGAATTGGAGTGTTATTCTAATTTAAGCATAATAATGTTTACTCAGAGAAGTGTGTAAATTTCTGAAATCACCCACTTGTTTTAAAATGTACACATTTCGTACAAAAAAATTGCCTGTTTTTATGTGTATTTTGTTTATTAGAATGAGTACTTAAGTTTTTATCAGTTAATATACACACAGAAGTGTGTAAATGTAAAAGGTTACGTGCATTTATGCGAATTGGAGTGTTTTACATAATTATAAATATGTAAATTTTAAAAGACAGTTTCTAAATGTATTAGAAGACTTTTTGACAAAATTGAAAATTGTTTATGCATTCGATTTGTCTGTCCATCTGTCCGCGCTCTAACTCTCGTAAATATACTCGAATCGCCATGAACATTTTAGATGTTATTGATGTTCACGTTAGCATAAACCCTACAGAAAATAAAGTTTCTATCATGATTAATTTATTTACAGGGATAGTCAAAAGTTTACCATTACATTACGGCCATGGAAAAAAATATTTTCGAATGAGTTTTAAAGGTGTAACACCCTGCCAAACATATTTAAATTTATATGCATTTGCAAAGTACGTTAAAGTATGTATTTAAAAAAAATGCAGAATAAATTATAGTTATTATTCATTTACAGGGCCACACGAAAGAATTCCATTATGCAAGAACAAAGGGGAGGGGATTATTTGCGAGGTATTTTAATAATGTTAAACGACTTCGTGTACAATAAAATTGATATGCTGATACGCTGAGTCATATTATGAAGTACATAGCATTTACAGGGAGACACAAAAGATTTTAAATAGTATATTCTATTTAAGTACTGTGTTTATTGACGATGGTTGATGGATGGATGAAATGCATTTTTAATTATGATATGCGTTTTTAAGTTTCACTAAATATATGCATATAACGTGGTGTGTATAAATTCTATAGTTTATCTACAAGGTTACACAAAAGAACTCGTAAAGGTTACCGAATACGAGCGTAATTTACTAAAAGGTGGTTTTTAAATAAGTTATACAGTTTTACGTTGAACCGCTTACTCAGAAATGTTTGCAGAATATAGATAAAATGATATACAGGGTCATGTAAAGTACTGGATACATGGTCACAAATCTATGATAACTTCTGGAAATGTTATTTAAGAAGTTTTAAGAGTGTTTTAGTTTAAAATAAATTTTAGGTAAATATTGGACTGTAATACAGTACTAGGTAAACTATAGGGCTTAACAAAAGTATTCAAGTACGTTTTCATCCATTAGTATGAATTGCAAAAAAATAAATTTAACGAAAGTTTAGCGTTTTCTTGCTTAACTAAATTTTCTTATTATATAGTATTTACATCAACAGGCAGATTAAATGCAGGGCTCTTCAAAAGTATTGAAATACACATTTGTCTATGGACATTAACACCTTATTTTCCTAAAGAATGAAGTTTTGTTAAAGATTTCAGGAAGTGTTGGAAAGAGTTTCGTAATATATCCTTAACGCATAATTTTTCTTTCTTGTTAGTTGAGATATGAGTTTTTAAATTGATTTTTGTATATTGCGTTCTGTGTACAAATGCTGTAGATCATGTACAGGGTAACACAGCAGGAAATGCACAGATTACAGTACATGAACGGAAGTAGCTTAAAGGTGGTTTTAAAATAAATTCTACATTTTTACACAGAATTTCATTTATAAACTAAGATATATATGGAGAAAAATGATATACAGGACCACCGAAAGAATTTGATACATGGCTGCCTATGTAAGATAACCTCTGGAAATGTAAGTTCACTAGATTGAAACGTATTTTTGTTTTAATTAAATCATAGCTAAATAGTGGCATATCCTTATGCAAAAATAGTAGACAGAATGTAGGGCTGTACAAAAGAATTAAAATTTGCTATCGTCTTTTGGGTGGGTATAAAATTCTAAAAGTCAAATTTCAACCTATTAGTCGTTTTAATACTTTACAACATTGTTAAAAATGCTTAAGAATACGTTTTTTTTTTTTTTTTTTTTTTTTTTTTTTTGTCCATATTCTAACTTGCGTTAATAGTTGGATTGCTCTGTAATTGATACATGTATTAAGACAATATTTTAATTCATAACCCAAATTATGACTAATACAATATAATAATTTATAAAAAAGAAACTTAACAATTCATTTTAGCAGGAAACTTTTTGAAATTGAATAAAAACAAAAGTGAAATGCATAAAAAAATTTAAACAGAAAATTTTAATTAGAGCCCTTTTTATGAAAATAACGTGCATTTAATTTCCAAATCTAATATTCTATAAATAAACGGAAAACAACATCTGCGTGTAAAAAATTCACCTGCAGACGATCACAAGAGTTGGTCTTTGGAATAAAGAACGTTCAGCGTGCACGGATATATTGTTCTTTTATAAATGTATATAGTTCGCATGAATTTTAAAACTTTTACGAAAATGTTACAAGATTGCTGCCAAAGGATATTTTACATAACAGTCCGAAAAAGGTACACTGTCAGTAATGTAGTTAAAAAGAGCTCATTAATGTCATTGTACTGGATTCGGACATAATTCTACGAAAGAATCTACGTATTTCTATTTGGATTATCCCAATTTAACACAGAGGAAGGTCATTGATAAGAAATAGGTAAGAAAAAATATTTTCTGAGATTTTTCTTTTAGTTAATAGTTTTAGTTTTAGTTAATTTCACATAAATATTTTATAAAAGCAATGACTACATTAATTTAACTTTTATCAATTCAATAAACTTTACTAAATTTAATTTTTATTTTGTTGAAATAAAAGGCCGCAAGCCAACGAATTATTCATTTAAATGGCATTTAAATCAGATTTTTTTCCTTTTTAAAACTATGCGGTTAAAATTACGTTCCTTTAAATTTTAAAAGTTTTGGGTTTTAAAAGCAACTTAACCAATAGTTAACATAATTACTAAACATGTATTATCACATCCCAATAGTTTCTACTTTAAACAGAGGTTTAACTCATATATGAATCATATCACATTATAAAATGTATGAATATGAAATATATGATAGGTACAACATTCATATGAGGTATACAGGGTGAGTCATAAATATCGAAACAATAGGCTATCTCCTTAAATATTGCCCCTAGACCCATACTTCCAATTGCAAAGTTTCATCAAAAAAGGTAAATTTTTTGATAAGATAAGTTGCAACTCCATGGGGGGGTCTATTTTAAAAAATACGAAAATTAAATTTTTATACGACCCCCAGAGAATAAAACTTCCAATTAGAAAATTTTTCCTTATCCTCTTCTGAATCGAACAAAAAAAATTCATCTCGATATCTGCAAATCCCTGGATGATATTAAAATCCAAAATTTTTCAAAATTCGTGACTTACTCCACTTTAGCATACATCTGAGTGCAGCGATATCAGTTCATTTGAAATACAATTTAGGGATCGACCATTAATTTACGCATTGTTAAATGTAGACCCAAGACAATACTTTAACTTTTAAATATAAAATAAAAGCGTATAGCTTTTTGCTTTAAACTTCCTTGACATATGCTAGATGTCTGCAATATCTCGAGCTTGGCGCCAGGCTCGTAATTGGCACGACTCATTGGCCGGACCGTCTTATTAAACACTTATTAAAAGTGTTATTAAATTAAGTGATATTAATTAAACTCTCATTAACCGTGTCTTTAAAACTTATTGCCACAGGCAATAAGTTTAGTAAAAATAGTAATAGCGATAATGACCCTTCTATTAACTGGATCATATGGAATATATTTTAATGTTATTGTACATTTTAATGTTAATGGAAATATATTTTAATAAATTACTTAGAATTTTTTTTCAAAAATCTTGTTTGTACTATTCAGCTTCAAAATTTATGTCGTTTTAAACATATTTTTACTTTTTCCTATCTTTACAAGAGAAAAGTATTGGAATCATGAAAATTTTTAATTCCGGTTTTCGACGGATTCACACGTTTTAGGGCTCAGAGATACCGAAAAACATGTTTTTACAAAATGTCTGTCTGTGAGTCACTGATTCTGTATCTCTGTATATGATCTACATTTTGTGAGCGCGCTATCTCAAGAACTAATACACAAAATTTAATAAAAAATTATATTTACTTAGTTCTTGATATACATTGATGCTGATTAGTTTTTGGTGTGAATCGCTTAACAGGTGACCCTACTATAAAGGCTTTTGTGCGATTTCCGCGATCGCTGTATCTCCAGAATGCAAGGAATATCATCAGTCTTCAGATTCAGTTATTCCTTGACATGAATTGATGTTATTTATATTTTGTTGTGTATTCTCCACGAGAGGCGCTGCAACACTGAATTTGTTACGATTTCTGCAATAGCTCTACTTTAAGAACAAATGCAGGAATTTCCATAAAAAGTCAGATGCAGTTACTTCTTGACATGAATTGGTTTTGTTTACGTTTTTGTATCGATCATCTTTCGGATGGCGTTTTCATAATGAATTTTGTATAGTTTACACGATTTCAGTGATATTTTGTACTAATCCACGGAATTCCGTATCTTTAGAGTCCTCCGACTGCTACATCCGAGTAGTTTATTTATACCAAACGGCATTAAAAAAAATATTTATTCGAATGTTAAAGTCGAAGAGTATAACGTTTCTGTTGCGTATTTTTTTATGCTAAGCTCCCACTAATATTTCATTCTAAGTGTATTTAATTGATCAATGTTTAATGCGTTCGAACCAAACATCATTTAAGAGTAGGGGAAAAATGTCTGTCCGACCCCGGGAGGAGGATTGAGGATCGGAGGAGGGAGCAGGGCTCCTCCTCCTCAAGCCTCCTCCTCACTCCTCCTCCTCAATCGTCCTCCACCTCAACCCTCCTCCTCACTCCTCCTCCTCATTCCTCAAGGTTGTCTTATAAGAGAAGGGGTTAAAAAGGGGGATTAAATTTTTTTCGTGAAATTTGAATATTTTATGCTATAAGAGAGGGGTATAAAAATTTTCAGTTTGGTGTAATTTAAGAGTTTATTTTTTGATTTTAAGCAGAAATTTTGGGGAGATTGATTTTTTTTTTTTTTCACCGTGTTTTAGATAATGGGTTAAGCGGGTATTTGGGGACATAGAATGTTTTTTTCAGTACTATTGTACGAGTGGTTTTTAATTTTAATGTGCCAACTTAAAATTTTTCGGTGAACTTTAGTTTAAGGATTTATTTTTTGATTTTAAGTGGAAATTTTGGGGAGTTTAATTTTTTTTTTTTTTCCACTCTGCTCTTACATGATGAGTTAAGCGGGTATTTTGGGGGAAATTATTATTTTAGACTAATCATTCACGAAGGATATTTTGCAGATATAAATGTTTAATAGGGGGAGTTTAACTTTTTTGCAATGAGATTGACGTGCGCTCGTCGACCTAACCGTATGGAGTTTGTAATTTTCTTTGAATCATGTGTGCATACTGGCTTAGACTATCTTAGAAAGACTTCCACCACCTTTATCTCCACCAAGTCATAAATAACACATGCTGGTAATGGGAATTTGAGAATATTAACTTTAAACATTAATTTAATGAAGGAACTTTAAAATTATTTCGAGTACTATTTTTAGTTAACTATGTTATACACTTGATATTTTAGATTAGTTAAAAAATAACATTAAAATTTGAATGAGAAAATATGTTTCAAAATGGGATTTTACGTACTAACATTTATTTGCGCTCGTTGACCTATCCGTTCGGAATCTGTGATTTCCCTCGAATCATGTGTGAATAACTGTTAGATTTCTTTAGAAAGACCTGAATAAGCTTCAACCATCATAAATAACGCATGTCTGTAACGGGAATTTGAACTTAATTATTTTAAATATTCATTTTAATGAGGTGACTTCGAAAACAATTTGTAGAACTTTTGAGCGGTAATAATTTTTATTGGGAAACTTAAAAGAATCTTGTGATTTTTTGGGGTCTAATTTTTAATTGCTGAATTGCAATCTGTATTCGCCTTTCTTTCGTGTGATTGTGTAGATGTTGATGAAAACTATTTCTGTTCCAATTAATGAAATTTAATAATTAAAATAATAAAGTGTTCCTCACCAGACACCCCTTTTTCAAAATTCGTGCATATTTTTTAACATAACAATGTGTTTAATATAAGTAATTTTTGTGTGTCCTTTCTTTTCTGAAAGAGTAAGCGATTTTTAACAGAAATATCTTTTGACGTGTGTAATTTTTCGTTGGCAGAACAATTTTCAAATAAATAAATTTTAATATTAATAGAATTTTTGACTTTCCGAAGAAAAAAAAGAAACTTATTTTTAATGTTTTAATACTTGTCGGTTAAAAAAATTAAACTATATTTATTATCGAAATGAATTCATCTACATTAATTTAAAAACATATAATATTTATAACCAGTAACGCAGAACTTTTTCAAACCCTGTTAATGAGATTTTATAACAAAAGTGTTATTATATAATTGAATTACTGTTTTTAAAATGTGTTGTATGTATGTGCGTGTTTTGAATGTATCTGTATGTTGTATGTATGTATGTATGTGTGTGTGTTGCATAGTGTGTGTGTGTGATTTCCCTCGAATCATGTGTGAATAACTGTTAGATTTCTTTAGAAAGACCAGAATAAGCTTCAACCATCATAAATAACGCATGTCTGTAACGGGAATTTGAACTTAATTATTTTAAATATTCATTTTAATGAGGTGACTTCGAAAACAATTTGTAGAACTTTTGAGCGGTAATAATTTTTATTGGGAAACTTAAAAGAATCTTGTGATTTTTTGGGGTCTAATTTTTAATTGCTGAATTGCAATCTGTATTCGCCTTTCTTTCGTGTGATTGTGTAGATGTTGATGAAAACTATTTCTGTTTCAATTAATGAAATTTAATAATTAAAATAATAATGTGTTCCTCACCAGACACCCCTTTTTCAAAATTCGTGCATATTTTTTAACATAACAATGTGTTTAATATAAGTAATTTTTGTGTGTCCTTTCTTTTCTGAAAGAGTAAGCGATTTTTAACAGAAATATCTTTTGACGTGTGTAATTTTTCATTGGCAGAACAATTTTCAAATAAATAAATTTTAATATTAATAGAATTTTTGACTTTCCGAAGAAAAAAAGGAACTTATTTTTAATGTTTTAATACTTGTCGGTTAAAAAAATTAAACTATATTTATTATCGAAATGAATTCATCTACATTAATTTAAAAACATATAATATTTATAACCAGTAACGCAGAACTTTTTCAAACCCTGTTAATGAGATTTTATAACAAAAGTGTTATTATATAATTGAATTACTGTTTTTAAAATGTGTTGTATGTATGTGCGTGTTTTGAATGTATCTGTATGTTGTATGTATGTATGTATGTGTGTGTGTTGCATAGTGTGTGTGTGTCGTATGTATGTGTATGTTGTATGTATATGTATGTGTGTGTGTGTTGTATGTATGTGCATGTTGTATGTATGTGTGTGTATGTATGTATGTGTGTGTTGTATGTATGTGCATGTTGAATGTATGTGTATGTAATTTTTTTTTGCCGATAGGTGTGATCTTTCTCTGAAAGTGACCTAGGGTCAAAACTTTCACCCAGGAATCGCCATGAGGAGGCAGATCACATGATTACCGTATTGCACACATTCACATACATTATTTCGAGCGATATTTTTAGCGAAACATAATATGCAATTGAAGTTTTAGAATAATTAAAAAATAACTTTAAAATTTAAATGAAAGAATGTTTCAAAATGGAATTTTACGTACTAACATTTAATCGCGCTCGTCGGTTTTTACTGTTTGGAGGTCTGTTAATTTTCCTTTAACCTTGGAAAACCTTGCGTCAATAAGGATATTTCAGAAAGACCCCCACTTTGGGTACTCTTTTAAACTAATATTTGTAATGAGATGTGTTCGCGCGCGTCGGCCTAACTGTTTGGAGTATCAACATAAAATCAGCAAATTAATACAAAATATTTCAAATAGTAAGAAAATGATTGATTAAAATCACCAAGTAAGAATAAAAATACTTCAAGCAATGAGAAAATAAATGTTTAAAATCAAAAATTTAACAATTAAAGGTTTTATCTTCAGATCTAAATAATTTGTGAAAAATGCATTTAAATATTTTTAAAGCTGTATTGAAAATAATATTTTTCATACCTTAACATCAAAAAAAGTGTTAAATCCAAATCGATGAAGAGTTTAATAATTGTTTTCTCAAAGAGAGGATACTAAATTCGTTGCAATATATGTGTGTGTGTGTAAACATAAATGAATCATTCTTATCTGCTTATCTGATAGCGTTTTCCGAAAAGGGTTGAATCTCTGAATCATAACTGATAGGAACTGGGGTTGATGTGTTATCTTAATTAATCTTAATGAGTACTATATCTAATTAAAATTATTTGACTTGAAATAAAATAACGTCTGTTGAGCAATATCTTTTGAAAACTTAAGATTTAATTATTTAAATCAAATTAAAGGCTTTTTTTTATCTCATCGATTTATTTTAAATAAAACTAAAATATTTATATTTTTCTGTACTTTGTTAGCAAAATAAAGAGTGTATCACATTCATTTCGGCTTTAACTGTTTGAAAATTTAAATTAACCTATAATTAAAATGATTACATAAGGTTGAGTATGCGATCTTTTAAATGAAATCTAGTTAAAAACGGAACACGCATTCATATAAAACTTTAAATACTTATGGTGTTGTGTATAATGCAATGTATGTATTAAATATTAAATGAAAAATATGAATTAACAATAAATGAAAGACATTAACATTAATAAAATATTAATTAAACATTGCATTGATTAAAAACTTAATGAAAAATATTAATTTGGGAATACGCATCCTTATAAAACTTTAAACATTTATGCTTTTGGGTGTAATATTATGGATGTATTAAATATTAAATGAAAAATATGAATTAACAATAAATAAAAAATATTAATTAACATTAATAAAATATTAATTAAACATTGTGTTAATTAAAATATAGATTAAAAATTTAATGAAAAATATTAATTTCTCATGTAATTAAAATAACACTTTATAAATTAATGAATTAATAATAAATGAAACATGTTCATTCGAAACAACTTGAGAAATACTAATGTGTAATGAAATTAGAAAATACCAATTAATTAAATATTAATTAAAAATTAAATGAAAACTATTTATGAGAGACACATTGAAAAATATTCTCACCTTAAACTTTCATTCGCCAATCCTTAAATCCAACCTTCATCGTTGCTTACCTGTTAGGAAATGTCTGATAACAACAAATTCTTATCTTTAACGGTATTTCCCGAAGGCTGACTCACTAGATAAGTAACAATGACAAGTTCAAATCTGAAATTAAGAGTTTATTCATATTGAATATAATTAATATAATGTTTAATTAAAAAGGGACTTAATTTATTTAATACGTCATAATTAAGAATTTAATTAAATCCTAATATAATTTTTTTATCTAATTAATAGAATAAAAAAGAAATTCTTTTCAACATTTTCAAGAAACATCAAGTTATCGAATACTTAATAGATTATTTTTTTAATGAATGTGTAATTAACATTTTTAAAGGATTTTTTTCTAATTAATTAGTGTTTAATTAAAATTTTCATAATTAAAATAAATATATAAAATAAAAAAGGAATTCTTTTCAAAATTTTCAAGAAACACCAAATTATTATTAAGCAATATTTCGAATAACTACAAACTTTAATCATGATGAGTCATCACTGTGAATGATCTTTTCTTCTCATATGTTATAAAAACAAGTTTAAGTACCTAAATTTATTGATATATTTCATTGTGTGTTGGATCCTTCTTTACTAATCTCGTTAAAATTATTCATTTACCAATGATTTAAATTTCACATTTTAAAGTCATTTATATAATATACTAACATTTGACTATTAAATATCAAATAATGGATATGCACTTTTTACACTCACATCTTACAATGTAATTAGTAACCAAATGTAATGATTTTTAAGCATGTCTTCTTAATTTTTTTACAATGAAAGACTATCACAGTTGAATATTTAGCTTTCTGTTTATAACTTTATCGAGAAATATATAATGCATACCACACGATTTCATTAAATGAATCACAATACATTTCAAACTTCTCATTTTCAATGTTTTATATATACTAGTGTTTATCAAATAGGTGTTTATTCTGAACAATCATTACTTAGTATATTGATGAAAAGTTTGTGTTGAACGGTTTTTAACTTAAATGGTGTGAGAGAAGGATATATTAGGACAGAAGTTATTAAATATAGAGTCTTTAAAGTTTATACCCGTGCAAGAATTGGCATTTCAAGAAACAAAGTTGTGTCACATTTGAAAGCATTCTTTATATTCGAAACACACACGTGATCACGATCACATCACTGAAGAGCATAGAGAAGCTGTTTATGTTGTATATAATTTGAATTTTCATTAACACAATATTATAACCGAAGTTTTTCGACAGTTTGAAAAATTATGATGTTCAACGTCTGCACACGTTAACACAGAATATGATTAGCTTATGCCCTTTCGATGATAAGCGTTATTTGCAGGTAAGATGTATTAACATAACAAAATTTTCTTGGTAATTTTACTCGCAGGTTTCGAAACCACAAACATCTGATCATACTTCTCATTTTTAACACGCGACACTAACCATTGGGCCATTAAAGCCCGTAATTTAGTAACTAAAAATTAAGAAAGATCATCGAAAATGATTACTTCACACATGCAAAAATAATTTTTATTGTGACTTATCAGTTAAAAATCACGAAGAAAAGAAAAATATCACATATGTTTTGGATTACTTTGAGATTTTATGAGTCACTTCATCAGTTAAATAGACATAACCACTTCTTATGAATCACTACTTATGCTTAAATTTTGAAACACTTGCTTATATGAAATGTATTATATTTTAGTTTATCAGTGATAGTGCGATTACTTGTTAATAATTTTAATGTTATTAAAAAAATTTAAAAAAATCAAATGTGAATAATTAATTAAAAAAACACAAGTCACTATTAAAGGTTTGAACAAATTATTAAAATTATTTTACAAAACTTTTCAAATTATTTTAAAATGTTTCACTAATATTTAGTAATCGTCAAATTTTAATGTCGATAATCATTTATGTGAGTCAGGTTTTCTGTTTTAACTGTTAAGTTATCAGATTCCCACTTCAAGTACATCTCATTGATAAGTTTTAATCAACCAATCAACTATTTATTTACCCCAGCAACCAGCTATTTGTTTACCCTAGTAACCAAAAAGCTTTTGTCGACACATGAACAAAATTTTGAAGATGCAAGACTCTTCATTTTCACTCGAAAAAACAATGACTTATGTAATAAATTTTTTCTTTACTTAAATGAAACCTTCACATGTGTATGGTAAAACTTGGAAAATTTCATTTAATGCACAAATTTAAAGTTAACAGACAAGGTCTTCACACATCTTTTAGTATTTTACTAACACTTTGCCAAATATCTTTAGAAAACAACAACAGAATTTTAAATAATTATTTTAATAAAAATTCTCTTTTGTAAGTGACATTATTAAACTAACTTGAAAAATTAACTTGGCAAAGCAAGTTTTCACTATTCCAACTAAGTAATATTCATAAGTTTTATATGATAAACAACCTGTTTGGTTATGTCCCAGCATGGCTTTATAAAATGTATCTAAAATAACCTTTAATATCAATGTTTAAAAATATGCGAATAATTCAGTTAGTCTTTTATAGATGATTATTTTCCCTTCTATTATTTAAAAGACATTTTAAAATAAAATTATTACTGATGCCAGTTTATCCCAGTGTTATGAAATGTGTATGCAAAACTTTTAATTCTAATTTTCACATTTTATTATTTCAAATTATTGTTTTCAATTTGTACTAAAATTTGGAAAAAAATATGTAGGGGAAAAATGAGAGTCCGACCTCAGGAGGAGGCGTGAGGCTCGGAGGAGGGAGGAGGGCTCCACTCCTCCTCCACAACCCTCCTCCTCCTAAACCCTCCTCCTCAAGCCTCCTCATTCCTCAAGGTTGTCTTATAAGAGAAGGGGTTAAAAAGGGGGATTAAATTTTTTTCGTGAAATTTGAATATTTTATGCTATAAGAGAGGGGTAAAAGGGGGATAATTTTTTTAAGTATACTACAATACGAGCGGTTCTTTTGACTGTTGATTAAGAGATGAATGATTCATATTAAATTAAAAATAGTAATTAATTAAAAGGTAATTAAAAATAATAATTAAAAATAATGAAGGGACTTAGAATTTTTCGAGCGGTTTTTTTAGTCAAGTGTAGTACGTAGTGGAATTTAAGAAGTGAATAACAGCAATTAACGATAATTAGTAATTAATAAAAAAGTAATTAAAAATATTGAGTAAAAATAATGAAGGTAATAATTAAAAATGATAATTAAAAATAATGAGTAAAAAATAATGAAGGGAATTTTTCGGTGAACTTTAGTTTAAGGATTTATTTTTTGATTTGAAGCGGAAATTTTGGGGAGATTGATTTTTTTTTTTTTTTTTCACCGTGTTTTTAATAAGGGGTTAAGCGGATATTTTGGGGACACAGAATGTTTTTTTCTGTACTATTGTACGAGTAGTTTTTAATTTTAATGTGGTGACTTAAAAATTTTCAGTTTGGTGTAATTTAAGAGTTTATTTTTTGATTTTAAGCAGAAATTTTGGGGAGATTGATTTTTTTTTTTTTTTTTTTTTTTTTTTTCACCGTGTTTTAGATAATGGGTTAAGCGGGTATTTGGGGACATAGAATGTTTTTTTTTCAGTACTATTGTACGAGTGGTTTTCAATTTGAATGTGGCGACTTAAAAATTTTCAGTTTGGTGTAATTTAAGAGTTTATTTTTTCGATTTTAAGTGGAAATTTGGGGAGATTGATTTTTTTTTTTTTCCACTGTGTTCTTACATGATGAGTTAAGCGGGTATTTTGGGGGAAATTATTATTTTAGACTAATCATTCACGAAGGATATTTTGCAGATATAAATGTTTAATAGGGGGAGTTTAACTTTTTTGCAATGAGATTGACGTGCGCTCGTCGACCTAACCGTACGGAGTTTGTAATTTTCTTCAAATCATGTATGAATATTGGTTTAGAATTTCTTAGAATGACTTCCACCACTTTTATATCTATCCATTATCATAAATAACACATGCTGGTGATGGGAATTTGGGAAGAACAATTTTGAATATTTATTTAATGAAGGAACTTTAAAATTATTTCGAGTACTATTTTTAGTCAACTATGTTATACACTTGATATTTTAGACTAGTTAAAAAATAACTTTAAAATTTGACTGAGTAAATATGCTTCAAAATGGGATTTTACGTACTAACATTTATTTGCGCTCGTTGACCTAACCGTTCGGAATCTGTAATCCTCTAATTTGATTTAAATAATTATTTCTTAAATTTTCAAAAGATATTGCTCAAAAGACCTTATTTTATTTCAAGTCAAATAATTTTAATTAGACATAGTACTCATTAAGATTAATTAAGATAACACATGAACCCCAGTTCCTTATCAGCTATGATTCAGAGATTCAACCCTTTCCGGAAAACGCTATCAGATAAGAAGATTAGAATGATTCATCTAGGTTTACTCATATACTGAAACGAACTTTTTGAGAAAATAATTATTAAACTCAAGTTCGATTCGGATTTCATTGATGTTAAGGTATGTAAAATATTATTTTCAATACAGTTTTAAAAATATTTAAAAACATTTTTCACAAATTATTTTGATTTGAAGATAAAATACAATGTTAAATAAAATCTCATTAACAGGGTTTGAAAAAGTTCCGCGTTACTGGTTATAAATATTATATGTTTTTAAATTAATGAAGATGAATTCATTTCGATAATAAATATAGTTTAATTTTTTTTTAACCGACAAGTATTAAAACATTAAAAATAAGTTCCTTTTTTTTCTTTTCTTCGGAAAGTCAAAAATTCTATTAATATTAAAATTTATTTATTTGAAAATTGTTCTGCCAGGGAAAAATTACACATGTCAAAAGATATTTATGTTAAAAATCGCTTACATTTTCAGAAAGGAAAGGACACACAAAAATTACTTATATTAAACACATTGCTATGTTTAAAAATATACACGAATTTTGAAAAAGGGGTGTCTGGTGAGGTACACTTTATTCTTTTTATTATTAAATTTCATTAATTGGAATAGAAATAGTTTTCATCAACATTTATACAATCTCACACAAAAGAAATGCGAATACAGATTGCAATTCAGCAATTAAAAATTAGACCCCAAAAGATCACAAGATTATTTCAAGTTTCCCAATAAAAATTATTACCGCTCAAAAGTTCTACAAATTGTTTTCGAAGTCACCTCATTAAAATGAATATTTAAAATAATTAAGTTCAAATTCCCGTTACAGACATGCGTTGTTTATGACGGTTGAAGCTTATTCAGGTCTTTCTACAGAAATCTAACAGTTATTCACACATGATTCGAGGAAAATCACAGATTCCGAACGGTTAGGTCAACGAGCGCAAATAAATGTTAGTACGTAAAATCCCATTTTGAAGCATATTTTCTCATTCAAATTTTAAAGTTATTTTTTAACTAATCTAAAATATCAAGTGTATAACATAGTTGACTAAAAATAGTACTCGAAATAATTTTAAAGTTCCTTCATTAAATAAATATTCAAAATTGTTCTTCCCAAATTCCCATCACCAGCATGTGTTATTTATGATAATGGATAGATATAAAAGTGGTGGAAGTCATTCTAAGAAATTCTAAACCAATATTCATACATGATTTGAAGAAAATTACAAACTCCGTACGGTTAGGTCAACGAGCGTACGTCAATTTCATTGCAAAAAAAATTAAAGTCCCCCTATTAAACATTAATATCCGCGTAAAACTCCAAAAAATGAAAAAATAATTCAATCTTAACAAAATTACTCCTAAAAAAATAATTCATTAATTCACCATGAATGCTCCCTCCTTAATTAATTCTTCATTAAAATATCAACCCCCGAAAAAAAAAAATATATCCTTCGCGTATGATTAGGCTAAAATAATAATTTCCCCCAAAATACCCGCTTAACTCATCATGTAAGAGCACAGTGGAAAAAAAAAAATCAATCTCCCCAAAATTTCTGCTTAAAATCAAAAAATAAACTCTTAAATTACACCAAACTGAAAATTTTTAAGTCACCACATTAAAATTAAAAACTACTCGTACAATAGTACAGAAAAAAACCTTCTATGGCCCCAAATACCTGCTTAACTCTTTATTTAAAACACGGTGAAAAAAAAAAAGTCGCTTCATTCTTTATTTTTAATTACTTTTTAATTACCTTTTTAAATGAACAATAGCAAAATTCAATCGAAAAACATACCCCACGTACTGTAACACGCCGAAAATTTTTAAAGTCCCCGCATTAAAATTAAAAAACACCCCCATACTATAGTATGGTTAAAAAACTCTAACTCCCTGAAATTCCCGCTTAAAATTAAAAAAAAAATCCTTTTAACCCTTTCTCTTACAAGACGGTGTCAGGAGGAGGAGGATTGAGGAGGAGGTGTGAGGAGGAGGAGGAGGGCTGTGGAGGAGGAGGCTCCCACCACCACCACCACCACCACGCGCCTCACGCCTCCTCCCGGGGCCGGACAGACATTTTTCCCCTACTTTTAAGAAATTCAATTGAATAATTTCAACTTAAAACCTTTGAATGAAATATGCCGAAGATTCATTAAACACCTAAACTGGTTTTAAAAAAGATAACTGATTCGCAAGTTAAACAAAATTTAAAATGTATTTGTATTTGAACTGAAAACTGTATGTTAAACTCTAAAAAATGAAAAAAAAAAAAAAAAAAAAGCGCAGCGGCCTTTGAGTACGCTTACAGCGGTTAACACGTTGGCGATTGTTTATTATTATTATTTTTATTATTATTTTATTCCGGCCAATTATCTGCAATAGGAAATCCAGGGTTCGAAAAAAACCACGGAAAACTTCGAACGGTTAGGCCGATGGTTGCGATTGGGTTCGAACCCAGTGCCTACCGTCTACCAGTTTGGAGGCCCGTAAT
The DNA here is from genome assembly GCA_964019185.1 of Maratus speculifer. Classification (NCBI taxonomy): domain Eukaryota; kingdom Metazoa; phylum Arthropoda; class Arachnida; order Araneae; family Salticidae; genus Maratus; species Maratus speculifer. The sequence goes on along the minus strand of OZ025298.1, from coordinate 288,055,710 downwards.
TAGAGGCATCTTTTACGCATCGTGTAGTGGCAATTTTAACAAGAAAAATATGAAGTTGACAGGGATAAAACAATGAAAAAACTGAAGTCGGCGTGATAAAAAAATTAAGTTTAAATAAGCTGACTCATTTAAATAGTAATTAAAGAAGGCGAAAATGGCAAAACTTAAACAAAATCTGAAATCGAAACTACACAAGAAGAAGTTAATCACCTAGACACTTAAAAAGCATTTAAACATTAGGAGCCAATCTTTGTTTAAAACTAAATGCACTTTTCTTCATCAGATGTTTTATTTCAGTATTTCTCATTTTTAAACTTACATCATAAATCGGTAACCGTTGGTTACGGTAACAATTCAATAGTTTTTTAACACCTCAATTTAAAAAAAAAAAAAAAAAAAAAATTGCCGAAAGATGTTTTTACCTTAGAAAATTTACTTTTAAAAATATGATTTATTCACAAAAAATTGCATCCTTTTTTAAATTGCTATTTTAAATACTTTTACTTTAAAAAAATATTATTTAAAATGCTGAATCAAAATTGAAAATTAAAAATTTTCATTTAATTAAAAGAAAAAAATTCAACGCGACAAATAATATTTTGAGTTATGATAATTTTAATTTACTCTAAATTTTTTGAAAAAAAAATATATTAAGAAAGCTTATGATGTGATAGTGCTTACAAATTATGTGGTTAACCATCACAAAACATTCAAAATTCAAACTCTATAAATAAATAAATAAAATAAATGTTTCCTGGACAACATACAGCATCATTGTTTCTTCAATTACACTCATTTCAATTTGTGTCTGATCCCTTGAAACCTCACGATTTATTAAAATTGTCATAACTCTCTGAGTTTTGGAGGTATCAAGATGGAATTTTTTTGTTCAATTCAGGAATGGATAAGGAAATTTTTTCTAATTGGAAGTTTTATCCTCTGGGGACCGTATAAAAATTTAATTTTTGTATTTTTAAAAATAGATCCCCCATAGAGTTGCAACTTATCTTATCAAAAAAATTTACCTTTTTTGGTGAAACTTTGCGATTGGAAGTATGGGTCTAGGGGCAATATTTAAGGAGATAGCCTATTGTTTCGATATTTATGACTCCCCCTGTATATAGGATAGATTGGAAGGTAATAGACAAGCTTCAATATTTTTGGTTAATAAAAAATATTTATTAACAATTTAATTTATATATGTATATTTCATTAATTCCTCTTTACATGATTTAAAATCTAAATTACTTTTTATGCTCCTAATCAAGAGACAGAAAATAATATTTCAAAATTCCATCGTTTTTCAGGAAAATTTGAATGAATTTGCTAAGAGTTGTCTTCATTTAAAAAAGTAATACTGTCATTTTTCTTTCCTTGCCAAATTTGCATGTATTTATGTTTTCGTTAGAAAGAAAATTTTGAATTTTATGTACTTATGACTATTTGCAAAATTTCATTTATCTTTAAGAATTTAAGAAGCGTGTGTTGTTGAGGGCGGGGGGCGCTCAATTAAATCTAATAATTCCCATTTAAATAAAAACAATTAAGTTAAGAAATTGTTAAAAATCAATTGTATTCTGAAAAATTAACTGCATCTATTGTGCCACATCTGTCGCCGGAGACTGAGTGGCGCTCAACGTGTTAATTATTAAAAATAGAGGGAAATAAACGAATTTGTGCTAAAATAATTTTTTTTTCATATTTTCTTTTACCTAACTAAACCTTCCAATGTATAAATAATTTGATAACTGTAATTCCCTGACATTTAGAATTTTAAACAATGTATCTAAAATAATTAAAATTTTGATATTGTGATAGTTACAATGATTTATTTAAACAGAGAACAGTTCTCAAAATATTTCATTAATTATTGCTATGATAATTTGTTAAATTTATTTGAAGTAAATATTTTGTTTTATTAGTATGCCTTCATTAAATTCTGGCTCTAATTATTGTTGTAAAATCTATTACTTTTGTGAGGTTCCATTACTGGATTCACATTCCTTATTCTTTTTTTATTGTGCCTTATAAAAAAAAGCCTGTATTTTTAATACACTGATAAAAATAAAATTTTCACCACATTTTATTCTAAAAATTGCATAGTAATAATTCTAATCCCTTGTACTATTTATGGTGGTAACAGTGTTATAGTGGCTTTGGCAACAGAATCCAGCCAGAAATTACATTTTTGAAAAAAACGAACATAAAAAATTCACATTATAGGCAAAATAGAGTACAGCATTCAATTGCTGTAAGATATAAACAATTAATGGCCGTTCATGTATCAAGAATTATTATTGATTTAAATATATAATTTCATAAATAAGAATGTAATATCTACAATCTATTATTAAAGTTATTTTTTTAATAATCAAAAAATTGTTTTTAAGTTTTCTTTTACTGCTTGCAAAGCCTTATGTAAAATGAATTAATCCTAATAATAACACATTGCTCAGTGGTGCACAAAACAGGAATTTTAATATACATTAGTACATATTAAAATAAAATAAAACTTTCAACGTTTCGCGCCGTCTTCTGCGGGCGTCTTCAGGAAAATATGAAATGGAAGGACTACGTTTGCATCTTGTTCGAGAGATAATATTTCTACTAAATTAAAAACTAAATGAATTAAAATTTTAAAAATGTTGCCAATAACACGTGAGTAAAAATTAAAATACTGCAAGGAAATAATTTTTTTTATAATTTGTAAAATTTTTATTTCCTTGCAATATTTTTATTTTTACTCACGTGTTATTGGACACATTTTTAAAATTTTAATTCATTTAGATTTTAATTTAGTAGAAATATTATCTCTCGAACAAGATGCAAACGTAGTCCTTCCATTTCATATTTTCCTGAAGACGCCCGCAGAAGACGGCGCGAAACGTTGAAAGTTTTATTTTATTTTAATATGTACTAATGTATATTAAAATTCCTGTTTTGTGCACCACTGAGCAATGTGTTATTATTAGTTAAATTTTTTGATGCAACTGTCCTATATATATTTATGAATTAATCCTTTCTGTCATCACGTTGTATATATGCAAACAGAAGGAGATAATATATTATAATTTCAGAAAGAAAATAGAGTAAGAAAAATAAAGAAAATAGATTATAAAGAAAATAGATTATAATAACAGAAAGATAATAGATTACAATTTGAGACGATCATGTTTCTTGTTTGAGCGTAAATAATTCTGGTTTTAAGATTATAAATCTGTTAGAAAGAAACGAGTTGGAAAATGCACGTTAAACAAAGCAAATCAGGTGGATTTCTTACTATAAAGAAGTTAAAAAAATTTTCAGATCTTGGTGTAATACACAGTACTTCGGATACTGTTTAAGTATCCGAGATTTTTTCTTTGTCTTTGTAAACACTATATATCTGCTTTCTATTATAAAATAAGTAATCTTTAACAAATCTCAGCAACATAAGCATCAATTTCATAAAATGTGAAACATTTTAATATAATTAAAACGCGTCCCAAACAATGTTTCCTTCTTTACCATAATATAATGGGATTTTTTAGTAATGGCCCTGTAAATTAATAAAAACTATTCTTTGCACTACAGATTAATACAGAATTTATATTGTAGTATGTACTTCCTAGATGCATATCAATTTTATTATGTTCAAAAGTGTGTAACATTATTAAGATGCACTTGAAACTATTTTTTCCCATTGGTCATAATGCAAGAGAACACTTTTGACTGTCTCTATAATTGAATTATGCATCTCATTTTCATAAAAATTTAAATGACTCGATAAAATTATGCAACAGTTATGTATTTTAAATTTCAAACGATTCGGTTGTGAAGTTTTTGCGTTCTTATATGAGAACGGACAGGTAGACAGACGGACGGATTGAATAACAATTATAGGTGCTACCAATGTACATAATTACGAACGCGTACTTAGAAACACGTGAAGCAAATACGAATTTGTTCTTCATGTAATTTTATTTTGCCATTTTGAAAATATTTTTTCGCAGTTTACACATCCAAGAATAAGGTAAATATCTATGTACAAAAAAACCTGTGTATTTTAAATATTACACAAAATGTGTATTTTCCATGTTACGTAGACATATGTGTAAAAACAGAAATTTACACACAAATCTGTGCATTCCGTATATAACACAAAAACATGTGTATTTTGCATATTACACAATATTGTGGGTATTTTTCTATTACACAAAAATATATGTAAAAACGGAATTTTACACATATATGTGTGTAAAAATATTGCACAGAAATATGTGTATTTCAGTGCAACTTACACATTAAAGTGTGTATTTAAAGAGTTATCAGATAACTTTTACACATTTGGACTTATAATTAAATTACACATTAAAATGTGTATTTTGAAATTTACACATTAGGCGTGTATTTTGGCAATTTACACACATAGACATGTCTTTTTTGTATAATCGATTTACACATTTTTATGTGTAAATTTACACATTTATTTTTTAGAGTGTATTAATCGTTTTTTTTCTAACATTTATGGATCTTTAGTAATCTGATAATTTTGAATATTCGTTTTTTTTATTGTAGATTTTTACTTATTTTTTGCAGATTTTGCTATTGCATATTGCACAAAAAGAGAATTACATTTTAAGAGTAATCGGATTCATCTTTTGTAATCGGGTTACTCGCATATTTATAAAATATTTCTGTTTACAAAATATTTTAAAATACATGAAATCACTATACTTTGATATACTTTTCAGAAAAAATATCATTGAAAGTACTTTTTGTTTTGCATTCGATATTGAAAAAAAAAATGAATGTATGATGTGTAGAGATTAAACAAATTATATAAAAAGTAAAATTTATTGATAAGAACATTGTCAACATAATTGTAATTCCAGTGTTACTCATGGACATGTCTTTTCCTCATAATATTGTTAAGTGCAAAAGGGTTTAAGCATCGTAAATCTTTTGCACATAAATTTTAAAATATCCATATTTGAAAAATACTATAAAAATTATTAAATATCACTAAAATGAAATGCTATTTGTAAACAAATTTTATTTGCGAGTACGTTTTTCTATTCGGCAATGTAAAAAATAAAATTTAACAAATCTCAAAAATTAAAAAAAAATTCCAGCAAAAGCACAAGTTATGAATGAGGCCTTTGATATTATTTCAACGTTACAAAACTACATGTTTCTGCTATAAAATTTACACAGGTTGTACGCTAATGAGAATTTCACTAAACTGTAACGAAAACGGCTATGCCATTTGGTTAACTTTCTTTTTATTTTCTTCTATCTTAACAAGTAGAAAGTATTGGATTCGTGAAAATTTTCAAATTCCAGTTTTCCACGAATTTACACATTTTTGGAATCAGAGATTATAAGATACATTTTTTTTCAAAGGTCTGTCTGTGAGTCTGTCAGTTTGTGTTTGTGTGGCATAGATTTTGTGGGCGCTCTATCTCACGAACTAATGCACAGAACTTCACAAAATTTTGGTTTCATTTAGATTTTGATAGAAACTGGATCTGATTAGTTTTTGGTCTATATCGTACAGCAGGTGGTGCTGCTACGCGGCCATTTTCGCGGTTTCTAGAATAGATATATCAAGAACATACAGAGAGGTTTTCGTAAATTTTCAGCTTTCGTTAGTCTTTGACATAACATGGTTATGATTACATTTTCGTGCAAATAGCCCAACAGGTGGTGTTGCTATGCAGCATAATTCATGTTTAGTTCAATAGCGCTATCTCTGCACTAATCCACGAATTTTCATCAAATATCACATTCCATTAGTTCCTGATATATGTTAGAATTCTTTAGTTTTTGGAGTAAATAGGTCAAAAGATAGCGCTGAGGTATTATTCATTATTATCGCAAAAGTACTATGTCAGAAACTAATGCAAGCATTTTCATCAAACTTCAGATTCAGTTAGTCCTTGATATAAATTAGTATTCTTAAGTTTCGGAATAAATCGTTCAACAAATAGTGCTTCTATCCAGTTTTTTACTATTTTTTAGGTGATTTTATCTCAAATATTAAAACACGAACTTTAATCAAATTTCAGATTCTGTTAGACTTGCAATAAGTCGTTGTAGATTAGATTTTGATGTAATTGTCTAACCGGTGACGCTGCTGTGTTTAATTTTTCTAAAAATATTAACATGTATGAAAGAGAAATAATTTTCTGGATTGCCACATCCAAATAGTTTCGACTTTAAACTATATACATTATTCTATTACACCCGCCAAAGAAATTGCGCAATCTGATGTTTATAGTTGAGACCATAAGGTTGCGACATAGTAACGTCATAGTTTCTTAATATTTTTAATCTTTTATTAACGAGAATGCTCAAAGTTCCATTATTGTGATTGCAATATTATTCTTTTTTACTTTTTTTTTCCTGAAAGCCCGCTATGTTTAACCCGAGCAAAGCCGTTTAGATCTGCTAGTTTAAATGTAAATTACTTTCACTGAAAAAATTATTACTCGCAATTTGTTCATCTTTCAAATAGCTGTTTAAACTCTATACTTTTACTTTCTTCTGCCTGTACAAGAAAAAAGCATTGGATTCGTCAAAAATTTTGAAATCCGGTTTTCGATGGATTTGCATGTTTTATGAGTCAGAAATCCCGAAAAATAGGTTTTTACAAAATGTCTGTCTGTATGTGATGAAAAAATGTGATCGTTCTATCTCAAGAACTAATGCACGGAATTTCACTAAACTTAAGAATCTCTTAGACCTTGATATAGTCTACATCTGATTAGTGTTTGGTATATATCGCTCAACAGGTGGCACCTCTGTGCTACGTTATTCACAATTTCTACAATAGACTACCTCAAGATCTAGAGCATGGACTTTTAAAAAACTTTAGATTTAGTTAGTACATGATATAACCTGATGTTCATTACGGTTTGGTGCAAATATTTGAACAGGTGGTGCTGCCGTGATGCATTATTTGTGACTATCGCAATAGCTCAAAAACTAATGCAAGAAATTTTCTAAGACTTCAGATTCAGTTAGTTCCTGATATAGATTAGTGTTGTTTAGCTTTTGGTATAAATCACCTTACAGATGGCACTGCCATGCTGCATTTCTCACGATTTTGCTATAAATATATCTGAAGAAAAAATGCATGGATTTTCATCAAACTTCAGATTCAGTTAGTACCTGATAAAAATTGATCCTGATTAGTTTTTGGGATACAACATGCAATATGTGGCGCCGTTATGCAATTTTTTAAAAAGATTTTACAATTGTTCTATCTTAATAACTAATCTTAATAACTGTGTGGATTTTCATTAAACTTGAGATTCAGTTATAAGTTTACATAAAATGTTGATGTCTAGATTTTGGTTTAAACCACCTAACCGGTGGCGCTACTATGGTCTATTTTTCAGAAAATATTAACCTGCATAAGACAGAAGAAAGATTTGAGATTGCCTCAACCGACTAGTTAATAGTGTATTTTATTTTCCTTTTTAATATAAAGTATATTTATTTAAAGTATTTTAAGTGAGATAACTGCTTTTAAGCGTATTATACATTTTTTAAGAAATATCGAAAAGAAAATGTATTATTTAATGAATCTTACTTTCCTAAGGTCGATTCTTTATACCTTAATTTATGTTTGAATATGTTTAAAATATAATTAAACGTCTTAATTACATAAACAAAAATATACTTATAATGATATTTATTAAATTTTGTAAAAAAAAAAAAAAAAAAAAAAAAAAAAAAAAAAAAAAAAAAAAAAAGACTTAACTTTGAATATTTTTAATACATTCTTTTTCTATTAAGTAAATATATTTATCGATAAATAAACATATTTAAGTAATTACACTTTAAATACTTTTTTAATCATAAATACATTTTATTCAAATATTTATTTTAAAAATTCATTCGCTTAAATAGCTGTTTGCTCGTATATTTTTTACATACAAAAAGAGTATAATACAATATTTCAAACTATTGTATACATATCAGAAGATGTTTATTTTAAACAAAACATAAAAATTTCATAGTCTATTTAAAAGAGAATTATTGTATTTCGAAAGAAAATTAAAAACAATTAATGTTATGCCTTCTAAATCTTTTAAACTCAATTTTTTTTAATTGTATCTGAATATATTGAGTGCATGAAATAATTTTTGTGTAAAATTTAAAAATTTATCTACATCGTGTGTCGTCGAATTATGAAAGATTGACCTGTTTGCACTTAAAACACTATAAAATGTTGAGCATTTGTTTCCAACTTATTTTCCATAAAGAAAGTAAAACTTTATTTAAAAAAATAGCGGACGTGTAATTGAAATAGATCCTTAAATCACTGAAATTTTTAGAATGAAAAAGGACGGCTGTAAGTAGCGAAATAGTCAGCAAAGTTCTCCGCTATTAATTCCAGACATGTGGCTAATACAGTATATTTTTTTTATTAATTTCAAACTATTTCAATACATTTTTATGATTTTTATATTTATATCCATTGTGGTATTATTAGTTGATAATCTAAAACATTACATATTAAATGCAAAATATCTATCAACGTTTATTAAAATGTGGTTTTAATCTATGTGATGTAATCCGGGACATACTAACTGTTCCCTAGTGTAATTAAAAGTTTTGTAAACATTTATTGAACTAAAGCAACTAAATTAATCTCAAAATAAAACTCATTGATTTTTTCCTTAAAGCTAAATTCAGAATTTAAAAAGTAGATTACCTAAATCGGTTTTCGAAGTATTTTTTATTTAATTATTTTTATTTATTTACTTATTTTTTTTTTAAACAAATGATGCCTCTACGTCTTTTTTCCCCCTAACATTAAAGTAATTACTGTGTTTAGAATTCCCTAATCATTCTAATATTTTCTCTTTTTTTTCCTAAAGACAAAGTAAGTTATGTAAGGTTTATTAAGCAAATTAACTACATGTTTGTTAGACTAAAAACAAATTAGAACTGGGGATTACACTCTAAAAAAAAAATGTGTAAATTTACACACAAAAATGTGTAAATCGATGATACAAAAACGACATGTCTATATGTGTAAATTTGTGTGTAAATTGCTTCAAATGTGTAAATTTCAGAATACACATTTTAATGTGTAATTTGATGATAAGTCCAAATGTGTAAAAGTTATCTGATAACTCTTGAAATACACATTTTAATGTGTGAATTGCACTGAAATACACATATTTCTGAGCACTATTTTTACACATACAAATGTGTAATATTCTTTTTTTACATATATTTTTGTGCAATAGGAAAATACCTACAATGTTGTGTAATATGCAAAATACACATGTTTTTGTGTTATGTACAGAATGCACAGATTTTTGTGTAATATTCTGTTTTTACACATATGTCTACATAACATGGAAAACACATTTTTGTGTAATATTTAAAATAGACAGGTTTTTGGGTACAAAGATTTACCTTATTCTTTGATGTGTAAACTGCGAAAAAGTTTTTTAAATAGCAAAACAAAATTACATGAAGTACAAATTCGTATATGCTTGACTTGTTTCTAAGTACGCGATCGTAATTATGTAAATACGTAATAACTATAGTTGTCATTCAATCCGTCCGTCTGTCTATCTGTCCGTTCGCATACAACAACGCAAAAACTACTTATCCGAATTGTTTGAAATTTAAAATACATAACTGTTGCATAATTTTATCAAGTCATTTCAATTTTTATGAAAATGAGAGGAATAATTCAATTATAGAGACAGTGAAAAGCGTTCCCTTGCATAACGGCCAATGTATAAAAATAGTTTCAAGTGCCTTTTAATAATGTTACACGTTTTCGAACATAATAAAATTGACATGCATCTATGAAGTATATACTACAATATAAATTCTGTATAATGTGTAGTGCAGAGAATCGTTTTAATTAATTTACAGGGCCATACTAAAATATTCCATTACATTATGGTAAAGAAGGAAACATTGTTTGGGACGCGTTTTAATTATATTAAAATATTTCACATTTTATGAAATTGATGCTTATGTTGCTGAGATTCGTTAAAGATTACTTATTTTATAATAGAAAGCAGATATATAGTGTTTACAATGACAAAGAAAACATTTCGGATACTTAAACAGTATCCGAAGTACTGTCTACTATTACACTAAGATCTGAATATCTTTTTTAACTTCTTTATAGTACGAAATGCACCTGATTTGCTTTGTTTAACGCACATTTTCCAACTTGTTTCTTTCTAACAGATTTGTAATCTTAAAACAAGAATTATTTACGCTCAATCAAGAAACAGGGTCGTCTCAAATTGTAATCTATTATCTTTCTGTTATTATAATCTATTTTCTTTATTTTTCTTAATCTGTTTTCTTTCTGAAATTATAATATATTATCTCCTTCTGTTTGCATATATACAACGTGATGACAGAAAGGATTAATTCATTTTACATAAGGGTTTGCAATTTTTTGATTATTAAAAAAATAACTTTAATAATAGGTTGTAGATATTACATTCTTATTTATAAAATTATACATTTAAATCAATAATAACTCTTGATACATGATTTTTAAAAACGGTCATTAATTGTTTATATCTTACAGAACTGAATTCTGTACTCTATTTTGCCTATAATGTGAAATTTTTATGTTCGTTTTTTTTTTTTTTTTTTTTTTTTTTTTTTCAAAAATGTAATTTTTGGCTGGATTCTGTTGCCAAAGCCACTATAACACTGATACTATCATAAATAGTACAAGGGATTAGAATTATTACTATGCAATTTTTAGAATAAAATGAGGTGAAAAATTTATTTTTAGCAGTGTATTAAAAATACAGGTTATTTTTTATAAGACACAATAAAAAAAAAATAAGGAATGTGAATCCAGTAATGGAACCTCACAAAAGTAATAGATTTCATAACAATAATTAGAGCCAGAATTTAATGAAGGCATGCTATTAAAAAATATATTTGCTTCAAATAAATTTAACAAATTAGCATAGCAATAATTAATGAAATATTTTGAGAATTGTTCACTGTTTAAATAAATCATTGTAACTATCACAATATCAAAATTTTAATTATTTTAGATACATTGTTTAAAATTCTAAATGTCAGGGAATTACAGTTATCAAATTATTTATATATTGGAAGGTTTAGATGGATAAAAGAAAATATGAAAAAAAATTTATTTTAGCACAAATTCGTTTACTTCCCTCTATTTTTAACAAATAACACGTTGAGCGCCACTCAGTCTCCGGTGACAGATGTGGCACAATAGATGCAGTTAATTTTTCAGAATACAATTGATTTTTAACAATTTCTGTAACTTAATTGTTTTTATTTAAATGGGAATTATTAGATTTAATTGAGCGCCCCCCGACCTCAGTAACACACGCTTCTTAAATTCTTAAAAATAAATGAAATTTTGCAAATAGTCATAAGTACATAAAATTCAAAATTTTCTTTCTTACGAAACATGAACACATGCAAATTTTGCAAGGAAAGAAAAATGACAATATTAGTTTTTTAAATGAAGACAACTCTTAGCAAATTCATTCAAATTTTCCTGAAAATCGATGGAACTTTGAAATATTATTTTCTGTGTCTTGATTAGGAGCATAAAAAATAATTTAGATTTTAAATCATGTAGAGAGGAGTTAATGAAATACATATACATAAATTAAATTGTTAATGAGTATTTTTTATTAATCAAAAATTTTGAAGCTTGTCTATTACCTTCCCATCTAGCCTATATATACCTCATATGCATGTTGTACATATCATATAAGGTACCCTGGGGTAATAACGCCAGGCGGGGTAATAACGCCAAGTGCTTATATTTTGCATATTTATGAAATAATCAGGTAAATGACACCCATGTGCTCTGCGCAGAAGGGTTTTGTGTCATATAAATCGCAAAAAACAGCTTCAAGTTAATTTGTTTCATTTTTAGGTCTTATTGTTTTTACAAACAACTAAAATTAACGCTTGATCTAAAATATGCGAGATACGTTTTGCATATGTGGTGACTATCTTTTTATCCGGAAATACTTTGTTGATTACATAAATTTGTAGTGCATTTCATGTACTTTTAAAATGTTGTTGAAGATTTTGGATATCTTCTCGAGATAATTTGTAATTTAAAATGTACTGCGCAATAACTATACCGGGGTAATAACGCCAATCCTTGACATTAATACCCCGGTTGATTGCCTACAATGGCCGAGCTACATCCTAAATACTGATTCAAATAAACACAGTTAAAACTGTGCAATGTTTCTCATATTTCTATTTAAACGGTCCTTTTTAAGCAAAAAGAAACTCACTGTCTGATATTCATTTGCCTCATTCCCCCCTTCCACACCACACCTTTATATTTCTTACACTTTCACAAAAATTGAACATTTTCAATATCTTAGAATGCAATTTGTCAATTTCTAAGTTTGTAGAGTTTGTATTTTTAGAATTGGGCTATCTACATGCAATTATTCCATCTTATTTCATAGTTTTGTTTGCATGGCGTTATTACCCATATAGGTGGGTAATAACGCCAAATAGCATGGGTCAAGAAAAAACGCCATTACATTTTATGAATACATATCTGTTAAATTATTTTATTTTATATAGATAGTCAATGAGTTGCTGTATCAGATCCTATATTTGTTTGAAAAATACAATCTAAAACTAAGCCGTGAAAATTGGTAGAACCTTAAAGTGGCGTTATTACCCCAGGGTACCTTATTTCATATTCATACATTTTATAATGCGATATGATTCATATATGAGTTAAATCTCTGTTTAAAGTAGAAACTATTGGGATGTGATAATACATGTATAGTAATTATGTTAACTATTGGTTAAATTACTTTTAAAACCCAAAACTTTTAAAATTTAAAGGAACATAATTTTAACCGCATAGTTTTAAAAAGGAAAAAAAATCTGATTTAAATACCATTTAAATGAATAAATCGTTGGCATGCGGCCTTTTATTTCAACAAAATAAAAATTAAATTTAGTAAAGTTTATGGAATTGATAAAAGCTAAATGAATGTTAGTCATTGCTTTTATAAAATGTTTATGTGAAATTAACTAAAACTAAAAATATTAACTACAAGAGAAAGCTGAGAAAATACTTTTTCCTTACCTATTTCTTATGACCTTCCTCTGTGTTAAACTGGGATAATCCAAATAAAAATACATAGATTCTTTCGTAGAATTATGTCCGAATACAGTACAATGACATTAATGAGCTCTTTTTTAACTACATTACTGACACTGTACCTTTTCGGACTGTCATGTAAAGTATCCTTTGGCCGCATTCTTGTAACATTTTCCTAAAAGTTTTAAAATTCATGCGAACTATATACGTTTATGAAAGAACAATATATACGAGCAAACAAAACGTACTTTATTCCAAAGACTAACTGTTTTGATCGTCTGCAAGTGAATTTATTGCCGAACAGCGCAGATGTGAAACGCAGATGTTGTTTTCCGTTTATTTACACAAGGGTAGATTTGGAAGTTAAACACACGTTATTTTCATAAAAGTGGCTCTAATTAAAATTTTCGGTTTAAATTTTTTTTAATGCATTTCACTTTTGTTTTTATTCAATTTCAAAAAGTTTCCTGTTAAAATGAATTGTAGAGTTTCTTTTTTATAAATTATTATATTATATTAGTCATAATTTGGGTTATGAATTAAAATATTGTCTTAATACATGTATCAATTACAGAGCAATCCAACTATTAACGCAAGTTAGAATACGGACAAACAAACCGTATTCTTAAGCATTTTCAACAATGTTGTAAAGTATTAAAACGACTAATAGGTTGAAATTTGACTTTTAGAATTTTATACCCAAAAGACGATAGCAAATTTTAATTCTTTTGTACAGCCCTGTATTTTGTCTACTATTTTTGCATAAGGTTATGCCACTATTTAGCTATGATTTAATTAAAACAAAAACACGTTTAAATTTAGTGAACTTACATTTCCAGAGGATATCTTACATAGGCAGCCATGTATCAAATTCTTTCGGTGGTCCTGTATATCATTTTTCTCCATATATATCTTAGCTTATTAAATGCAATTCTGTGTAAAAATGTAGAATTTATTTTAAAACCACCTTTAAGCTACTTCCGTTCATGTACTGTAATCTGTGTACTTTCTGCTGTGTTACCCTGTACAAGATCTACAGCATTTTTACACAGAACGCAATATGCAAAAATCAATTTTAAAACTCATATCTCAATTAACAAGAAAGAAAAATTATGCGTTAAGGATAGATTACGAAACACTTTCCAACACTTCCTGAAATCTTTAACAAAACTTCATTTTTTAGGAAAATAACGTGTTAATGTCCATAGCCAAGTATGTATTTCAATACTTTTGAACAGCCCTGTATTTAATCTTTCTGTTGATGTATATACTATATAATAAGAAAATTTAGTTAAGCAAGAAAACGCTAAACTTTCGTTAAATTTATTTATTAGCAATTCATACTAATGGATAAAAACGTACTTGAATACTTTTGATCAACCCTGTAGTTTACCTAGTACCTATATTACAGGCCAATATTTACCTAAAATCTATTTTAAACTAAAACACTCTTAAATAACATTTCCAGAAGTTATCATCGAATTGTGACCACGTATCCAGTACTTTACATGACCCTATATATCATTTTATCTATATTCTACAAACATTTCTGAGTAAGCGGTTCAACATAAAAATGTATAACTTATTTAAAAACCACCTTTTAATAAATTACGCTCGTATTCAGTAACCTTTACGAGTTCCTTTGTGTAACCTTGTATATAAACTATAGAATTTATACACACTATGTTATATGCATATATTTAGGGAAACTTAAAAACGCATATCATAATTAAAAATGCATTTCATCCATCCATCAACCATCATCGATAATACACAGTACTTCAAATAGAATATACTATTTGAAATCTTTTGTATCTCCCTGTAAATGCTGTGCACTTCATATTATGACTCAGCGTCTCAGTATATCAATTTTATTGTACACGAAGTCGTTTAACATTATTAATATATCTCGCAAATAATCCCCCGCCCTTTTGTTCTTGCATAATGGAATTCTTTCGAGTGGCCCTGTAAATGAATAATATCTATCATTTATACTGCATTTTTTTAAATACATATTTTAACATACTTTGCAAATGCATATAAATTTAAATATGTTTGGCAGGGTGTTACACCTTTAAAACTCATTCGAAACTATTTTTTCCCATAGGCCGTAATGTAATGGTAAATTTGAAATATCCCTGTAAATAAATTAATCATGATAGAAACTTCATTTTCAGTAGGGTTTGTGTTAACGTGAACATCAATAACATCTAAAATTTTCATGGAAATTTGAGTATATTTAGGAGAGTTAGAGCGCGGACAGATGGACAGACAAAACGAATGCATAAACATTTTTCAGTTTTGTCGGAAAGTCTTCTAATACATTTTGAAACTGTCTTTTAAAATTTACATATTTATAATTATGTAAAACACTCCAATTCGCGTAAATACACATTTACACACTTCTGTGTGTCTATTAACTGATAAAAACTTACGTACTCATTCTAATAAACAAAATACACATAAAAACAGGCAATTTTTTGTACGAAATGTGTAAATTTTAAAACAAGTGGGTGATTTCAGAAATTTACACACTTCTCTGAGTAAACATTATTATGCTTAAATTAGAATAACACTTCAAATCGTGTAAATTCAGGCATTTTTCGGAATTTACACACTTGTCTGAGTTTATCAAGTGATAACAAATTACACACTTACTTTCAGACGCTAAATACACACAAAAACAGGTAAATTTCCGAAAAAAATGTGTAATTTTTATTACAGGTGTGTAATTTTACAAAATTACACATATATGTGTGTAAAATTAGCCAATTTACACATTTATTTTTTACAGTGTATTTTATCTTATTCTGCATTTTATCTTTATATATATATACTTTTTTTCCTTCAAAAAACTTAATCTTTGCACCCGTTTTTTTTTTTTTTTTTTTTTTTTTTTTTTTTTTTTTTTTTTAAGTGTTTATATTATTTTCTAGACTCTTATATTTTGAATTATTTATTTGATATTAAAAATTCATGTGAAAAATTAAACAGTTAATTTTGCAGCTAGCTATGTTATTTTCTTAAATAACAAAGTTTCATTACAAATGAAAACTACCAGTAGCAGCCGTCTTTTTTTTTTTTTTTCTTTTTTTTTTTTACAAAATTATTCGTTTTTTTTTTTCATATTTTCGTATTGAAAAATTTTTGTTTAAAAGACAAAATACAATTTTCCAGGGACAAATTTACCGTTACGCAATCCATTTTTTGCATGATAGGTTTACACCAATGTCAGAATATCTAATACAAACAACAACGAAACAACACTTATCCTTCCAAGTATTCTAACCATTGACCTCTCTGCTTCCAAATTAGTGCGTTTGACCACTACACCACGGTTATATAAGCTACGCTTCCAAATATCGTTACTTATTTCATATGTTTTTTTATAAAGCAAGGTTCAAAACAATAAAGAAGGAACTTATTTGGAAGATATTTTTTTTTTCCTATTGAGTACTCAATTATCAATGTTTTACATATTTTTCTTATAATTTCAAGTGTTTGATTTTCTAACTTCCTCCTTTATAAAAGATTAATTTTAGTCTTTAAAATATAAAATGCAGAAAAACATGAGTTAAGAG
This sequence comes from Maratus speculifer, assembly GCA_964019185.1. NCBI lineage: Eukaryota > Metazoa > Arthropoda > Arachnida > Araneae > Salticidae > Maratus > Maratus speculifer. Next base: position 288,039,006 of record OZ025298.1, on the reverse strand, counting down.
TTATTTCACCTTTTTCTGAAAGACTTTTTAAAAAATTCTTTAATATTTTTTAGTTATTTATTTGCAAGATTTCGAACATTTATATTTTCAATATTCATTATCTCTGTCCGTCTATCACAGGGTCCATAAACAAAAAATGTTTAAGTTAGAGATTTCAAATTTTGTGTACTTACAGCTGTATACCTTGTGTCACACGACAAATCATAATACTAAAATGTCTGTTACTTTAATTAATTTTTTCAATGTCATCCGTTTATTTTTACGTTTTAAATTTCAAAAGAGAAATTTAATTTCAACATTTTTCGTGTAGACATCATAGCTTCTACGAAAAAAATCTCGCTATTAATCAAGGGATACTTAATTCCAAACCCGATTCTTTACATTGAAATTTTCATATTCTGATGGATTTAATTAAAGACATTTCGTATCTTTTGTCAATTTAAGCGTTTATTATTCTGGGATAAGTAATATAATTGATATTCATAATATTTTTTGGAATTCAATTTTTTTCTATTTTAAAAATTGTTGTGATTTATTAATCATTCAGCATTTTAAATTTCGTTTAAACATTTTTTAAATAAATCAAAAATTTTATTTATATCTCCGCTATTTTTTTCGGTTTTCAAAGCATTTGCAATTTTCAATTTTATTTAAATAATTTGACTTGAACATTTTTAATTTGATTAAAATAAGTAACCTCTTTTTATAATTATTTTAAAATTAAATTTGTTGATTCTACCATCTATGTAAGAATTTAATATTTGTAAATTAACAATTTAGATTAATTTGTAAAGAACACATTGTTTTGAGAATAATATTAAACGAAACTTTTTGTGCCATTTGCGGTCATAGTTACCCATCTGTATATTATAAATTTGATTTATATGAAGTTTTATTATTTAATCCAGCTTTATCGCCAGTTTTTCGGTGATATTCATTCTAGGACGTTATTGAATATTATAGAAAATTACTAGCTGCACCCATCGAAATTCGACGGAAACGGGTACATATTAGATATGATATATATCAGTCTTATATACACAATAAGATACTGTGAGAAATAAACAACTGCCACCTCTTAAAATAGGGACAACATAACTTTCTATGATGAAGGTATATAAACTTCAGAAAATAACAAAAAATAAGAAATACAACTCATAAATTATTATGAATTTATAACTTAACTTCAGCTACAAATCTTTTTTAATGAGGTTTCTAAGCCTTAAACATTATTTAAATGCTAAATTATTTAGGAATTTAATATAATATCTCAGATGACGAGTTCAAAATATATGCATAGTTTTTTTTCTCTGTTTAAATATCGCTTTGTAACTGTACAATAATTATAATATCAATAAAACATTTTAATTATAATAGAAACAGGAAGTTGCTAAACTACATAACCAACCCACTACACATTTACAGCACTTGAAATTAATCCAATTTATTTATTGGTTTGTAGCCCCCATGAACTTGTGTAAATTAATTTTATTGTTATGGCAACGAAAAGAAAAACAATATCTTTGTTATTAAAAAGAATAAAATTTTTGTATTTGTTGCTGATATGCAGAAAACATTTTATTTATTTTTATTTTAAATAACAACTTAATACAACGAAATGATTTTAATTAATTTTTGATATTATGTAAAATATAAATATCGTAATACCGGTATATCGCAGGTTTTATTCTTTTTTTTTCTAATATGACATCATTTACACTAGGGGTGCACAACCTTTTCAAGCGAAGGGCCACTGACAAATATGGCTGGGGGGTTGAGATCCCACATCAATAACATCGAGAGAATTCGATTTCAAATGTAATCTGTGGCCTATAATCGGATAAAAATATTTTCTAGGGAAGTGGGAGGACACCCCCTTTAGGTTTCGCTTAACCAGTAAAAATATTCAATTCAGTTGGTAAGGATATATCAACAGTTTTTAAGTTTGTATATGTAACAGATATAGCAAGAATTATTATTAAGATCTAATGTTATTCAGGAGAGTAAATTTTGTTTTATTAAAAGTGCTAAAAAACAAAGATAAGTAGTTGGTACCGAAAAAAAGTGATCTTTATGAACGAAGGAGAGGGAAGGAGTACATCAACAAGATTTTTCCGTGTCTCATCACTGAAATTCCTGTATATTCAACACCTGATCAACAAAATTTGCAGCTTTCCATGCAAGCCGACAAAATTATGGATTTTTACGAAAGTGATCGACAAAATTCGCAATTTTTTTTAAACTGGTTGAGAAAATTCGATCTTTCTGTGTCTGATCAACAAAATTTGCGATTCTTACAAACCGATCAAGAAAATTCACGATTTTTATGAAATCGATCGACAAAATTTGCAAATTTTACAAGGCGGATCGACAAAAACATGATCTTTACAATGCTCATCGACGAAATTCGCGATTTTTATGAAGCTGATCGGCGAAATTCGCGATTTTTACGAAGATGATCGGCGAAAATCGCGATTTTTCTTAGCATGATCGATAAAATTCGCGATTTTTTTGCGGTTGATCGAGAAAATTATCAATTTTCACGAAACCGATCGGCGAAATTTGCGATTTTTACAAAGCCTATCCGCAAAATTCGCTATTTTTTTAATCTGATTAACGAAATTTGCGAAGTTAATCGGCGAAATTCGCGAAATTTCTGTGTCTGATCGACGAAATTATCGATTTTCTAGAAGCCGGCTAAAAATTATCGATTTTTACGCAGCCGATTGGCGAAATTCGTGATTTATATTTAGCCGATTGACTAAATTTGCGATTTTTCCTCACATGATCGATAAAATTCGTGATTTTTCCTTGGCTGATCAACGAAATTTTGGATTTTTCTGGGTCTGATCGACAAAATTACCGATCTTTAGGAAGCCGATGAACGAAATTCGCGATTATTCTTCGTATGATCGACGAAATTTGCAATTTTTACCAAGCCGATAGAGAAAACCCGCAAATTTTCCACGCCTGATCAACAGAATGAGCAGTTTTTGCGAAGCCGATCGATTAAACTCACGATTTTTACTAAGCTGATTGACGAAATCCGCGATTTCTTCGCGCCTGATCGACAAAATTCGCGTTTTTTTCAAGCCTGATCGACAAAATTTATGATCTTGCCGCTCTTGACCAGCAAAATTCGCTATTTTTATGAAGATGATCGACGAAATTCGCAATTTTTACAAACCTTATTGACGAAATTCGCAACTTTTACGAACCTGATCCATGAAATTTGCGATTTTTGCAACGCTGATGGACGAAATTCGCGATTTTTCTTTGCCAGATCAACAAAATTCCGGATTTGTCTGCACCGGATAGATGAAATTTGCGATTCTATTTGAGCTTGATCGACGAAATTTGCAATTTTTCCGCGTGATCGCGACAAAATTCGGAAAATTCCTGTGTCTGATTAACAAAATTTGCCATTTTTCAGAACCCGATCAATAAAATCGCAATTTTTCCGTGTCTGATCGACGAAATTCGCACTTTTCCGCCTTTAACTGACGAAATCTACTTTTTTCCGCGACCAATCAACGAAATTCGTGACTTTTAATTCATTTTGATGAAAACTGCATTTTTTTACGCGGCAGGATGAAATTCGCGATTTTTCTCTGTTGATAAACTTACTAAACTCACGATTGTTTCGCAGCCGATCAACGAAATTTTCAATTTTTTCCTGCATCATCGCAAAATTCTTGATTTTCCCGTGCCTTATCAACAAACTTCGCAATTTTTTCGCCTCTGATCGACAAAATTCGCGATTTTTTCGTGCCCGATTAACGAAATTCGCATTTTTTTTCACGCGGCAAACCAAGAAAACATGCGAATTTTCCCGCAACCGATGAGTTTAATTTTCATTTTTTTCTTGTATCATCAACAAATCTGACGAATTTTTTTCTTGACTGATCAAAGAAATGAACGATTTTTCGCGTCTCAACGACAAAATTCGCGATTTTTTTATACCTGAGGTACGAAAAGTGCAAATTTGTTCCGCACTTGATCAATGGAATTCGCGAATTTTCCGTGTCCGATCTAAGAAATTTGCGATTCTTACGTGAATGACGAAATTTCATATTTTCTAGCGGAAAATTGACGAAATTTACGATTTTTTTCTGCGGCTTTTCCACAAAAATTGCAATTTTTTCTAGGTGTAAATTGACGAAGTTCGCGAGCCACTTTCGGCCCGCGGGCCACAGGTTGTGCATCCCTAATTTACACCTTCAAAAACACTCATCTTTTCCGAAATAAATGAGTGATTTATGCAGTTTTTAAAAAGTTCTTTAGTTTGATAAAATATTTATTATAATTAAATAGAAATGGTGCAATTTATAGAAATATTTTCATTTGTGCTCACCACGGACCTTTAAATAAATAGAAGTTCAGTTTATTTAGATGCAGGAATAAAAGTCAGTGAATGTGACATCATAACTGACATAGCTATAACAATATATTATATTCATGGAACAAATTTATCTGGTGTCTGAATGACGACATTTTTTCCATCGAAGAAATTTCGTTTTAGATGTTACATTTTATTAAAGTTTATTTTCTGTTATTTTATCATACTTACATAATACTTAATAATATTACTCAGTAAATAATCTTTATATTAAATCGAGATTATTGAATAATTATGTGCAATCATTTTATTAAGATTAAATTTTACGAAAACCATTATTTTTTTTTCTTTGAAATGCGATTACACATTCAAGATGAGCTCAAGCTCCTGATTGGTGAAAAGTAATAAAGCAAAATAATTTTTTTTATACTGAGAAAAGCTTAACTTGCTGCCACTGTTTCGAAGAAATGTTACGAAAAAGCTTTTAAAATTGTAAATAAAATATAAAAATGGAAATAAATTAAAAATTAGCCAGAATGGGCACATCTACACATGACCAGTTTTCATTAAAAAAATAATTATCAAAATCGGGCCAGTAGCAAGCTCAGGGCTGATGACTAAAAAAAAACAGCCAGGTCTTTTAAATATATAGATCTTCATCAAGTTTCCTGAAAAAAAAAAAAAAAAAAAAAAAAAAAAAAACGGTTTTGTTTAATTGTACCAAATTGTTCATAAATACAAGCATTTTACTCATAAAGTTACTTCCATTCATTGACTACATAGAATTTCACTTTTAAAACTTTTAAAACAAATTTCTAATGGAATTATGACTGAGAATTAAAATGTAAAAAAATACCGCTCTAGTTACCGACTATTTTGAACTTATTTAATTTGAACGCAAAAGGGGTTGAATATTAATTTATTTTAAGTGAGTATATCTTGCGAGAGATAAGCATTTGTAGCAAAGTTTAATATTTCAGAAAACGCTGTTAATCGACAAATATTTTCTCATTCAATTCTATGCACAACAATTGCGATTACGTTTATGTATTCTTTCCGCTTCTTAATTCTAAACGATGCTTCACACAACACATGAATTAGTAAGATTTAAATACATAATCTTATTAAACGTTAAACGCATTAATTTGTAAACACAACATTGTAATTTAATCTTTTATATGAATATTGTACATTAATAACTCATCAATAGCATTTTTAAAAAGTATATGTTTGTATATAATTTAAAGGTGATAAATTCGTTTGGTGAAAAAAATGTCGTTATAAATAAATTAAAATTGATTATTTAAAAAATATTTTATGTAAATAAACCGCAAATTGTGAATTTTTTAAATCTCCTAGTTATGTAAAAAGAAAATTAATCATTAACGCACACCATATTTATTAGCTAGAACTTTGCATACGAGATAATATTTACTGACCGTTATCAACCTTTTTTTTCTGTCCTAATTTTAATACCAGTAGAATGAAATATAAGAAAGTTACCTTAATTAGATGCATTTCATGTGAAATATTTCCGTTTTATCTTTGAAAATACTGAAATCTTGTGTTTTTAAATAGATGTCTTCGTTTGATAAATTACGTCAGATATGTTTTTATGGCATTTCCTCTTTAGTGGTAAAAAGATCATTTTTGCAAACAGAAATATTTTTTTATTTGTTATTGAATGAGAAAATGGCATCAATAAATCTAAAATACAGTCGAGCCTCTCTATAACGAAACTCCATACATCGAATTTCTCTATATAACGAATTTTTAGTAGGAACTGTCCCCTTTTTTCACGATTACATTAAAAACAGTCTCTATATAACGAAATATCTATCTCCATATAACGAATTTTTTCATAAAATGTTCTTTATTTAATCAGTTTTAAAAAAGCTACAAAATCACATGGAATCAAATTTCCATCACTTATTTTTGATTTATCGTTCAAGCTGAGTTTCTTATATTGCTTCTCTACCTTGAATCTCCTTGATCTTTAAGTCCAACGAATCCATTCCACCAGCCCCCCTCCCACAAATCTTTTAACATCCTTCGAGAAACAGTGTCAATTTAATTGTTACACATATAAAACCTGGATCAATGTGGTAATTGAAGTCAGTATTGACTTCAGGGGTGGCTTGGGGGGACATTCACTCCTGGAGCAATGAGATCGCCCCCGAAAATTTAAGATGCTGGATTTTCAATGGCAAAAAAATTAAAGTACGGTTTTCTTGTGGGATTTTTGTGAAGCTTTTAAATAAATGTCCATTCTCTTTTTTTTGAAACTGTTCAAATAATTAAGAAATAGGATATTACGTTAATATTTATAGTTAAACACTTCAAATTTTCATTTAAACGTATAAAAAATAATACTTCTTCAAAATTTGCACATTAAACAGAAATTTTAACGGCTTTCTCTATTCAACGAATTTCTCTATATAACGAATTTTTTACTGAAACAATGGATTTCGTTACATAGAGACTCGACTGTATCTCTGTTATTTGCATTTCATTGGAATTTGATTAACATAATTTTGTAGAAGATTGTTGAAAAATGTTTTAAAATAACAATGAAATTGAAACAGATTTCAAACAGGCTGGCTGTTTATAACCATTTCGCAAACTGGCCGATTGCATCTGGTCACTTTTCAAATTAGCAAGTTAGTTTAAACATTGCTGGATAATTCGCAAAGTGGCCGGCTAGTACGTGAATTGGCCGATTTCGAGTTTTGACCGTAACACATATAAATTTTCATATGGACTTAATTTGAAACACTAAAAGCGACTAAAGAGAAATTCTCTTTGTACAAACTTCTATGTTCTTATTGCAAAATTAATGAGATTTATTACAATTTAGTGAATAATAAAATAATTTTTGTTCAAAATTACATAGTACATTTAATACATGCACACATTTTTTGCTTAAATTTACTTAATACATTTAAATTTAAATTTACATACAATATAAAATGAAAAGAAACATTTTTTTTTTTTTTACTCAAATGAAAAGTTTGTTATGAAGTAAATATAAGCATTTGTCTGTAATGAAATTCGGCAAAATTAAATTACATGAAAATGTATGATCTTTTCAATAGATTCCTTTGAAAACTTTCTTTTGAATTGAAACTTTATTCAGTTATGAAACGAGAATAGAACCGTGATCTTTTACTAAAATATTTAGTTGTATACATGTTAACAAAGAGCACACCCACATGGGAAGAAGACGAGACGTTCGAGAAAACATGTAACTGAATAATTATTGCTAAAATTTAGTTATTGGAGATTTAATATAATTAAGCAATTCAGTGACATTAAACACGAAAGGGTTATTTCAAGTGAAGCTCGAATTTCTGAGGAAAACTTTCTTTAATAAATTGATAAAATGTCAAATAGAATTACAAAAGTATTCGTAAGAATGTTATTAATGGAGATGAGAGTAGGTGGTTTTTCAGTAGTAAAATTTTAATTTATTTCGGTAAGCTATTCAATATAAAATAGATTTTCCTTAACATGAAAAGATAAAATATATAATATAATGAATATATAACATAAAGTTTATATTATATATTTTGTGTTAAAAGCAAGGCGAAAATTTCATTCCGTCATATATTTTTATATTTATGAAAAGACAAGTATAATAAATGGAAGAATCCCCACATATTAAATACTGAATACAGAATACACAAAAATATAAATCAAGAAAGGAAAAACATTCGTCAAGCATATATTATGAAAGATTTTCCAGCGCATTCAGAATAGGATAAAAATAAAATTCAAGATTAAATAAGTTGATATAGGATGTGCGATTGATTCATTTGTTGTCACATGAAACATACGAAAATTCAGTTTCAGCAATTCTCGTCGACTGCCGAAAAATGAATCAAATAATTTGAGAAATTGCGCATATGATATATAGATTTGTAACTAGACACACGGCAGTGTGTCAGCCAAGTTCACAAAGTAAATAGGCGTAACACTGGCTGTAGATTATATTACACGAACCATTTCGGGCCACACTTGACCTCACCCCCCCCCCCCCCAATAACTTAAATTCTATTTGACCAAGACACTTGCAATTTTTTGTGTCATGTAAGACCATTTTCTAACTTCCGAATCTTATAAATAAAAAAAAATCCCTTACAGTTCACGAGAATTTAAAGTCCGAAAATCACTATTTTTATCACTGACTGATTGATTGACTCACTCATCAAAATGTTTGACTACTTCTAGGTGACTATGGATGTTGAAATTTGGTGTAGAAGTAGGTTATTGTATTTATAAACAGAAATAAAATCAAAAATCACCCCATTAAATATTAATGGTTGGCTAAAGATAAATTATTGGATTACAATAGGAGTTTATGGGAATTACGTGAAATACCAGATATAGTGTCAAGTTGGCATCACTTTTCGCGAGTATCGGGGTTAATCTTTGAAATTACCAAACCGATTTCAACAGTAATGGTACCAAAATGATGGCATTTGCTCCGGTTCAAACATAGGCTATATCTTATGTCTGTGCCACCAACCTAAAAGGAAAGAGGAGCAAAAAAGTTCTAAAAATGCGATTCTTGAGTTACAGAAGGGCCTAGAAACATGAAATTTGGCATGCCAATTATTTATAAGTTATAAATGATCTCTTAGGGCATTTGCTAAAAAATACAGGATCTAAAAAGGGTAAAAATCTGCGAAAAGCGTTCTGAAAAAGTTCTAAATAGCGTTTTTTAAACAATCTCAGCAAGTAACGAACCGATTTTAAAAGTAATATCAAAATGATGGTGACAGTCCTTGCTCCAATATAGGCTATGTATATCCTTGATGCAGCTAACCCAAAGTGGGTGCAGGAACTAAAAATGTTCTAAAAATGCGATGTCTGTGTTACTGAAGGCCTTAAAAACATAAAATTTGGCATGTTAATTATATAAGATATAAATAATCACTAAGAACATATGTCTTACGTAAAACATAAGGTCATTATATGTACAAATATTTCTTAACATATACGAAATTTAAATTAATGAAAATGCGCGAAAAGCTATCTAAAAACTTTCTAAATAGTGATTTTTAAACAATTTTGGAAAGTTAACGAACCGATTTAAAAAATAATGATGTCAAAGTGATCGTGACAGTCCTTGCGCCAACAAAATTATCGGATTACAATGGGAGTCTATGGGAATTTGGCGAAATACCAGAAATAGTACCAAATTATCATCACTTTCAGCGAGTAATTTTTGCCGCGAATTTGGCAATATATCACCAAGTTTGTGACAAATTTTTTTGGTCGATAGGATAATCAAGTAGTACCAAGTTTCGTAAAAGAAATATCCTTATTAGTGGGATTTAAAGGAACATAAACAGCCCTAATATTTAAGTATGAACGAAACTTTATCCGAAATATTCCTGTAATAAGGCTGAATGAGCAATGCACTATAATATTAGAAATGTGCAAGAAAATATAGAAAATGACAGCGAAAAAAATAAAACAGTGCGAAACGCAGGGAAAACCTCTAAGATTAATATTAAGTAAAGATAATTTAATATTAAGCCTATTTATTTCAAAAACGAAACACATACCTACTTATTTGACAAAAAATAATGATATCCCATCAAAAACATAAATGTGAAAAAATGCCATGTTCGTTAACGGTTTCGCTAATAAAAGAAGTGAAATCTGACTGGAAACCAAGTTCTTTCGAAGCTTCTTAAATCATAGCTCCTGTCATGCGTAATGTTCTTCGATTGCTTAAAATCATTTGTTATGTTATTTGCTATTAAATAGAGAGACTTGGCAAGTTTTCAACCACCAACTTTTATCTTTGAGTCTGAGTACAATTTAGTCTAGTATGTCATTGGCAAAAATCGAGCCAATCAAGTATTCGGATAAGTATATCGAAGTTAAGATATTGATAAGTTAAGGAAGTGATTAACTTTAAATTATGATCAACTGAATAAAGAAATTTGAATAATAGAGAACTTCCCAAGTATTTCTATTGAATAGCAAGTAACATATCAAATCATTTTAAACATTCGAAGAACATTACGCATGACAACAGCTATGATTTAGGGAGCTTCGAAAGAACATGGTATCTAGTTAGATTTCACTTCTTTTATTAGAGAAACCTTTAACGAAGTTGGCATTTTTTCGCATTTATGTTTTTGATGGGATCTATTGACTACAGTAAACTCCCGATTATCCGGCTCTCGACTATCCTGCCCTCCGGACTATCCGGCCTAATAAAAACAAATTAGAAAAATTATGCATTAAGCATAGATTATAAAAAACTTTCCAACACTTCCTGAAACCTTTAACAAAACTTCGATATTTACAACAAAAAAGTGTTACTACCTATAGCCAAATCTGTATTATTCTAATATTTTTGAACAGTCCTGTGTTTGATCTGTTGGTTGATACATAGACTATATAATGGGGAAATTTAGTTTAGCAAGAAAACGTGTAACATATTGAAATTTCGCCTTCAGCAAGTTATTTTAACAGATAGAAACGTACTTGTATACTTTTGTTCAGCCCTGTAGTTTGATAGCCCCTTTAATACACGCCAATATTTAGCTAAAATTTAGTTCAAACAAAAACACTCTTAAGACTACCGAAATCACATTTCCAGAAATTATCATCCATATGCAACCATGTAACCAATTCTTAGAGTGACCGTGTATATCATTTTATCTATATTCTACAATTATGTCTTAGTAAACTGAATGCAGATCAGCATAAAAATGTATAACTTATTTAAAACAACCTTTAAGTAAAGTATGCTCATATTTGATAACATTTAAGAGCTGTTTTGTGTAGCTTAGAATATAAAGTATAACATTTATTCATACATACATAATATGTATAAATTTAGTGAAACTTAAAAGCAGATATCATAATTAAAAAGGCATTTCATCCATCCATCGGCTATCATCGATAATTTACAGTATTTCGTATAGAATATATTATTTGAAGTCTTTTGTTTATCCATTTAAATGCTGTTCACTTCGTATTATGCATGAAATAACTTATATTAAGCATCAGCGACGTATATAAATTTTATCACACATGAAACAGTTTAAATTAATGAAAATATGTTGCAAACCTCTTTACCATTATGTAACGGCATTATTTGGTATGGCTCTGTAAATGAATAATAACTATTCATTTCACCTATATTTTACAGAATGCATATATTAGTGCAAAACGTAAATGCATAAAAAGTTTAATATGTTTGACAGAGCGTAACATCTTTAAAATTATTTTGAAACAATTTTTTTCCCATAGGCCGTAATATAACGATGAACTTTTGATTGTCCCTGTAAAACAACTAATCATGCTTAAAACTAGCAATAGGGTTAGTGCTAAGGCAAACGTCAATAACTCCCCAAATTTATAGAGTAGTCCGATTATATTTACAAGAGTTAGAGCGCGAACAGACGGACAGACAAACAGAATTCATAAACACTTTACAACATTGTTGAAAAGTGTTAATAAAAAAGGAATGTTTCAAACGTCTAAGCGGTCAAATAAGCTGGAATTGTATGGTACTTATTCCATGAGGTTTCCATCCAGGTGGTTATCAAAAGCATGGATACAAATACCTAGCATACTAGCTACAAGATCTTGTAACAATCTTTTGTACCAAAATCGTAGATATAAACCCGTGTGAAAAACTCCAATGAGAGATTAGAACCTAAGCGTCTTCTGTTGCTGAAAAATATACAGGGATGTGACGACGTCAACGCAAAAGACATCGCAGAATGAATAACAGATGAAGAAGTTAATGAATCAATTGAGAAAATGATATTCTAAAACTGCTGACAAAGGGAGAAATAACAGGTGAAAAATACTAAAATGATTGCAGGAAAAATCTCATCTCACATTTACAAGGCACGAGTTGCTGTTGATTCTAGATCAAGTCGCCTACGATAAACAGGCTAGTGTGTTAAGGAAATATACATATGCAATTAGAAATTGATACTCAAGATCTAGCCACAAATTTACATTCCAACCATTGTTTACAATTAGTGAACTGAGTGGAGGTCCGAGACAGGAATATTGGGGATTCTTTCTCCAGCTTTTAAGCAATTTACTCTGCACCACATAACATGATGTCATATCTTTCTGATAAATAAGACTTAAAGTATCGCACCCACGTTCTCAGGGCAGCCTTGCATTAATACTTCTATAAATATTTCCTTTCAATCTCTTATAGAACACGCAAGGTATGTCCAACGAAACCAATTTATTGTATTTTGCGTTAGCTCTCCTGTCTACGCAGGATAACACGATGAGTAAAAATATTTCTTCATTTGATCTGCTGTCTTTAAATGCCGTAGTGCTTTATGATGCAATAGATTTTTGGATTCCAGAAAGTGACTCAGGCAAAAAACTATATTTCATTTTTTAATAGGTTGAAAGTAGGCAGATAGGTCGTTATGAATTTGTTTCAAAGCTGGACTTTCTTTGCTTCTAAAAGTACACCACTTATCCTTGTCTCAAGACATCTGGTATATAATTATGCTGAAGAAAGAGGTTTGCTTTGTGTCTGGAGAATTTTGGTTGGTTGGTTGGTTGTGTATATGATTGCCAGTTATCAACACAAGGAATATCGGCCCTAAACGGGGGAGTGCCCTCCGTAGGAGGGGGGGGGTCTTTCAAAGGAACTCAACACCCTGAAAATTCAGGAATTATGTTATACTTGGCTTTGAATTATCTCAAATGCACTGAATCTGGAGCTAAGCCACTGTTGTCAAACTGCATTTTTTTTATTAGCAAATTATCTTTGGCATTGTTCAAGCAACATAAAAAAAGATAAATATACAAATTAAGCAAAGCATTTCACTCCTAATAACGAAAAACGTATATAATTAACAAACTCTTTATCACAACTATTGGAGACGATGCAGTATTTTTACTTATAGGAGACTTGACATAACTCAGTTATAAACAAGTTGGAAATTGCACGTGAAGCGTAGCAAATTAGGTGCGTTCGTACGATAACGAAGTTTTAAAAATATTACTTTCATATGTCAATCTCATAAAATTGTAAATAGTGAATTACAATTAAAACGCTCATCAAACAATGTTCTTCCTATACCATTATATAATGTAATACTTTTGTGTGGCCTTGTAAATCAATAACAAATGTTCTTTGCACCACAAATTATGTATGATGTATATTATAATATGTACTTTATAGTTGCATATAAATTTTATTAAGTTCGTATGAGTGTAACACGATTAAAATGCATTTGAAACATTTTTCCCATTGACCGTAATGTAACGGAATACTTTCGAGTGTCCCTATAATTGATCTATAAATCCGATTTTCATAAAATTTGAAATAACTCGACAAAATTATGTAATAATTATGTAGTTTAAATTTCAAACGTATAGAATATATTTGAAACTTTTTCCTAATTGACCATAATGTAACTGAATACTTTTGATTGCGCCTGTAATTCATCTATGCACACGATTATCAAAATATTTGAAATAACTCGACAGAATTATGTAATAATTGCGTATTATAAATTTCAAACGATTAAAATGCATTTGAAACTTTTTTCCCCATTGACCGTAATGTAATGGAATACTTTTGATTTCCCCTGTAATTGATCTATGCATCCGATTTTCATATAATTTGAAATAACTCGACAAAATTATGTAATAATTATGTATTTTAAATTTCAAACGTATAGAATATATTTGAAACTTTTTCCTAATTGACCATAATGTAATTGAATACTTTTGATTGCCCCTGTAATTGATCTATGCACACGATTATCAAACTATTTGAAATAACTCGACAGAATTATGTAATAATTGCGTATTATAAATTTCAAACGATTAAAATGCTTTTGAAACTTTTTTCCCCATTGACCGTAATGTAATGGAATACTTTTGATTGCCCCTGTAATTGATCTATGCATCCGATTTTCATATAATTTGAAATAACTCGACAAAATTATGTAATAATTATGTATTTTAAATTTCAAACGTATAGAATATATTTGAAACTTTTTCCTAATTGACCATAATGTAATTGAATACTTTTGATTGCCCCTGTAATTGATCTATGCACACGATTATCAAAATATTTGAAATAACTCGACAGAATTATGTAATAATTGCGTATTTTAAATTTCAAACGATTAAAATGCATTTGAAACTTTTTTCCCCATTGACCGTAATGTAATGGAATACTTTTGATTGCCCCTGTAATTGATCTATGCATCCGATTTTCATAAAATTTGAAATGACTCGACAAAATTATGTAATAATTATGTATTTTAAATTTCAAACGATTCGGTTGGGTAGTTTTTGCGTTGTTATATGCGGACGGACAGACGGACGGACAGACGGACGGACAGACGGACGGACTGAACGACAACTATAGGTGCTACGTATTATATAATTACGAACGCACCTAAAAAATCAAATTTTGATCAAAATAATAAAAACAATCGCGAAAATAAATATGTGACCAAGGAAAAAAAGCGGTTTGTTAGCAAGTTAAATTGTGAAAAAATGTCAAATTTTGTGCAAAATAACAAAAACAATCGCGAAAATAAAACTGTGACCAGGGGTTGGTTGGTTGAATTGGGTTTAATGGCGCAAAATCCCTTTAGGGACATGCTGCGCCAAGACCAGGTCAAAATAGAAAAAAGTTAAGAGCAAGTGATAATATGCGTAATTAAAACCAATTAAAAGTCTACAGTCCTTTGTTAAAATGCATAAAAATACAGATAAAAAATGTTAAATTATAGACAATGCACAAGAAACATATAAAAACAACTTTAGAGAACACAAAAATAAAAAAGTAACAGGTGAAATCAATAAGGCACGTATAAAACACAAGGGGCAATTAAAATCTGCAAAAATAATGCAGTATTTGTTAACATAAAAACAAAGTATAAAACGATGCACAAGTTACATATAAAAGTAATCTTAAGACAGAGAATTTTAAAAATTGCAAAGTTAATTAGGCACGTATTCGTCGTAAACAATATTCTCCTCTTCTGTACACGAGTCGAAAGTTTCTTCGATAGCCTCTTCCACGTAATTATGTAGACGTTTGGGGTCTTTGAAATTTGTAATGAACTGGTTATGTTGGGACTTGCGCTGTTTTTTTCTAACAGTCTGCAACTGATGAGAACCTCGGACGGGAACCCTCTCTTTTGCCTTTTGGATCGGTTTCACATTTTGAATGGTGTTAGGTTTCTGTAGATAAGAAGCAGAATGATCAAAAGTTTTTTTTATTAGGTTTAGCTGCCTTAGTCTTTTGATTAGTAACAGGTTTCGGGAGATTAGAAACAGAAGGATCAGGATTATTATTATTAGATATAGTTGCCTTATTTTTAGTTTGGAGTTCAGTTGCCTTTTTAAGTTGAGCAGAAGATTTTTGTGTCTGAGTAGGTGTGTGTAAAATAGTAACAGGTTCTGACGAAGGTAAACAGATATCACGGGATTCTTTGATTGGGGTGTTTGTTGGTTGTGTTTTGGCTGAATTTTTTGATGACATAGACGCATCAGTCTGGGTGATATTGTGTCTTTCAGATTTTGACTGCTGTTTCAATAGGCTTGAATAAGACATGCCGACAGACGGGGTTCTGGATTCTACGATTTTACGAGCTTCTGGGTAGGAAAGATTTTGCATTATTTTTGCAGATAGAATTTCTTTTTCAAGGATCCAGTTTGGGCAAGAGCGAGAGAAAGCTGTATGATTACCTTTGCAATTTATGCAGCGTTCTGATTTTTCACATGAATTACTGTCATGGTCAACTTCTGCACAGCGTGCACAGGTAAGGGAACCACGACAGTTAGTTTTAGTGTGGCCGTATCGCTGACATTTAAAACAACGGAGAGGATTAGGAATGTATGGTCTGACAGGACAATTCAGGTAAGCAGCTTTAATTCTTGTAGGTAAAGTAGGGCTATTGAAAGTGAGAATGACATGCTTTGTAGGAAGGACTTGGTCATTCCGACGGATCGTGATACGACGTGCATCTATAATATTTTGGTTTTTTAGGTTTTCTAAGAATTCATCTTTCGTAGAGAATAAAAGGTCTGGTTTAGAAATAACACCTCGGCTTGTATTTAGAGTTTTATGCACCTGAACAGAAACAGAAAAAGGGCCTACTATAGAGCTATTAGAAAGAAGCTGTGATTGTTTAGTTGTAGAAACCTCAACTAGTAAATCTCCAGATTTTACTTTTTTTAGAGTATGACCATTCCCTAAGGCAGACTGGAAAGTTTTAGCTATGAGAAATGGTGACGTTTTACCAAAGGAACTATCAGAGTGGCTATCAGTACGTTTAACGATAAAAAAGCATGTGAAGGAAGAAGTCTGTACAGTTTGTTGCTCTCCACTGGGGAGAGACATAGAAGGAAATGAAGTTTTCCCATCCATGTTAAAAGTAATAAAATTCAGACCCCGGTCGCACCACCCTCTACCGAGCCCAACAAGGGGATGCACATTCGTGCACCAATGCTAACCAGGGCCCATACGGTCACAAGACAACCTTATGTCAGTCTCCACCCTTAACGAGATGACTAGTAGTTGCTCGATCACTTGATCCCTAAAGCCAGTGACAAAAGTCAGCTGACCAGCTAATTGATGCATACGGGACCAATATGCACCTCCCGTCTACCTGAAGCAGAGGCCAAAGCAGTGTGTTGGTTTCCCTCAACTGCCAGGATCCCCTTTTCTAGGGACACGGGTCGCCACGCACGGCCAACACGTAGGTGGTTTACAATTCTCCATGAGTCGATATACAGGATGATATCGGCTCATACAGAATTGCCCTCACCTCCGAAAAGGAAACCACAATGAGAATGAAACAAAGGTGAAAGGAAGACGAGAGGAGTAAGAAGAAAAGGAAAAGAGAAAGATCACTCAGGTGCACGGGGTTGTGAAGCCCGTGAATACCTAAAGAAGGTATCCCCCTGGGGGGCTGTGACCAGGGGAAAAAAGAGGTTTGTTAGCAAGTTAAATTGTGAAAATTGACAAATTGTTCTTCACTGAGCGGAACAAGTTGAAAATTGCAGGTCAAACGTAGCAAACGCGATGCATTCGTACTATAACGACTTTTTTAAAATATACAGTACATCGGATGCAGTGCAGTATCCGAAACTTTTTATGGGTACTTGTAAATTCTTTATATTATGCTTTAATATTTTAATGCTTTTATGCTATTAAAGCTTTATATTATGCAGGAACTAACTTGTAGTAAACATCAGCAACAGCAACGTGTATCAATTTCATAAGATGTGAAATACTTTAATGATATCAAAACGCACCCAAAACAATGTTTCCCCTATACTATTCTCTAATAAAATACTTTTGTGTGGCCCTGTAAATTAAAATTTTTTGAACCACAGATTGTATAGAATGTATATTTTAGTATATATTTCATAAATGATTATGAATTTTGTCATTTTCGGAGAGTGTAACACTATTAAAATGCTCTTGAATTATTTTTTCTCATTGACTTTAATGTATCGGAATAATTTTGATTATCCCTGTAATTGAACTGTACATTCAATATTCATAAAATTTGAAATGATTCGACAAAGTTATATAGTAATTATATATTTTAAATTTCAAGCGATTCGGTTCGCAAGTTTTTCCATAGTTGTATGGGGACAGACGGACGGAATCAACGACTATAAGTGCTACATATTTACATAATTATGAACGCATCTAAAAACAATGCTGGGAGAATTCTACTGTAACAGAGAATTTTAGGTGGTATTTGATGTCAAATTTGTTTATGTTTGCATTGCATTCTATGAGCGTACAAAAATCTAATTTTAAAAAGCATTAAAAAGGTCTTTTTAAAAATGACAACATATTTTTATTTTTTAACATGTTCATTGCCGCTGACGCGCCAACGCGTGATAAGGCGCCAACGTTAAGGAGCCACTCACGCGCCAGCGCTTGATATGGGGTGATGTCCAATAGCCAGTCACGCGCTGGCTCGGGAAAATCTTTCACTGATTCTTTGTTATAAAAAGTAAATCGGCCTCTAGGAAAAACCCACTTCGACAGTGCGGCATTAACTATCATCACATCTTCACGTAAGCGGCAGCGAACGTGTTAAAGGTATCATTTATTCCTTGGTAGAAGCACAGAAGAAAATTCTTTTACTTCGTGGATAGAAGATTTAAATGAAATTAAAATCTGTTGCCAAACCACGATTTACAAACGTGTCTCAAATCGGAGTACATGAAATCTATTCATTTTATTGCGTACGCTCTATTATACTTCCGATTCCCGATCCAAATTTCAATACTGATGTTCGTCTTTAGGTTTGTTGAAAAAAAAATATACCTTTCTTTTTTTAATATTTTTTTTTTTTTTTTTTTACATAATTTCTGAAATGAACGACTTTAAGAATTAACCCTATTGTGGTGGGAAAAATGACCAAATAATAATAATATTTTTTTCTTTGGATGTGTCTAAAAAATTGCCTTTTGTCGCACTGAATTTAAGGTTAAATTTTTCTTTTCATTTGGAATTCATCTTTAGAGCTCTATCAACTCTTTAATATGCCCTTTATATGTGAAAAATCGAAATTTCATTATTTAGTGTAATTTTTTTTTTTATATAAAATGTCTCATTTCAGTAAACTAATCCATAAATAATGACTGATTGAGGTATGGCTTGTGATTAATCCAAGTTCGACATGTTTTAACACTTGAATCAGTACAGAAGACCCTAAAATGTTAATTGTCGCAAAGAAGTTAATGAAAACACAAAAATTTGATATACAGTTCGCTTTTTTTTTTTTTTTTTTTTTTTTTTTTTTTTTTAACATACATTAAAGACATTTGAGTAATTGTTATTTGTATTGACCGTGAAACGTTTTTTTATTTTTTAACAGACTTCTAAAAAGGAGAGGAGGTTATCAATTCAACGCGTATGTTTTTTTTTTTTATGTATGTTCACTGATTACTCCGAAAGTATTCAACCAATAACAGATGTAATTTTTCCATTTTTGAATTTTTTGGGTGAAAAAAGTCCGGGCCAGGATACGGGCCCCAAAAAATTCAAAAATGGAAAAATTACATCTGTTATAATTAATTTACCGATTGAATAATCGAGTTTAAAAAATTAATCTAATATTCAACCAATTTCTGTTATTTTTGTTTTAAATGAAAGACGATGCTCTCGAACTGGTACCACTTCCGTTTCATCGAAATTGGTTCAATACTTTTTTAGTAATTAGGCAAAAACTAATAAAATTAGTGATTTTTCGCTAATGAAAAGTGTTGAATACGTTCGCTGAATGCAGTGTAGACAGCATGGCCGAGCGGTCTAAGGCGCCAGATTGAAGTTCTGTTTCTCGAAAGAGAGCGTGGGTTCAAACCCCACTCCTGACATAATTTACATCCATGTAAAATTTACAATTTTTTTTCCTATTACAATTTTTATTATTAACCGGCTTCAGAAAAGGAAGAGGAAGTTATAAATTCGACGAGTACGTATTTTTTTAAGACATCGAAAAAGGAGAGGAAGTTATCAATTCAACGCGTATGTATATTTTTTTATGTATGTTCATCGATTACTCCGAAGCTATTCAACCGATTTCTGTTATTTTTATTTTAAACGGAAGACGATGCTCTCGAATTGGTACCACTTCCGTTTCATCGAAATTGGTTCAGTACTTTTTTAGTAATTAGGCAAAAACTAATAAAATCAGTGATTTTTCTCTAATCAAAAGTGTTGAATACGTTCGTTGAATGGAGCGTAGAGATCATGGCCGAGCGGTCTAAGGCGTCAGATTGAAGCTCGGTTTCTCGAAAGAGAGCTTGGGTCCGAACCCCACTTCCGACATAATTTACATCCATGTAAAATTTACAATTTTTTTCCCATATTACAATTTTTATTATTAACCGGCTTCAGAAAAGGAAGAGGAAGTTATCAATTCGACGCGTATGTATTTCTTTCTATCTATGTTCACCGATTACTCTGAAACAATCCAACTGATTAATTTGTTTTTTGTGTTAAATAAAAGAGACTACTCTCGAATTGGTACCACTTCCATTTCATTGAAATTGGTTCAGTACTTTTTAAGTTATTAGGCAAATTTTAATAAAATTGGTGATTTTTCGCAAATTAAAAATAACACGGACTTTGAATAAGCTCGCAGATTGGAGCGCAGTCAGGATGATCTAGCGGTTTAAGAAACCAGATTTAAGCTCTGGTGCTGGAAAGAGAGAGTGCGTTCGAACCCCACTCCTGACAAAATTTACATCCATGGATATTTTACAAAATTTTTTCCCGATTTATAATTTTTATTAACTGAATTCAAAAAATCCTTAACTTTTAACTAAAAAGAGAAAAATAAACTTTTCTACCAAAAATTGAACCTACTTTAAAACCTACTACAAAGTGAAAAATAATTTTTTTACATCATAGTAATAAAAAATTAAATTAAGAGCATTGTATTTACCATGCGTGTTATTATATTTATGTACATTAATTTGATTTTTTGGAGTCGGTGCCAGCCAAGCCAATTTCGAAAATTAAATTAAGTATCCAATGCAAAGCCTAAAAGAAAAAAGGCTTGGCTGGCACCGACTCCAAAAAATCAAATTAATGTACATAAATATAATAATACGCAAGGTAAATACAATGCTCTTAATTTAATTTTTTATTACTATTATGTAAAAAAATATTTTTCACTTTGTAGTTGTTTTCAAAGTCGGTTCAATTTTTGGTAGAAAAGTTTATTTTTATAATTATGACTATGGTTCTTATTAGATTGGAATCGAAACATGTCAATAATGTTTGTTTTTAATTTTTCATTAACCTTCTCTCAAGTAAAATAAAATTGTTTATTGAAATTTTTATATATAAATGGTGAATTTCTTAAAATCTTGCGATTTAAAAATCTAAAAGATTTAATAACTTTTTTATGACATTAAAGATAATTCTCTGAATATATACAAAAACAGGCTTCTGAATGTATAAAAATATAATAAAAGGATAAATACACCCTATTGTAAAATGATCTGATCTTTCACTCTAAATTTTATTGGCCTTTATTTGTATTAGAATATATGTTTATTAGAATTCTGTATTATCTTCCGGATTTGATTTTTAAGCGTACATATCTCTTGCTTCTACGCCTACAAGCAGTAATGATGCCCCAGAAACTAATTTCACGCATCTTTTAACTGCTCTAATATGACACGGAAACTTGGGGAAATGCTGTGATGGAACTTCCGATCTTTTAGGAGGACTTTTACATATTTTGTCGATACTCTAATAAAAATATGGGGTGAACTAATTCCAGATTTTTATGAATAAAAATGCCAACATAGTATGCACAATAGAAGATCTATATTGGAATAGAAAACTGACCTATTGTTGAACATTTCATTTCCTCTGCATCATATTCTTCGAAATTTAAATTCTCGAATAAGGTTTCTTTCATTTATCATCCAACAACAATAATAATAATAAAACAACAAAGAAAAAAATCATGCGTGAAGCATAGATTATTAAGTATTTCCCATTACATTCAGAATAATGTATCAAAACTGCACCATTTAAAAAAGTGAAATATTACGTCTCATTTCACCATATGGAAACGTAATAACGCATTTCAAAACAGATTTTCAGATTTTATCATCTACAATCGGAAAATTATCCAAATTATTTTGCAGCACTGTACATGATATATAATTGTGTATCGATTAAAAACATGCATTCCAAAATTTAGTTCATTTAAGATATATATTTATTTCGGAAAATTCCCCTTCAGCAATGCCCTTCAATAAAGAGAATGGTATGTGAATACTTTTGTGCAGCCTTGTATATGAGTTATAGAATTTATATATAAAGAGTAAAATGCAAAAAACTACTTAAATTTAAAAACACACACCGAATTTTAAAACGTATTCTCCAATAATTGTTACACAAAAACAGTACTGTTACCGATTTTTTTCCTCTGTCCCTGTAAATTAATAAAAAATGTTATGAATGCTCCGTTTTAACGTGATCGTGGTGAAATTCAGTGATTTATATCAGTTTTAATACATTTGAAATAACGGTATCAAAATACTCTACAAACAACTTTTCCCTATATACCATAATGTAATCGAATTATTTGAGTGTCCCTGTTAAGGAACCCTTAATCGTATATTCTTCATATGTATTATCTAACATGCTTTGGTGACCTTAAATAAGCTTTATCAATTGCATGAAAATCCGAATATATTCACGGGAGTATGAGCGTAGACAAATGGACAGACAGACATAACGACACAGAAACTGAATGCATAAGCACTTATCAACTTTGTTGGAAAGTGCTAAACATGGATGACTTAAATATGCGTTTTTTAACAACAGGATCGATAATCTTCTTTGCGGCCTAACCGGGTTTTTCCGTTACGTAATTTTTGGATTCAAAGGTTTATTTAACTTAAAATTTATATTAATGCTATTTTTTTTTCAATTGCTAATGATAAATAAATAGATAAGATTGTAGATTAGAAATATCCATATCAATACGTTCCGTAGCTGTTATTTCATGAATCGTTAAACTTGCATGTAAATTTTCGTAGGACACTTAAAGGGTTAAATCTTCCCTCAAATAAGAATACAACTTATTTACTTATGAACATTTTGAGCAGATTTTTATTGCAGATTCATCCTTAATTTGTAGGTTACAGTCTAGGTATTGGCAGTTGACAAGCACCTAGAGTGAAACATTTTTACTGAATTAAAAATTACCAGATTTAAGAAGCATTTGCCAGATGAAACTGCTTGACATATGTTTTAAAAATAATTTTGGTCTGTATCTAGTTCTTCAGAATTCATTTCTCGGAGATAAGAACAGACTTTTTTATTTCCACAACAGTCTGTTATTCACATTCATCCCATGATTTGTTAATAGGAACAGAAAAGGATCTTGGAGCTGTAGTTTGTCCCTCATGCTCCGTCACAATCATCAACCTTAATTTTATCTATGCTTAAGTCGTTTTCAGTGCATTTAAAATGCTTTCCTGATCCAGAAGAAGCTGTAACATGTCCTAGTGCAAGGCATTTAGCTGTTCAATCAGATATACATGTTCTTCTTTCACAAATCTTCGGTGTTATCTATCAAGAATTTATTCTTTATGTAGTGTATTATGTTTTCTTCCATCAAAATACATACTTTAGATTTCTAATTCTAAAGCTTTAGGATCAGCTTTTTTCATCGCATTCTCTAGTATTTTTTTCGTTCTCTGCGTACCTTGCTTCTGGCACTTGTATGTGATGAATCGTTTAATCTCCCAACGCCTACATTTTGATGAAATGCTGAAACTATTGCTGCCGCGTATCTGTCGCAAACCTCATACTGATCTGAGACTCACACCCTACTATTTCTTTCTTCATCATCACTGTCTTAACCCTTTTTGGACAAAGGGCACGTATTCGTGCCGCAAAAAGGCTCAAGAATCTTTCTTTATTCCCACCAGTAAAACTTTATTGTAAAATTTGCCTTATTTAATCGGAGTATTTTCTTGATTTAAAAAGGCATAAATGTATGCTTTTTAAAACCGGTGACAAAACATTAAAAATTTCGTAAAATGCTTCCGTCGCGAAGGGATTAATACAGGACACCTCTAAGCTCCTTATTAAATGCTGAATTTAAACTCGTGCAGTACCTTATTTTTTTTCTTCTATTTGTCTAAATGCATTTGTCTCGTGATTATTGATAGTGAAATATGTTGAATTTTTTTCAAAAAGAAATTCTCTTTCTAAAAGGCTATTCTTTGATTTTTCACAATAAACTAAGGAATTGGCTTGCATGTGCACGCTGAATAGAAGTTAACTTACAGATTTGCCTTTCAAAAACTAATCCTTCTTTATGTAATTGTCATTTCTTTTGGATTTGGGAAATCGAATAAACTTCTGGTATTCAGAAAAATTGTTGTGCATCATTTGATCAATACGCAACTGGGAACCAACAATAATTGATATTTTCTTCCAAATGTATACGTTCTCTTAGAAATTTGTCTACCCCTAACTTTGGTGGATTTTTATAAATCATCTGTTCTTATTATTTAATTGTATGTAAGTAATTTTTATAACGTAAGTTATTTCTGGCAAACAACTTCATTTAGTTTTCAAGAAACACTAAATATTGTACATTCCACTCCACTTCTAGTAATGATAAACTTTGATTTTTTTCCACTTGCGCTAACTTTGAATCTAAAATTTAGAACAAACAATTTCTAAATCAATAAAGAGTTTTAAATATTTTAAAATAAGGACTTAACGTATAAAAAAACATAAAAGAGGGTTACACTAAACATTTTTAATATATATATTAAATATATATAATATATATAACTCAATTTTTGACGTGAATATACATTATAACAACTTATTCCATTCATGTGTATTTCAAAAGGTTCCATTGTAAAATTATTTTTTTAGAATTTTTTTAAGAACACTTTACAAGAGTTAGGCTTAGTTTCGCAAAATCCTTCAGTCCTGAAGAGGAATTAAAATTTTCTCCCGCCGTCCTCAACTGCGCACTTCAAATTGCGTTCGCTGTCGCGAACTGGTTAACTCCAGATTTGTGTGCCTCATTGTGGACGAATTCGACACACCCATTAAGTATGTCCATATTATTAGCTTGAAAATACACCAAACTTCCATGGTTACATTAATAGCATAGGAGGATAAGAAAGAAATCTGAAGGAGTTAAGCTCCAAGCTATCTTTCTTCAGATGACAAGACATTCATCAAAAGCAATCTTTTTGTTTTAAAACAACTTCTTATTCCCTTTCTATTTGTTTTTCCGTTATTGCTACATTGCGCATCACTTTCTTTGTAGTTTTATATATATTGATACATTTGACATATTTTTTTCCTTTCTTTCGTTTTTAAGAAAGTTGAGTTTTTTTTAACGAAAAAACACTTTTTTGAAAACTATCTAGACCTTTACAGTTTTATACTGGATGTGAGATTATTATTTCTACTACTAATATTTTTCTTCAAATTTTGACGTTTATCATGATGGTCTAATCTTTTTGTGATTCTCGTATCAGAAATATGGGGCCTTTGTGGCCGAGTGGTCAAAGCACCACGCCGCTAATCGCCTCTGAGTGTAGGAGGTTGGGGTTTCGAATCCCACTGGCTCCATTGCACGCACTCTTTGTGTAGTGCTTCCGGGTGTATATCTCTTGTGTTGTAAAATTTCCTTGTGCTATCTCGTCCCTGTAACATTGACGATGATTTATATGCAGACTTTATGTCGAGCACACAAATCAGATGTATGTTGTTCAATAAACAATCAAAAATCATTGTAATCGAAGCTCTCAACCATACACAAATAATTCTATCAAAAAATGAGTTAGATATTTCAGATACACTGTGTTCTAGATTTCAGCTGTCATATTTTAAGGTGGATTAAACACATAAATATTATTTCATAGCATTTTCACATGTTGCCTGAAGACGATTAACTAATATTAATTGTTTTTGTTCACGAAACACAATATTCTTAAAAAAATTCTACTTTTACGTGCATTAACAGATATTATATAAAACTAATTGACGAAACTCTCAACACAGATACACCACTCCCCACTAACTTGGACTGACTTTTTATGATACGCAATCAAGTAAAACAGAGGCAATGAAATCCAATTCCCACAACGCTGATTTCTACCAACGTTAAATGAACGGGGGCTAACTTTTTCATGCCATTCAAATTACATTATTCTCTTTATTACAGGACATTAAAAATTAATGATTTTAATTTTGCAAAAAAATTTTAATTCAATTGTTGGATATTTTCCAGTTTTTAGGGAAATTCAGACGTTTTAAGGATTTGGAAAATGTCTTTTTAAAATTAAAAGAAAAATATTTTCTTTTTATGGCGTGGATAAGTAAAAAATCACTATATCAATAATAATAGCTTAAGTCATGTGAATGTCATCAACAGTTCCGGGCATTCGCTTTTTTTATGCCAGGCAGCTATTTTGGTACTTGGCACAGGTGATATATCGCTAAATATTTTTTAATTGCCCTTATTTCAGATGTATTATAATATTGAAAGTCATATGACTGTCATAAACAATTACGATTTTTTTTCTTTCAAATGTAGCAGATCATAAATAAATTTAAAAAAAAAAAAACCTACATAAAAGTTATGATCGCAATGAAATCTTGGTACTTTTTGTTAACCGGTTAAAAATCTTGCTAATTTTTTAACTTACCAATTCACATTTTTTACTTTTCGCGTGCTAAATTACAGTAATTCTTTGATGTTGAAATTGAATGCGATGGCTTATGACAGTATTTATTATTTTCTTTTCTTATATTTCTGTCCTTTAAAAAATAAGTAAAATTTGTGAATTTTAACTATTTTAGTTTTAAAAGAAAGCTGTGTGTTTAAAATACAATGAATGAATAAATGAGAGGATTAAATTTTGTACTACATTTTCATAACCATGATTATTCCGCCAACGGAAAAACTATCGCCAAGCTATAAGATTAAATGCTGATGATAGATGATCGTGAATGCCATATTCACTTGAAATTAAACACGATATTTGTCATGTTATCAAATAATTTTTAAAAAAGACATTTTTGTAATTTTATAATCTTTAAAATCTTTATCATTACATTTAAAGGGATCAAACTGGCCGCCAAGGGCGACTAGTTGGAATGTAAAATTTGAAACTTCGTTTTTTAGTTCCACAACTACTGTACATACTGCAAGGAAAAATGTACTTCCAGTAAATCTTGTTGATTGATAGTATTGTAGCCGTAATATTTGTTTTATGTAAAATTTAAAATTTAAAAGATTGCAGAGAATAAATATTTTATGTATTCAAGCTCGAGATAGTTTGTAAATTTTTTACTTAATCTTTAAATAAAGGAAAATCAACAAAAAAGAATTTATTCACAACAACATCAGAAATCGTTATTTTAATCCTCTTTAGAGATAGAAAATGATTCTTAAAGTAATACGTTTCATATTAAAAGATCAATTACAAAGATTAAATAAAACATAGTCTCACATTGAATTGCAGAATAAAATACCCGTTTTAGAATTAAATTTAGAATACTTAAAGGCAATAATTAAATGCTGTTTACAGCTACTTTTAGTATAATAAATCGAAAATACGCTTGAGATTGTTATATAAATATCGATGTTTCGCTTCTAGTAGAATCAGTATGTTGCTTTAAGGTTCTTAAGTTTCTTAAGAAAAATTTCCTATTACATTTTCTCCTATGTTAGAATTTTTGCACATTTACGTCGGTCATGATCCCTAGTATCCAAAACTTCCCCAATTCAAAACTTTATCTATCTATCTGTACCACTTTTTATGTAGGGGAGAATGGGGGATACTTGAGCCATCTTTATTATCTCTACAGGGTTAAATTTCTTCTTAAAACAGGTAACATGGTAACATATTTATAGTTCTGAACATGTAAAAAAGAAATCACATACCTTGGTACCATTTTGAAAGTATGGTGATCAATAGTTGATTTTTCCCTATCTGAAGTCAATATTTAGGTGCATGTTTTTTATATACTCAAAGTTTTGTTTAAAGCTGCAACAATATATATATAATAAGTATAATTTCAATCTAAAATAGTTCAAAAAGCTGCCTGTTTTACTTAGTAAAACTCTGAGAAAAAAAATGGTGGTAATGGGATACTTGAGTCATTGAGATTGGGGATACATGAGCCATGGCTCAACCATTCCCACTAGGAAATTAGACACACGGGTGAAGCAAAAAAAGAAAAAAATTACGTCCTTATCATATTCACTGGTAGATTTATTTATTCATTTATTTTTTTTCTGTATAAAAGGGAGATTTTTTTCTTTAAAAAAAATAATAACTTAAAAAAATGTTTAAAAATGTATATATTTTTAATGAAAATATCAATTTTATTTTTCATTTTGACTAATAAAATAGCCTGTCTAGATAAATGCAGGCATAGTTTTCAATTTAACTTTTTGCTTATTACATTAAAATAACTTTTTAAAACTGTTTTACAGATTATAATTTCTAATATCTTAACTTGTTAGGTCCAACATATTAAAATATTTATTTTTTAATATATTATATTAAGATTGAATATTTTATATTGAAATTTAAACCTCTATTACTGATTGAACATGAAATTTGCTCGAAGAATTGCAAATCCCAAATTTAAATGGCTACCAACTGAATTATCCCCTTCATGGGGATACTTGAGCCACGATGTAAAACAAACAGTAAAAATTTATTAAACGTAGAAAAATAGTTCAAAATTAATTGAAAGTGGTTTTCAGTTGAAGAAAAAATATAAAATTTTCTTTTTTAATATTTTATTTTGTTGTACGAATTATAAAATTTTCAAAAAATTAAAATTTAAAAAGTGACTCAAGTATTCCTATACACGATAATTCCCATAACGCAACACAAATCTCTCTGAAACTAATACATATAATCAAGGAGAAGGAAATCTTAGTCAAGTTCGTAAATCAAAATCGGAAAAACTGGAAAAAAAAAAGAGGGAGAAGGTTGAAGAAAAAAAAAATCTATAACTTCTTTCCTTTAATACATATCGAATCAGTTTATGATTATTATTAATTCTAGAGAAAGGCCAAAAATTTATGTAAGACAGATTTTTGATAAAATAAAAAGGGGGCTAAAATGGCAAAGAAAACTTAATTTTCGAGAAAAAAAAAGAGTCATAACTTCGTCAATTCTCAAAATATCAAATCCACTTAAATTTATCATAAATCTTCTTACAATTTCTATACTGACTAGTTTTTCATTGGACCAACTCTTACAGAAAAGAAAATATATAAAATAATAAATAAAGGAAGGAGTGCGGTGAGGTGGGGTGGGTGGAGAGCTCCAGGAGGTTCACTGTAATTTTCGATGTGATTTTTAACAATTTTTGGAGCTTTTTTGCGTTTAGCATCGATTATTTTCATTTTTGTCAATATTACATATTTTTGTATGCATCATATTCTCATCTATTTTTGAATTGCATGTAAAAAGGGCAAACACTTTATTTAAACTTTATTTATAACATTCACAGTAATATATATCAATAAAATAAGAGATATCTGCCTGGCTGACCGCGGATACACCGAAATTATAACACTCAGGTCTATGAAATTTTTGACATATGTGGATGCTAACACCGGGAAGTGCACTTCGCAGCGGGATTTTTAAATTTGAGTTTAGATTTTTTTTAAATTAAAACTTAGTGGGTAAGAGGACATTTGCAGCATTGCACCAATCCACGGTAACGCAGCAGCCAGGTTAGAGGCTATTTTCAGCTAGTCACCAATCAACAGCAACGAAGCAGCTAGCCAATGACAGCAAATGGTTAATATGGAATTTAACGACTACATTTCACAGCTGAATGCTATCAACAAATTGCACATGTATTTGTTATTTTTTCATGTTTTGGTGATTACGTTTTTCTTGATTGATTACAATCGATCTTCAAAATCCATCTATTGCACCATCCGAAAAAAGTAGCGAGTTAGGTAATTACTCCTTTTTTTTCTTACGGTTGTTCAGATATGCAGCGCACGTGGTGCCACATACTCAGAGGTTTTGCATGATTTAGGTCTCATTTAAGAAATGAATTTTACAATAATTATTGCATTATTTTTGTGGTTCAAAAGAGCGAAGTTCAGCAACTATAGTTCTTTATCCTTCCAAAACATGGTTTTCTTAACAGAATTACATACCTGTGTTCATTTAGATAAAATTTAAACATTTTAAAATTTAAAACATTCTTCAGATAAAATTTTAACTTTTTTTCTACCTTAGAATGAATGGAGATTTTAATTATTCTTAATTTCTTTGAAAACATCTATGGTCTCGAGCAACGCCGGGTGGATCAGCTAGTCTATAATAAAGCGCAGTAAGTATTAGAAAGTTTTAATATCAATTAAATCTTGTTGTATTATAATATTTTCTTAACTTCTCCAAAAATTCCTTCTTTGCCTATTGTCATATAAATATGAAATGAATAGCACGCAAAACAACATTCGTTACGTTTAAGACAAAGAAATATCAATTAAACTCTATTTACTCTGTTTGGATAGCTATTGATAATGTTATTAACGTAAAATCTATTTTTAATTGAAATAAAAAATTGGATTCGAAAGGGTTAGTAATTACAATTTAAATTAGTTTCACAATCGTTCATCGTTAGAACATTTCTTAATCCTTCATTTAAAAAAAAATAACACAGAACCTACAAAAAAAAATTTTTTTTTTTGGTGCCTGAGATTTTACAACTGATTTTGGATATTTTTGGGACGCAGATTCCAAATATGCAATCAGTTTTTCTCTATCAGCTCTACTTTTTTAGATATGCAAAGCAAACTAAAGATTTTTTAGAACTAAAGTGACCTTGAACACTTAAACTGACCTTATGATGCACTAGCGAGCTACGCCCGCTAGCTGGGCCACTTTTTCCAAACGAACCTCGATATTAAGCAATATATAATAAGCAAAAAAATTCATTTAATAAACAAGTCTTGGAGTTCGAATCCTCAAGCACAAAAAAAGTAAATTAAAGAGCTATGGTTGTTATGCGCCCATTATCCCGTTAAAAATATATGATTTCGCACAGTGGGCGCTACGTGCCCACCGTGCAAAGGCGGCCCACCGGCCTACCACCCACCGCCGCTACGCGCCATGGTCGCTATCGTCCCGTTAAAAATATTTGGTTTTGCACGGTTGGCGCTGCGCGCCCATAAGACATTTTCTCGTATTTTTTGGTTCATCAGAAGCAGACTTTTACGCAGATTCTGAATATGTAATCAGTTTTATCTACTTTAAAAACTGTCTGTATGATGGTTTAAGAAAAAACGCGCAAAAAAAGTTTCGGTATTAAAAACTGCAAAAGACAGCTATTAAAAAAAAATAAGTAATTTCATTAATATCACAAACAACATAACTAACAAATAATTTTGGCAGCTCGTTTTCCGTTTGTACTAACAAAAATTAGTATTAATCGCGTAAATCTTAGGTTACACAATATACGTGTATGCTACAAAATTAAAAAGTATGAAAATAAACCGCGTTTAACATCTTTTACAAATTAGTTCATTTTCAAAGAACCGAAACGAAAGAAAAAGTCGTTTTCCCGGGAGAAAAAAGAGGTTTTCGGCTTCTTCTTCTTTTAGCCAAAGGGGAAAAGTTCAGGTCGTTCACCGCAAGGTGGCACAGTGTTCTGCCTCAGAGCTCCGTTTGGGAAATTAGACGTTTTCCGTTCCGATTCCCGACCGGTTTTTAATTCATAACTTTTTTATTTTGGTCCCACGGTCTCGAAAATGTCCGAAATGACTTTCCCGGAATTTTTCGAATCGAAAGACACCTCTCGCGACTTCCAACTCGCCCGCGTTGCGAACTGTAATCGGCTTCAAGCAGACAGACAGACAGACAGACAGAGGCGCACGGATTTTATTAGTATAGATAGCGAGCTACAACCGCTAGCTGGGCCACTTTTTCCAAACGAACCTCGGTATTAAGCAGTATATAATAAGCAAAAAAATTCATTAAATAAGCAAGTCTTGGTGTTCGAATCCTCAAGCACAAAAAAAAGTAAATTAAAGAGCCATGGTCCCGTTAAAAATATGTGATTTCGCACTGTGGGCCACGTGCACTTGAAAAAAAAAAGATTGTGGATCGGAACTATGGTCGCTTCGCGCCCATAGTCCCGTTAAAAATATTTGGTTTTGCACGGTGGGCACTACGCGCCCTTAAGACATTTCTCCGTATTTTTTAGTTCATCAGAAGGAGATTTTTACGCAGATTCTGAATATATAATCAGTTTTTTTCTACTTTAAAAACTGTCTGCATGATGGTTTAAGAAAAAGCAATTAGTGCCGGTAGAAGAAGCGGTTTTCGGCTGTTTCTTCTTTTAGCCAAAGGGGAAAAGTTAGGTTCTTCACCGCAAGGTAGCGCAATGTTCTGCCTCGGAGCTCCGTTTGAGCGCCGTTTCGGATTTGAGACACTTTTCGTTCCGATTCCCAAGGGGTTTTTAATTCATAACTTTTTTAATTTTCGTTCCACGGTCTCGAAAATGCCCGAAATGACTTCCCCGGAATATTTCCAATCGAAAGACACCTCTCGCGACTTCCAACTCGCCCGCGTTGCGAAGTTTAATCGGCTTCAAGCAGACAGAGGCGCACGGATTTTATTAGTATAGATAGCCCTGTAACGACGCTCAAGGCGATTAGAAGGACGTTGAAATACCACAAGATATTGAAAAAAACAAATGTGCAAGCAAAACTGAGGATCTGTGCATGCTTATGATTTCGCGCCGCTCATCCATAAAGCCAAATGTAAAAGCCTCCAAGAGATAAGGTTAGTTTCAGAGTTCGCTCCATGGAGAAAAACTGGCTTTCTTTGACTTTCTAAAGCTTTTGAACTTCCATGATATTTGTGTTTAAGGTAAAATTTGTATCAATTTAACGTAAAACTCGTAGTGTTGTCGATTGTTGTGTTTGCGTTGTAGAATGGAATTTAAATGAGTTCAAGTAGAAAAAGTTGTATAAATCATCCAGATAAGTTTTGCTACATATGCTGAGAATAAAAGTTGAAAGAACACAGAAAATATTTTACTGACTTTGTAAAGAGAGCTTATCTTAGATACTTTGGGGTTAGACTTGGTGATCAGGATAAAATCTGCGCACCGCAACAGGTCTGTAAAACTTGTACAGAACATTTATGACAGTGAGCTGACGGAAAAGAATAAATCTCAAATTCGGCTTACCAATGGTTTGGAGAGAACTCCAAAACCGTTTCTATGACTATTATTTCTACCTAGCACTGAAATACTATTTGAATTAATCGAAACAATTGTAATAAGAAAACTTATCCTGATTTAGTGTCTTCAAGACCCCCCACTTCCTCACTCAGAGGAACTACCGATCCCAGCGTTTCATCAGCTACCAGAGCTTAGTGAGGATGAATATTGTCCTTCTGATCATCTTTTAGATAGCTGTGAAGGTAACAGTGATTATGAGGAGACATCATCAATGCCTAAATTTTTCAACCAGGTTGATTTAAATGATTTCAAAAGAGATTTCAATGTTTTAAAAGAAGCTTCTGAATTACTGGTTGGTTTCAAGATTAAAAGACAAAAATTTATTAGAACAAAGAGCCAAATTTACATTTTATCACACAAGACAAAATTGTCTACTACCCTTCTTCTCTTAAAAAAACAACCTTGTATTTTGTCATAAATTTAGAGGACTGTTAGAAAAATTGGTTCTTCCTAAATATTTTCCAGATGATTGTCCTTGGACAGCAAAGAAGTTACACAAAATGCTATCGTTTTTATATTTTTGGGATAGCAGGGATAAAATACACCACAAGATTAGAAAAGAGAGGCCTAAGAAAGAAAACATGGATGTTTTAGAAAGGAATGTCATTAATAACACTTTAGTTGGGCGAAAGAAAATCATACTTTCTGCACTGCATATCAAGCTCTGTCCTATGAAGTAGTTTGTATAAATTCTCCATAAGGGCGGGTCATGATTTGCATATATAAGGTAAAACACCCGAATCGAGTTATGAAGATATTAAAGCAGGAATATTTTATGGACAACAAATAAGACAACTGATTAAGGATCCTGCCTGGAGTTCTTTTGTGGCAGTTCACAAAAACATTCCGGGCAAATGCAAAGGAGAAATCTATGTAGAACTAGTAAATGAAAAGCATAATAGTTTTAATTCTCTTGGGTGTACTTGAAGCATTAAAGTGCACTATTTACATTGCCACTTAGGGCATTTTCTTGAACATTAAAAAGGTACAAGTGATGAACAATCCGAAAGATTTCACCACAAAAATAAGACTATGGAGGACCGCTACCAAAAAAGATGAGATATGCGAAGGGTTTCAGATTATAGTTTGAGCTTAAAAAGACACTGTTCTAAATTATATTCCAGAATGTCACGGAAAAGAAGCTTCCGAAGCATTCAATGAGTATCAGTTTCATCAGTGACGTTTTTTTCTATTTTTGTGAGAATAAATATTTGTATAATATAATTAAAAAATTATTATTTGAATATGTGTATATCATAATAATAAAAACTAACATTTGTGTATTATAAAAAAATAAAAATTCTGTATTTATTTTATTTTTACATACATCTTTTAATACATGGATTTACCTTAAAATAATGAAACATATATTTCACAAAAAGTTGTTTATCTTAAAAAAAATGAGCTGATAGAGAAAAACTAATGCCATATTTGAATTCAGGACATCAAATTCATATAAAATCAGCTAAAAATACCCCGGCACCAAAACAGCTGTTGACCAGTGTAAGAAATAAATAAATAAATAAATAATAAATAAATAATTCTAAATGGGAATTTGCATTACTGATAAATTAGTACTGATAGAAATATTTGATTTTTAATGTGTATTTAAAAATTTGTGAAATTTGTAAAATTCATGGAATTCTGAATGTTCTCGATATAAAATATGATTTACTTAAATGCTAAGACAACAATAAACGTTTTAAAAGATTTTAAAATGTAAAATGCAATTTATAAAATAAATATTTTTACTTAAAACGTGAAATAAATACATCCCGTGATATTTCGTAATTTTTTAAATAAAATTTTTAACTGATTAAAAACTTAAAAAAAAATAGGAACATGTTTTGATTAAAGAAAAAAATCAGTCTCTTATAATTTATAAAAGATAATAGTTAGATCTTTCTTTAAAGATTTTAATTTAATTTTCGTTACTCAAAATACATTTACTTTAAATTTTTTGTCACATATCACAAAAATATTTGTAAATATATTGTCTAAGCCAAGGTGATAATATTTTAAATGATGTTGTACTATTTTTAATTAAATTGTAGCAGTAAATTTTTTTTTCAAAAAATGCTTCATAATAAAAATTTAAAACATAATATGTCAGACTAATCAGCATGAGGCCAAAAATTTAATTTAATCGAAAAATTTTTCATTATAAAATTGCTTATAGAGATTCATTATATTTGATGGACACTGAAATCCTAAAGTATTGTGTTTCAAAAACAAATTTTAAACAGTACGTTAAAATTTTAAGACATGTAAAACAAAAGATAAGATAAAAAATTACTTCAACAATTTTGAATTAAAAATTATCTCCCTAAAAAAATAAGCAACAACTTAGCAAAACTATCTATATAGATGTGTCATGATAAACATGTCGATTTAACTTTTATTTGACCAGAAAATTGTTATAAGTAACGTCAAATGTATTTTTATTAAAAAAGATTATTTGTGGAGAAAAAATGATTTATGGGGATTAAATAAAATTGCAAGAATATTATTTTCACAAAAGCATATTTTATATAATGAGTATTAGCTCTGTCGCAAAATATCTTTAATAATATGATAGGTTCCAATCGATTTGTACTAATGCTTATTATGATATGCTTAAAATGTGGTTCGATGACGTGTACTTTTAAAAAATTGTACCAAACATTAAAATTTCCGGTGCTGACAGCAAATGGTAGCATCATGTTTGGTTTTACAAATGCATGTTAGGATACGAAAATAGAAATTATTCGGAAAAAACAGCTTAGGAATAATGCAAGTTGAAAGCTCATTCAAAACATAATCATGTTTCAACGAAAGATATACAAATTTAAGATTAGCCCGAAATTGACGTATGTGCGCATGTGTCAACTCTTCAGGGTACATCCTCTTGGAAAAACTTCACTGCATAAACAGTTTTTTGGGATTACAAGGCTTACACATGCGGAGGAGACATTTTCAGAGTGTTTTACAGCGGAGATGCGAAGTTTCGATTCTCATGAGTTATTTATTTGAAGTTTCGGTAAATTGATGGAATATGTACGCAATGAATTTTGTAAATTTATTTAATTCCTACCTCAACCACCCGGCACTGCCCCTGCCCCTGCCCGTTTTAATAATCACAAATTTATACAAGTTTGTGAGATTTTGTACTCTTACAAAATCGTGCAAATGAATCTATTATATGTCGCGCTACTGCTTTCAGTAATATAGAGTGCTTAAATTGAATTTAGTTTTCGAGGCACATGCATGGCGCACAAAAAATATATGTTTCTCTTTCATTTTTCATAATCAACTCGGACTTACAAAAGTGTTTTTATTTATTGCATTTGAGTTTTAAAAAAGATGTTCAGCTGATCCAATTCCAAATTTTTAACCCTTTAATTCTCGATCCCGTAATATTCAGTGGCTGTGATTTTTATTCAGATTGTTTGATTCACACAAGTTTTATAAAATAGTATAATTGACATTAGTCTGGTATCATTTTCCTTATAATTAATTAAGGGGAATATTTCTTAATTTCTCTTTTTCACAAAAATGGTGGCAATAATCAATCTGAAGTTTTTAAACAGTAATTTAATTTCACTGTTAAGGGATTAAAAGAACAATGTGTATTAGAGCATGACATTTTCATGCAGTAGTTTTGAACTATTTCGGTGCAATCCCTCAAAAAAAAAATAAATAAATAAATAAAACCTTTGAAAGAATTTTGTGTTTTGTATGAGGTGAAATAAGTTTAAAATAAAAAATTGAGTACTATAATAGTACGGTATTTAGCGTGTTTGGCTTCAGATTAGTCGCGCTGAGCTCTTTAAAAATTCTTCACTTTTACTTTCTGTTTTTATTTCGTACGTTTTCATTATTAATGTATTATTTTTTACAGTAACTTAAATTTTTTAATAATATTAAAATTTGAAATTTTATATTGCATATGATTTTTTGTTTCTTAGAAAGTAAAACTTGTGTTTATTATATTAAGCAAAGTTTTCTAATATTCGATAAAATTATTTTATGTCCTAAGTTTTAACAATTTGTTTCTCTCTCTCTCTCTCTCTCTCTCTCTATATATATATATATATATATATATATTAATTTTTAAACTATGAAAAAGAAACTGTATGTAAAAAAAAAACTATTCAAGTAATTATACATTAGATTATAAGTTATTTAATCTTTAAAATGCTTTAAAAGAATGCCAACGTTTCATAGAAACTTAAAAATAAGTACTTCAATAACAGGATAGCCATGCTCTATAAAAGTAGAAAATGTATAAAAATTTTATTAGACGTCAAAATATATAGACCGGGAGGCGACAATACAGACAGTCACCTCACCGAATTCATGGAGAAATTCTAGGTTTAGATAAAACTCAATTCGCATATTAAACCGCAATTGGTCTGCCAAGACATATCTTTGTGAAAAACACCTAAAAACCTGGTTTAAATGGTTGATTCACGTAGTTTCACCATTGTGCTTTCCTGCACTCAGAGGTATGAAAATATGTGGGGAATAGAAGTTAAAAACAGAATTATAAACCTGCGAATGAACCAGTTTAATTAGGTTTTCAGGTGTTTTCCACCAATGTATGACTTAGCAGACCGGTTGCGTGTTTACATGCAAGCCGAGATTTAACTAATCCTAGATTTTTGTCCGAGAACTCGATGACGTGATTATCAGTGCTGCCGCCTTCCGGTCTGATACGAGATTAGTTTAAAAATCATTTACCTACATTAATGTAAAACCATTTGTTGCATAGCTGCAATATATATATATATATATATATATATGTATATACATTGGTATCAAAATTGTTAGTATTATGTACGAAATATTTCCATTTTGTTCCATTTTAGTTTAAATTTCTGTATGTGGTAAAAACATCATGTATTTAGGTGTATTCAGATGTATCAGACGTGTTAGATGGAATTAGAGTGTTGTACTTTAGATTTGTATTAACAGATTAAATATTCGTTAAATATTGAGAAATTTTAAGGATTTTGACGCATTCATACCATTTTAAATCAAAGAATGTTGAATACTATTTAAATTTTCCACTGATTTACTTCACTTATTAATCTCTAATGACATGCTGACAATCAGCTTACGGTTGAAATTTTTAATACTTTAGATTTATAAATAAGTGTTGTTTGTAGATTATTGTGAGTTATACTATTTATGTAGTGCAATAAAAACAAATATAAAAAATTAAATCATTAATAAAAATAAATTGACATTTTAATTTGAGATTTTGAACTGATAATTCTTAATTTTTTAAATGTCAGTAATTTTGAAAGGTTCACAGTTCTTCCTTACTTAAGTTTTCAATACTTGTTAATTTTTCTTTAATTACTATTATCACTCCATGTTATAAGATTTCTATCTTTAAAAATAATATTTCCTTCGAACAAGATTTTAATTAATATAAAACAATGTCATATTTTAAATTAGAAAGACATTAATTCTTCATTCTACCAAATGTCAAAGCCTTGAAACAATGCCTTGAAACATATATCGCTTCTTACGTCAAAACAACCGCACTTTATAAAGATTAAAAAGTTTAATGATGAATTGAAGTTCTGGAAAATTCTAATTACTCTAGTAATTATTTCAAGAAAACTTTTTTTTTTCTCTATAGCGTTTAACCACAGTGATGACATAAATATGATAGCTCATTTGATCGTTATCTTAAAATTATTTTAGGAAATTAATTACAAAATTTATTAGAAATTCTATATTACTATTCTTTTTTTCCTTTTTTTCTTTAACCAATTCAACAACAACAAAAAAAATAGAATTTATAGAAATAATTTATTTTCCAGGCATTTATTTCTCGAAACACGTGTTTAATTTAATAGTTAATTTAACAGTTTATTGTTTTAATACTAATTTTCGTTAGTATTAAACATCGGTTAGTGGCAGATTTTTCCTGTATTACTAAATGGTGTAATTGTTCTGTCTATACAAAAATAAAGTATTTTAGCACAACACAATGTAAGATTTTGCAAATCCTGCGAGTTAAAATTCAATTTACGGAAATTAACAATATTAAAGTAATAAATTTGATCTTACTAGATATAATATGGTTATGTATTATGAAAAAATATATTTTTCATATTTTATTGTACAATTTACGTCATTGTCATTTCATCCTCATAATCTTAATAAAAAGATTTTTTGTCATTTTCATACATTGACATTTACGTCGTGTTAGCATTCAAAGCATATTTTTAAAAATGTAGTACATATTTATCTTCAACAATAAGAGTTTTCTTGTATTAAAAAATATAATTAATTAATTACATACAGCTATAAATACCAGTGTTATCTTAAAGTGAATCACTGTCATTTATTATCATTTGCCATTCTTTTATTATTTTTAAGAAAATATGAATGTTAAAACGTCAGGGTGAATTTCAGCCACTCTATAGATTTACCCAGATTTTAATGTTATGATTTATAATGCTTAAAACCATATATGTTTATCTTATAGCCACATGTATTGCAAAATTACAGAAAACCCGTACCTGAAAAAAAATATTACTTATATTCAAGAGTTGCAAATAGTTGCTGCTGAAATTGATTTTTTAAATATCTAAATGCATACATAATTTCAAAAATAATAATAATAATAATAATAATAATAATAATAATAATAATAATAATAATAATAATAATAATAAATAAATAAAATTAAAAAAAACATATTATAATGGATCGGCGTGGACAAAAGTTTTGGCAGATTTTTTAAATTTATCATATTATAGTAAATTAAAAAAAAATTATATAGACTAACTATTGTAACTATAAAGGACAAAATATCCACATTGTTGTAAAGATTCCATGGTATCATAAAAAACAGTCTATACATTTTGTGGTGCAAAGAATAATTGTTTTTATTTTACAGGGCCTCATAAAGGTATTCCATTACATAAGGTTAAGGAGGAAACATTGTTTGGGACAAGTTTTAATTACACACAAAATATTTCGGATAGTTATACAATATCAGAAGTACTGTATACAGTTACACCAAAATCTGAATATTTTAAAAGCCTCATTATAGTACGAACGCACCTCTTTTGCTACGTTTGACGTGCAATTTAGACTTTTTTAGCCTCTAAACTTATTTGAAATCCGAGAAGTCTATTTATTACCACAATGTTAGAAATTTATAGATAAAACAGCAGCAAAAGTTGGAAAAAATTAAAACTTTATAAAAGTCATCATAAAAACGAAGGAATATGCACGATGCTTGTACAGATGTAAATTTTAAGATATTTGCTTATTTTTGGCGCACTTTTTAGGTGCGTTAGTAATTATACGTTAAGATGTAACAACTTTAGTTTTTGTTCATATCGTCCGTCTGTTCGTCATTCCGCATGTAACAATGCAAAATCTACCCAACTGAATAGTGAAAAACACTGTAAACACTGGCGATAATTAATTAATAAAGTAAATCAAATTGTAAAATCACCATAAAAGGAAAAATAAACTAGGGCGCGTTTCGAGCTACAACAATAACAGCTCGTCATCAGCTAAACCAATGCGTGTCCGTAAGTACACAGAGTCAGAAGTAAAGTGAAATAAAGGGGGTAGAGATTACAAAGAGTGCAACAGGTGGCGCTAGTTGAAAGAGTACAGGTGGAAGAAAAAAATTACATAATTATTTTATCACCAAATTTTATTACATAATTATTTAATTACCAAGCTAAATTAATTACCAAACTTAATTAATTACCAAATTATTACATAATTTGGCCGAGTCATTTCAAATTTTATGAAAATCGGAAGCATAGTTATATTATAGTGAGAATCAAAATTATTCCGTTACGTAGCGGTCAATTGGAAAAAAAAAGCTTTAAGTGCATATTAATGGTGTTACACTCTTTCGAATATAATAAAATTGATATGAATCTCTTAAGTAGATACTATAATATACATTCTCTACAATTTGTAATGCAAAGAATAATGTTACTGATTTAAAGGCCCACACAAAAGTATTCCATTAGGTAATCGTATAGCGCGTCTTACTTGTATTAAACTATTTACCAGTTTATGAAATTGATATACACTGTTGAGGATAACTACAAGTTATTTCCTGTGTAAGCAGGTCATGTAAAGACGATAGTATTTAGAAGGACACACGAAAGATTTCGGATACTATACTATATTCGAAATACTGCATACTATTACACCAATATCTGAATATTTTTAGGTGCGTTATGAATTATT
Source organism: Maratus speculifer (assembly GCA_964019185.1). Classification (NCBI taxonomy): domain Eukaryota; kingdom Metazoa; phylum Arthropoda; class Arachnida; order Araneae; family Salticidae; genus Maratus; species Maratus speculifer. The sequence goes on along the minus strand of OZ025298.1, from coordinate 287,997,625 downwards.
TAAATAGTAGTACCTATAGTCGTCGTTCAGTCTGTCGTCCGTCTGTCTGTCTGCACATAACAGAACAAAAATTACCCACCCAAATCGTTTGAGACTTAAAACATATAATTTTTGGATAAAATTTTTGAGTCATTTCATTTCTTTTAATCGGATATATAGTTTAATTACTGGACAGACGAGAGCATTCAGTTACATTACGCCCAAAGGAAAAAACACATTCAATTGTATTTTAATTGTATTATACTCTTTCGAACATAATAAGATTGATATGTTTTTATGAAGTATATATTAAAATATATATTCTGTTCAAGATGTGAGGCAAAGAATATTTGTTATTAATTTACAGGGCTAAACAACAGTCTTCTAATACCTAATGGTATAGGGGGAAACATTATTTCGGCTGTGTTTTAATTATATTAAACTATTTCTTATTTTATGAAATTAATATACGTTGCTGATGTTTACAACAAATTACCTCCTGCATAATAGAGAGCAGATAGTATTTACAGGAACACATAAAATATTTCGACAATTATACTGTATCCGAAGTACTGTATAATATAACAGCAAGACCTGGATATTTTTAAAACTTCGTTATAGTACCAATCTCCTCGTTCTCTACGCTTTACATGGAATTTCTATTTTTTTTTCTAATATTATTTTTTTAAACACCTGTATTGTTATTTAAAACAGGGAATAAAGCTATTAATTCAAATAAATTTTTAATGAAAATTGAATTACATTTTCAAAATTAGGCAATATTAAGTAAAATTTTAGCAAATAATTCTGACCGCACTGTTTATGCCAAATGTTCTATTACGAAATCTCCTCAATATATTTATTTTTTTTTCAACAATATATTAGCAAATCATTTTCCTGTGTTATGAAGTAAAAGATTTGCAGTACCTTTTAATGTATTAACTTATAGCAAATTTTGTAAACATAACAGGATTTTTTCTTTTAAAACGCGTATTTTTCAATAAAAACAGCTCCTATATTTATATATATATACTTAGAAGTTGTAATTTGCTTTCTAGTACAGTAAAGAATGAGTAGAACCTTGTGATCAAATTTTATTTCAATATGCTAAAAGCTTTTAAGAAATGAGTTTTCTTGTAAACGTAAATGATCTAAAACGCTATTTTCCAGAAAATGGAAATGAGAATTTTAATGTAGCACAGAAACTAATGTGTAATGGTCTATATTTTGGACTTTAACTTTGCTTCCGATTAGCTCGGAAGGAAAAGTAAGGCATTTTTGGAACTCTAAATATTGGAATTTAAATTTAAATTAATAAAAATAATAACGAAATTTTTAGCAAGACGGTGATTTGAGGCTAGGTACATACCTTAATAGCCCATCACAAGAAAATAAGTATCAGTAAATGGGAATGTCGAAAATTAACTTCCAAAAAATGCAATAGGTGGTAGCAGCTGAAATATAAACACCAACCACAAAAAAAGCATGCAGAATTGGTAAGTGTTGCCAAAATATCAAAAAAAAATTAACACAAAAGTGAAGATTAAAGAAAGTACAAAGAAATAAATACAAAATAATAGTAATAATAATAATAATAATAATAATAATAATAATAATAATAATAATAATAATAATAATAATAATAATAATAATAATAATAATAATAACATTTCAAAGTTGAACAAATGTGTAAGATTATTAAATTAATTCGGAGATGTGAATCAAAGAGGCATTTAACCACGTTCAAGAGAGAAAAATGAGATATATAATTTCATTTATTGGAGCTGAAAAGTTAGATTAATTGAGTAACGCCCTAAAAACAAAAGTACACAAGAACTCCCTTTATTGTTGAAGGTTTAAAAGGAGCATAAAGAGGGAGAGATACAGCGAAAACTTTCGATAAACAAAGGCAGAGAACCCACCTGGGTGTTTCAAAACTAAGACATCAGTGGCAGTAAGAGAATAGTTCTCTTCAAAGATCAATAGAATTAACAATTGAAAGAAGATAGAAAAATCCAGATTAAAAGAATTAAAATAAAATTATTATCAACATATCTAAAACATAATGGAAATTTATACAAACTGAAGGGTTTATATTCAACATAAAATATGTAAATAATGCATGAAAAAGAGAAGATGCATAACCTATTACCAAATCATAAATATCAGCATAGAACGAATTATGAAACTGAAAAGCGGTATGCCTCACACAAATATTAATTGCTGCATTTAATCAATTTAACTGGAAAAATAATGAAATTTGCATATCTTTCTTTCCAAGCAATTATAATTAATATTTCTAAGAATTATCCCTTGAATACGCATGCCAGATAAAGATATTTAATTGCTAAGAAAACATTTTATAATTTCAAAGAGAAACGGAAAAATAATTGTTCACTGTATGAAAGTTAATGGAAAATAAAGGAGTGAGTAATTTAGAAAAAAAAAACTTATTGAAATTTATAAGATCCAGTACCACTATGGATCATGTATATTGAATCAGTTAATTATATTAAATGAAGAAATTTCTAAATCTTGATTTAGCTCCGACAACTCTTGGACTTATCGGATCATACATCTGTTTCAGCTTCTCCATGGTCATAATTAGTTATTATCTTTTCGCTCCCATTTACTTGGATAGTCAAGAAGCAATTTTTTTTTATCTTAAAACTTCCTATGAACTTGTAAATAATCCCTCATTATCTTCATTCAGCTTGGAACTAACTTTTTAAAATTCTTTCTTCACCTTTTATTATTATTATTATTATTAAATTTTTAAGAAAAAATTCTTTCATTTTTTTATGTTTATTTCGTTTTATTTCCATTATTCTTTTTTTTTTTTTTGTTTTTTTCCATCATTCTGGCAACACTTTAATCTTTTACATCTGGTCCCCGTGATTGGTGTTGACTTTTGAAAAAACACCATTCCATTTGAACGAGCATCCAAACACACGAGCATGCAAACTGTCGGCAATTGTTGGCTTGTTTGTTGTGGCGGCACGATTTTTTTTTTTTTTTTTTTTTTTTTTGAACTATTTTAAAAATAGTTGTTGTTCTCGGTAGAGAATTGGAAAATCTGAAGAATATCTGAATCTTTTTATTAATTTAATTCCGCAATTTATTTTATTTTATTCATTTTCTGAAATTTCTATGTTCAATATCCAAAAATGGAATACTTCTGTTTTTTATTTTTTCGTTTTCTGATTGGTATGCTTAATGTCTAGATATGGAATACTTCTGTTGCCACAATGAAAAAACAGTATAAACAAGTAAGAAAAATCATGTGTTAAGCATAGATTATGAAGCACTTTCCAACACTTAATGAAATCTTTAACAAAACTTTGTTATTTAGGGAAATAATAGTGTATAGCCAAATATATCCAAATATGTATTCCAGTACATTAGAACAGCCCTGTATGTCAGTTCATATAATGGGAAAATTTAGCTTAGCAAGAAAATACCCAGTAGCTTGAAATTTCTTTTTCAGTAATTTATACTATTAGATGGAAACATACATGAATACTTTTATTCAGCCCTGTAGTTTACATTGTACCTTTATTACACGACAGCATTATTCTAAAATTTATTGTAAACTAAAACACTTTTAAAACAACTGAAATCACATTCTCATAAATCATCATTCATAGGCGTCCATGTACCGAATTCTTTGCGTGGCCCTGTATAGCCCTTTATCTATATTCTGCAAACGTTTCTCAGTAAATTGAATGCAGCTCAGCGTAAAAATGCATAGCTTATTTAAGAACCACGTTTAAATAATTTACGCTCATATTCAGTAATGTTGGTAATTTTGGGTAACCCTGTATATCAACTATAACATTTATACACACCACATAATGTGCATATATTTAGCGAAATATAAATGCGAATATCATAATTAAAATGCATTTCATCCCTCCATCAGCCATCATCGGACACATATACGGTACTTCGGAAAGAATATACTATTTGAAATATTTTGTGTCTCTGTAAATGCTATGTACTTCATATTATGCATGACTGTAGCGTATAATTTATACTAAGCTTCAGTGACATATATCAATTTTATTATACATGAAAAAGCTTAATATATTTAAAATATGTCACACACAATACCCCCTTTTACCATTATCTAATGGAATTCTTTTGTGTGGCCCTGTAAATGAATAATAGCTACATTTTCACCTTATATTTTATAGAATGCATATTTTAATATGTTTGACAGGGTATGTTATCTTTAAAATTCGTTTGAAACGATTTTGACCCATAGGCCGTAATGTAATGGGAAACTTTTGATTCGCCCTATAGATAAACTAATCATGGTAGAAACTTCATTTTCGATAGGATTTGTGCTAGGGTAAACGTCAATAAAGTCCTAAAATTTTATGGCAATCCGAGTACATTAACGATTTTCCCCCATAAGCCGTAATGTAATGGGAAACTTTTGATTCTCTCTGTAGATAAACTAATCATGGTAGATATTTCATTTTTAATAGGGTTCGTGCTAGGGTAAACCTCAATACCGTATAAAAATTTCATAGCAATCCGAGTATATTTACGGGAGTTAGAGCGCGGACAGACGGCTAGACGGACAGACGGACAGACGGCCATAAGGACAGACGGACAAACAAACCGAATGCTTAAGCACTTTTCAAATTTGTTGGAAAGTGCTAAAAACTACAAAAAAATTAATAAACACTTAAAAACAAATTAAGATACAGGTTTCAAACAAATTGCATTTAAAAGCAAACTTTTTTCTTTATACGACGGTATAAAAATTGAAAATGTGCGATGATTAGAAGTTTAAAAATTTACAGTACCGAAAATTGTTAAAATGAAATTTCATTTAATATTTGTTTATGACTGGTCCAGGAATATCAATGTGACTCGGCATATTAATATGACTCTGTTATTACGTAAGCTACGTTTTGATCATCATAAAGATGGTGTAATTACTGTTTTTTTTAAATATAGAAATCATTTATAAGTCTAAAATTACAGTCTTTAAAAATATTATTTTCCAAATAATCGTTGTAATTTGTTAAATTACATTAAAAAAAACTTTTCTACTTTTTTTATCATCTTTAATGACATTTGCGGCAAGGGAACTGGTCACCGAGAGAACAAGAGCAATTCCGTCAAGTAGAGTTGAGCTGCTTATCTCCTGACGCTTTGTTCATTCCTCTTCGTTCTATTATGAAGGAATTGCAAACAGGTCCTATGTAAAAGGCACACAACATCTTTTCCGAGAATTCAGTTGATAAGGATAAGGCTGAAAGCACACACAAATACTTTTTGTGGTTAGCAGGGTGCAAGTTTTATGTCCGCAGTCGGCGCGTTTGATGTTAACGACTTTTCCAGTTCAACTTCAATCCAAGAGTAGGACAGGAAACTTTCCCTTAAGTAGGGTTAAAATAGTTATCTCCCTAACCATTGTATCTCCTCCTATTTCTATTGCCAGTAAACCGCAGATGGGGAGAAAAGAAGGGAGTTCCAGCAATCCAGTTGAACTTCAGCAAACTGTACGTCTGAACACTGCTTAAAACAAACATGCAGCCTATAAGATCTCCTCTTTGCCCTGTTGTTCATTATGTCCTTATGAACAGGTATTTACATTGGCTGATAACAAGCTGTAAAATTTCCAGTCAGGCACGTATCCTGTGTGTTCTTTTTTTTTTTCATTTTGATTTGTAAAATATTTTAATATTAAATCGAGAAAATTATACTTTAAGCCGCTTTAGCTCTTCTTAATTATTTTTCAACTAATTAAAAACAATTATATGTAAAAGTTTATTATAGTTTTAATATAAAACTAATCGCTTCAGTACATTTTCAGAGTTACGGAGATAATTAGTGGAAGTAATTTTTCAATTCCCCAGAAGCTCATTATACCAATAAACAAATGTAATATCAAGTTAATGGCTTCAAGAAGAGTTTTCGATTCATCGCTTAAAGCTAATTAAGGAATTATTAAACGAAAGTAATTAATCGGATTTTATATGAGGTTTTTATATAAAAAGAAATAATTTCTCATATGTATTTTTCTGAGGGTAAAAAATTGTAGTCTTGAGTATCATTGACTCCATTATTAAAACTGTTATTTCGCTCTTTAAATGCAATAAAATAAACAATAATTATTAATATATAATAGCAACGTATGTTTTTAATGATTGAAAACAAATTAAAAATGTATTTTTCAATCTTTAATTGCTTAATATATTTTAAATTCGATCGCATGCTAAATTACTTTTCATATAAAAAGTTAAAATCAGTTTTATTTATAAACTGAATAGATTATTTTTCTTCGTTTGAAGTAATATTACGAAATAAGTTAATGCCGTAACGCTTAAAACTCCCATATTTGAAAATCTCAAAAGAATAATAATAATAATAATACATGAATGTTACACATAAAATTATAAATGTATAAATAAATATTAACATAAATTGGTTTTTCTAACTATATTTTAAAATATTCGATGAATTATAAAATTCTTAAATAATCTCTTCAACAGTTTAAAAATATTAGCTAAACTTAATATTAAAAGTTTAAAATTGAGTGACATTTAAAGGTGGATTTTATATTGCACTAAAAAAAACTTCATAAAATTTTCAGCTGAAATCATCTGAACCGTATTAAATCTGAAACGTATTAAAAAATAACAAAGAGCTCATGAGTTTAACAATTAATATGAATAAAAATCTGCTTCCATTTTTAAATGTATGAATACGTATGTGTAAAGTGTAAACGAGATCTTTCAAATCGATCAAAATTGGATCAAATTTTTGGTTCTCGCACGTACTTAATCCATTATATGCCAACGCTGCAACTAAAAAAAATATATATATATTATTTTTCCTTTTAAAATATTTTAAAAAATTATAGTTAGGAATCCAAAATATAATTTAATATATATATTTAAATGATATATATTATTTATTTTTTTTTAAAGGAGAAAGTTTGGTTATCTACTATCGCAAGAAAAAATATTAAAAATAAATAAATAAATCGTTTAGTGTTTACAAGTACAATGATTTAACCTCTTCAGACCTAAGGTGCACGTTTGTGTACCTTTGGTTTCAACTGCATATCTCATTTTTTGTTTAAACTTATTTAATTGAAACCAGGGGATGTCATGTGTGTACGTTAGTGTTTTCTAGCTTCAGCAGGAAATGGCGATAGCAGTCTTAATTCATATGATTTTGCAGAAAACAAACGAGCAATTGCGAAAAATGCAAGATTTCGAAAAATTAAGTACATTTTTATAATTAGAAAATTAATATTTATTTTCAATAATTTTTAAGAATACTTATAAACTCTTCAGTATTACATAAATATTTAATTTTTTTAACTAAATCATAACATCTATTTAAAATAGATGTATTTTTTAAGGTGCACGTGTGTGCACCTCCGGCTTTAAATCTGTGTTTTTGGAAAGATCTCATCTCTTTAAAAATTTTGTACTGAATGATATCTAATTAGTGCAGTGCTAAAGTTGCTGAATGATTCAAATATTATACTTAATTATAAATAAAAATTCATCTTGTTTATGTTTTAAATTAAAAATTAATTTTTAAAAATCATTCTTTGTAAGAGTAAATAAACTGATGAGGACAATGGTGGTGGTGAGCCATCTGACAATGAAAATTTTGATGACATGGACATAGAAATTGAGGATATTGCTCCAGCTCTTATCTCAATTCCATGTAGCAATAAAGTTGAACCTAAAAGATCTTTGTTTTGGAAAGTTAAAAATAAGTACATTTTTAAAAATTACAGCAGACTTAAATAATAATGCTGAGAATAAAATCTAATCTTTTCGCAAATATACAGGGTGTCCCAAAAGGTCGTTTACAAACTTAACATGCTGGTCTGTCATATCATGATAAACAATATTAAAACGAAAACTAAGGATCCCAAACGTCTTCCAAAGGAGATATGCGCCATTAAAGTTTAGGGTCCAAAAATTCAAATGTTTATAAAAAACAGAAAAATCGGTCGATTCGTTTGCGGTTTTCACTAAAACTATTCCTTATGTCAGTATTTTCTTTAAAATAAATTATAAAGATCAATTTCAAAAAATGTCGGTAGATGGCGCTTTAGATTTTGGAGTAACGATAAACTAGTTTTTACCATTATTTTTTGCATCTCATTAAATTTTTTAGAAGCTTAGACATAAACTTAAATTTTGAGCTCAAAATCTAAATCGTTGGAAGTGGTTAAGTAGCGCAAACTGAATTGCGGAGGGAGGTTAAAATTTCAAATGATTATAAAAAACGGAAAAATTGGTCAATTGATTTGCGATTTTCACTAAAATTATTCTTTATGTCAGTATTATCTTGAAAATAAGTTATAAAGATAAAATTAAAAAAAATTCCGATAGAGGGCGCTTTAGACTTTGGAGTAACGTACAACTATTTTTTCCGTTATTTTTTGCATCTCATAAATTTTTTTTAGAAGCTTAGACATAAACTTAAATTTTGAGATGAAAATCTCAATCGTTGGAAGTGGTAAAGTAGCGCAAACTGAACTGTGTTCAATGGGGATGGGGAGGTTCAAATTTCAAATGATTATAATAAACGGAAAAATTGGTCGGTTTTCGCTAAAATTATTCTTTATGTCAATATTTCCTTGAAAATAAATTTTAAAAATAAATTTTAAAAAATCCGTTAGAGGGCTCCTTAAACTTTAGAATAACCAACAATTATTTTTAACCGGTTTTTTTTTAATTAAATGGTTGCAAAAGTTTAGATTTAAATTTTGTGCTGAAAATCTAAATCGATAGGAGGGGTTAAGAAGCGCAAATTGAACCGTGTTCAGGAGTTGAAATGTTACCTTCCCCACCCCTCGAACGCAGTTCAATTTTTGGCCGCTTAATTACTCACAACGATGCAGATTTTGAGCACAAAATTTAAGTTTGAACTTTTACAAGCATTTTATTAGATACAAAAAATAACGGTTATAAATAGTTGTTGGTTACTATAAAGTTTAAGGCGCCCTCTGACGGAATTTTTTGAAAGATATCTGTAAAATTTATTTTCAAGAAAATATTGATATAAAGAATAGTTTTAGTGAAAACCGACCAAATTTTCCGTTTTTTATAATCATTTGAAATTTGAACCTTCCCACCCCCATTGAACACACTTCAGTTTGCACTACTTAACCACTCCCAACGATTCAGATTTTTATCTCAAAATTTAAGTTTATGTCTAAGCTTCTAAAAAAAATTATGACATTCAAGAAAAAACGGAAAAAAATAGTTGTACGTTACTCCAAAGTCTAAAGCGCCCTCTATCGGCATTTTTGAATTTTATCTTTATAAATTATTTTCAAGATAATATTGACATAAAGAATAATTTTAGTGAAAATCGCAAATCAATTGACCAATTTTTCCGTTTTTTATAATCATTTGAAATTTGAACCTCCCCATGCAATTCATTTTGCGCTGCTTAACCACTTCCAATGATTTAGATATTGAGCTCAAAATTTAAGTTTATGTCTAAGCTTCTAAAAATTTTTAATGAGATGCAAAAAATAATGGTAAAAACTAGTTTATCTTTACTCCAAAGTCTAAAGCGCCCTCTATCGACATTTTTTGAAATTTATCTTTATAATTTATTTTCAAGAAAATACTGACATAAAGAATAGTTTTAGTGAAAACCGTAAACGAATCGACCAATTTTTCTGTTTTTTATAATCATTTGAATTTTTGGACCCTAAACTTTAATGGCGCATATCTCCTTTGGAAGACATTTGGGACCCTTAGTTTCTTATTTAATATTGTTCATCATGATATGACAGACCAGCATGTTAAGTTTGTAAACTACCTTTTGGGACACCCTGTATATTTAATCTTTTTTAATGGTATTTCGAGGACAATTGATTGATGAGGATTATCTAGAAGCGGATCCCAACATCATAAATCCTTTTGAATCATTTTTAGAACAGTTAAATGAAGATTTTTAGGGAAAAGTTTCATATAAAACCAATTGTTACTCCGTTCAAACACGAAACCATCCCTCAATAAATACATCTAAATAGGAAATTATGAAAGTTTCAGGCGTACACATATTCATGGAAACTTTAAAATAGCTACATTAAGTTTCTACTGGCCAAAAGACTTGTCAGTACTTAGAATTGCAGCTACTATATCACATGATCGGTTTTTTGATATTAGAAAATTTCTTCACTTTGAAGATAAATCAAATGATCTTTAAGCAGATGACAAATTATGGGAAGTAAACCTTATGATGAATGCAGTAAGAATTAAACGTTTATCCATGCCTCGGCCAAAACCTTTATCACTAGATGAACAGATATCACTAAATCCCATTTGTTGGAAGTTATGGATTTAGAGAGTATATGTTGTTAAAACCTATAAAAAATTTGTTTTACCCGCCAGGAATGGCCTTACCCTTGACTGTCGAATATATCATGTAAAAGGAATTGTACCAGCTGATGATTCAAAATAATTAGGATTAGGTGGAGGCATTGTCGAACTGCTTTCTAAATGTATAAAAAAAGACAACACAGGAGTGATTTACACGGACACTTTTTTTTACTAGTGTAAAACGTGCCAACTTTTTATTGAGGAACAATATCTACCAAACTGGAATGATTATGAACGAAAGACTTGGAGCAGCATGTAAAAAAAAAAATCAAGAATGATCGAGATTTGTAACACGGAGAATGTGATGAGAGACTAAGGGAAGAGAAGGATATGTGCATACTAAAATTGAAAGATAACAAATGTGTAGCTTCATTTTCGACTTACATAGATAATGATCCCGTGAGTAGTTATATTAGATGTTCTAAAGATCAAAACTGTAAAATTAATGTAACACAACCTGCAATTGTGAACGCATACAATACGTGTATGCACTGTAAAAAATTTTGCGTAAGGTTCCTAAGAAAACCTGTGGCAGCTATTCTGCCACAGGTTTTCCCAGGAATTTAATCCAAAAAATGCCAGGAAACTTACATATGCCAGGAAAGTCCAGAAATCTATAATCTGGAATGTTACTCATGAAATATCAGTTAGGTTTCACCATTCTGAAAAGTCTAGAAACCTTTTATGTGTAACGTTACACATTAATTTTATGTTAGGTTCCACCATTCTGAAACCTAGAATCTGAAACATTACTCGTGAAATCTCAGTTAAATTCCTCCATTCTGAAAAGCTCTGAAACCTATAATCTGGAATACCACTCATAAAATCTCAGTTAGGTTCCACCTTTCTGTAAAGTTCCGAAATCTTTAATATGGTATGTTACTCATAAGAACTCAGTTAGGTTCCGCTATTCCGAAACCTATCACCTGGAACATTACTCATGAAAATTCATCTATGTTCCTTCATTTTGAAAAACTTTGAAACCTATAGCCTGGAACTTTACGCACAAAATCTCAGTTAAGTTTCTTCATTGTGAAAAGATCTGAAATATTTCACGGAATACGGTAAATGTTCCTGGGATATCCCGTGGCAGCAATTCTGCCACAGATTTTCACAGGAACTTTACCAAAAATTTGTCTGGAAGATTATGCAAATCTGAAAAGTTCAGAAATCTGAATCTAGTATGTTAAGGCCTTTTTTCAATAACTTAATTCTAATTTTCAGCATGCTATTCAAAGAGTTTTAAAATGCCTTAGAGTTACAGTTAAGTTGGTTCTTGAACATGATACAGATTAATAAGCTAGTAATCTTTATTGAGAATATAAAAGATGATTGAACAGCTGAAAGTTAAATATTGTATTGAAAATATTTATAATTAGTTGTTTTCATTTTTCAGTTGACAACACAAATCTAAAAAAACAGGATATATAGGAGTAAAATCTATTTTTAAATCATAGATATATTAAGATTACTTTTACAAAAATAAATTGATTGGAATATTGATGCAAGGATAAATTATGATAAATATACACTTCAGAAACAAAAGAAATATCTAAATGAGTGATATTGTGCTGTGATCTACTAAAAGGCATGCTTAAATTTTTCCACTTTTATATCAAGCTCAAGATACAAATTTGAAGGTGTAAATTAAGAGATAATGTAACACAGAGTATACATTTTTGACAAAATCTCGTACAAAGCAATTGTGTATTTTTAAAAAAACCTTTAGATAATTTTCCATATTATTTAATAATTTAAACAGATTATCAACTTGTCATTTGGCATAAAATAGTGTATTTAATCTATCAAAGCGTTCTTAAAATGTCTTACAGTATCTGAATATCTGCTCTTTTTGGAAAAGTATGTGGTTATTTGAAGCTCTCCCCCCCCTTCCCCCACTATCTTCACTTAAATTGGATCAATTACCTTTGATAATTCTACTCCTTAAATAATTAATACTAGATGGAACCCGTCAAAACTTGACGGCACCGAAGAAAGAAAAAGGTATTTTCCAGCTATTAAAGGATTTTTTAACGACTAATCTTCAGCAAAAATTTTAATAAATAAAAGAACAACCTGCATTTTACATCCAGGCAAATGACCCGCAATTGGCCGAGTTACATTCAAACATGCTGTCATAGAATTAGAATCTCTCTCATTTGATAATTTTTCATTTACAAATACAACACCAATAAATTGTACATAACATGAATAAATCATAAATTACTGTCATCACTCATTTCATACAAAATATACATACTTCACTTACTTCGCAGCAAAATAAGACTGAATTTATAGTTTGCCATTTAGCAACAACTATAACAATGATCCTCTCCGTGGTTAATTTGTTGTTACATTACCCACCCCATTCAACAAATAAACATTTGCATTTTCAACTACTTTTCTATTACCTTTTCATAAATCAAAAATACATGTAAATTTCACATATTAAAAAAAATTAATGATAATATTTATTCTGGCTAGGTGAAGCCCGTCAAAACTTGACAGCAACAATATGAAAGAATCAAAGAAAAAAAAAGTATTTTGCCACTATAAAAAAATTTTCAAAGAAAATTTTTTTGTAAAGATTAATATTTATTAAAAATTTCAATATGCTTTTCCATTTACCAACGTAACACCAACATGACATGATCCCGGGTGCAGAATTGGTGCAATGCTGCGACACACGTCACAGACTTGAAAATGTTTGCAGATTATTTTTCAACTGTTTAAGTTTTTTAAAAAAAAATGCTAGAAATCATTTGCTATGTACCAAAGTTTGTCTAGGTACCATAAAAAACACAAATTCTGGCAAATAATCACAAAAATTAGAAAATTTCATCAAAATACTCCCCCCCCCCCCAAAAAAAAAAAAAACATTGCCCGGAAATTTTATAAATAGATGTGGGAAAATAAAACAGCAAATTTCGTCAACAGATTGCAAAAAACAACAAATTTCTTCAAAAGATCTCTAAAAAATTTGTCAAAAAACTGCAAAAAAAAAAAAAAAAAATTGTCTAGATATCCCAAATAAAACAAATTTCGCAAAAGTATTGCACAAAAATAAAAATTTTGCCATCTAAAAAAATGGCAATTTTCATGAAAAATTTTTTAAAAAAAGGCAAATTTTGACAAAAAAAATCCCTAAAAAATGGCAAATTTGTAAACATATTATGAAAAAAAAATTCAAAATATTGTGAGAAAACAACAAATTTCGAAAAATGATTGTGAGTAAACAACAATTTTCGTCAAAGGATTGAAAAAAAAGCAAATTTTATCAAATAATCACAAAAAAGATAAATTTTGCAAAAAGATCTTCAATAAACGGCAATTTACATTGAAAAATCATGACAACACGACAACTTTCATCGAAAGAACTCGAGAAAAACGATAAACTTAACCGAAAGACCTCAAGATGACGAATTTCGTCCAGTTATCATAAAAGACGTGAATTTCGCCCAAAGATCTCAAAAAGCACATACAATTTATCCAGGTAATCGCAAAAAAAGGTAAATTTAGCTAAAAATAGTGGAAAAAAATGACAAATTTCTAAAAAAAATAACAAAGAACAACAATTTCGCAAACAAAAATCACGAAAAAAGGATAAATTCGATAAAACAGCAAATTACATCGAAAGATTGTGAGAAAAAAAAGACAAATTTCATCGAAAATCCCTGAGAAAACAAATAATTTTGTCCTGGTACAATAAAAGATGGGAATTTCGTCAAAAGATCTTGAAAATACTTTAAATTTGTCTAGGTACTTCAAAAAACGCAAATATTGGTAAACAGATTGTGAGAAAACAACACAGAGAGACTGCATTTTTGCTATCACTGTTTAATGCAATGCTGTGATAATTATATTTTTTTTCTTTACTTATCTTATAATGATCGAAATACGTTGGTTTTTTCACTTTACGTAAGTTATTTTATTTCCAAGTGTTTATTTACGTTCTTGGCTGATAAAGCATTTTCTATATTGTAAATCTTTCTGTCGTCTAAAAAAATGGCAATTTTCATGAAAAAATTTCGAAAAAAAAGGCAAATTTTGACAAAAAAATCCTTAAAAAATGACAAATTTGTAAACATATGAAAAAAAATTCAAAATATTGTGAGAAATCAACAAATTTTGACAAATGATTGTGAGTAAACAACAATTCTCGTCAAAGGATTGAAAAAAAAGCAAATTTTATCAAATAATCACAAAAAAGATAAACTTTGCAAAAAGATCTTCAATAAACGGCAAATTACATCGAAAAATCATGACAACACGACAACTGTCATCGAAAGAAATCGAGAAAAACGATAAACTTTGCCGAGAGTCCTCAAGATGACGAATTTCATCCAGTTATCATAAAAGATGTGAATTCGCCCAAAGATCTCAAAAAGCACATAAAATTTATCCAGGTAATCGCAAAAAATGGTAAATTTAGCTAAAAATAGTGGAAAAAAACGACAAATTTCTAAAAAAAATAACAAAGAACAATTTCACAAACAAAAATCACGAAGAAAGCATAAATTCGATAAAACAGCAAATTACATCGAAAGATAGTGAGAAAAAATGACAAATTTCACTGAAAATCTCCGAGAAAACAAATAATTTTATCCTAGTACCATAAAAGATGTGAATTTCGTCAAAAGATCTTGAAAATACTTTAAATTTGTCTAGGTACTTCAAAAAACGCAAATATTGGTAAACAGATTGTGAGAAAACAACACATTTTGTCAAAAGATGAAAAAGAGGCACATTTCAAGAAAAAATTGCAAAACAGGTAATTTTTTTAAAAGAAAAAAAAGCGAAAATATGATAAATTTCTGAAAATAACAAAAGAAAGGACAAATTTAACAAAAAAAGCATAAATTCGATAAAACGGCAAATTACATCGAAAGATAGCGAGAAAAAAACGACAAATTTCACCGAAAATCCCAGAGAAAACAAATAAATTTGTCCTGGTACCATAAAAGATGTGAATTTCGTCAATAGATCTTGAAAATACTTTAAATTTGTCTAGGTACTTCAAAAAACGCAAATATTGATAAACAGATTGTGAGAAAACAACACATTTTGTCAAAAGATGAAAAAAAGAGGCACATTTCATCAAAAGATCGCAAAACAGGTAATTTTTGCAAAGAAAAGAAAGCGAAAATATGACAAATTTCTGAAAATAACGAAAAAAACGACAAATTAAAAAAAAAAAATCATGAAAAAAGCATAATTTTGATAAAACGGCAAATTACATCGAAAGATAGCGAGAAAAAAATGACAAATTTCACCGAAAATCCCTAAGAAAACAAATAATTTTTTCCTGGTACCAGAAAAGATGTGAATTTCGTCAAAAGATCTTGAAAAAATACTTTAAATTTGTCTAGGTACTTCAAAAAACGCAAATATTGGTAAACAGATTGTGAGAAAACAACACAGAGAGACTGCATTTTTGCTATCACTGTTTAATGCAATGCTATGATAATTATATTTTTTTCTTTACTTATCTTATAATGATTGGAATACATTGGTTTTTTCACTTTACATAAGTTATTTTATTTCCAAGTGTTTATTTACGTTCTTGGCCGATAAAGCATTTTCTATATTGTAATTTTCAAATCGTCTAGGTACCACAAAAAATGCAAATTTTGCCAAATAATCATAAAAAAAACCAGCAAGCAATGAATATGGTATATAAAGACTGCTTTATCATGATTGAAAGCTATGCAAAAAGAGGGATCTCTTCTGATAATTTTATTTTTCTTTGTTGATTATAATGATCTTCATATTTCTGAAAAAACATTGTTGAGAGATCAAGATCAAGCGATTAAAAAAAAAAAAAGCAAATTTTATCAAAATATTCCCTCTTCCTTCTCCCCAAAAAAACTCAGCAAATTTTGTCACGGGAACACTTTTTAAAAAAAAGTGTACTCAAAAAAATGTGAAACATTAAAGAAATATTAATGATTTACAAAGCTGTTTATAACTGGGATTATTTTCATTTCATATGCAATTTTCTATTATTCGGCGAGACTATGAGATGTAATGTAAATACTTCCTAAACAAAAAGAAAAAAAAGGTAAATTTTGACAAAAAAAATCCTTAAAAAATGACAAATTTGTAAACATATGAAAAAAAATTCAAAATATTGTGAGAAATCAACAAATTTCGACAAATGATTGTGAGTAAACAACAATTCTCGTCAAAGGATTGAAAAAAAAGCAAATTTTATTAAATAATCACAAAAAAGATAAACTTTGCAAAAAGATCTTCAATAAACGGGAAATTACATCGAAAAATCATGACAACACGACAACTGTCATCGAAAGAAATCGAGAAAAACGATAAACTTTGCCAAAAGACCTCAAGATGACGAATTTCATCCAGTTATCATAAAAGATGTGAATTTCGCCCAAAGATCTCAAAAAGTACATAAAATTTATCCAGGTAATAGCAAAAAATGGTAAATTTAGCTAAAAATAGTGGAAAAAAACGACAAATTTCTAAAAAAAAATAACAAAGAACAATTTCACAAACAAAAATCACGAAAAAGCGAAAATATGATAAATTTCTGAAAATAACGAAAAAAACCGACAAATTTAACAAAAAAAAGCATAAATTCGATAAAACGGCAAATTACATCGAAAGATAGCGAGAAAAAAACGACAAATTTCACCGAAAATCCCTGAGAAAACAAATAAATTTGTCCTGGTACCATAAAAGATGTGAATTTCGTCAAAAGATCTTGAAAATACTTTAAATTTGTCTAGGTACTTCAAAAAACGCAAATATTGGTAAACAGATTGTGAGAAAACAACACATTTTGTCAAAAGATGTGAAAAAGAGGCACATTTCATCAAAAGATCGCAAAACAGGTAATTTTTGCAAAGAAAAAAAAGCGAAAATGTGACAAATTTCTGAAAATAACGAAAAAAAGACAAATTAAAAAAAAATCATGAAAAAAGCATAAATTTGATAAAACGGCAAATTACATCGAAAGATAGCGAGAAAAAAATGACAAATTTCACCGAAAATCCCTAAGAAAACAAATAATTTTTTCCTGGTACCAGAAAAGATGTGAATTTCGTCAAAAGATCTTGAAAAAAATACTTTAAATTTGTCTAGGTACTTCAAAAAACGCAAATAATGGTAAACAGATTGTGAGAAAACAACACAGAGAGACTGCATTTTTGCTATCACTGTTTAATGCAATGCTATGATAATTATATTTTTTTTCTTTACATTGGTTTTTTCACTTTACATAAGTTATTTTATTTCCAAGTGTTTATTTACGTTCTTGGCCGATAAATCATTTTCTATATTGTAATTTTCAAATCATCTAGGTACCACAAAAAATGCAAATTTTGCCAAATAATCATAAAAAAAACTTGCAAGCAATGAATATGGTATATAAAGACTGCTTTATCATGATTGAAAGCTATGCAAAAAGAGGGATCTCTTCTGATAATTTTATTTTTCTTTGTTGATTATAATGATCTTCATATTTCTGAAAAAACATTGTTGAGAGATCAAGATCAAGCGATTAAAAAAAAAAAAAATAGCAAATTTCATCAAAATATTCCCTCCTCCTTCTCCCCAAAAAAAACTCAGCAAATTTTGTCACGGGAACACTTTTTAAAAAAAAGTGTACTCAAAAAAAAGTGAAACATTAAAGAAATATTAATGATTTACAAAGCTGTTTATAACTGGGATTATTTTCATTTCATATGCAATTTTCTATTATTCGGCGAGACTATGAGATGTAATGTAAATACTTCCTAAACGTTATGAATTTGCTCAAAAATGAAATTATAAGAGGGAAAAAAAATCACCGTTTTTTCACATGAGTATAATAAGAAACTGAAGCAAAAAATAAATAGTGATTTGCGAATCTGTTTACATCCATGAAGTCAAACTATCCGTCGAAAATCGCACCATCAAAACACGAAACAAAAAACAATGTGATTTCCAGCCTTTTTTTTTACACATACTAATAAATAAATTTGAAAATTACAATATAGAAAATGATTTATCGGCCAAGAACGTAAATAAACACTTTAATCATTAACTTATTGAATGTTTCAATTTCATATGATACATCTCTACAATTAAGCCTAAGATTGCCGGCAATAACATTGCAAAAAAAGAATACAGATGGAAATAAATTAATTAACTTACGTAAAGTGAAAAAAACAATGTATTCGAATCATTATAAGATGAGTAAAGTTAAAAAATTAATTATTATAGCATTGCATTAAACAGTGTCAGCGTTCTTATCCCATATTTACAAACGCGCTTTGCAAATGCTCTTACAGACAGTAACTACTCTCCTCCGATTAACCAATAGGAGGAGACTCTCAGAGACCGGCGCAAGTATCGATGCGTAGAGACGCAATTAAACCACGATTACTCTTTCTGCCTTTCGTTTTAATATATAGATAATATCACAGTAATCAATGAAAAAAGATTTTTATGTATGTGGTATACAATACAAAATTCTTTTAAAAGATTATCTAAACCATTAAGGTTTAATTACACAAATTTTCAAGGCAAGTTAAAATATGCACAAATTTTTGAAAGAGATTTTAAAGTTATAGTCAAAAATAATTTTTTAATTGTAATTTAAGCATTAGCGTATATAAAGAGATTCATTCATTCGGTTAAAGCACAGGATTCAATTTCAAATGTCAAG
This sequence comes from Maratus speculifer, assembly GCA_964019185.1. NCBI lineage: Eukaryota > Metazoa > Arthropoda > Arachnida > Araneae > Salticidae > Maratus > Maratus speculifer. The sequence continues at coordinate 287,978,584 of OZ025298.1, read as the reverse complement.
GGAAAAAAAAAAGAATATTTAGCTGCCAAAAGAAGATAACCTTTTAAAAAATTTTGAAAATCTTAATACAGTATACTCTTGATACTTCAAAAAAAAAAATACATTTCTTTCTTTGATATTACAAATTCCTGTAAATGACTTATCTGAAAAATTAGCTATCACATATTGCTTTTTTATAATCCCTTCGACTTAAGATATCGAGAATATTATACAATTAAAAAATAACATAATCAAAAATAAAAACTCACAGGATTTTCATAATATGCAGAAAACTTTATTGATATTATGGTTTAAAATTACAGTCTAAAATTTTATCACAGTTTGCTTAATTTTTCACATAAAGTAACTACTTTTCGGGAACTACATTACCATGTTTCAACTTCAACAGTTTTAGTTCAATGAAAGTGTAAGTCCCAGTGCCTTTGAGAAAATATTTTATGTTATAACAATACTATAAGGAGATTGTCGAAACTACACTCAGTACAAATTCCACACCTTCAATTAAAATTTTATCTTCTACTTGCTTTCGTTCAGCTGTAGAGGGATTGTCTTTGTATTTGCAAATTCTTAAAACTAAATGGTTCGGTAACTCAATTTTTTCTGTCCACTACAAGCAATCTTCATTTAAAGCTTCAGTTAGAGCAAAAGAAAAATGATGTGAAGGAATCTGAAAATCCTCGCGCCTTGGGTGCTTTAATATACAAGTGGACTGTTAATATTCAAAGAGCTGCTTTCAACACTTGAATTTAATTCTGCTGTTCCAAAGTCTACATTTGTTTCCGTTAAGGAACTATCATTACATTCAGATTTGATTATTATCCAATGTGGCTACAAAGAAACAAAAAGCATATTTTATTTTTTATTTTTATGCATAAATTATTGAATACAATATTGTTTATTCAATTTCTGGAAAAATCAAAATGTTTATTGGAGAAGTTATTCTCCTTCGCAAAAACACTTTCTATTATGCATTAGCTTGATAATATAGATTACTTGAATATGTGTCCTACAAAAGGCTTTAATAACAATACAAAAAGTTCTACAACTACTTTTGCATATTCCCAGTATGTTTTCCAAAAAATAAAAAAAAAGTTTCAAAATATTTAATATATATATTTTAAACAAGGGGTTTTTGCAAGTGCACTGTTGTCATGTTGCGCATGGTCAAAAATGGATGCCCATGAAATATACAGGTTTCGTTCCATTTTGAAAACTGCATTGCAATATTTTGGATTTTAAGTGAAAATTTTGAATTTATTAGATAAAAATGGGTTTATACATCGTTGAAACATTTTATTCTCAATTATATATTGATTTTGTGAAATCTCCAATCAGAAGTGGAACTATAGTTTTGAGTCTTCTGCGAAATTTTCCCCAAGGCCCCCTAGAATCTATATCTATTTATTATAACAAAACGGGGTCCCCGTTTCGTGACCCGTCTTGTGGGTATGATTTTTTTACGCTCAGATCAGGTTTCGAGTACGCAAAATATACATTCGTTATTCAATACAAATGACTCGTTCTTAAAATCCTAAAATGATCAACCGTTTACGATCGTTTAAGAAATTTATTTTTCACAATTACTTCCAACCCCCTCCCCCCCTACGTCGCAGTGTTTTGCGGACCTCAATTTTGCTACTACCCTCGATATTGATATACAATGTAAGTTCATTTACGCTTCTTCATTTACATATATTTTTTGGTTAGATCTGTGCATTATAGCTTAAAATTAGCAGTTTCCACCGCCGAGTAACCCAAAAAAACGTGGAGATTAACTTTACCGTCCTGAGTCTGCAAACTTGATGGGTACTACACGCAAAACATGATGGTTGTAAGATATATCGATACCAGAGATAAAAGGAGAAAAATTTGTTTATAATTTTCGGAGTCAAAATTAGCAATTATCCCAAACACTAGGAAAGAAAGTCGATAACTCTTTTTGGTTCAAAGGTTGTTTCATGCTGGTGGGAGGGGATAGTTAATTGCCAAGAGATCTTTTTTTATCCGAGCTAATTACGCATGCTATTATACAGTATGAAATATTTAAAACAGGGTCGTAGTTTATCTTGAAATAAAAAAAAATCCAGAAATGTGTAACTTTAATGCCTAATCCGGAAATTTTTTTAAATGTTTTTCTCCGACTTATTATACAATATAATTAATTTCATTTATGACAAAATTAATTTTGGAACGCAATGCCAAGTCAATATTACTTTTAATATACTTAATTCAGGAATCTCACTCCTGTGCAAATTAAAGTGTGTCAATGGACAAAATCTGCTAAAAAACTGCTAAACCCGAAATTTGGATGAATCTGAATTATATAAGACCCATGTTCCTGCGCAAACTCGCTTAAGTTTACTAAATAAATTCCACTTATTTGGTGAAGTTGATTATTTCGGGTTTTGGTGGATTCTAGATCAAATAAAAATTGACTGGTAAGCAGCCCTCCCCCTTTTAAATAGGCTTAAACAAAACCTTTTGTTTAAAATTATCCCTTTTCCTTGAAGTTTGGGTATAAATTTATTAGAAAATTAGGCGAGATTAATCAAATCAACAATGTTAGGTCAAGTATAGGTCATGTGTAAAAGAAACCTTTCTCTCCAATTAATTCAGCTTTATCTAGATTTTCCTTGCCGAGAACCAATTAGTTTAAAATTTGGTCTCCTTTTATTAGGAGGATAAATTACACCTTTAACATGTTGAATTCCACGTCACTCACGGATGACTGACATTGAACTTTCCGCTTACTTAATTATATCCTTTAATAAAACAAAAAGAAAATTTTAAATAAATTTTCAGCAATTCCTTAAAACAATATAATATTTAGTTTTATATTATAATTTTACGCTGTCGGTCACAGGCAACTGACGCGGCTGAAACGGATATTTCAATGTCAGTCACCGGTGAATGACATAGCACTTAACGGGTTTATAGATCAAATATTTGGGGGGGGGGGTAGAATCCTCCACTTTAGTTTTTTTTATTTATTTTCCTTCCATAAAATTATTCGAATAGCTTCAAATTTTGGGTACATATTTAACAGAAAGATCGATTAATCTCACGGATACTTAATTATATTTTTTTAACTATCATAATGATTGTAGCAAAACTTAAACTTCCCCCATACTCTCCCTTCACTTGAAACACTGATAAAATTTGCCCCGATGTTTTATAAAAGTAGTGTTGTGAAATTTTCAAAATGCATTTGCTAACCCTGTCAAAATAAAGATGTTTAAAAAAAATGTCAGATTCAAGATATACTGAGTGACACTGAAAATGTACAGCAAATCATAAGAATAGATGTAATAAGATTTAAATTCAAAGTATTATTTTGCGCTTTAAATACGGAAGTAAGCTTATGCATGTTAAATACGAGTTTATTTTTCAGGATTTTCTCAATTCATTTGGTAATAAATAATTCGGTATGCTTTTTTAAAATTACTTTTGGAAGCGTTTTTTCAGATTTCCAGAATTTCTGTTTCTTATATACTAGTTAATGTGTATTTAAGTTTGTTGAATTATATAACATTAAACTTCTATTATTTTAAATCAAATGACAGAAATCCTCGGTGTTACTCCATCCCCTGTTAATGTGGTTTCGATACTTTTCCTATTCTTTATGAAGCTTTATGTTAATTTGATACATTTTAATTTTGAAAATTATTTTTTAAGCAAGATTTAGAAGCTCCGTTTGCGTGGATTTTAGTTGTGCTTTGTAAGCCTTTCTAACGCGGATTTCCGAGCTCTTGTTTTTCAATATGGTTATAATGTGTATTTTAAGTTTGAGGACATAATATATTCAAATTTAGAAATTAAGTTTGAGAAATCCTCGATGTTACGCCGCCTTTTAACGCGGATTCAGAGCAGTTTTTCTAATGTAGCTTTTATTTAATAAATTTTAATTTTAATATTATGGTCTAAGACTTTTGGATGCCTGTTTACGTAGATAGAATATAATTTGGAATTTGTCAATTCCCCCTCTCCCCCACAATACACACCCAGGTTAATGATGATTTCCGAGCTCATTTTAAATAATGTTAATTTGACAACGGTAACTTCTTACTTACATATTTTTCTGTTAGATACAATTTAAGTTTTCTGTTGAGTGTAATCCTACCGAATGAAAATTAAAAAATATTAATAAGCTACAATGTTGATAGTTAGAACTGTATGAACACTTCATATGATTTTGTATGAAGTGTTTGTAACTTTGTTAATGGTCAATAATTAAAAATCTGAGTAACTGGCCAGTGGCCAATGTTAATTTTTATCTATATTTTGCATCAACATACAAATGAAGTAATTATGCACATATCTGTATAATAAAGACATATGCACATAAAGTATTTCAATTATTCAGAATTTTTAAAAAGAAAATAACATTAAAAAATGCCTGATAAATGTTAAAAAATAATAATTATAATTAAGCATAATAATTGAAATATTGACTTCTTTAAAAAAACCTGATAAAAATCCAGCAATTCTTAATTTATGTAACATGTTTTTTAAAATTAATATTTTAAATTGATATTATAAAATTTTGTTTGGTTTTCACTTAATCCTTCATTTAATTTACAGAAAGTTTTTAGCTTATGATAATATGCATATAAATTTTTATTTTATATAAGTCTGATTATGCATATAAATTAACTTGCTTAAATGCATACTTAAATGCTAAGATAAAGAACATTTTTAAATGGGGGACTATGCGACTTACGACAACTTAATTAAACATGAAATTTGCTTTAACCCGGGAGGATGCGCACAGGGCCTAAAAGACCCGGAGTGCGTATGGTTTTTACAATTGCAATCACTAATTTTTTTAAGTATTCTTCAACCTATTTTATCGCAAAATTTCTAAGAATTATCTCCGTCTAAATAAAGTGACTGTTATAATTTGATTTTATTTGTGACGAAGTTAAACCATTCGTATCCTGGGTAAGCGCGCATTCTCCCGGGTTAATTATTTTAATACACTGTATAAAGAATACCATACAAACTTACCTGGTAGTTGTTTAAATTCTAATCCACAAACTGGGAGCCTTTTTTAACAGTTTATTGGTTAGTTAAATGAAACAGACCTAGTTTCTTTACGTTAGTGAGAATATTTGATCTTCAAAGTTAAAAATTTGAGAGGCAATTTTGCGAAATACGCTAAATTTAAGAAACATGGGGACGCTATAAAATCAACGATGCCTATTTGATCGAAAATCTCTAAGAAAATTTTATCAATGCAGAAAAATGCTTACAGTTTCGTTAAAAATCGAATGCCTTATTATATAGCATTTGGGATTCCTGTATTAAGATTTAAAAAAAAATACCATGCTTATGAATCACATTTAGGCACAACAACCTTGCCACAAAATTAGTAATATTTTCTAGTAAGTAACTTAAAATTGTACCTTTTCATCCTCTATAGACATATGTAGCTTGCAGATACTAAAGAAGGGAGGGGGGAGGGGGGCAAAATTTAAACATTTCTCTACTGATATGACTTTAATTTTATGTTATAGACTCAATATTTTGAAAAATAAAATAGTTGGCCAGAGCTTCTCCCTTTTCCCCTTCAAGCGTTGATTTTGTTTATAATAATTTTTATGCTATATTTATTGTTTGTGGGAACAATCATTCTCGCTTAAGACGTGATACCGATTAATACCCGAATTTACTCCAGTTCCAACATCACCAGAACATAGCTCTTACAACAAATGTAAAAATATTCCATTTAAAATAAGATAAAGTTTTCATTCTTTGGACAAAAGATCTCGCTTATGACGCGACCTAGATATTAAGTTTTTGATATGAACATCAAACTATTTCCGAATAATAATAATCGCTTTTTTTAATGACAGAAAGATTAGTATTAGGAAATAATGAGAGACATTGTAAAAAAATCCTCTAAACTGGACTGCTGATTAAATAAGGCGAATATTACTAATCGGAAATAGTGGGTATTTGGAGAAAAAATTGCTGTACTAAGATTGAGAATTTCGTCAAATAATCACTGATAAAATAATTTCGAAAAACGATCATTGTTAGAATTTGGAAAAATAGGTTTCAAAATGTATAATACGATGGGCATACGCACTTTCATTCCAAAGTTAGTTGTTCAAGATACCATAATCTTTTTCTTAAACTGAGGCAACAAAATGACCCACACGCAAAAAAGCTGTTCATATGGAAATAAAGACCAAGAATAGTTTTCAGAGTCTAAACTTTGAAAAAAATATTCGAGAATCACAATTAAATGCGTTAAAAATAAGTGACTCTAGTTTCCATATTCGATTCACAAGTAAGCGAGCAAAATGATAAACACACAAAAAATTAGTTTTTACATGTAAAATATAGCTCAGGAGCTGTACAGGGCAAAAATTTGAAGAAGAGCTTTGAGATGCACAATTAGAAGGGTATTCGCACCTTCGAGTTATTTTATTTATAGCGCAAGATCCCGTAGTGTTTTCACAACTGGGATAATAAAATGACAGACACGCAAAATAACGATTTTTTTGTAATTAATATATTAACCACAAAATAAAGAATATTACATACAAAACATATATAACTTTGCGCAGATTACCAATAATTTCTATTTTAGAATAAATCCGAAAAGTTACACAAAAGCTCAAAAAGTATGCCTACAAAATCTAAGGAATGTTACACAGAAAATATTCGGTACGTTTCCCAGTTTATCAGTAATTTCCGCGTTCTCAACTATTCCGAAAAGTTACACCAGATTGTGGAAGGTATTACACAAGATTTCTCGGTATTCTTGTATGAGCTGAAGTAATCCGAGAAAACCCAGGAATGTTACGCAGTAAATATCAAGAACATTGCGCAGATTTTTTACAGTGTGGGTAGTACAGATTTAAGCGATAGGTATTTAGCTTACTACTGTTGTGCTACTCGCACCCAAAAGTAGTCAACAAGAGTTTTTTTCATTTTATATATTTGGTTATTTCCATTTGTTGGATAATGTAATTTTGCAGAATTTCCAAAGCAGGCGAAATTCTGCGAAAAAAAAACAGATTATCTCTTACAGTATCGTTTAGACATTGCATAAGTACGGATGAAATATGAGGGCAAAGTAAGTAGAGAACGACCACCAGGGAGACCATTTTAAAATTTATTCATCTAAAAGTGATTCTGAAGACTATTCGAAAAAAAATCACAGCAAAAACAACGTAAGATAATTCCGCAACCAATTTTCTATTTAGGTACGACAATATTGGACAGTTTTCTCGTTCAACAAATGATAACTATGATTCAAAATGTAAGTATGAAGGCTACAAAACAAGAACAAGCGTTATTTTTACAAAGTGCAACATGTATCTGGGCCATTCCATGAAAAGAGGTAAATTGATAGTCATTTTTAAAAATTTGTTTAAATAAATATTTTTGGCATTTACTAATTGGCAGCATGTCAAATTTTATGTTTTGAGTAAGAATGTAAAGTTTATCTTTTGTGGATTGGCAATACAACAGTTTAAAGATGGCGTCCATGTGCAAGCAAGTATGTTGCGTTTTACAATACATTTTGAGTGAGTTTTTCTAATAAAGAAAATCCAGTGAAACTTTTGATATCAACATTTTAGATAAGTCTAATATTCATTGTTTATATTTCACTAAACTGAAATATATAAGATAATTTCAAATAATTATTACAGCACACAAAAAGAACTTTGTTTCTGTGTCCAGCACGTAACACAAAACATGAACTTTTTCACTTAGGAGGAAAAAAGAACGCATTTATTTTGTTTAATTGGCATTTCTAAAGCAGTTTAATATAGTGCACTTATCCTATGCTAGTTAAAAATTTGGATTAAATTTTTATTTTGAGAAAAATATCAAAACAAAATTGTCCCGCACGTGACACCTTATGAGCAGGATGATTATTTTTGTTTTCTGAATGTTAAATAGAGACTTATTCTAGCATAGTTTTAGCAGTTTAATGATTATTTTGCCCTAAGAACTTATTCTATGTAACTAAAACGAAATTAAGATTTTTTTTTTAATTTTTATGATAGTCCCATTTTTGTGATGTTAATATTTTTTATTTCCATTTTTTTATAAATTTATTTTAATAAAATTTGAACACTTTGATGATTATTTTTATTTTAAGAACATATTGTTTTCCAGCAAGAATTGATCTACTTGATTTATAGGGATTTTTTCTATACAATAAGAAAAGTCGTGCGTTTAAGAACTTGTTATTATTCTACAGAAAAATATAATAAAACTTCTTATCTATATTCTGTTTTTCTAAGTTTAATTCTATTTTAAGTTCAATTTTTCTATGAAACTAAGTAAATTTAGACAAAAGCGTTTATAACTGATAAAGTTTGTTATTTATTTAGCTGAAATGGAAAGATCTAAGTCTACTAGTGCTAGAAGAATGAAAAGGATAAGAGAGAAAATATCATTAGAAAATCCTAAATTCCAAAAAAAAAAAAAAAATAAAATAAAAGGATCAGAAACAGCAGTTTCTTTTAAGATGGGTGAATGGGTAGTCGTAAAATATGACGGCATTAATTATCCTGGGGAAATTACAAGCACCCATCATGATAGTGTTAAAGTGTTTGACATGATAAAAAATGGTAAATTCTACAAGTGGCCACAGTATCCAGATAAAATTCTATATTCATTTAAAGATGTAGTAAAAAAGATATCAACCCCCACTGTAGCTAATAAAAGAGGTAATTGCAAATTTCTAGAATAATTTTGAATTTTTGTTTATACATTTACTTTATTTTATGTTTAAAAATGTCAATTTGAACATTTACTTTGTACAAAAAAAAGTTAAAATAAATATTTTTGTATTGTAAAATGTATAACATGCATTTTCTTTTTTTGCATTTCCTTATTTTCTGATTTTTGAAAAGGTTACTTGAATGATATTTGCAAATGTCCCACACGTGACAACCGTGTCCCGCACGTGACACTATATGTTATATTTTTTTTTTCAGTAATTTAAAAATTTATTTTTCAAATAAGAAATCTTATTTCATGAACATTAGACCTTTAGCCTCTAATACATATTTTTTGTTTTGAAATTGCAAAATTAGTAGAGCAGAAATGTTATCTAGATCATACAGCAAATTACAAGTGGTTGACTTCAGATGTCCTGCACGTGACGCATGCAAATTAATTAATAACTAAATCAGTAAACCATTTAGGAAAAATCTGTCCCTGCCTGAGATATTGTTATATCAAATATAAACTTACAAAAATATGTTTATTCTTATTTCTGAAAAATCTTAAGCCCTTTAACACAATTTTGGTGGAATTATGGTGTCTGATTGTCCCGCACGTGACAGTGGAATGGCCCATCTCTGTATCAAAAATAATAATAACAATAATTGTTTCCAAAATACCATGTAAAATAAGCATATATGTATCAGTTATCTACCAAATTCCTTGTTTAAATAAATTTTTAAAGAATGAGGTGTTTTTAGCAGTATGAACACGACGTGCACATATGTGTACCTGCTCGTAAATAGAAACTAATAATAATTATTTTATTTTTATAACAGAATTATGTTTCTATACGTGCAAATAGATGGAACAAACTGTTAAATAATTTTTATAATGGCTTAAAGTGTGTCAGGTCTGAAGAGGTTAAATATGCAACCCTGCTTGCATACAAAGAAAAACGTAAGAAGGTTGTATGGAAAGGAATGTATTCCTAGGCGGTGTGTGAAAAACAACCACTTCTGTGTTTAAAATATTGAAATGATATTAGGATTAAAAAACAAATTTATTTCAAATTATTAAAAAAAAATTCTTTATGTACTTGATATAATTAAAATTTACATTTAAAAATTCTGGTGTCATTGTGGCATTTCGCAATTAAAATGAAATGGGATATATTTTATCCCACCATCTTTCAAGGGGTTAAATTTTTCGAACAAAAAAGGGTGATTTATAAAACATATGATTAATAGGTATAGGGATTCAAAATTGCGTTTAAGGGCATTTATATTGATTTTGTTAAAATAAGCTCAAAATCCGTTATTCCCAAAATAAAGGAAAAAAGTGAGGGATTGTATCCTAATGTAGTGGTACGTGCTATACTGTGCATCTATATTGACACTAATCAATAGATAAATTGGATACAGTCCCTCATTTTTTTGCTTTATTTCGCGAATAATGAATCATGTATCTTATTCGATACATGAACACTTTCAGAATTTTGAAGCTATGTTTTGGGGACTTTCACAAAATATGTTCTATATATTTAGCTAACACAATATGCAAATGAAATTTTGGTAGTATTTACGCATGCGCAACGAAAAATTATTTAGTAAACCTGCTTATTTTCATACAGTTTTTATTATTTTTTTTTATTTTTATTACAGGGTATTATGTATAATGTTATTTCTCATATGTTCAGAAAAGAACATTATTTTATATTAAGAACTCTACAAATTATTAGAAAAAATTTCGAAAAAATTTTGGGACAGTTTTTATAAAAACCTGAACTTCTCTGAGAGTATACATGCTATCCGCATAAAAAACACAGTCTATTGCTATAAGCTCTTAATAATAATCTACAATTTGAACGCTTTTGCTACATTAGTTTTGACAGGGTCATCCAAAAGGTATTCGTTCTTTTTCAATTTGTTTATAGTTCCCCATGGAGTTTCGGAAAAAATCTTCACAGAAATATATTACCTGAACTATTATGTTTGCACATTTAGAGTTTCAGGATAATTCCTCGTGTATTTTTCTGGATATTTAAGAAAATGTCTAAAATCGCAGGTGGCCGGTTACTATTGACCATATAGTGTATATTTATATAGTTAAAGTTTTTTTAATAGAGAAAAATCATTACAACTTTCCCTTTTGTATGTCGGTCAGGGGTTAATTTAGATTTATGGATCTTTCATGCAAAATTACTTGATTTACTTTAAAGTTGTTATACCTGTTTATTTAGAGCATGTGATGTTTAGACAGTTGTTGGACAGCACAGCTGCTACTGAGCAGAGCCTTCTTACTATAAATAAATTAGATATAGTTTAAAATAAATTTGATATAGATAAATATCGTATGTAATATTCTTTCATAAATTGAACCTTATGGAAACTTTTTGTCAGCATTTATTCTCAAAGAAAAATATTATGACACTTAAAAGATTTGAAAGCTCCACAATGCTCTTTTACAGACGTTTATGCAAAAGTGCATGTTTTAACTTTGAATATCAATAAAAGCAATTAAATTTTAAGCAAATAAATAAATAAAAAAAAGAATTGAAAGATAAATTGTATACAATTTAATATGGTTATAAATTGTATACAATTTAATATGGACATGTGAGTTTGTAACATAAAAGGTTCAAAAAATAACTAGTCAAATGTGGTAATCTCAAATTTTTTTTCTATCTTATGCATGTTTTACTGCTTCCTGAAAAATGCAGCATAGCTACACCACCGGCTAGGTGGTTTAAACCAAAATGTAGTCAGCAAAAACTTATGTCTACTTATAACTATATCTGAAGTTTGATGAAAATTCGTGCATTAGATTCTGAGATAAAGCTATTGCAAAATCTTTAAAAAAATCAGCATAACAGTGCCACATGTTGGGTGATGAGGTCCAGAAATTTATCAGGAAAATTCTTTTAATCAGGTACTAAATGAATCTGAAATTTGATGAAAATTCATGCATTAATTCTTGCGATAGATTTATTGCGAAATCGTGAAAATTCAGCATAGCTGTGCCACTGTAGAAAATTTACACCAAAAACTAAACGACTTTAATGCATATCAGGGACTAACTGAATCTGCAGTTTTAGAAAATTTCATGCATTAGTTCTTCAGATAGACAATAACCACGAGAAATGTACCATGACAGCTTCACCTGTTGAGTGATTTGCACTGAAACGTAATCTGCACCATTTTGTATCAGGTACTAACTAAATCTAAATTTTTATGATAATCCATGAAATATTTCTTGAGATATGGCTGTTGTCGAAATTGTGAATAATGCATCATAACATTGCTACCTGTTGAGCGGTGTACAGACAAATCAAATCCAGTTTATATGAAAGTCTAACAAAATCTAAAATTTTGCGGAATTCCGTGCATTTATTCTTGAAATAGAGTGCCTACAAAATTTCTGTCACATAAAACAGACTGACAGACTCACAGATTCACAGATTCACAGACAGACATTTAGTAAAAACAACTTTTTCGGTTTCTCAAATCCCTATTTTATCACAGAGACGCTTTATAAAATTTAACAATTATCCAAAATTTGAAGCAAATCAGTTAATTCTGCTCAAAAACCATTCATCTGATTTAAGTAGGTTAATCCCTCATTCCTCCTTTTATACTTAATCATTAAACCCTCTAAACAACTCAGGGATTCGCCTTATAAAGAATAAAACTATATTCAAAAGTTACGGAAAATCGGATAAATCTGCATAAAACCCCATTTTTCTAATTTAAGGAATGCGATAAATCGTCCACTACCCCATTATACTTAACCAAAAAATATATATATATATATATCCAAATTAATTAAAGAAGCGCCTAATCAAATGAATTCATGTCCAAAATTTTAAGCAAATTTGACAATTCTATATTATAACCAATTTATATAATTTAAGTAAGGAAATAAATTCTATGTTTTCCCTTTATACTTAACCAAAGAACCACCAAAATTAATCAGTGGAGCGCTTCCTCAGAATGAACAAATCCAAGATTTGCGGCAAATCGGTTTATTCTGCATGAAAAACGTATTTGCCAAAATTATGCGGGATCCCCCGTTCTTTCCTTTGTTCTTATTCAATTAACCCCCAAAACTAATTAGGGAAGTGCTTTACCAGAATGAATATATTTCTAAAATTTGAAGCAAATCAGTAAATTCTGCGTGAAAAAAGCATTTACATAAATTATGGGGCGTTACACCTATTCCCCCTCCCTTTATACTTAAACAATGAACACCCATAACTAATCATGGAGGCGCCTCAACAGAATGCTTCTATATCTAAATAAATAAATATATAATAATGCATGGAAACCCATTTTTTTTAATTAACGAGAGAGGCGAATCAGCCTCTCGTTCTCCCATCTCCCTTATTTTTCTCCAATGACCTCCCAAAATTAATCAGAAAATCTCCTCATAAGAATAAACCTATATTGAAAGTTTGATGCAAATCGAATATTTCTATCCCGAATTATTGCGTTACGTACTTTCGTACATACATAGATACAGAACCCACGGGCACGTGAGTTCTCAGGCTTTGGTAGCCTGATGAGATAAAAACCCGTCAAATTACATTATTTCGATCAAGAGTTATCGCGTTACGTACTTACATACGTACATACATACGTACATACATACATACAGAACCTGTGAGCCCATTATTTCTCTCACTTTGACGCCCGTGAGCTAAAAACAGGTAAAATTACATTGGCCTAGGATAAACTAGATCAGCCTAGGACAAACTAGAATGTTGGCGCTGAGACGGTCATTGAATTCCATAAAATCACGCCAAATTGAATTGGCCTAGGATGAACTAGATCGGCCTAGGAAAAACTAGTTCAGACCAATAAACAGCAGGCTAAACTAGATTATCCTATAAAAGTTAAGCCAAACTAGTTCGGCCTAGGAAAAACTAGTTTGTCCTATGGGCCTTAGGATAGATTAGTTTGGCCTAGGAAAAACTAGTTTATCCAATTGGCATTAGGATAAACCGGTTTGGCCTAGGAAAAACTAGTTTATCCGATGGGCGTTAGGATAAACCGGTTTGGCCTAGGAAAAACTAGTTTATCCGATGGGCGTTAGGATAGACCGGTTTGGCCTAGGCCAATCTAGTTTGGCAATCTAGGCCATTCTAGTTATATATATATATATATATATATATATATATATATATATATATATATATATATATTCATTTAAATGTCAACTGAATACACACTTATGTAAAATAAATAATGAATAGTAATCGCTCTAAAATATCTTTTGAAATTTAATCAGTATTCTCCTCAACGCACACACATACCATATGTTTTCAGTTTTTGATCACCAAATTGCCGATAAATTCGCCATTTGTTTACAGTCAACTGGCCAAAGTCATAGCAGCAATTGGCCCAAATGCGATTGCTAGTGTTCTAAAAAACGAAACCTCTACTAGCATTCTATAAAAAGAAGTGACTACTCTCAGATTTATCAAATGTACACATCCAGCATCTTCATCTTTGATTTGACACTTTCTTGAAGCATTTGTACGTATCTAAATAAAGGAACAGGTAATCATCTATAGCTGGATTTTGCATGTAAATCCACAGCGTATATTAAGCTACTAAAAAAATGCTTTGTGCAGAAAAAGGCTTACAAAAGAAATGCTTTTAGCATTATCGTATGCAAAAAGCCTCACGTAAAAAGAACACACGTGAAACATAGTTTTTGCGCTGATATATGTGGACAAACGGTCAGACAGACGGGCGACCAGATGACGACTAATATTTTACACATTTATAAAATTACCAAGGTGTCTAAAAAATGAGAAAAATCATTTGAAATTGTCCCCTAGTGTTAAAGTTACGTTAATATGGACAATTTATTGAGGTATTATTTATTTTAGACATCGTATTAATGCAATATTTTCAAATGTTTTCGGGGTGAATTCAAAACTATTTATCTACCATTAATTCAGTAAAACTAGGTTTAGAAAAACCGTCACTTTTAATTCCTTTTTATTTTATTTTATTTATTTATTTTTAACAATTACTTTTAAATCGTAAATGAAAATGTTTTTGAAATCATTTTTGTTACTTGCTCAGAATTTCTTGAAACTGTTTCCGTAAATTTCACGCTCTGTATTATCAATAAACTGTATCATATTTTCCGTTTTGATTTTTTGCTGAATGTAAGATTTCATCAAATTACTTCTAGTTTGTTTTATTTTTATTGACTAAAAAGTGCTTTTGATATCTGGTATCTAATATTTTTTATTTTGCATAAAAACTATCCAAGTTGAAAACTGAGAGTAATATAAAATTTTCGTATTGAAATTCCGAAAAAAGAGATATTAAACCGTTTAAACGCCAATGTTCCCAAATGGGAACATTGCATTATATATAACACAAAACATATATTTTCTAACATAATAACGATGTCCTTTTTTTTCTATAAAGTATAAGGTTAATTTCAACTTTTGAAAAGAAAAATATTTATGTTTGAGCATTTTTCACAGGTATAAGGAATATGTAAATTCATTAATTTTCATAAAAAAATGTATTATTTGCTTTTATAGTTTTCTCTATATTTCTTACATTTGACCGCTAGGAATTAAATGTTTTTGGAATTCTAGAAAATACTCAAGAACAATATACAATAGCATATAGCGAAAAATAATTTGTTATATTTGCTCCGGTTTTCAATCAATAATCACGTTCCAAAATGCGAACATTGAAATGAAAACAGCCGAAAAAACAACAAAATACTTTTTCTTTTAGTTATTTTCTAAACTTGTATGCACAAATTAAAACATTTGAAGCTATAATATATGAAAAACAAAGTTATTGTTACATTGCGATATTAATTCGGCGTGTAAAAGGTTAAAATGAAACATCACGTTTTCTCGCTTTTTTTGTGTGTGTTTGTGTAAAACGTCAGAAATTCTTCAGAGTCCATATAAAAAAATACATATGTCTCGCTACTGCTTTAAATATTTAGTTATTTACTTACTTTTGTAGTAAAAACTATTTTTGTTTTCTTCTATCTTTACAAAAACAAAGTATTGGATTCATGAACATTTTCGAAATCCTGTTTTCGACATATTTACACGTTTTAGGGATTTGAGAAACCGAAAAACTTGTTTTTACTAAATGTCTGTCTGTGAATCTGTGAATCTGTGAGTCTGTCAGTCTGTTTTATGTGACAGAAATTTTGTAGGCACTCTATTTCAAGAATAAATGCACGGAATTCCGCAAAATTTTAGATTTTGTTAGACTTTCATATAAACTGGATTTGATTTGTCTGTACACCGCTCAACAGGTAGCAATGTTATGATGCATTATTCACTATTTCGACAACAGCCATATCTCAAGAAATATTTCATGGATTATCATAAAAATTTAGATTTAGTTAGTACCTGATACAAAATGGTGCTGATTACGTTTCAGTGCAAATCACTCAGACGCTTTATAAAATTCGATTTGGTGATCAAAAACTGAAAACATATGTTATGTGTGTGCGTTGAGGAGAATACTGATTAAATTTCAAAAGATATTTTAGAGCGATTACTATTCATTATTTATTTTACATAAGTGTGTATTCAGTTGACATTTAAATGAATTATTTTTGTTGAATGACATTTAAATTAATTTTCATAAAAAAATGTATTATTTGCTTTTATAGTTTTCTCTATATTTCTTACATTTGACCGCTAGGAATTAAATGTTTTTGGAATTCTAGAAAATACTCAAGAACAATATACAATAGCATATAGCGAAAAATAATTTGTTATATTTGCTCCGGTTTTCAATCAATAATCACGTTCCAAAATGCGAACATTGAAATGAAAACAGCCGAAAAAACAACAAAATACTTTTTCTTTTAGTTATTTTCTAAACTTGTATGCACAAATTATATATATATATATATATATATATATATATATATATATATATATATATATATATATATAACTAGAATGGCCTAGATTGCCAAACTAGATTGGCCTAGGCCAAACCGGTCTATCCTAACGCCCATCGGATAAACTAGTTTTTCCTAGGCCAAACCGGTTTATCCTAACGCCCATCGGATAAACTAGTTTTTCCTAGGCCAAACCAGTTTATCCTAATGCCAATCGGATAAACTAGTTTTTCCTAGGCCAAACTAATCTATCCTAAGGCCCATAGGACAAACTAGTTTTTCCTAGGCCGAACTAGTTTGGCTTAACTTTTATAGGATAATCTAGTTTAGCCTGCTGTTTATTGGTCTGAACTAGTTTTTCCTAGGCCGATCTAGTTCATCCTAGGCCAATTCAATTTGGCGTGATTTTATGGAATTCAATGACCGTCTCAGCGCCAAAATTCTAGTTTGTCCTAGGCTGATCTAGTTTATCCTAGGCCAATGTAATTTTACCTGTTTTTAGCTCACGGGCGTCAAAGTGAGAGAAATAATGGGCTCACAGGTTCTGTATGTATGTATGTACGTATGTATGTACGTATGTAAGTACGTAACGCGATAACTCTTGATCGAAATAATGTAATTTCACGGGTTTTTATCTCATCAGGCTACCAAAGCCTGAGAACTCACGTGCCCGTGGGTTCTGTATCTATGTATGTACGAAAGTACGTAACGCAATAATTCGGGATAGAAATATTCGATTTGCATCAAACTTTCAATATAGGTTTATTCTTATGAGGAGATTTTCTGATTAATTTTGGGAGGTCATTGGAGAAAAATAAGGGAGGTGGGAGAACGAGAGGCTGATTCGCCTCTCTCGTTAATTAAAAAAAATGGGTTTCCATGCATTATTATATATTTATTTATTTAGATATAGAAGCATTCTGTTGAGGCGCTTCCATGATTAGTTATGGGTGTTCATTGTTTAAGTATAAAGGGAGGGGGAATAGGTGTAACGCCCCATAATTTATGTAAATGCTTCTTTCACGCAGAATTTACTGATTTGCTTCAAATTTTAGAAATATATTCATTCTGGTAAAGCACTTCCCTAATTAGTTTTGGGGGTTAATTGAATAAGAACAAAGGAAAGAACGGGGGATCCCGCATAATTTTGGCAAATACGTTTTTCATGCAGAATAAACCGATTTGCCGCAAATCTTGGATTTGTTCATTCTGAGGAAGCGCTCCACTGATTAATTTTGGTGGTTCTTTGGTTAAGTATAAAGGGAAAACATAGAATTTATTTCCTTATTTAAATTATATAAATTGGTTATAATATAGAATTGTCAAATTTGCTTAAAATTTTGGACATGAATTCATTTGATTAGGCGCTTCTTTAATTAATTTGGATATATATATATTTTTTTTTGGTTAAGTATAATGGGGTAGTGGACGATTTATCGCATTCCTTAAATTAGAAAAATGGGGTTTTATGCAGATTTATCCGATTTTCCGTAACTTTTGAATATAGTTTTATTCTTTATAAGGCGAATCCCTGAATTGTTTAGAGGGTTTAATGATTAAGTATAAAATGAGGAATGGGGGTTTACCCTACTTAAATCAGATGAATGGTTTTTGAGCAGAATTAACTGATTTGCTTCAAATTTTGGATAATTGTTAAATTTTATAAAGCGTCTCTGTGATAAGTTTTGGGGGTTCAACGGTTAAATATAATTGGGAGAAATGGGAAAACGTAATCCAACTTACTTTATTTTATTGGGTGTTATTCTGTAAAAAGATATGGCTGTAATACATAATTAGTGTAAACAGCCTGTGAATGTAAAGTCATCAATTTAACTCGGCAATTTTCTATTTAATATTGATCCCGACTACTGCTCCATTGCTAATTTTGTGCAAAGTGGTTTTGTCATCACCCCTATACAATGTATTTTTTTTCGACGAGTTGTAGAATACTGTTAGGGGTTTGCACGGGCCGAAATTTCGGGGCCCGGGCCCCGTCCTTCCCGAAGGAATGTTATTTTACCGTGATCCGTTGTAAAAATTAAAAGTTCAGCTCGAGTCCTGCCTGTACAAAAATCAGAGAAAAAAGACTCAGTCCAGCTCAATTTGGCCCTACTCAATTTCTGCAAAAAATTCAGATTTTACGAAACATACAATTAAGATTCCTATAAAAAATACTGCAAACATATTAGTTGGATAAAATTACAATGTACTTTTAAATTACGATGCATTCACAGTATGGAAAAATATATTATTGATTATTTAGATTCTTAAATCTTTCAATATTCAAACAGGGATTCATTAAATAATTAATGTAATTTAGAATAAATGAAAAAAAGGAAAGTTATGAACATCATAACTATTGAATATGTTCAGTAAAATATAGATTTGTGAATATGTTTCTCTATCATTACTTAAGGCTTTTCTCAAATTCAAAAGAGCTACATCCTAACACATTTAAGAATTAATTCATTTTCGGAAATGCATAAGATTAACAGGCATTCTCACTCAGAAAGTATGTAATCGAATGGCGTTAACCCCTTTTTTCATAAAAGTGATGTACCTTTGAGAAAATACTATTAAAGCTACGTTTTGAATCAAATTTCTGGTTACGACTTCATGGAAAAGAAAAACTTGATGCCATGACAAGAATAACTTATATGTCGACAGGTAATTAATTTCTGAAAATGGAAATCGCTATTCGATTCCAAATTATGTTCAGCTCCGATCTGGCTCGAATATTTGATAATAATAATAATAATAATAATAATAATAATAATAATAATAATAATAATAATAATAATAATAATAATAATAATAATAATAATAATAATAATAATAAATGCAAGTCTGAACTCAGTTGGCACAAGTCTGCAGAAAAAAAGTAAAATAAGCAAGCACCATCATGTCTTTACTGTGGACAAGTTAACTTTCTGCATTGATGTTATAATCAATGACTCTTGACACACATTTATACTTATTCTAGTGAAAGACATGTTTTTTACCGACCAAACTCGATTTCGAGCCAAATTAGATTAACCAAGGCTAAACTATTTTATTCTAACGCCAATTGGATAAACTAGTTTTTTCTATGCAAACTTGTTTATCTGAATGCCCACAGGATAAACTAGTTTTTCCTAGGTAAGAGGGCAATCCTTCATTTTTCCCTTCATAGTTAACCATTAAACCCCCAAAACTATTCAGGGAATCGCCTTATCAGACAGAAGCTGAATCCAAAATTTAAAGCAAATCCGTAAATTCTGCGTGAAAAACCATTTACCTAAATTATAGGGGGTTAACTACATTGCCCTTTCTTTTACACTTATACAATAAACATCCACAACTAATCACGGTGGCGCCTTGTCAGAATGATCCTCTAGCTAAAATTTCAAATGAAAACTGATAATCTTCCATGATAAATCCATTTCTCTAAATTAACAGTGGGAGATTAGCCTCCCGTCGCCCCATTTTATACTTATCTAATAAATCCCCAAAACTAATCAGAAAAGTACCTTATTCGAATGAACCTACACCCAAAATTTGAAGCAAATCGGATATTTCTATCAAGAGATATCGCATTTAGTACATACGTACGTACATACGTACATACATGCGTATATACATGCGTACATACATACATACAGAACCTGTGAGCCCATTAGTTCCCTGGCTTTGACGCCCTTGAGCTAAAATCAGGTAAAATTACATTGGCCTAGGATAAACTAGATCAGCCTAGGACAAACTAGAATGTTGGCGCTGAGGCGGTCATTGAATTCAATAAAATCACGCCAAATTGAATTGGCCTAGGATGAATTAGATCGGCCTAGGATAAACTAGTTCAGACCAATAAACAGCAGGCTAAACTAGTTTTTCCTATAAGAGTTAGGCCAAACTAGTTTGGCCTAGGAAAAACTAGTTTGTCCTATGGGTCTTCGGATAGACTAGTTTGGCCTAGGAAAAACTAGTTCATCCGACTGGAATTAGGATAAACCAGTTTGGCCTAGGAAAAACTACTTTATCCGATGGGCGTTAGGATAGACCGGTTTGGCCTAGGAAAAACTAGTTTATCCGATGGGCGTTAGGATAAACTAGTTTGGCCTAGGACAATCTAGTTTGGCCTAAAATCGGCTTTGGCCTGTAACATATATATATTCATAATAATATATATTATGAATAATAAAATAATATATATATATATATATTATTTTTGTTTTGGAAAATAGATTACAATAATAAAAAGTATTAAATAATTTTAATGAATTTATTATTGAAAAATATGAAAGTGTACAGTTAAACTTATGGCAGTGAACATGCAGCCATTCACTGTAATTGTACATTATACTCTTATTTCAAAGACTAATGAATTTAAAAAACAAATTCAGAGGAATTAGCCCCCCTCCCTTTCCCTTCTATATACTTAACCAATGAACCTCAAAATTTATTCATGGAAGAGCTTTATCAGAAGAAACATGTATACCAAATTTGAGGCAAATCAGAAAATTTTGCATGAAAATCATTTTTCGAGAAATTAAGGGGGAATAATACTTCCGCTATCCTCACATTCATAATTGTCCAATGAACCTCCAAATTCATTCAGGGAAGCTCTTTATCGAAATGAATCTAGGAACAAAAATTGAAGAAAATTGTGCAATTCTGTATAAACACATATTTATTCCTTCAAATCCAATCAAAAAAGCACCATATTGGAATGAAACGTTATATCATATTTGAAGCAAATCAAATTATTATGCATGAAAAAACTACTTGTCTAAATTAAGGGGGGAATAACCCCGTCCGCCCTTTTTGCTTAACCAATGAACTTCCAAAATTAGTCAAGGAAGCTCTTTAACATAAAAGCAAATCTAAAAAGTTGAGGGAAATCAAAAAGTTTGAGGCAAATCTAAAAACTTGAGGGAAATCAAAATATTTGAGGCAAATCAAAAAACTCTTCTTGAAAAACCTATTTATTTGAATGAAGGAGATACTAGCCCCCATCTCCCTTTGATACTTAACCAATGAACCACCAAAGTTAATCGGGGAAGTTCTTTATCAGAATAAACCGGTATATATAATGCGACGCAAATTATATAATTCTACATGAAAAACCTTTTGTCTAAAGCGGGGATTAGACCAACTTTATTAGCCCATTTATTTACCTCCCTTAAACCATTTCATAGGTGATTATCCCCCTTTACTCCCTTTTATATTTTACCAATGTATCTCAAAACTAATCTGGGAAGTGCCTTATCAGTATTAACCTATAAAAATGGAAGTAAATCGGATATATCTATCAAGAATTAATACATTATTACATACGTTCATACGTACGTACACAACCGGTGAGCACATTAGCTCTCAGGCCTTTATAGCCTGTGAGCTAAAAACTATTACTAATTTGACTAAATTTATTAATATAAATTTTAGTTTGTAATAGGTGTAGATATTTTTTAGATTAATTAAATTTGGAAAGATATAGATCACATCAATTATTTATTTAAATTAAATAAATATTCAGATGTGTATTTCATAACATTTTAATAACAACTCATAGCAATGTTTAATTCTAATGTATACAGGGTGAGTCATAAATATCGAAACAATAGGCTATCTCCTTAAACATCCCCTAGACCCATATTTCCAGTTGGAAAGTTTCATAAAAAAAGGTGAATTTTTTTATAAGATAAGTTGCAACTCCATGGGGAGTCTATTTTAAAAATTAGGAAAATTAAATTTTTATACGGCCCCCAGAGGATAAACCTTCCAATTAGAAAAATTTTCCTTATCCATTCCTGAATTGAACAAAAAAAATTCTCGATATCTACAAATCCCCGAAAGTTATTGAAATCCAAAATTTTCCAAAATTCGTGACTTACATCACTTAAGCATACCTCTGAGCGCAACAAAATCAGTTCATTTGAAAAACTATTTAGGGATCGACCATAAATTTACGCATTATTAAATGTCGATCAAAGACAATATTTTAACTTTATAAAAGCGTATAGGTTTTTACTTTAAAGTTCTTTGAAATATGCTAGATGTCTGCAATATCTCGAGCTTGTCGTCAGTCTCGTAACTGGCACGACCCATTGGCCGGACCATCTTATTAAACACTTATTAAAACTGTTATTAAATTAAGTGATATTAATTAAACTCTCATTAAAAGTGTCTTAAAACTTGCTGTCGCAGGCAATAAGTTTAGTTAAAATAGTAATAGCGATAATGATACTTCTATTAACGGAATCACTGGAAATATATTTTAATAAATTACACCGAAATATTTTCAAAAATCTATTTTCTACTATTCAGCTTCAAAATTAATGATGGTTTTAAACCTATTTTATTTTCTTCTATCATTAGAAGAAGAAAGTATTGGACTCATGAAAATTTTGAATTCCGGTATTCAACTGATTCACACGTTTTAGGGCTCCGAAATACCGAAAATCATATTTTTACAAAATGTGTCTGTGAGTCACTGTTCCTGTATCTCTGTATATGGCATAAATTTTGTGAGCGCTCTATCTCAAGAATTAACTCACGGAATTTAATAAAAAAATTATATTTACTCAGCCGTTGATATAATTTGATACTGATTAGTTTTCGGTGTGAATCGCTTAACAGGTACAGGCTTTTGTGCGATTTCCGCAATAAGTGTATCGCCAGAATTATACGCCTAGTGTCGCCCGTAATTAGAGGCACCTATTACGCATTGTGCAATAGCAATTTTATTAAGAAAAATATGAAGTTGACAAGGCCAAAACAATGAAAAAATTTGAAATCGACGTGATAAAAAAATGAGGTTTAATTCAACCGACGCATTTAAACTGTAATTAAAGAAGGTGAGAATGGCAAAATTTAAACAAAATCTGAAATCGAAACTATACAAGACGGAGTTAATCACCTAGAAACTTTTAAAAAGCATTTAAACATTAGGGGTCCATCTTTGTTTAAAACTAAATGCACTTTTCTGCATTAAATGTCTTTATTTCAGTATTTCTCATTTTTAAACTGACATAAGTCAATAACCGGAAGTTATGGTAACAGTCCAGCGAGTTCAATAAATTTTTAACATACCTCCCCCCCCCCCGAAAAAAAAACGCGCCAAAAGAAGTTTTCACCTCAGAAAATTTACTTTTAAAAATATGATTTATATACAAAAAATTGCATCTCTTTTTTTATTTCTATTTTAAATACTTTTATTTAAAAAAAGTAAATAAATATTATCTAAAATTCTGAATCAAAATTGAAAATTAGACATTTTCATTTAATCAAAAGAAAAAATTCAACGCGACAAATAATATTTTGAGTTACAACAATTTTAATTTACTCTAAATTTTTTGAAAAAAAAATATTTTATTAAGAAATCTGATGTTATAATGCTTAAAAATTATATGGTTAACCATCACAAAACTTTCAAAATTTTTACTCTATAAATAAATAAATAAAATAAATGTTTCCTTGACACATTACAGCAACATTGTTTCTTCAAATACACGCGTTTCAATTTGTGTCCGATCCCTCGAAATATCACGATTTCTTAAAACTGTCATAACTTTCTGAGTTTTGAAGATATCGAGCTGAATTTTTTTTGTTCAATTCAGGAATGGTTAAGGAAAATTTTTCTAATTGGAAGTTTTTTCCTCTGGGGGCCGTATAAAATTTTAATTTTCGTTTTTTTTAAAATAGACCCCCCATGGAGTTGCAACTTATCTTATAAAATATTTCACCTTTTTTTACGAAACTTTACAATTGGAAGTATGGGTCTAGGGGCGATATTTAAGGAGATAGCCTATCGTTTCGATATTTATGACTCACCCTGTATATTTCAATATATAAGCAAACGATAATAATAAAAAATGAGATTAAAAACTGTAACTTTGTTCTTTCTTGTTTTTATGTTTATGGAAGATCAGGAAAGTTTAGAGACTTTATGGTTTGATGCCTTTTGTTTACAAATGAACATACATGAATGGCCTTTTTCTAGTTATTTTATGGTGAGAGGAATGTTTGGATCACCTCTCAACATATGAAACTATAATTATTTATTAATTATAATTATTATGTATAATTATTAGGAAACTCTGTCCCCTACGAGCTAAGCTCGCCAACTCCCTTTCAGACACCACAAATACTAAAAGCAGGCTAATTTGATCAGTTTGGAAAAAATTAAGTTATACTTTAAAAAAAAACAGGCTTTTTTTTTTTTTTTTTTTTTTTTTTTTTTTTTTTTTTTTTTTGTAAATGGGTTTTTGTTTGTTTTTCTTTGATTGGGGATTTTCAAGAACGAATCAGCTGTTCTTAAAAGATACAGTGAGGCTCTTTTAATAATTGATTAAAATAAATAAATAAATAAGAATTTGTAAATAAGCTAATGTAAAATGAATTAAATAGACAGAGTCTTTGTTTCCCGGTATTTATTTTTTTTTATCAACGCTATAAGAAAATTCTTTTAAATAAGTCATTTCAAATGCATCGTTTTAAATCTGATGTAATTTTTGCGAAAGTTTTTTTTTTCTCTGATTAATATTCACATAAAAATATTTTTATTGTTAGAAAAAATATTATTTCCTTTGTCTTAAAATTCACAACCATCCTTGAAAAGATTATCTCAAAATATCAAATAAGTGTCTCGCGCAAAGTTATTTTTAATTAAAACTGCTTTAATAATCTGTGAAAAATTCGTCTACAAAAGTGATTTGATTGCTGGAGGAGACTACTTTGAACATGCCTAAAATTTTGTAAGTAAAACTTTAAAAACCTAGTTGTACCTCAAAAATTTCAGTATGTATACTATGGAATTCAACATTGTTGCATCAATATATAGTTAACGAACATTGTAAAGACTGAAATGTCTTGAGGAATATTACTTGCGTAAATTACAATGAATATACGAATTGAAAAAAAGGTTTTTAAAATACACTGTTTAAACATGCATTTTTTATTTATAAAAGAAACATAACATAATTTTTTTTAATGAAATTTAACCGGATATTTTTTTTCTCATACACTATATTCCTGAGTCCCACAGGAATCATTGTATTACATAATAAGTATTTTAAAGGGGAATAAAAAACAACATATAAAATAATAATTAAGATTGAAACTATGACACTTTTGATGTGAAATAATAAAAGAAAAATGAAACAAATTTGCGAAAGTTACACAAAATATTTGAAATTTAAAATAAAAACAAGTCTACTTAAAATACCCTGTTCCATCAAATATTTCTTTTTTTCATTAAAAAAAATCGTCATGTTTTTCAGAAATTAAATTTATTTGGATTACTTTTTTGACATACACTGTTTTCCTGCGTAACGCTGTACTATCACTACGCAACATACTAAGTATTTAAAAAGGGAAAAATATATTACATAAAATAATAATTAAGATTGAAATTTTGACGATTTTGATGCGAAATAATATTACAACAACATATTATAATGAAACAATATTGACACGTATTTGAAATTCTTCGTAAAAGTGATTAATTAACTTTGATAAGGAAATATAACATAAATTTCTAATTAAAGTTTCTATTTTTTTCACATTTATTTTCCCATATTTATTTAAAAAATATTTTCATTCTTTTTAATTTTTTGTTAATTTGATGGGGTTTGAGACAGAAAAATCTTAAATTTTCTAAAAAAAGCATTTATTGCATTATTATTTGTTGATTCATAAAATCACGTTTAAATCGTGCTTCTACCTTAAATGGAATCTATCTCAAATTTTTGGTAGATTTCATATGAAATGCTACTTATTGTGGTCTCTCTTATGTTGGAATTTCTGAAAAAATAATGCAGATCTAAGCCGATTATTACCTCTAAACCCCAAAACTACCACCCGTAAAAAAGTTTATATATCACTTTCTTCTAGACACGATAATTTCTATAATTCTGCTCCAATCTCCTCCAAACTGATACATAGAATCAAGGGTGATGCATATAACTTCATAACATTGAAGATTGCTGGCTTAAGTCGTTAGAATAATGTTCAAATTGTCGAAAAATTTGTATTGAAATTTCCGTTCAAATACTAAATTTTAATAACGCAGTAAATCTTACTCAAATGAATTAAAGAAATTTCAGATAAAAAAAACGATAGATACATTTAATTACAAAAAGGAAAATTAGTTATTACTCTCACTGAGACTTCAATTTTTACCAAACAATTCGGTTCAAAACATTCTACTACAGAAGAATAAAAAATCGTCTGTCAGATAAAAACAAAAAAGGTTCGTTTCAAACAACAACCAAGTAGCAAAAATTGTTTCGCAAACATAGGAGGCATTCATATCATTCTGCCCCCTGCTGAACATTTAGTTCAGCATCTAAATTAAACACTTTAAAACATAACTATACTTACATACTTGACATAAAATTTTGATAGCATTCTTAAATACAGATACAAAGAAAGATAATAAGAAAACTTCTATCTAAGAAATAAAAATAAAACTTCTATCTAAGAAATAAAAATAAAACATATAAAATAAATGCCAATTAAACAATAATAAAGGTAAATAATATGAACAAAGAAATGTAACAGTTTTAGAGTTTTTAGTGTCTATTAGTCTATCAAGTCCAATTCTATGTTATAAAAATTTGCACTGGTCGTTTAAGATCGCCATTTGAAGTCTGTAAAACACATGATCTTATTTTAGAGTCACGACCATATATAAGCTCTATAACACGAACACACTTCCACATGAGTTTGGGGAGCTTTTCATCATAAATTAACACTATAGCCTGCACTTTGAACTGAGGTGACGAATTTAGGTTTTTAACTTGGAAAGCAGATTTAAGTTCTAAGAGTTATTTATTTCTTCGCCTTTTCCAAAAGTGGTCAGTTAATTGTCGCTCGTATTTAAATTTCTTCGTCAAAAGATTCTTGTTAAAATTTTCTTGAATACAAATTGAAAATGCAAAAGAAGGTAGACCTTAATGGTTTACCAATCAAAATGAAATGATAGGAAGTTAATTCCTTTATTTGTTTTTCATAATTCTTGACGAATTCATCAATAGCCGTAATTAATCTCTTTCTTAATGTCTTCTTTTGTTCAGTTAGCATTTCAATATCAGCATTATTAAAACTTTTGTTTCTTGCTTCTGAAGACTGGTACGATTTATTTATAGTCTGCAAATTATATTCTAATGATCTAATTTCCTTTTCTTTCTTGATTATTGTTTCTTTTAAACTTGTAACGTTAGTTTCAGTGTCTTCACGGGAAGGGGTGTATTGCGAAACTTTAGTTTCCGCATATTGTTTCAATGACTTCACATTTCTAAGTTCTACCTCATACTCTGATATAGTCATCTTTTCATCAATTTTTCAGTCTTTTTTCTTAGTGACAGCTGACGTACTGAATTCCAAATTTCTTACTTCTACGGTCAATCTTCTCTTTGTTCCCTCAAGCGACTTGATCTCTTCTTCATGATGATGTATGCCAGTAATTTTTGTAGTTATTTCTCGTCCAACATTCTTCTTATCTTTTAATTTTCTTTTCGACTGATAAATTTTGGAAATGTATCTATTATATTCACTTCTTAATTTTTCTTCTTGTTTCTGCATTCGTGATATAGAATTTTTTAAATCATCAATTTCCTTCTCTGTAGAACTTATCCTTTCAACCAGTTCCATCAATGTTAATTTCCGTAAGTCAATATTATTATCTATAACACTAATTTGTGTAAAAGATGTATTTTTCAAGGTTTTCAATTTATAGGAACTTTCCCTAAATGATGTCTTAAAACTATTAACAGATCTTTGAGAAGGAATTTTACAGAATGGGATATTAATAGATATAAATCCATTATCTGATTCTAGACCAAGAGTAGAGTGAAGGAAATGACATATGTAGTAGAGCTTGCTTGCTACATTTTGTTTAACTCCATCTAATTTTATGAGTTGCGATTCCAAAGCCAGAACTTTGTTTTCTTCAAAATTTAAATCAGATCTCAGTCTTTGAATTTCTTTCATTGCACCCACCATTGATCTTTCTAAACTCCAACGATATTCAGAAAGCATCTTTTCATTGGATAAAGATTCTTGAAGAGATGAATGATCCTGTTCTAGCTGTATTTTTAATTTATGTCCCATGTCAGATAATTTTTGCTTGGTATGCATCAGTTCTTTTCTCAAAGCTTCAGTAGATGCACTAGATTCTATAAATTTTTTCTTTAATAATGAAGTTTCTTATCACAATTCTTTTTTATCTTCATCTTCATTGCGAAATGCTATCATTTCTGTAATTTCTTGTTCTTTTATTTTAATTTCATTTTTCACTAAGTTTAATTTTTTCTTCAAATTAGATACTCCTCTTTTCAATTCTTGACAACTCTTTTCAGTTTCTTTTAAATCATTTTTAAGTTCCAAAATTGAAGATTGATTTTTACTATGCAAATTTTTAAGAGAATTTATCTTATGATTTGCTTCATCAATCTAGATTTTCAGTTCAACATTTTCTCCTTGTGTAACCTTCAAATTTTCAATCTTTATAATACTGATTTCATCTTTAAGTTTTCTCACATTCATCACAACCTCTTTGAGAATTTTAGAAGCTGTTGCTGATAAATAAGTTTCATTATGTAAATCTGATCCTGAAATTAGATTGTTGACATATAGGGAATTGTCTATCATATTTACAATATTTGGATGTTGATCGCGATATTTTTTTACGATGATGTTTAATTGTGGTAGCCAAAATAAATGGTGAACATGAAACACCAAATGGTATTCGTATAAATCTTAATATTTCGAAAAAGTTGTTAGCATCGTTATTGAACCAAAGAAATTTAAGGAAATCTCGGTCTTCTTTTGCTACGGAAATTTGTAGAAAGGCCTTTTCGATATCTGCACAGAATGCAGCATTAAATTTTCTGAAATTAATAATAATTTCTAATAAATTTGGATTCAAATTAGGGCCACTGTACACATAATCATTTAATGGTTTGTTGTTTTCTTTTGAAGAAGCATCAAATACCATTCTAACTTTAGTTGTGGCTTTATCATTTCGCAAGATAGAGCGGTGCGGCATGAAATATCCGCTGTTTACAATTTTATTGGGGGATTCTTCTACTATGTTATTTAATTTTTGTCCAATTACAATTTCTTTATATTTCCACAATAATTCCTTATTTTTGTGCAATTTTCTATTTAAGTTAATAAATCTATTTCTAGCATTATTATAATTGCTTCTTAATTGGCTTTAATCACCTTTCCATAATAATTTAGTTTCATAACGTTGCTCAAGGAAATGTAGATTGTTTTAAAATTTTTTAATTAGTTCTTTATCTAATTCTGAAATGTTCTCTTCTGTATTCATTCCTAAAGCTTCTAACTCCCACAATGATTTTAAATCATTTTCAGCAGGTTTCATAACTTTAGTAGATAAGACACCAGCTTGTTTACTATCACTATTTTTGTTTGAGTCAATTGACCCACAAAGAGAATGTCCAAATAATTTTTCACACACGAATAATAATTTATTTATTGGATATATTCTACCGTTAATCTGATATATATAATCTTCACCTAATAAAATTTCAACATTCCGATTATCAAAATCTTCCCATCTGTCAAGACGAAATTTAGAAAGTTTTCTCTTTATATTGATTGGAAGGGGAGGAATTCGTATCAAAGAATTCGTTATAATTGGAGTGACTAAAGCTTCAACAATTATACTACGTTTTTTGTCTTTCAAGTGAGTTACTTTCAATTGAACGACATTATAACATCGTTCTTCAGACTTTTTTGAACCGAAAGTATAAATAGCTAAATTTTCATTTCTAATTATTTCAAGTTTTAGTTTAGAAACTAAATTTTTTGTAACGAAAGTTCGATGACTAGCAGAGTCAAACAAACAAAGTGCGATTTCGGAATTTTCACCTGCTTCTAGTTTTACATGAATAGTTTGCAACATAACTTCCTTATTTAGATTATTTATAATACTATTACAGTGGGATACTGAGGTTACAATGCTACTTGTCTGCTCTAATATTTCTGTTTTTTTTTTTTTTTTTTTTTTTTTTTTTTTTTTTTTTTTTAGAATTGCAAAGTATTGTATTATGAAATGTTTTGCCACAAATTTTACAATTTTCATTTGAAAACTTACAAAAGTTGGAAATGTGAAATTTTCTAAAACATTTAAAGAATCTTCCTTTCTTTTTCAACTTTTCTCGCATTTCTGTAACGGACAGCGACTTACAATTTTCTGTATTGTGATCACTTTTATTGCAAAAAATGCAGTTATTCTTAACATTTGTTGTTAATACTGAAATTGTCGGAACGCTTCTTTTATAACTGTGAAAACTTTTCTTATTATGCTCATATTTATTTTCATGAATTGTTTTTTGAAAACCATTCAATTGTGTAATGGCTTCACGAGATTCGATTTCTTCTTTTAAAAAATTTATTAATTCAGTTACATCCCAGTCGGTACATTTAGTGCGTTTTCTGTTGAATTCTACAGCAACATCAGATGGAATAATTTTGAGAATAATTGGACATAATAAATGTCCATATGAACCCGAAGCAACACCTAACGAATTCAGATTTCTTATTTGAATTTCGCACTCATCATATAGTTTTCTAAGAGCTTTAATATTACTTGAATTTCTCACAGGTTTTAAATTAATTTAGTCATGTGACTGTTAATTACAAGGTCGTTACGACCAAAATGACTTGTCAATATTTCTATAGCATGAACATATTTTCTTTAGTCAGCAAAAATCCTACAATAGAATTCGCAGCACTTCCGCCTAAAAGTAATTTTAAGTAAGAAAATTAATCAATTGGAGTTAAATGCTCATTGTTATCAATTACGTTCGATAATTGACTCCAAAATTCAAGCCATAAACATGGATCTCCATAATATTTTGATCTGTTAAGTTTTGGTACTTTTACTAAGTTTTGACTTAAAGTTTTTTTACCTTTTAGTAGAGAACTATTGTTAATACTACTATCACTTTCATTATCTGAAGCATCTTGCTTAGTTTCAGGAGTAGCTGTATTATCATTTATAAATTTGGAAATTTTAAATTTCCATTCAATAATATTTTTATTATATGTTTCGGACTTTTCAATTTCCTTTTCAAATTTAGCATCAAGAACCAATGGTTCATGATCAGAATTTAACCATTTTAACGTTTTCAGTTTATCATTTAACTGCTGCATTAAAATATGCAACTGCGTTTCCTTATTTTCGATTTCTAATGTTTGTGTATCATCTAATAAAACTTTAACCTTATCAAATATTTTCATAACTTGAGTACGAATAACTGCTCGTTTTTTCTTTAGCAATTCAAGATTCATAGTAAATATAGAATTTAATATATTTTATTCAATTACTCAGTAATTCAATTTATTTCAAATAATTCAATTTGAAGTACTTACCTCATTCTTTCGTTGATCAAATTCATCCGACATCAATTTTTTCATCAAATCCTTGAGTGTTGACGCCAAAAAAATAAAGCGTATCACTTCATAACATCGAAGATTGCAGGCTTAAGTCATTAGATTAATGTTCAAATTGTCGAAAAATTTTTATTGAAATGTCCATTCAATCTTGGTCAAATGAATTAAATAAAATTCAGATTAAAAAAAGATATATACATTTAAATACAAAAAGAAAAATTATTACTCTCACTGAGAGTTCAATTTTTACCGAAAAACTTGCTTCAAAACATTCTACTACAGAAGAATAAAAAATCATCTGTCAGATAAAAACAAAAAAGGTTCGTTGCCAACAGCAACCGAGTAACAAAAATTGGTTTACAAACCAAGGAGGCATTCATAACAAGGGGTATAAAATCTTGGTCAAGCTTGTTATTGGGCAGAATCGGACCAAGGGGGTGGAAATAGTGAGAGTTCTGTGAAAACCTAAAAAAACGCCATAACGTCTTAATGAAAATAGATATTGAATCAGTTTAAAGTTTATAGTTCTTCTAAAAAATGGGTCAAAAGTTTATGCATAACTGATTTTTGATAAAATTAAAAATGAGCTCAAAGAGCGAAAAAACAGGGATTTGGGAGAGAAAAAAAATCATAGCTTCGTTAGTTCTCAAGATATCAAACCCAACTAATTTTTATATAATTTTTCTCAAAATTATCTAAAACTTATGTACTTGCAAGTTTTTGACAGGACTATTTCTTACCAATAAAAAATAAAAAAACTAAACAAAAAGGGGGGTAAAAAAAAGACAAAAATCCATAACTTCATCAATTCTTAAACTATCAAATCTTAATTAAACTTATTTAACATCTTCTCAATAATATCTATAACTTTTACTCTGAACAGTTTTTCATAGGACTAATTATTGCAGCAAAAATAAATTAAATAATAATAGGAGTTGAAGAAAAAAACCTCAAATCCAAACTGCTTATATTTGGACTCATTTTTAAATTCATTTTTAGGTGTATTCGTAATTATGTAAATACGTAGCATTTATTGTTGTCGCTCAGTCCGTCCGTCTGTCTGTCCGTTCGTCCGTCTGTCCGTCCATCCGTCAATCTGTCTGTCTGTCATATAACAACGCAAAAACTACCTAACCGAATCGTTTGAGATTTGAAATACATAATTAATGCATAATTTTGTCGAGTCATTTCACATTTTATGAAAATCGGATGGATAGATAGATCAATTACAGGGACAATCAAAAGGATTCCGTTACATTACGGTCAATGGGGAAAAAAGTTTCAAATGCATTTTAATCGTTTGAAATTTAAAACGTATAATTATTACATAATTTTGTCGAGTCATTTCAAATGTTTTGAAAATCGTATGAATAGATCAATTACAGGGACAATTAAAAATATTCCGTTACATTACGATCAGTGGGGAACAAAGTTTCAAATGCATTTTAATGGTGTTACACTCATTTGAACAAAATAGAATTGACATCAATCTATGAAGTATGTACTAAAATATACATTCTGTACAATCTGGGATACAAAGAATATTTATTATTAAATTACAGGGCCACACAAATGTATTCCACTAAATAATGTTATACGGGGAAACATTGTTTGGGCCGTGTTTTAATCATATTAAACTACTTCACATTTTATGAATAAGATATACGTTAATGAAGTATAATAAAAATTACTCCCTGCATATTTACAGGAACACAAAGATTTTGACCACTATACTGTATCCAAAGTACGCTCTACTATATCAGCAAGATCTGAATATTTTAAAACTTCGTTATAGTACGAACGCACCTCATTTGCTACGCTTCACGTGCAATTTCCAACTTGTTGATTTTAAACGCATCCAAATGGCAAATTGTCTTATTTAAAAACCATATAATGCGATGTATTGGCCAGTTTTTCGATAAAGGCAGAATATATTTTTAAAAGGCTGCCAAAAAGGGTATTTTGAACAGATTTTTCCCGAAGCGATCGTGATTGAAAATTGAAGCATTCAAATATCAAATTGATTTTTTTCTGACTGATTTTTAAATCTAACTTTGTTCTGAAACTCATCCAATTGACAGGTTCTCTTATTTAGGAACTGTATAATATACTTATTCGTCAGTTTTTTGACAAAGGCAAAATATATTTAAAAAAAAAGCTGTCAAAATGGGCATTTCATCGTGGGCATGAGAATGTATTCAAATAACAAATTGCTTAGTTTATGACTCTTTTTTAAATTCAATTTTGCCCACAAACACATCCAATTGACAGGTTCTTTTATTTAGGAACTGTATAATGTTCCGATAAAAAGTCCTTATACACTATATGTGCGATAATGACAGACCACTTACAATTTTTGACATTTTGATAAATATCTAGAAAAATACATGAGTAATTATCTTGAAACTTGAAATATATAAACAGAATAGAACAGTCATATGTTTCCACAAATATATATATATATTTTTTTTTTTTTCGAGAGTCACAGTAGACCGTAGAAAAATCGGAAAACAACGAACATCTTTTGCATAACCCTGTCAAAACTAATGGAAAAAAAACATCCAAACTATAGATGATGAGTAACTGGTTTATTGTGATAAATTGTATAAATTATTTGTCATGAGGATATCAAGTATACTCGTAGAAATATTAAGTATTTCATAAAAATACGCCCAAAATCTTTTGCTTATAATTTGCACAGCTCTTAGAATTAAAAAAAATGTTCTTGCTTAGAAAATGTGACAAACAGCAAATTACAAAATAACCTGTAATCAGAATTTAAAAATAATAAAAATTGTATGAATAATGAACAGGTTTAATAAATCATTTTTCACTGCGAATGCGTGAAATCAATCAAAATATAATTTATTAAATATATTTGCTAATTGTATAGAGCAATTTTTGTGAAAGTTTGATAAACACAGCTTGAAAATTCTAAAAATTACCGTCGATACAATAAGCTCAAAATCCGTTGTTCCCAAAATGAAGCAAAAATATGAGGGGCTATATCCATATATACATTTATTATTTTCAATACAGTATACACAATATTACAGCTTCTACTATATTTGGATACAACCCCTCAACCCCTACCCTTTGGGATCAACGGATTTTGAACTTATTCTACCGACGATAATTTTCTGAAATTTCATGGTATGTTTCTGAGACTTTCACAAAAGTTGCTCAATATATTTAACTAACACATTATGCAAATTATGACTTGATCGCTTTCATGCATGCGCAGTGAAAAATTATTTAGTAAACCTAATCATTACTCATACAAATTTTATCTTTTTATTTCGGATTGCAGACGATTATGTACAATGTTTTCTGTCATATTGCTTGGAAAGAACATTTTTTATATTAAGAACGCTGCAAATTATAAGCAAAAACTTATCAAAATTTGGGACTGTTTTTCTGGAATTCTTAATTTTTCGACGAGTACACATGCTATCCTTAAAAAAATTAACACAGTTTATTATAATGAGCCATTTAATCATAATCTACAATTTGAACTCTTTCGCTGCATTAGTTTGAACAGGGTTATCCAAAAGACATTCTTTTTTATTTTTTTTATTTATTTTATTTTTTTTACGGTTCCTTTTGAAATTTCGTGAAAATAAACATTAGCGGAAATATAGGACCTGTACTATTCTATTTGCATGCCTGGAGTTTCCTCATGAGGATAAGGGATAATTCCTCAATTAATTTCAGGATAATTCCTCGTGTATTTTTCTAAATGTTTAAAAAATCTTGAAAAATCACAAGTGGCCAGTCATCTTTGGCCATATAGTGTACATTGTACAACTATCTCTGTTTACTGCATTAATGTGGTTCCTTTCGAGTTGAAGTTTGCAAAACTAAATCCAATCAGATCTTAGCACCAAAAGTGCATTACATAGACATTAATCACCGTGTACTTTTAAGTTTAGACATTTCGTCGGATATTTAGATATATACTTGTCGGGATTTTTTGGAGCCTTTGGATTTTAAAGAATATTTATGTCTCCACAAATATCAATGGTGATTTTATTCGAAGAACAAATACGAGGAAAAATAATACAAGAAAAATACTAATATTTGGGATCGTCCTAAAAAATAAAATACGCTAAATGACTTATCAATAAAGCATACAAATATACAGATACTATACAATACATGTGTTCATTTTTTGTAAGAATAGCACATATTATCAATGAGATTCATCTATTTTTTTTTTTAAGTTCACAAAATTCTTTCTTAAAAAATTTATTTTAAAGTAATCATTTTGATACATTTAACTACATTGGTATTTGCTTTAAAAAATAATTTTTAAATAAAGGTAAAAAATAAAATAAAAAGAATATTGCCCAGTTAAACTGATGGCATCGAGCTCACAGGCTACACATAATAATTGTACATGACAGCCTTATATTTTCAAGAGTTAATTCTGTTCGAAAAGCAAATTAAGGGGGAGAGGGAGAAACAGATCCCTCTATTTCCCCGTTTTATACTTAATCATTGAACCCCTTAAACTAATCATGGATATCCTTTATCATATAAAAAGACTGATAAATATGCATGAATAAAAAGAATATTGCCCAGCTAAACTGATGGCATTGAGCTCACAGGCTATACATACTAATTGTATAGCCTTATATTTTCAAGGATTAATTCCATTCAAAAAGCAAATTAAGGGGGGGAGCAGTTCCCTTCATTTACCCGTTTTATGCTTAACCATTGAACCCTTTAAACTAATCACAGATATGCTTTATCGAATAAAAAACTGATACATCTGTATGAAAACCTCATCTATATAAACTTAGGGGAGGGGCATTAGCCCCCCGTTCCCCCCTTTATACTCATCCAATGAACACCTAATACTAATCACGGATGTGCCTAATCAGAAAGATCCTATATCTAAATTTTGAACGAAAACTGATAATTCTGTATGAAAAACACATTTATATAAATTAAGGGGAGGGGCATTAGCCCCCTTTCCCCCTGTTATATATTTCGAATGAACTCAAAAACTATTCAGGGAAGCGCCTTATCAGTATATACATATATCCAAAATTTCAATTGAATCGGATTTTTTTGTCATGAGTTATCGCGTTACGCACATACGCACATACAGAAAAGGACGGGCACATAAGTTCCCAGGCTTTGACAGCCTGTGAGTTAAAACCCCATTTACATCAATTAAGGGGAGGGGCATTATCCCCCTTTCCCCCTCTTTATACTTATCCAATGAACACCTAATACTAATCACGGATGTGCCTAATCAGAAAGATCCTATATATAAATTTTGAACGAAAACTGATAATTCTGCATGAAAAACACATTTATATAAATTAAGGGGAGGAGCATTAGCCCCTTTCCCCCTGTTATATATTTCGAATGAACTCCAAAAAACTAATCAGGGAAGCGCCTTATCAGAATGTACATATATCCAAATTTTCAAGTGAATCGGATATTTTTATCATGAGTTATCACGTTACGCACCTACGCACATACAGAATGGACGGGCACATAAGTTCCCAGGCTTTGATAGCCTGTGAGCTAAAGAGGGTAAAAAATATATTTATTTATTCACATAAAACATGTTTCATTGCTCTGAAGGTAGCATTTTCAATAATTATTCTGATATAAATATTTTCACAAAAGTATTTAAAATTGAAAATAAGTTAACAAAAATATTGCTAACTTAAGCATAATAAAATTCACTGCAAAATTATAAAAGAACATAAAAATGTATTCAAGCAAAATAATACATGAATATCTTAGAAATAAACTAAAGAATTTTTAGGAAAAGAAATACTTAGAAAGAATCTCTTTTGCTGCAGATTTCTACTTTTAGTGATTCAATTTTCATCTTGAAAGTTACTTCAAAATTGCTAATATTCTTTTTTTCTTTTATTTTGAAGATCAAATAAAATACATTTATGCTATTTACAAAATAAACTGATGTTACTTCTTATTATTTTAGAATAAAAAGTGTACTATTTCTTGCTGTAAAACGTATGGTAATTTCTGCTTTTCTGACTGTAAGCATTATTAATATCTTTTTTACACCCAGTTGTGCCTGAATTTTTATTTTCTGAAATTTGTTAATAAAATCGCTTTAAAACGTTAAAAGTTGAACTGGAAAAATACGCTATTTGGTTTCAGATTTTTCTTTAAAAAATACTTTACATTTCGGAACTGGTTGGAATCGGTTTTCAAATTGAAACTATCATAATATATATACAGGGTGTTTAAAAAATGACTGGTATATTTGAAAAATCAATAAAAAGTTAACGGGCAGCGATAGAAATACACCGTTTGTTGCAATCTGCTTGAGACAACAGTGAATTTTCAGGCAGACAAACTTTCGAAATCAGTTACAATTTTCAACAACAGATGGTGCTGAGGTCTGGAAAAATCTAAAGTCCGATATTTTCCACATATCGACCATTCGCAGCAATAATATGGCATAGTCTCTGAACCATTTTTTCACAGCAAATGCTTGCTGTAGAAAAACGACTTACATAATGGCGAACTCATAGACTGCGTTTTCTTCTATGTTTTTCAAATGGCCTACAGTGTCATCTGTTACTGAAAATTGTAACAAATTACGAAGTTTGTCTGCCTAAAATTTACTGTTGTCTCAAGCATATTGCAACAAACGGTGTATTTTTATCGCTCTCCGTTTAGTTTTTATTGACTTTTCAAATATACCGGTCATTTTTTAAACACCCTGTATATATCATAATCGAAAATGCAAAAACTGGCCCAATTGTAGACCGTCCTCAACTATAATGTGAAAAAAGAAATCATCTAAAAATATTAAAATTTTAGCGAAATATTCGAAAGTAACGCCCCCGTAGATTTAACGTTATCATCGGGGTCTTTTTGAGTGAATTATGTGGCAACTTAAGACGCTACACAGGTCACCTAAAAAGACCCTTATGATAATGTTAATAGTTTCAATTTTAGAATCGGTTCAAATTGGTCCCAAAAAATAAAGTAATTTAAAAAAAACTGAAACCAATATTCAAAAAGTAAAGACTAGCCTTGAAACTAGCTGTACTCAGCTATCCTATGCAAAAAATAAATAAATAGATAAAGAAAGAAAGAAAGAAAAATCAATAAATGACTTGTAAAAATATTAAATTTTGAGCGAGTTATTTAAAAATTACGCCCCCTTTGACTTAAAATTATCATGCGGGCATTTTTGAGTGACTAGTATGTGTTCTTAAAAACAATTTGTTTCGTAATCATCTTGAAAAGCAATTTACATAAATAACTTTCTCCTAAATGATTGATAAAAATGTGTTCATTTCGTGCCTATGGCCTTATACTTTGTACGTTACAAAAATGCACACAAATAGGGCCTAAATATAAAATTTTACAAGTTAAAAAAATACATATTTCAAAAAATTCTACAAGCTAAGATTATAACTCCTTGAGAGAAAAGAAAAAATCAAATATTCTTGCTTTTTATATTTCGTCATCTTGAAAAGGGAAAAATTTATAAATTTCAAAAAAAGCTTTCAATTAATCAAATAAATATCCACCTTCATTTTCATTTTCCGATAGCAGATTATGACATTTATTGATAATTATTTCTTACAATTTACATGTTATAAAGAAGAATAAGACTGCACAAACTTACAAAATTGAAAACGTCCTAAAAATGGAACGCTAACTAGGTAAAAATGAGTTAATGTTCTAGTGTTGTTAATGCTTCAAATGAAAATGAAATTTCATTTATTTTAATTGATTAAGAGGCGCAATTGCCAACCAAGTGAAACAATTTTCATGTCGTGACTCGAACCCGGGCCATCAATATAGCATACTGACGTTCTGCTGACTAAACCTCATGAAACTACGCCCAGCCTGAAATTTCTCACTATTATATGTTGGCAAGGCTACAAATGCAGAACAAGATGGAATCTGTTTCGTGAGCCATCGATATGGGGCAAACACGAAACTCAAATAAATCCAGCATCAATTGAATATATCAATACATCAACAATAATCAATCTGCTAAACTTCCTTTTAATTGAGAAAATACAGCGTACACTTTAAGCACATTACACAAAGTAAGTGTTAGTGAGAATTTGCATAAAAAATGTGGCCACTAAGTTGCCACCAAAAGAGGTGTTTGTTTTCAAAAATCAATTGCTGGTGGTTTATTACACCAAAATATTGATGGTGTTATAAATGGATATTTATTCCTTATATTACGATTAGTTTCAAGTTAGTTGCCATGATTTTTGGTGTAAAGCAGCACAATTCTTTTTTACAGTGTACCGATGGATGACTTTGAATATCGAAAGATGACTTTGTCTGCCAAAAGACGATTTTCTTTATCAGATGATGACTTTGTTCCTACACCCCAATAATGATTAAACAAGCAATAAACAAAATTTGTTTAAATGAAAATAACTAATGACGCCTAATTCTAATAGATTGCAGTAATAGCTAGAATATAATTTATTTGATATAATATTTTACGCATTTATTTTGATATCATAGCGGTTATAGTTTTGTTGAATATTTTACGCATAATTTTACTGGCTGAGACTTTTGATTGTAAAAGTTATTTAAACTTGGTGCTATAAATGAATAAATATATTTTTTTCTTAATATGTCTTTTTAAAAAAAATAAATTGTATATAAGGATATTAATTTTATATTTTTAGGATTGAAAATAATAATTTTATATTGATTTATTATTGAAATTTATTGATGTTTTATATTGAAATAGATTTTGATTGTGAGACAGCCTCCGCACAAAATCGCCAGAAATTTAGATTATTACTTAACAAACAATTAACTTCATTAATGAATATACATCTATATCTATATACAGTATAATATATCTAATTGGAGCTGTCAATGGCTTGAAGGAAGAATTCATATAAAACCAAAATCTATGCACGTAATGTTCGAGAAAACCTATGAAGAATGGAGTAATAAAAATAGTTTTTATAAAATAAAACAAATGGAGCTACGGGTCTTGTCGGTGCAAACGCCGTTACAATCATCAGCAAAATTGAATCGGTCATTTCAAAAACCACATGAGTCACAGAATAAGAGCTTTTAATATATGTATATATTATTTTAAATGAATCATTTATAAGTAAATAATTTTTTATCGATTTTTTTAATAATTATCGAGTTTGGACTTCGATATTTGCAAATATTGAATAATTTTTGTAAATCATGAATAATAAAATTCATTATAACTGGAAAAATTTTTTTACTAACTTATGCTGTTTTAGCAAGAAATGAGGTTAGTGGGAATTTAATTTTAACAAAACAAGCATGTTAGAAGCATTTTTATTTAAAATTAATAAAGGTAGCATTTATACGGGAATATTTTTTTATGTTTTTATATAATTTTGCTGAGTAATCATATGTTTCATTATTCATAATTGGATTATCGTTGACAATGGTAGTTGTCCAGCTGAATATGTTCTGATAAAATGGTATGTGCTCTTCCAGAATGGTATCCTAAACTATTAATTTACATTTTCGATCATACACTTTGGCTGACGGAAAGGGCACACGGGTTGATATTTATTTCATCAAATTATATAAATCTTTAATGGTCCATTATTAAATTTCTTGTCAATGATAGTGCCTTCTTTATCAGAATCATAGGGAATTCTCTTATATAATGCTTAATCAGATATAAATGATTAATATGTGGGCCAATATTATTTTAAAAATAATGCAAAAACATACAACAAAATTCTTTTGCAGCCTAGTTAGCTATAATATTGTGATGTATGTTGAATTATAAATTTACCTTATTTAAGGGTGTATTCGAAAAAACGCTTTTCCAATTTCAACAGCTCGAAATTTTCTGATATAATTTCAGACTCATTTTTAAAAGTAGAAACATGCAACTTGCTGAGGGGAAGCGAAGAGACGCATAAGGTGACGTGCGATGTCATTTTACGCTCAATTCATTAGAATTTGATTTATAAGCAATTACTTTCTCAGTATGACCTTTTTTTTCATTCCCAAATCTCCCGCTTCGGAAAAATCAATTCAAAATG
This sequence comes from Maratus speculifer, assembly GCA_964019185.1. Taxonomy (NCBI): domain Eukaryota; kingdom Metazoa; phylum Arthropoda; class Arachnida; order Araneae; family Salticidae; genus Maratus; species Maratus speculifer. Next base: position 287,936,540 of record OZ025298.1, on the reverse strand, counting down.
CCGTTTTTGATTGCTTTTTTTGCAATATTTGCTACATTTTTCAAAGAATCGACAATCACGACAACTTGTGTACTTTCTAAATAGGACAATTTGCCATTTTGATGCATTTGAGAGTAAAAATGAATTTAAAATCGGAATTTAAATCGAAATTTATCTCAAAATTTAAATTGAAATTTAAATCGGAAAATAAGCAGTTTGAATTGAAACACACCCTTAAGATTTTTTATATCAAAACAATAAGACCATAGTAGCCGTACAGAAAAATAGTTTACATTAGTATCTCTAGTAGTGGTAGATTTTGTAGAAAATGAAATGTTATGGCTGTAAATTCATCTCGTATTGCATACAAAAACTACTTAAGTCTCGGACTTATGTCGTTTAAGTAATGAACAGTAAAATTTGTAGGTATTGCTTGAAAAGAAAGGAATACACTGACTTACATTAACCGGATCATAGCATTACCTTTAAGGAAACAATTACGGCAAAAAAGTAGATTGTGGGAAATCTTGACTTATGTGGTTTTGAAATGACCGATTCAATTAAGAAGTGGTTATTTCTGCTGGTAATTTTTTATATGGTGTGGAATAGCTATAACCCTTTCGGGTTATAGCTATTCCTAGCTAGTTAGCTAGTTTTAGAAAAATTTACTTTTACGTTAATAACATTAAAACTAGCTATCGAAATAGATTAATTAGTGTTTAACGAATATTTCATTGTCTAAAAAATAACGAATATTGGTGTTTTGCGTACTATTGAATTAATATTCATATGACAATAGTCTAAGGAAGAATTTTTTGAAATGTTTAGAAAATATTGTATTACAATAAGATTTAACCTATATTACAACTTTTTATACTTTTTGCGCTTTTTTACACACGATTCTTTCAAGAAAGTAACTTTTACTTTAAATTTAAGGAGTGAAATATATGTTTAAAATAAAAGAATCGCAAACGGCGCAAAGAGATTGCGAAAAATAATAATAATAATAATTATTATTATTAAATTCTGATACATAAATGAAGTCTTTTTCTAAATGTATAGGCATATACTAACATTACTACATGTAAATAATAGTAAAGGTATTTCTTAGAACAAAATAATACTCCATTAAAAGACATGCACATTTAATAGTACACCAGACCCGAAAGGGTTAAGAGCCATTATTTTGAAATTCAGACAAAAAAATGATGTTTTGAAAGTTGTATTTTTTGATTTGCTTGATTTTTTTATATGTTGAAGTAGATCATATTTGATAAATAATCTGTAATTTTGAAGCCCTGAAAAATTTTCCTCTTTTCTATAGAAAATGTCAAAGTTCAAGGTTGTAAATGCCATTTTTTGTGAAAAGTGAAATGTTGGTGTATTTAGAGCACTCTGTCTCTCGCAAGCAACAACATCCCAAAATTCTTTCGGCATAAACTGTTAGTATAACCGTACTTACTTGTTAAAATTTATTTGTTTCTATGGGGCATTGTTAATTTACATTGTTATGTTGCTACAAAGTACAGTCAAAATGACGTTTTTGTCCATTTTCCGCACTTAATATCTTGTTTAAGCAATAGTACCCCAAACTTTTTCTTATAGAATATGAAACTATACTACTAGGACAAGCAAAATAATGAAGTGCTGTACCGAGATATTATTGCTGTTAGCACATATAACCTGTTAAATACTCAAAAATTTCAAAATCTGCAACCTTTAAAGCAATGTTTGTTCAAATAAGCGCAACAGTAATATAAAACAAAATATGTCACGTAGTAGGTGTATACATGTACCAAAACATGAGAAAGAAAACAAAAGTGAGGCCTCGTGATATTTTTATTTAAAAAAATTACAAAATTTTCAAATAAACAATGTCGATGATAATATTCCTTACCTACTGAGTGACATATTTTGTTTTATTTTACTGTTGCGCTTACTATTTGAAATAACACTACTTTAAAGGTTGCAGATTTTGAAAATTTTGAGTATTTAACAAGTTTTATCTGCTAACAGAAACAATATCTCGGTGTAGTACTACTTTATTTTGCTTATCCTAGTAGTACTTTTTCATATCCTATAAGTAAAAGTTTGGGGTACTATTGCTTAAGTAAGATATTAAGTGCGTAAAATGGACAAAAACGTCATTTTCACTGTGCTTTGTGACAACATAACAATGTAAAGTAACAATGTCCCATGGAAACAAATAAATTTTAATAATTAGGTATGGTTATACTAACACTTTAAGCCGAAATAATTTTGTGATGTTGTTGCTTGCGAGAGATATAGAGCTCTAAATATACCAGCATTTCACTTTTCACGAAAAATGGCATTCACAACCTTGATCTTTGACATTTTCTATAGAAAAGAGGAAATTTTTACAGGGCTTCAAAATTGCAGATTATTTATGAAATATGATCTACTTCAACATATAAAAAAAATCAAGCAAATCAAAAAATACAACTATTTCACTTTGTCTGATTTTCAAAATAAGGGCTCTTAAAACTTAAGTGTGATCTGACAAAATGAGAAGCATCTCGTAGAATGTTACTCGCATAAATGATCGTTTCTTGGTTCTGCTGATGATTACAACAGCGCGACGTTTGCATCGACAGGAACCGTAGCCTCAACATTTCGTACTTATTGCAACTACTATTTTTATTGATCCATTATTCTTACTACTAGCAAATCTGCAGATCAGGAGCCTCAACGTCAGCTTTGCACATTATTTTTTTAAACACACTTTGGGTAATATTCAACTTCCTGGAAACTGTAATTTAATTTTTTCAAATTACAAAATTATTTATAAGAATAAAATAAGAATAAAAAGTTTTCAGCCATCAAAAGCGTTAAATTAAATATTTAATTATGTTAGGATATTCTAAAATTTTCATGATCTATTATTTTGTTTTTTTATTATAACATAGTAGATTTATTTAGGGGGGCTCCGCCCCCTGAACCCCCCGTACTCTCCTTAAACTTAAATTTGTAACTTTCTATCAATTTGCTAATGGTTATCGTATATCTTGTATTTCTTTATACATTTTGATTTATAAGGATAAGTAACAGTTTTAATAAGCATTTTTCATTACCTTTATACTTCTACATACCTGCCCACCACAAACACCTAAATCTGATGTATCAGGAACTTTTGAAAGTGTAAACTCAGTAATCTAGGGTTTTACAATTATGTTTCCGAAAAAAAGAAGTTTTGATTGCATTTTGTGGCAGTTATCGCGGACAGACAGACAGAACAGACTGACAGGCGAAAAACAATAAATTTTGTGTCGCCAAAATAAGCCTTCATTGAAGTTTCGGCAATGACGTCATTATTCATGAGTTATTGCTATCCATGTTTCTAATATTTTTTACGACTACTATAAAATACCTGTTTTATTTCAATTATGACGTCAAATTTTATCAGGTGAAATAATTGTTAAAAATATAATTATTTTTTTATTTCTTTTACTTCTAACTATGCTCCCATTTTTTGTCAGAAAAATCCTTATTAACGAAACAAATTTCCGTGTTTAATATTTAACAAAGTACTATATTTATTTTTATTTTTATTCTGACGTCATATTTATTTTTTCTTAGTTTAATTTTTCGAATGGAAATTGGTCAATTGAAACTTATTGCCGTTGAAAAATTATTCCATATTTTGATTTTTTTTTGGCAACGATAAAGGAAATTGCTTAAACTTTATCTAAAAAATCGCTATTAATTCTGCATGAAAAAGAAGGAAATTTTGAATTATTAAGGAAAATATGTGAATAAAACTAATAAAACATAGCCTATGTTGTTTTCTGCGCTATGTTATACTTATACACAAAGATACAAACACATTAATTCATCAGTTTTGACGTTGACTTCATTTAAATTAACATTATAAAAATAAGGATTATGATGAATGGTTGCTTAGCAACCATTAAGAGAAAATAGAGAAAATGGAATAAATACATTTGAAATAAGTAAACCTCTATAACAAATTGGTTTATATTATTGGAACACATTTATAAAAAATCTCCAATAGTATTTACAATAATAATTTAAAACATCTGACAAATGTGTAGACAAAATTTCAAAACAATACGAATAATTTAACTCTTAAATTTCAGTATCCCTTTATCACTGAATTCCATTAACGAAATGTGACATTTTCTCTCAAGAAAAAAAAAAATAAATAAAAATCATTGAATTTGCCATAGAAAAGCATTATTGCGCAAAATAAAATATTCTATATTTTTCGAACGAATGAATCAAATCTTACAAAAAACTATACAGCTTAATCCCAGTGTCTCATTAACATGCCCACTTAATTTCAAGCCAATCGGATGCTTTTTACGGAAGTTATCGCGGAACAGACAGACTGACAAACTGACAGACAGACGGAAACCAAAAAATTTCGTGTCTCCAAAGTAAGCCTTCACTGACGTTTCGTCAATTATTCGAATAGTAAGTTCACCGATTTTGGTATTACTCGGGTTATTCCCTCAAGCTACAGACAGCTCCAAATAGGGATACTTACATTACTGGTAAATCTGCAGATCAGGAGCCTCAACGTCAGCTTTGCACATCATTTTTTTTAAACACAATTTGGGCAATATTCAACTTCCTGGAAACTATAATTCAAAATTTTCAAATTACATAATTATTTATAAGAATAAAATAAGAATAAGAAATTTTCAGCCATCAAAAGCGTTAAATTAAATATTTAGTTATGTTAGGATATTCTGAAATTTTTATGATCTATTATTTTTGTTTTTTCATTATAACATAGTAGATTTATTCAGGGGGGCTCCGCCCCCCTGAACCCCCCCGTAGTCTCCTTAAACTTAAATTTGAAACTTTCTATCAATTTGCTAATGGTTATCGTATATCTTGTATTTCTTTATACATTTTGATTTATAAGGATAAGTAACAGTTTTAATAAGCATTTTTCATTATCTTCATACTACTACATACCTGCCCACCACAAACACCTAAATCTGATGTATGAGGAACTTTTGAAAGTGTAAACTCAGTAATCTAGGGTTTTACAATTATGTTTCCGAAAAAAAGAAGTTTTGATTGCATTTTGTGGCAGTTATCACGGACAGACAGACAGGCGGAAAACAATAAATTTTGTGTCACCAAAATAAGCCTTCACTGAAATTTCGGCAATGACGTCATTATTCATGAGTTATTGCTATCCATGTTTCTAATATTTTTTTACGACTACTATAAAATACCCGTTTTATATCAATTATGACGTCAAACTTTATCAGGTGAAACAATTGTTAAAAATATATTTTTTTTTTATTTCTTTTACTTCTAATTATGCTCCCATTTTTTGTCAGAAAAATCCTTATTAACGAAACAAATTTCCGTGTTTAATATTTAACAAAGTACTTTCGAATGGAAATTGCTCAATTGAAACTTATTGCCGTTGAAAAATTATTCCATATTTTGACTTTTTTTGGCAATGATAAAGGAAATTGGTTAAACTTTATCTAAAAAATCGCTATTAATTCTGCATGAAAAAGAAGAATTTTGAATTATTAAGGAAAATATGTGAATAAAATTAATTAAACATAGCCTATGTTGTTTTATGGGCTATGTTATACACAAAGATACAAACACATTAATTCATCAGTTTTTATGTTGACTTCATTTAAATTAACATTATAAAAATAAGGATTATGATGAATGGTTGTTTAGCAACCATTAAGAGAAAATAAAGAAAACGGTATAAATACATTTGAAATAAGTAAATCTCTATAACAAATTGGTTTATATTATTGGAACACATTTATAAAAAATCTCCAAAATTTACAGTAATAATTTAAAAAATCTGACAAATGTGTAGACAAAATTTCAAAACAATAGGAATAATTTAACTGGTAAATTTCAGTATCCCTTTATCATTGAATTCCATTAATGAAATGTGACATTTTCTCTCAAGAAAAAAAAAATTAAAAATCATTGAATTTGCCATAGAAAAGCATTATTGCGCAAAATAAAATATTCTATATTTTTCGAACGAATGAATCAAATCTTACAAAAAACTATACAGCTTAATCCCAGTGTCTCACTAACATACCCACTTAATTTCAAGCCAATCGGATGCTTTTTATGGAAGTTATCGCGGAACAGACAGACTGACAAACTGATAGACAGACAGAATCCAAAAAATTTCGTGTCTCCAAAGTAAGCCTTCACTGACGTTTCGGCAATAACCACTTCTGGTGTATGAGAAAGTGTATTTTAAAACGCGCCTTATCCTCCTCCTCCCGCCCCCTCCCATCCCCCAAAAAATCAAGTGTGGGCAATCCATTTATTCTATTGATGAAGTTGCATAGAAAAAACACGAAAATTTGCAAAGTCCCTGTCTACTATTAGTCCTGCAATTTACCTTCGCCACATCGCAACTCTCATTATACAGGTTCTCTAGATATCGGCTGAATAAAGATGGCGTGGTTTGAAGCCAACCGCAGCAGATATGTGAAGTGAGCCGTTTTTTAGGGTATAAAGCGGAAGGTCCCATGCTTATTTTCCGCGGAAAGATGTGTGAGGAAAATAAAAGCTGCAATGTTCTAGGATGAATATAATTCTCAAGTAAATAGTCTTATGTAAATATTTGTCTTGTAAATAATTTAATGTTTAACATAAGTTCTAAAATTTTAACGGTGTCAGCTTGAATATGTGGTTCTGTGTTTACTGCTCTTCCTATAATAATCCTTCTATAGTAAAAAAAAACTAGCCTTAAAAGGAATGACTCCTGGAATGATGCTGATGTGGAAGATTTCCGGAACTAACGAATCCGGGTTGTCCACTCCTTCCATGAGTCGAATAGACCAATCAGGAAAGGACTCCGTCTATGCATCGCCGTATGGGTTACCATAAAGAGAGGAAAGGTTACCATCGCCAACAATCGCCAAGTTTGTAGCCAACTTGGCGATATATCGCCAAATTTGGCGACCAAAATTAGTTGTCAAAAGTGACGCCAACTTGGCGATAACTGTAATATTTCGCCAAATTTTTAATTTCTTTACAACACCAGTCGTTTGATACATCATTTGAGATGTTTGCAACTGCTTATTCATATAATGGATGTCTTGTGTGTTATCCCCCATTCTGCTCCCCAGGGGGGACACATTTTTAATTTCTTTACAACACCAGTCGTGTTACACAAGATTTGAAAGGTCTGCAACTGCTTATTCATATTATGGATGTCTTGTGTGTCACCCCCACACTCTGCTCTCCCCAAGGGGGGGGGTCACATTTTTAATTTCTTTACAACACCAGTTGTGTGACACATCATTTGAAAGGTCTGCAACTGCATATTCATATTATGGATGTGTTGTGTGTCATCCCCCACTCTGCCCCCGGCGGGGGCACATTTTTAATTTCTTTACAACACCAATTGTGTGACACATCATTTGAGATGTCTGCAACTGCTTATTCATATTATGGATATCTTGTGTGTAACCCCCCCCTCTGCCCTCAGAGGGGGCGCATTTTGTAATTTCTTTACAACACCAGTCGTGTGACACATCATTTGAAAGGTCTGCAACTGATTATTCATACCATGGGGTATTGGCGAGCGCAGCAAGCAGGGGTAGCCAATAATTTGGAATCGCGAAGCGATTACGCGGGGGGTTGGCGAGCATAGCGAGCAGGGGGGCGGGGCCCCCTAGTAACAATAAAAATTAGTTTTATAACGTATTTGAAGGAATCTTAAAATCTTGGCTTACAATAAAAATCCAATGGACACAATCAGCAGTTTTTTGCAATTTCCATAAATTTAATGTTTTGGATTAAAACTAATATGTATTCAATTGAAATAAGCCTCGTATTTCTGAAAATGTAATTTACTTTATAGGAAGATTTTAATTAAATTATCTTGCACGAAATTTAATATTTAATTAATCATTCTCACGATAAAATTTTTTAATTTCCATCTTCAACTAAAAAAAAAAACAAAAAAAAAAAAAAACACATTTTTAATTATTTTTAAATTACTAGTTATAGAAAATTAGCATAAATGACGTTTATTTATAAAATATCCGTTTATGCAGTAGACGATCGAAATTTTATATGCATGCTTAGATGAAAAGTAATGATGCTGATTTTCATTTTCATATATTTTAATGGCCTTTTCCCTTTGATTAATTATTTTCAACAATAAGAATTTTTTTACATTAATTTTCTAATTTCAAATTTCGCTTTCAATCTTGCGAAATTGTTGAAATTTATTTAATCGCATAAATTTTTCATTCAGTGTATTTAATGAATCCGAATAATTTAATAATTTACTGTTCATTACATGCTGTTGTTGTATACAACTTTACTACACGAGCAACGTGAAAGTGTTAAAAGTTAATTGAAATTTATGTTTTACTTAAATGTTTTAAAAAACGAAATAAAATATGTACAAATATTTTATTTATGAATTTTAAGGCATTTTATATCATTAAATTTTGATAAAAACATGGTATACTTCGTATAAATTGTAAAATTGTGAATATTAATTACGATTCGTACTTTCATTAAGTATGAATGCTCAAACTCTTGCAGTAGTTCGGAAATGTTAATTGAATTTTAAAATGTAAAATTTCAGTTAACTATTAAATTTGAATTTTTTTTTTTTATATTTTTAAAAAGTATTTTAAATTTATAATCATTTTAAAGTATTTTAAAGTATTTAAATTGTTATCTATTAAAGCTGGTGTGAAACGGTAAAAAACAAACAACAACAACAAAAAATAAAATATCATTCGAATTAATGACTGCACTAGAAGTTTCGACAAAAGTCGGTCTTTATTCATCAAGCACAAATAAGACATGCTTATTCTTTTTAAATGATAGCTGGACTAAAAGGTAAGATAAGGGGAAAGCTGAAGAAACTGTCTGTGAATCTGTGAGTATGTGGTTCGAAATTTAAAAAAATAATAATTAATTTAGTCTCTGATGCAAACTGGTGAAGCTTACATTTTGATGTAAATCACCCGAAAAGTGGCGCTGCTATGTTCTTTTCCCCGATTTCCGCAAAAGCTATATCTGAAGAACTAATAGAGGGATTAGAGACAACAGAGAGATGGATTAGACATAGAACTTTAGATTCCGTTCGTCCATGGTAAGTATGATGCTTATTGCATTTTGGTGTAAACGTCCTAACTTGTGGCGCTGCTATGTGGCATTATTCCTGATTATTCGCAAAAGCTTTAACTGAAGAACTAATTCACGAATTTTCATCTAATTCAGATTTATTTAGTCGCTGCTATACATTAATGTTATTTAGTTTTTGGAGCAAACAGCTTTACAGGTGGCGCTTTTATGCAGATTTTTTACGATTTCCGGAATGTTTTTTATGTCAAAAACTAATGCACGAATTCTCATAAAACATTAGATTCATTTTGAACTTTACGCAAGTTGATGCTGATTAGATTTTTGTGTAATTAACCTAATCTATTAAGCTGCTATAGTTCATTTTTCATGAAGTATCTACATGTATGAAATCGAAGAAGGTTTTGGAATTTGTTACACCCGTCTAATTTTTGAGTAAATCAGGGTGGAATATTGAATTCCATCTTAGGATTTTATTTGAAAAAAAAAAGCGGCTAGTATTTTCAAATAAAAACGATTTTTACTTACATTCTGCGCGCATGACCTTTTGTTGGATATCTTTAAATCGGTTGGCCAGAATTAAACATATTTGTAAAAAGTTTTTTTTTTTTTTTTTTTTTTTTTTATTAACTATACATTATTTTTTTTCATTAAATATTGAAAGGATATTATTCAGAAATAACTATTTCATTTTAAATTTTTAGTGCCAAATCTGATTTCAGACGCAGCATTATTTTATTTGACAGATGACATTTTATTTCTATTTCGTTACTTTAAGCTTTAGTACTTCGAAATGCCATACCTATATTTACGCAATAAAATTTCAATTTCAAAAGCGCCTTTAAACTGTATTTGCTTAGAAATAAATACACTGGAGCTAAATATCTGAGAAAATTTTAATCTACTTTAAAACATGTCTCGAAAATAAAGATTAAAACTTAAAATGCGTACAACCATTAAAATGTCATGATAAAGAAAAACTGCAAGTATCGCATTTTTCTGTTTTATTTCAAATAACTTGGTTTATCTATGAAAAGATGGGATTTGTGATCCCTTTTACGGTTATTTTCTGGAATTTAAGATTTATAAAATTATTTCCGCCTGTGTGTTTTTAATGACAATATAATTTTTTATATTTTTTTAACTTAATCATTTGTTATATAGGGGGTCCACTCTCAATAAGGTTAGGGGCTAAATCATAAACTGTTAGTCACAGACATATAATTCCATTTACAAAATTACTTTAATTGATGTAAACAAATATTTTAAAAGTGATAAGGGTCAATAAAAATATTTCTTAAAGAATTACTAAATTTAAATTTTTATATGGTCACCCGCTCCTGTAAGTTTTATTTAGTAAATTTTTCTATCTTACTAACAAGTAAAAAAAAAAAATAAATAAATAAAAATCCCGTTCTTATAACGCTAAGATTCACAGAGTTATAAAACTTTAAAAATGTATGACTCATACCACTTTTCTGCACCTGAAAACGAATGAGTTCGGACATGATTTGAGGGGTGCTATCAGTATTCAAAGAGCTTATTTCAAACTTATCTGCACTTTGAACAAAATCGTACAAATATTACAATTGATATTAACTTCTATTATGATTTTATTTATTGTCCAAAATTATTGCATTTTAACGAACGTTTTACTTTGTAAAGATTTGGAACTGGTTCTTTTTATGATTTTCTATAACAAATATTACGTTTTTTTTAATATAAATTTATGCTGCTATTTAATTTCAACGATCAGTATGCTTATTTTTTCAGTTAGAAATTTGTACTCGAGCATTGACTCACTTTCAAATATTCAATCGAGATTAAGTTTTACTTACTGACGTAAATCCGATAACAATGTAATATTATTATGATATTCGGTGTTTACAATTTATATTTATTTTACAGTATAACACAAAAAAATTCGGAGAGATCACGGAGAAGTTTAGCAAAAAGTTTTAGATTAGGTAACACAAGACGACGATGTTAGTGTTTTTTAACTTTTATAATTTTTTTTATTGCAGCAATAGCAGATTAAATTAAATTTTAATCAACATGTCAAGTTTCTTCGAAACTCATTAATTGTCAAAGTTAAAAAATAATAAAAATCAGATATTAAAAAATAAAGGAAATGACTGTGTTTTTTTAATTTTGAGATTTGATTTTTGTGTACTTTTTAATACTGAAACTGAAAATGGCTTTCATTTTTATCCATCAAAGTTAGAATTTCTATATTATAAAGGCTAAACGTATCTGTGCGTAACGCATACGTCATTTCGCGAATGGCAACACTTTCCCACGCAATTTCAGTTTTGCATTTTTTGGTATTGCAAATATTTTATACTTCTAAAAATCGGGTATTTCCGATTTTTGCACCGTCGTATAGAGAAAAATATGTACTTTTAAATGCAAATAGTTTGAAAGCTATATCTCAATTTGTTTTTGAGATATTAATTTTTTTTATAGTTTTTAGTACCAATTTTGTAATTGTGGCAACAGAATCACTCCATCCTCTCTTAAAATTGAAAAAAATAGAAAAAAAATAGAAATTAAAATGCTTGAACTTGAAATATCGTCTGTCATAAAATTCCGTGATTTCGGTTTTATTTCGTTTTTATTCATGAGTGAAATAACTTCAAGTTTTGAGTTAAAGTTATTTTAAAATGGTCAAATTAAAATACCATTTTTCTAAACATGGTGAATACGGATATGAAAAGTACGTGTTTAAATTTTGAGAATATGAAAGATATGACTAAATTTGGAATAAATTTTGTTTTTTTCATTCGCATTTATACCAATTATTATAAGAGTCTCAATTAATAAATTCATCATAATAGCTGATCTTTATCATATTTTACTGATTTTATATGCGATTAAAGTTTAATTTTAGTTTTATAGTTATTTTGGTAATCTTAGCTTAATAATATTTGTCTTAAAGTTCGACTGATCAATATAAGATGCATTTTTTATCATATTTGTTTGAGAGGAAGACTGATCAATATAAGATGCATTTTTGACTGTAAGTAATTTCGTAGATTTATTACAATTCAATGAAGCAATTCCTTCTTAAACATTTTCTTTCGTAGGATAACGACGGGTTCCACTTCGTTTTTCTAAATCGCAAATGTCAAAGTTAAAATATAGCAAAAATTCAATACTATAAAGAATACAATTTTTTATTAAATTAAATTTTATTTTATTCCACATTTGTTCTGTTTTTCGGATTATACTGTTATTTTTACAGCTGAACAACTGAGGGGTCCAATGAAGGGAGTTGGATGTTTAATTTCCAAATTGAGATTTACAGTTTGCGAAAAATCCCTAGACGATTATTAAAAATGAAGATCATTTTCATTTTCAGCGGCAAAAAAAAAAAAAAAAAAAAAAAATACATAAAAATATTATCAAAAGTTTAAAACACACCTATTTTATAATACATAATTTTCACTTTTTTTTACTTTAAAATTTATAATTTTCAAAATATCTTTACATTATGGTAAAAAATTATTTTCAATTTTGGGTTCAGCGTTACAGAATACATAAAATTCAATAATTAAATGCTAAAAAAACATGACGTAATCCAATTTTACAGGCTAATGTTATCTAATAACAGTTCATAATATGTATAATTTGTATGCTCTTAATTTAATCATTTTATTTAACAAACTGTTTTTTTCTTCCCTTATGTCTTTATTGCAGGTTGTGTATTTTGCATTCATATGTAAGAATGATTAACTATTTCAAATTTGAATTGCAATCTTAATTTTACTCGCAACTATTTATTTTAACATAACTGACAAAATTATATTTACACTAAACTTGTGAATGACCCCTAATTTGCAGTAAAAAATAATCTCAAACTTTAAAGAGCTATAACTCGATCAATTTTAATCGTAGACTAATGGGACTTTTTAGCACTTTCCAATTTCCACTTTCCACAAAGTTGGAAAGTGCTTATGCATTCGGTTTGTCTGTCCGTCTGTCCGCGCTCTAACTCTCGTAAGTATACTCAGATTGAAATGAAATTTTTAGACGTTATTTAGATTTACCCTAGCACAAACCCTACTGAAAATGTGTCTTCTACCACGATTAATTTATTTACAGGGACAGTCAAAAGTTTTCCATTACATTACGGCCTATGGAGAAAAATCGTTTCAAATGAATTTTAAAGTTTATAATGCTTTCCAAAAGTTTCAAAAGTGCTTATACATTGTTTGAAAAGTGTTTATGCATTCAGTTTGTCTGTCCGTCTGTCCGCGCTCTAACACCTGTAAATATACTCGAATTGCCTTGAATTTTTTTTAAGTTATTGACATTTGCCCTAGCACGAACCCTATTGAAAATGAAGTTTCTACCATAATTAATTTATTTACAGGAGAGTCAAAAATTTTTCCATTACATTATGGCCTTTGGGGAAAAATCGTTTCAAAGGCGTTTTAAAGATGTTACTCCCTGTCAAACATTAAAATTTTCATGCATTTAAGAGGTGCACTAAAATATGCATTCTATAATATATGCGGTGAAAATATAACTATTATTACTTTACAGGGTCACACAAAAGAATGCCATTGGATATTGGTAAAGGGGGGGGTTGAAGTGTGCGACATTTAAAAAATATATTAAACTGTTTCATGTATAACAAAATTGATATATGTCACTGAGGCTTAATATACATTATACGATACTGTCTTGCATATAATGAAGTACATTGCATTTACAAGGACACACAAAAATTTCAAATAATATATTCCTTCCGACGGACTGTATATGTTTCCGATGATGGCTGATGGATGGATGTAATACATTTTAATTATGATATACGCATTTAAGTTTCACTAAATCTTTGTACATTATAAGGATGTGTATAAATGTTATAGTTGACATACAGGGCTATCCAAAAGAGCTCGACAAACGTTACTGAGTATGAGCGTAAATTACTTAAAGGGATTTCTTAAAAAAGGTATACATTTTTGCTCTGAACTGCATACAATTTACAAAGAAATGTTTGCAGAATATAGATAAAATGATATACAGGGCCACGCAAAGAATTGTGTACATGGAAACCTATGAATGATAATTTATAACAATGTGATTTCAGTTGTTTTAAGAGTGTTTTAGTTTAAAATGAATTTTAGCTTTTTACTGACGTGTAATAAAGGTACAAGGTAAACTACAGGGCTGAAGGAAAGTTTTCAAGTATGTCTCCTATTTATTAGTACAAATTGCTCAAAAAGAAATTTTAAGTTTTTTTCTTGTTAAACTAAATTTTCCCATTTTATAATATGTATATCAACTGACAGATCAAATACAGGACTGTTCAAAAGTATTGGGATACATATTTGGCTATATATTCTTATTTCCCTAATTAACGAAGTTTTATTAAAGATTTCATGAAGTGTTGGAAAGTGTTTCATAATCTATGCTTAACACGTGATTTTTCTTACTTGTTTGTCTTACTTGTCAGTAATATAGGACAATTTTACTAAATGTAACTTACAGGAGCTCTTTCGTTTCACCTTCTCATGTTAGCGAATTCCTCTATGCGAAGCATTATTGAATGCGGTTCTTCCATTTTAAATACTGCCAGTGAAACAATATCCAAGTTTTTTATACCAGTATCCAAGAAACACTAATCACCAACAATATCCAAGAATTTGGAAGTATTACAAACTACTGCCATCAGAACTGCTCTTGGATTACCTAAATGAGTCCCCAACATTCTCCTACTCATACACGCAGGTATTCTGCCACTATATGACAGAATACAATCTCTTTCTTTTGGGTTCTGGATCAAATATTGTGCTTTAAGAAATTGATCTCCTCTCTGGGATTTCTATGAGGGCAATTTTCAATTGGTTACAGCACTGTAAAACATTTGTGTAACATTACTATATAAAACTGATGGCAGCTTGGCTGTCACCAGTGTTATGGTGGGATTTTTTTCAATTATATAATGCTGTAATTTAAACGTATGTTGCTGGTATAACATTACATGTTAGTGTAATGTTACACTGGTTATCTTGGTTAAAACGGTATTATCGTTATTACACCATAAACTTGGTGGAAGCTTGGCTGACACCAATTTTATGGAGTAACGTTACACAAATGTTTTACAGTGAGTAGGCGTCCCCTGCATTGATGATATCTGTGAAGTAATAGATGGCCAATCAGATAACCTGTTCACTTTTCCCCTCAATACCTTTCCAGTGTAAACATGTTCTTTAGAAGATATACCATTTCAGCGAAAAGATCTAAACAGCAATGTCATAACTCATCATAAATATTATTCCATCCAGCAGTTTTCTGATTCGTGGTTTATTTCAACCACTTATTCATCAACATCTTCAAATATTACTTCCATTGCAGGGTGCACAGTAACCACTCTGTTCATATATGGGATCCACCCAGAAAATTCCATTTTCACTGCCGAAATACTTGGGCCATTGTTAATACTATTGAAGATCTCGGTCTATGGAATCGTCCAATTATTATTATCACTGACAGCTTGTCAGTACTCAAGACGCTTCAGACAGTTTTCATCAAATCCCCTAATGTTATTTTGTGTTTTTTTTTTTTCAATAACCTCCAGAGAGCAATCTTATTCATGCCGACGATATGGATCTATTGGATACCGAGCCACTGGGCTACATCTCTTAATGAACAAGCTGATCGAATTAATCAAGAAGTGACCGACACTGATGTCATGCTGAACTGGATCTTAACAGATGACTTTATTTGATATCAAAGACAGAGAACTTCACTCGAGTGGAATCGACAGAGTCAGATAAACAAGCACTTCCAGTCCCATGGTGACATTCGCACAGTTAAACAAGCGTACTCCTGGTCTGCCAGTCGTCGTGAAGATGTGTTGATCTCTCGTATCGTATGTAAAATGCATAACTGATCACGTCTGCTCTTCTATTTCGTTTCTACTTAGTAAATGATGATAAATGCAACATTTGTCAGGGGACCTCCTTGGAACATATTCTTTTTTTTTTCTTTTGATAAACATCGTATCCATCGCAACTTATGCTAGGACAGTTCTGTTTTGAACCAAAGTTGTTTCCGTGCCGTTAGAGAGTTTTTGAAGAAATTCTGTCATTCTAAGGATTTTTTGTTCGGCTACTCTTCGATTTTTAAAAAGCAATGACCGTTTCTAATTTTAATACTTTGTAATTTTGCAATTGTGTATTAGTTATTGGATCATTTGAGACAACAGCCTTGCCGTTACAGGTATCAAAGCTCTCCCCCCGTTCAAAGTATTAGACGCATAATTGTAAACAAGTCTGTGGCTTACAGAGCTTATTTTTCAATTGCTTATCGTCCATAGTAGCCAATAACTTATTTCTCAATAATGTAATTCCTACCTCAGTTTTAAACCACTAATGTCTTGATTCTTTCAAACAAAAGTATTTTTCTACGAGACATAGCATTACAATACATTCGTTATTATCGAACAAGTTCTATTTCTATCACTATAGATATATGTGTTGCTCTTTTACGGGGAGTTAAACGAGATACTGTTGATTCATTATCAAATGCAAATGAATTAAAAAAATTACCGCACTTGTATTTTAATAATAATATTTCGATTTTTTCCTCAAAATGTTAGCATTGAGTTATAATAAAAAAAAGTAATTTATATTTTAATTTTATTATTGGTATAATATAATGTGCAGAAATAGGTGGTTTTGATATTTAAACGATGCTTCAAAATTCATATTGAACATGCGTAGAAACTAAAAGGAGGTGAAGTATTATAACATATTATTTTGATTTTCCTAGGTAAGTAAAATACATGATTTATTCAAAGTATTTTCCTTTTATTAAATCTTCATCACAACAATGAAATAAATATTTATCCAAATTGGAATAAAAATTAAAAGACACATTGAGTAAAACATGAACAGTTAAAAATAATATTACGAAAAAACTATTTCCTTTGATAAAACATAATTATATGGTGTTTAAAAAAGAGTGTTTTTTAAAAGAATTATTTTTATTTCTATTTATTTACGTTAATAGATTTGAATAATAAATCGAAATTATACTACAGGATGCCCACCCTCAATAGTGGTCAATGGCTAATTTCTAAACCTTTAATTATAGACATATGGTTTCAATTGCAAAAATGCTTTAAAAAACATTTTAAGCGATTTAGGTCAAAATAAAATTTTATCAAAAAATTACGTAAATTAAATTTTTATACTGTCCCCCGATCCTATAAGTGAATTCCTAAGCCATTTGTCACAGACATATAGTTCCAATTACAAAAATGTTTTAAATGAGGTAAAGAAATATTTTTAAAACATTTTTTGAAGGTTCTACCACCGTATAATTTTTATCGAAGTGTTAATTTTTATTAATTAACTGCTAGATTGGTTGAAATAAATGACGTTAGTTTCTAAATTCTCTTTATCGAGAAAATCAAATTTTGGGAAATCGTGAAAAATCTTTAAATGCGTCCATTGATTTTCATAAAAAATTTGGAGATTGTAGTGTTACATTAGTTCAGAGTGGTATAGACTGATAGAGAAAACAAAGGTGGTAAGGCGAGTTTTAAAATTTACATCCTCAATTGCACTATTATGTATGTTTTATTTTGAAAGGAAGTCAAGCTGCTTCTTTTCATGATTTTATTTTAAGAAGGTGTGTAATTTTGATAAACTTTTATTTTACTTATAACTTTTGTATGTAGGTATTCCTAGTTCAAATTTTGTATTCAAATCATATTGCAACTGTTGTGAATGCCTCTGTGGTTTTACCAGCAAGCCAATTTTTGTTACTTGGTTGCTGTTGGCAACGAACCTTTTTGTTTTTACTTTGTCAGACGATTTTTGTTCTCAGACTAGAATGTTTTTTGGAACCGACTCGTTCGGTAAAAATTGAACTCTCAATGAGAGTAATAATTGATATTCGCTTTTGTAAATAAATATGTATATATCTTTTTTAATCTGAAGTTAATTTAAGTAAGATTCACTGCGTTTTGAATTTAATACTTACGAACTCATATTTGATTTGAACTTTTCGACAATTTAGACTTTATTCGAATGAATTTAGCCTGCAATCTTAGATGTTATGATGTTATCTATCATTTTTGGCGTCAACGCGACACGATGTATGTTGAAACACTTGATGTCTGAATGATCTGATAAACGAAAGAATGAGGTAAGTACCACAAATTTAATTATTTGAAATAAATTGAATTATTTATTATTTGAATAAAATACATCGAATTTACTATGGATCTTGAACTGCTAAAGAAAAAAAGAGCAGTTATTCGTACTCAAGTTACGGAAATATTCGATAAGGTTAAAGATTTATTAGATGATACACAAACTTTAGAAATCGAAAATAAGAAAACGCAGTTAAATATTTTAATGCAGCAGTTAAATGATAAATTGAAAATGTTAAAATCGTTAAACTCTGAGATAGAACCATTGGTTCCTGATGCTGAATTTGAAAAGGAAATTAAAAAATCCGAAACATATAATGAAAATATAATTGAATGGAAATTTAAAATTTCCAAATTTATAAATGATAATACAGTTACTTCTGAAACTAAGCAAGATGCTTCAGATAATGAAAGTGATAGTAGTAGTAAGAATAGTTCTCTACTAAAAAGTCAAAAAACTTTGAATCAAAATATAATTAAACTACCAAAACGTAACATATCTAAGTTTTATGGTGATCCATCTTTATGGCTTGAATTTTGGAGTCAATTTTCGAACTCAATTGATAACAATGAGCATTTAACTCCAATTGATAAATTTTCCTATTTAAAGTCACTTTTAGGCGGAAGTGCTGCGAATTCTATTGCAGGATTTTCGCTGACTAAAGAAAATTATGCTCATGCTATAGAGATATTGACAAGTCGTTTTGGTCGTAACGACCTTGTAATTAACAGTCACATGACTAAATTACTTAATTTAAAACCTGTGAGAAATTCAAGTAACATTAAAGCTCTTCGAGAACTATATGACGAGTGCGAAATTCAAATAAGAAATCTGAATTCGTTAGGTGTAGCATCAGGTTCATATGGACATTTATTATGTCCTATTATTCTTAAAATTATTCCATCTGATATTGCTCTGGAATTTAATAGAAAGCGCACTAAATGTACCGATTGGGATGTAACTGAATTAATAAATTTTTTAAAAGAAGAAATCGAATCTCGTGAAGCCACTATACAATTGAATGGTTTTGAAAAAACAATTCATGAAAATAAATATGAGCCTAATAAGAAAAATTTTAACACTTATAAAAGAAGCGTTCCAACAACCTCAGTATTAACAACAAATGTTAAGAATAACTGCATTTTTTGCAATAAAAGTGATCATAATACTAATAATTGTAAGTCGCTGACCGTTCCAGAAATGCGAGAAAAGTTGAAAAGGGAGGGAAGATGTTTTAAGTGCTTTAGAAAATTTCACATTTCTAGCTTTTGTAAGTTTCCAAATGAAAATTGTAAAATTTGTGGCAAAACATTTCATAATACAATACTTTGCAATTCTCCAAATAAAAAACCAGAAATATCAGAGCAGACAAGTAGCATTGTATCCTCAGTATCCCACTGTAATAGTAATATAAATAATCTAAATAAGGAAGTTATATTACAAAATATTCATGTAAAAGTAGTAGCAGGTGAAAATTCCGAAATCGCACTTTGTTTGTTTGACTCTGCTAGTCATCGTACCTTCGTTACAGAAAATTTAGTTTCTAAACTAAAACTTGAAATCATTAGAAATGAAAATTTAACTGTATATACTTTTGGTTCGGAAAAGTCTGAAGAACGATGTTATGATGTCGTTCAGTTGAAACTAACTCACTTGAAAGACAAAAAACGTAGAATAGTTGTGGAAGCTTTAGTCACTCCAATTATCACGAATTCTTTGATACAAATTCCTCCCCTTCCAATCAATATAAAGAGAAAACTTTCTAAATTTCGTCTTGACAGATGGGAAGATTTTGATGATCGTAATGTTGAAATTTTATTAGGTGCAGATCATATATATCAGATTAATGGTAGAATATATCCAATAAATAAATCCTTATTCGTGTGTGAAAATTTATTTGGACATTCACTTTGTGGGACAATTGACTCAAACAAAAATAGCGATACTAATCAAGCTAGTGTCTTATCGACTCAGGTCATGAAACCCATTGAAAATGATTTAAAATCATTGTGGGAGTTAGAAGCTTTAGGAATTAATACAGAAGGAAACATTTCAGAGTTAGATAAAGAATTAATTAAAAAATTTGAAGACAATTTGCATTTCCTTGAGCACCGTTATGAAACTAAATTGTTATGGAAAGGTGATAAAAGCGATTTTGGTAGCAATTATAATAATGCTAGACATAGATTTTTTAACTTGAATAGAAAATTACACAAAAATAAAGAATTATTGCAGAAATATAAAGAAATTGTAATTGAACAGGAATTAAACAACATAGTAGAAGGATCCCCCAAAAAAATTATAAACAGCGGATATTTCATGCCGCACCGCCCTGTCTTGCGAAATGATAAATCCACAACTAAAGTTAGAATAGTATTCGAAGCTTCTTCAAAAGAAAACAACAAATCATTAAATGATTATCTTTACAGTGTCCCTAATTTGAATCCAAATTTATTAGAAATTATTCTTAATTTCAGAAAATTTAATACTGCATTTTGTGCAGATATCGAATAGGCCTTTCTCCAAATTTCCGTAGCAGAAGAAGACCGTGATTTCCTTAAATTTCTTTGGTTCAATAATAATCCTAACAACTTTTTCAAAATTTTAAGATTTACTCGTGTACCATTTGGCTTTTCATGCTCACCATTTATTTTGTTTGCCCCAATTAAACATCATATTAAAGAATATCGCAATCAACATGTAAGTGTTGTAAATACGCTAGACAATTTCCTATATCTCGACGATCTAATATCAGGATCAGATTTTGAAAATGAAGCTTATTATTTATCAGCAACAGCTTCAGATATTTTCGAAGATGTTGGGATGAATGTAAGAAAACTTAAAGATAAAATTAGTACAATGAATATTGAAAATCTGAAAGTTACTCAAGAAGAAAATGTTAAGCTGAAAACCCAGATTGATGAAACAAATCATAAGATCAATTTTCTTGAAAGCTTGAATAGTAAGAATCAGTCTTCCATTTTGGAATTTAATAATGATTTAAAACAAACTGAAGAGAGATCTCAAGAATTGAAAAGAGGAGTATCTAATTTGAAGAGCAAATTAAACTTAGTGAAAAATGAAATGAAAATAAAAGAACGAGAAATTACAGAAATGACAGCATTTCGCAATGAAGATGAAGAAAATGAATTGAGATATGAAACTGTATCATTAAAGGAAAAAGAATCTATCGCATCTACTGAAGCTTTGATAAAAGAACTGATGCATACCATGCAAAAATTATCTGACATGGAACGTAAATTAAAATTACAGCTAGAACAGAATCATTTATCACTTCAAGAATCCTTATCCAATGAACAGATGTTTTCTGAATATCGTTTGAGTTTAGAAAGATCGATGATGGATGCAACAAAAGAAATTCAAAGACTGAGATATAATCTAAATTTTGAAGAAGACAAAGTTCTGACTTTGGAATCACGAGTCGTAAAATTAGACGGAGCTAAACGAAATGTTGAAATCAAGCTCTACTACGTATGTAGTTTCCTTCGATCAACTATTGGTCTAGAATCAGATAGTGGAATTAGATCTACTAATATCGCATTCTGTTCAACTTCTTATCAAAGATCTGTTAATAATTTTAAGACATCATTTAGTGAAAGTCCACATAAATTTAAAATCTCAAAAAATGCATCTTATACTCAAATTAAAGTTACAGACAATGATACTGACTTATTGAAATCAACATTAGTGGAACTGGTTGAGAAATTAAGTTCTACTCAGAAGGAAAGCGATGATTCAAAGAATTCTATATCACGAATGCAGAAACAAGAAGAAGAATTAAGAAGTGAGCATAGTAGATGTATTTCCAAAATTTATCAGTTGAAGACAGAATCAGAAAATAAGAAAAATGTTGAAAAAGATATGTCTACAAAATTTACTGACATACCTCATCATGAAGAAGAGATCAAGTCACTTGAGGGGAAAAAAGAGAAGACTGGCCGAAGAAGTAAAAAATTTGGAATTTAGTACGTTAGCTGTCACTAAGACTAAAGACAGAAAAATTGATGAAATGAAGATGACTATTTCAGAGTATGAGGTAGAACTTAGAAATGTGAAGTCATCGAAAGAATATGCTGAAACTAAAGTTTCCGAATACATCCAGTCCAGTGAAGATACTGAAACTAACGATACAAGTTTAAAAGAAACAATAATCAAGAAAGAAAAGGAAATTAGATCATTGGAATACAATTTGCAGATTTTAAACAAAAGGTACCAGTCTTCAGAAACAAGTAAGAAAAGTTTTAATAATACTGATATTGAGATACTAACTGAACAAAAGAAGACTTTAAAGAATAGATTAATTATGGTTGTTGATGAACTCATCCAGAATAATGAAAAACAAATAAAAGAGTTAACTGCCTGTCATTTTTTGATTGCTAAACGATTAGGGTCTTTACCTTTTTATGGATTTCCAATTTGTACTCAAGAAAAATCTAACAAGATTCTGTTCACGAAAAAATATAAATACAAGGAACAAATTACTGACCACTTTTGGAAAAGGCGAAGAGACAAATATCTCTTAGAACTTAGATCTGTTTTTCAAGTTAAAAACATAAATTTGTCACCTCAGTTCAAAGTTCAGGTTATAGTGCTGTTCATGATTAAAAGTTTCTCAAACTCATGTGGAAGTGTGTTCGTGTTAAAGAATTCATCTGTGGTCGTGACTCAAGAATAAGATTATGTGTTTTACAGACTTCAAGTGGCGATCTTAAATGACCAGTGCAAATTTTTTTATAACTTAGAATTGGACTTGATGAACTTGATAGACTAAAAGACTCTAAAACTTTTACATTTCTTTGTTAATATAAATTACCTTTATTATTGTTTAATTTGCATTTATTTTACATGTTTTCTTTTCTTTTCTTATATAAAAGATTTCTTATTATCTTTCTTTGTTCCTGTATTTACGAATGTTATCAGAAATTTATGTAAAGTATGTAAGTACAATCTTATGTTAATTAAAGTGTTTAATTTAGATGCTGAACTAAATGTTCAGCCGGGGGCAGTATGTTGTGAATGCCTCCGTGGTTTTACCAGCAAGCCAATTTTTGTTACTTGGTTGCTGTTGGCAACGAACCTTTTTGTTTTTACTTTGTCAGACGATTTTTGTTTTTAGACTAGAATGTTTTTTGGAACCGACTCGTTCGGTAAAAATTGAACTCTCAATGAGAGTAATAATTGATATTCGCTTTTGTAAATAAATATGTATATATCTTTTTTAATCTGAAGTTAATTTAAGTAAGATTCACTGCGTTTTGAATTTAATACTTAGGAACTCATATTTGATTTGAACTTTTCGACAATTTAGACTTTATTCGAATGAATTTAGCCTGCAATCTTAGATGTTATGATGTTATCTATCAGCAACGTATTGTGACTGTTGCTTTTCATAATGTATTTTAACAAAGTTTCTGTTATTTTTTTTACTTATATTTCTAGTACAAATTGTATATTTTCCTTTAATATGTAAAAGTCAACATAAATTTAAGAATAATATTGTAAAAAAGATATTTTACTCTCAATGTTTAATGCTAAATTTTATATCGAACGTTTATTTTTATTACCAGTAAATTTGTGACAGTTCCCTATTTTGCAGCAAAAAAGACGCTTCAACTTTAAACAGCTATTATTCGGTCAGTTTTAATCGAAGAGGGATGGGACTCTGTTTTATTTGTTAGAGTAGTGGTAATAATTTACTAAGTATCACTTATAGGATCAGGGGACCATATAAAATGTAATCTTCGTAATCTTTAATTACAATTTTTTTGACCTAAATCGTTAAAAAACTATTTATTTAACTTTTTTAAATCATGTTTGGAACTGGAACTATATATCAATGACTAACGGTTTTTAAATTAGCCATTGGCCACCGTATAAAGTGGACACACTGTATAACTCTTTTCCAACAATTTAATTTTTAGTAAAACTGACATTTTAATTTGAAAAATACGATACAAGATGCCCCAAAAATGACAAAAAACTTCATTTATATTTTCTTTTATCTTTACAAGAAAAAATTAGTAGAGTAGTGAAAATTTTCGAATTCCGATTTTTGACTTAGTGTTTAGAGCTCCCTAAAAACATGTTTTTACTAAATGCGTGTTTACAAGTCTTTGATCCTCTGAGTATGTCACTCTGTCAGTCTGTAAGTGACATAAATTATGTGGCTGCTCTGTCTCAAGAACTAATGTGCGGAATTTAATAAAAAATTACATTCAGGTAGTCTCTGATATAAGTTGATGCTGATTTGTTTTGAGTGTAAATAGCTCAATAGATGGCGTCTCTATGCTACATTTTTTACGATTTACACAACAAGTATATCATGATAACTAATGCGCGGATTTCCATCAAGCTTCAGATTAGGTTAATCCTTGACATAGATTGATACTGTTTACATTTCTGTGTAAAGCTCAATAGATGGCTCTGCTATGATACATTTTTCACGATTTTTGCAATAACATTATCTCAAGAACTAAAGCACTGAATTTAATAAAATATTATATCCTAGTAGTTTCTGTTATAGATTGATGCTGTTAAGATTACTGTTTTGCTGCATTTTTAACGATTTCCGCAATAGCTCTTTCTCAAGAATTAATGCAAGAATTTTTCATCAAACTTAAGATTCAGTAAATCCGTGATATGACTTAGTCCTGTTTATGCGTTGGTGTCAATCATTCAACATGTGGAACTGCTATGCTAATTTTAGCCGATTCCTGTAACAGATCTTTCTGTAAATGCACGAATGTTTTTATCAAACTTCAGATTCACGAATAACTTGATGAATATTATTGCTGTTTATGTTTTTAGAATAAATCGTTGAAGAAATGACGCTTTTATGTTGCATTTTCCCCGATATCCACAATATTTGTATTTCAAGAACTAATGCACTGAATTTCATGCCTTTGGAATCTCCACGATAAGCATAAAGTGGCATTTAAGTTTGGTATTATGGTAGCTTCTTTTGAAGTATTAACAAGCATGAGATATAAGACAATTTTGGGATTGCCGCATCCGACTAGTCTTAACTGTTTTAAGTAACTATGCAGAATAAATTGTATAAAGGTCTAAAAGGTTCAAATGGTCAGTTTAAAAACAAACGTTTGTCGCTTAAATTTCACTTCTATTAATTCTTTTAAGTGTTATAAATTTTAATATTTATGATAGTGCTTTTTATACAGAATGTCCCAAAAATATTGGGACAAACATTAAAGGGAGGTAGAATTTATCACAAGGATTCAGATTTTCATAACAACCCATGGTCGGAAACACTTTCCTAGTGCAGTAATGACGACACAAAACACATAAAAGAAAGGACACGAACAGTGAGAGAAAACATGTTTATTATTCTTAGTGCTGCAAAAATAACGGAATAGCACTGTAAAGTTCTGAGGAACTAGTACGCATCGTTGCAGCTGCTGGAGAAGTTCAGGACATTCCTGGTGTTTTCTGTAGAACATTAAATCTTCCATGCACCGGAGATGCTCCTGCATGCACCAGAGCACAGAGTCGTAATTTCAAACGCCCACTTTGATAACGATCGGTGTTTTTTATGTTATTTTTCTTTACTTTTCTGCTGTACTAATGAAAATAAATTTTCTCTTTTTATTTGTGTCCTGTCCTTCTTGCGTTTTGTGTCATCACTACCATGGGTTGCTATGTAAATCTGAATCCTTGTGATGACCTCTACTTCCTCTTAAAAAATTTCCCATTATTTCTCGGACACCCTGTATAAGATTTCCTATAAATGAATTCACAGTTATATTTTATTTTATTTCATTCGCATTTCTAAATACTGCATTGCTGTAACTGTAAAATTAGATAAATTCCAAATAAGTAAAAGAAACTGTCTTACTTGAAAATAAAATATATGATTAAATAATTTAAAATATCACAGACGTTTACACTTTACTAATATATTTCAATTATTCAAAATAGTACATTACCATTATAAGACTGAGCCAAAAAGAAAATTGAATGTGATATGAACTTAAAGTTCAATGACTTAATAAAAATAATGGACTCTATTAAATCACTTCGAAGAACTCCCATGGATTAGATTTTATTATGCGATTTAAGAAATAAAGTAGAAATGATAAATTTCCCGGAAACGTATATCTATAAGCAATAAAAATACCTTAAATCGTATCAGATAAAATAACAACCTGATCTTTTATTTTAAATCCAAACTTTAGAAGATGCTTTATTAAATTTTGCCATAAAATTTTAAATTTATGCAATATTTTATTTTAGAAGACTTCTAAAATGGGACGCATAAAAACACCATTAAATTTAAAAATATATAATATTTAAATGTGAATTAAAATGCATTAAACATTTTATTTTCACTTAATATGGAACAAAAATGTTTTTTTAAGTGTTAGTAAATAAATTGAACGAGTTTTTGGTACTAAAAATATAAAGAAAATGTGTTTATTGTTGCGAATTATTTCATTTATTACATTGAATTAATGATGCAAAACTATGTGTTTTTAGTTTTACATATAACTAGTACCTCGAACTCGGGGATATCGGGTCAAAAAGTAAAGTTGAATATCTTTTTCTAGGTGCGTTCGTAATTAACTAAATACGTAGCACATGTAGTCGTCGATCAGTCCGTCTGTCCATCTGTCCGCATACAACATTATACTGTCCAACAAAATTGTTCTACATTTGAAACACATAATTGTTGCATAATTTTGTCGCTTTATTTCAAATTTTATGAAAAATTGAATGTACATTTAATCACAGGGACAATCAAAAGTACTTCATTACATTACATCCAATGGGAAAAATAGTTTCAAATGAATTTTAATGATTTCACATTCAGAAACATAATAAAATTCATATGAATTTATGACGTAAATACTAAAATATACATTTGGTATAATCTGTGTACAAAAAATAATTGTTATTAATTTACAGATCCACACAAATGTATTCCAATACATAATTTTGAAGGGGAGAAACATTATTTGGCGGGAGGCGTTTTAATTAAATATTAAGTTATTTCACATTTTATGAAATAGATATATGTTGCTGAGGTTTACTAAAAGTTACTTTCAGTATAATAGAAAACAGATATTTACAGGAACACACAAAAGATTTCGGCCACTACAGTGCGTGTCAAAAATTTAAGCACAATAACAATTTCAAAATACAACTTTAAATATTAACTTTATTTCAATATCTGTGTTGTATATGTTAATAATATATATTTTAACATCATATTCATTTAAATTAAGTTTCAAATTTTATTTCAAACCATGGAGTTTAAAAATAGAACAAAAATAACTGTGTCAAAAGTTTAAGCACAAAATCGTTTTTATGCAAATTTTACATTCTGACGTAAGCGGTTGCGCGCGCAAACAATTTCTGGGTGCATAAGAAGCAGTCAGTTGTTGTTTTCGAGTTAGTACAAAATGCCTGAGTCGAGAGGACTATCAGAGGAGGAGATGATAAATATCTGGAATATGAGAGCAAAATGTAAGTCTGTTTCTGAAATTGCAAGTGCATTAAAAAGATCAAAATGAGGTATTTATCAAATTTTGGCTCGTGATAATGATTTCAAACAAAAATTTTGTTCAGGAAGGCCGCGAGTGACTAGTTTGCGCGAAGATAGTCTCATCAGAAATTTGGCTTCATCTGGTAATTACTACCTTTCGCAAATAAAACATGCAGTCAGAGGACAAATATCTAAAAAAAACTGTTCATAGAACAGTTTTGGAATTCAAATGCATCAAGTACCATAAAATGGTTCGATTATCGTGTCTGAAACGAGACCATAAAGAAGCTAGATTACAAGGGGTCAAAAAGCATAAGTCATTTGGTGAAAAGTGGCTGAATGTCATATTCAGTGTTGGAAAAAAAATGGAGCCTCGATGGCCCTGATGGGTTTACGTACTTTTGGCACGATCTCTGTAAAGAACCTAGGAGTGTATCTGGCCGACAACATAATGGTGGTTCTGTAATGGTATGGGGGGCTATTTTTTTTAATGGTCAGACATCTCTAGCGTTCATCAGCGGTCGTGAAAAGTCTGAAAACTACCAAGAAACACTTGTCAATTATTTGCTTCTTGTTGCCGAGGTTTTGGGGGGGGGGGGGTGATAAATGGTTATTTCAACATGATAATGCTTCGATTCATACCTCAAGCTCAACTTCATCGTGGCTTAAATCGAAAAAACTGTCTGTTTTGAAATGGTCGGCAATTAGTCCTGATTAAAACCCTATAGAAAATATGAGGGGGATTCTCACTCATAAAGTTTATCCAAATGAAAAGCAGTAATTTTCGGTTAAGGATTTGAAAGATGCCATTGAGAACGCTTGGTTTAAAATTGAACCAGAAACAATACAGAACCTCATTTTATCGATGGAGGGCCGTATATTTAAAGTAATTCAGCAGAAAAAAGCTATAATCAAACATTAATTTTTTTAATTCTTGTTCTGTTAAAGACAAAAAGCTACTGTGCTTTTTGATTATACTATACTTTTGATTATATTAATACTTTTGAGTGTGTCAAAAGTTTATTTTGACACACTCATTTTTGTTGTTTTGATAAATTTTATTGATTAAGATAAATTTTATAGTATAAATCTGTTATTATCTCAAAAAAAAAAAAAAAAAAAAAAAAACAATTTGTAGGTTATATGAAAAGGAAAGAGACTTTCTCTCATTAATAAAGTTTTATTTTGAAATTTTCTGTTGTGCTTAAACTTTTTGACACGCACTGTATAGTGTATCTCAAACACTGTATACTACTATACCAAGATCCGAGTACTTTTTCTTAACTTCATTATAGCACGAACGCACCTCATTTGCTACGTTTGACGTGCTATTTACTACTTGTTTAAATTAAAATTTTAAAATTCTAATGGGTTTTTTTATATGTAATATGCTTGTTACAAATTCTTAAATATCTTCAAAAAGCAATTTTATATGAAACATTACTCATGCAATCATATTAAAATTTTGTAATGTACCAAATACAATATTACTTTATTAGGCGCAACTCGTGAGTTATTAGCCGAGGATTTTGCAACTTACGACAGATTTTTTCTTTTTAATTATCTCAGTGCATTGAGCACGCAATTTAGTTCATGTCTATTAAGTTTTTATTTAATTATATTATTTTAGTTTCTTATTTATAGTAGAAGTTTTAATTTTATTATAGTATAACAGCTGGAAACAAATACTACATTTTTTACGTTGTTTTAAGTGCAAATCAATTAATCTTTCGTAATCCAAATTTACGTTTTAGAGATAAATTTAAAAATAATTCCCACTTGAAAAAATATTTTGAACCACACCCAGTCAGTATACTGAAATACAGTTACGAAATAAATTGTATTTCCAATTATTTTTTTCTTTGTTTGGCCGTACAAAAATGTAATTTTTTTTATTACATGTTACATTTGTGTTTTCTAAATATTTTTCTTTTATTTACATTCCTTTAATTTCAGCAGATATACACAGCAATAATATCATTAACTTTGTCATGAAAAATTATATGGAACAATATTTATTGATTAATGTGCAAATTATTTATTATTTTTTCTTAACTGAGACACGTGACAGAGATTTTAAAAAGCTTGGAAATTACAAATCTGTAATAAGTGAATTGAAAAACACAGTTTTCAAACAAATTGTCTTTCAAAGCAAAAAAAAAATTTCCCCTATATGATGATATAAAAATTGAAAATGCGCGGCGTTTAAAAGATTGAAAAATTGCTGTAACGAAAATTGCAAAATTGAAATTTCATCGTAAATCGCTACCATTCGCAAAATGACACCAGTGCTACATACGGATTCATTGGTCTTATATCATTTAGATAGATATATAGTGCACTAAGGCGGAGCGTAAAAAACTTTTTTTCGAAATTCTTTTCTCCCTAGCGTGGAAAAGTTGTGGAGTAGTATCACTAACATACTCATAAAATTCCACAACAATCAATAAATATCTTCCGGTTCCACTTTTGGGTCAAACTATTCAATTTTAGCAGAAAATGTTGAAAATTTTCACATTTCAGCAAAATTTTTAAATTCCGATTTTTCTTCGCCCTAGAGTGGAAAAGTTGATAAGAACATAAGGAACATAAGTCCAAAATATTAAAGTAAATAAAAAATATCTTCCGTTTCCACTTTGGAGTTTAAATATGGGAAATTTATCGAAAAGGATTTAACTTTTCACATTTTAGTGATTTTATTTTAGTTTTAGATTTTCTATTCCCGCTGGCACGGAAAAGTTTGAAAAATATAATAGAAACATGGGGGAATAATTTAGAATAATCAATAAATATCTTCCGGTGTCCGTTTCGGCATCTAAAAATGTCAAAGTCAGCAAAAATTATATAAATTTTCTCTTCTTAGGGATTTTTATCTTATCAATTTTCTCTTCTCGCTAGCGCGGAAAATTGGGAAAACCATATGACGAACATTAGTGTAAAAAATTTAAAGTAATTAATAATTATCTTGTGGTTTGACTTTTATTAGGATGAGCGAAGCGAATCCTCTACTAGGCCACTCAAATTACACTTTGTCGTACACTTTACAAAAAAACTATTCAATATTTTGACTTCAAATTAAACACAAAAATAAAATATAATCTGTAGATTTGCAGAATATAATTTTTTTACAGTAAAACGTTAAAAAGATATTATTTAAATTAATTTATTTTACATGCATTTCCAATACGGACGCATTTTAGCAAATAAATAAAAAATGAAACGCGTATATTTTCAGAAAAAAAATATAAATCATGGAGTAAGTGTTTATAGATAGAATCATGATTAATTTAATAAATAAAATATGTTTTCATTATTCAGCAAAATCGTTTGCACAGATGACACTTAAACATTTTAAAAGAATTGTATTATGGATTTTTTTTTTTGTAAAGTGGCAACAAAAGAATTGTAAACAAATACAATTAATTGTTAAATTTGTTATATAAATGAAAAATTAAAAGAATTGCGGGAACTTGTTGCCTCGATTCAAACTCTTTATGAATGTACTACAGCAAAGTTGGCTGATTCAGAAATGACAAATGGACTTCAACCATTTCTTACTTTATCATTTGTATCTAAAATAATGTTACGTTCTTATTTGTGGACCGAAAAATGTTTAGTGAATGGGACTTTAGACTTTGTTGCACGTATTAAAAAAAATCACAAGCCACCAGACCAGATATCGCGAATAATCATAGATAAACTTGAATACTACAGTAATTTAACTTATAAGAATTGGTGCGTACCAATTCCCCCAATAACTGAATTCTGGAAAAAATGGAAGCATAAACTGCTCAAGGAAAGAATTTTGTTACGGCTTCACCACAGTCTTGTATATCGCGTCTCCATGGCGCATTCTTTTGTAACGGCTTCACCATAACCTCGGATGCCGTGCGTCTCCTTGGCGCATTCTACTGTACTTTAGGTTTGCCGTTTTGGCAACACTGGAATATCGTTTGTTATTGTTTTGTTTTTCGGTGATCTTAGCGGACCTATCGTGTGTTTTGCTGGATCTATATTCTTTATTCTAAATGTAAATAATGTGTAAATAGTTTGTATATAAAGAAGTTTAAGTAATTAGTAGTATTAATTGAACCAGCGACCTAATGAGTATTAAATATACTCGCAATAT
Organism: Maratus speculifer; assembly: GCA_964019185.1. NCBI lineage: Eukaryota > Metazoa > Arthropoda > Arachnida > Araneae > Salticidae > Maratus > Maratus speculifer. The sequence goes on along the minus strand of OZ025298.1, from coordinate 287,904,625 downwards.
TCGACAGTTCGTTACATTATTGGTCCGCTCGCCGGTAGGACTTTCGTTTTTAATTCGAACTTGTTCTCCTTGTTCTATTTGAATTAAAATGGCTTCGTTAATTAGCTTGAATAGGACTAGAGGCTCTTTAAAAGCCCAGTTAACAAGATTAGAAAATTCTGCAAATGAAAAAACCGAAGAATTATCTAGAATTCAAATTGAAACGAAAATCAAGAATCTTCAAAAACTGTCAACAAACATTGATGTACTTCGTCGAGATTATTATATAACAGCACCAGAAGATCATGATTTAACAGAAATTGATGCTTCATTCGTCGAAATGGAAGAGCGAGTAGAAAAGCTAGAGGTAAGTTTCAATCAATTATTATATTCTAATAAAAAAGAAACAAAAAATTCGGAATTAAGGATAAGTAACAGTAAAATTAAATTACCTGACATACCTCTTCCGCTATTTAGTGGCAAATATGAAGAATGGAATATGTTTAAAATAGAGTTTAATAATATTGTTACGAATAATGAAGAATTGACTGATGTTCAAAAATTACATTATTTGCATTCCGCTCTAAGAAATGAGGCTAAATTATTAGAAACTCCAGATGATACATTTGATTCGTTATTTAAAGCGTTAGAAAATAGATTTGAGAACAAAAGAATTGTGGTTAGTATACATTTAAAGGCTGTGTTAGATTTTGAAAAAATTACACATGAATCATCTAAAGAATTAAGGCGTTTATTAGATGTTATAAACAAAAATATCAGGGCTCTAAATAATTTAGGATTTGAGAGAAATAACCTCTCTGACATTTTGTTTACAACTATAATTTTAGAAAAACTAGATAAGGAAACAAGAAAACAATTTGAATTGTCAATAAACACCTCTGAAGCTCCTAGTTTTGACAGTTTAATGGACTTTTTAGAAAAAAGAAGCCAATCTCTCGAAAGCATAAATAGAAGCAATTTAGCTAGACCAAAAATTTCTAGTGAAATAAAATCAAAATCCCTTTTAGTAAATACAAGTTCTGAAAAACAGTGTATTATTTGTGGCTCATTTCATCCCCTATATAAATGTAATAAATTCTTAAATATGAATTTTGGTGAAAGATTTGCTATTGTTAAAAAAAATAAACTTTGTCTCATATGCTTTAACAAATCACATTTAGCATCTAACTGTGTTTCGAAACATTTATGTAAACATTGCAAATCCCCTCACAACACTTTATTACATAGAGATAAAGAAATCGGTTCCAGTAATGAAACTCATTTTCAAAAACCAGGTGTTGATCAGACAGTACGTCGCCCAGATTCAAGTCCGACGCCTTCAGTCTCGCAAAATCTTTCTAATTGCTTATTCGCTTCAAATAAAACTGTTATCTTGTCAACTGCAGTTATTGACATAAAAACAAATAAAGGAAATTTTATCCAGGCAAGAACTCTCTTAGATTCTTGTAGCCAAATAAATTGTGTGTCGCTTGAATTTGCAAAGAAATTGGGTATAAAGAAATCAAAGGTTTTTGCTCCAATATCGGGTTTGAATAACACAACCACAACATTAAATTATAAAATTAAAACTGTGATTTCAAATAAAAATAGAGATTTCACAAGGGAACTGGAATTTCTTGTAGTGCCAAAAATTACAGAAATAACCCCACTTACACCTATTCGTATAGAAATTGCTGATATTCCTACAAATATCTCGTTAGCAGATGCTGAATTTTATATCCCTGGGAAGATAGACTTGTTGGTCGGCGCGCAATGTTTCTTCGATTTATTAAAATCGGGTAAAATTCGCAGCTCATCTCAAAATTTGTTATTTCAAGAAACAGTATTCGGATATGTTGCTAGCGGTGTCGTGAATAATTCCTCAGATGATTCCCAATATTGTGGTTTATTAACCAATGAAAAAATAGACGAATCCTTAAGAAAATTTTGGGAAATCGAAAATATTAATGATTCTAGTTCTTTACTTAGTACTGAAGAGAAATTTTGCGAAAATCATTTTGAAACAACTCATTATCGAACTTCCAATGGTCAGTATGTTGTTAGCATGCCTATGGAGGATGCTACACTTTTAGGAGAATCCAAAAAACTAGCCGAAAAAAGGCTCGATCAAGTTTGGCACCGATTAGATAGGGATTCGAATTTACAACCTCTCTATTCGGAATTTATGGAAGAATACAAAAACTTAAATCATATGGAATTAGTAGAAGAATCAAAACCCGTAAGGAACCTTTATTATATACCACATCATGGGGTCTACAGGCCAGAAAAAAGTACAACACGCTTGCGAGTCGTTTTTAACGCTTCAACGCCAACGACATCTGGTTTGTCATTGAATGACATTCTTTTAAAAGGAAAAATTCCTCAACAAGAATTATTCTTAATTATGATACGTTTCCGAAAACATCGATATGCATTCACAGCGGATGTAGAAAAAATGTATAGAATGGTATTAATTGATCCATCCCAACGAGACTTTCTTAGAATCTTGTGGAAGGACAGTATGAACGCGCCAGTGAATACTTATAAGCTAAATACAGTTACTTATGGGACATCTAATGCTCCTTATTTAGCAACTCGTGCTCTTAAACAATTAGCTCTTGATGAGCAACCAAACTTACCTCTAGCATCGTCAGTCGTTTTTAAAAGATTTTTATGTAGACGACCTTCTTTCCGGGGAATCGACTCTCGAAAGGGCGAAAATTTTAAAGTCCCAATTGATTGAACTTTTGAAGCGTGGAAATATGAAATTGCACAAATGGTGTGCAAACCACCGAGAATTACTTGAACCTAATACTATGGCTGCCACCGAATATAATTTCGAGGATCAAACAGATTGTAGTTCAGTAAAAACTTTGGGTGTTCTCTGGGAACCTTTAAGTGACTGTTTTCTGTATAAATTAAAGATTCATAACAAGGAATTGTATAGCAAACGAGATGTTCTCTCTTTGATTTCAAAAATCTTCGATCCACTCGGATTAATTGGCCCTGTAGTAACAAGAGCTAAGATCTTCATGCAGAAAACCTGGCTAGCTAAGATAGATTGGAATGAGCCATTACCAGATTCCATAGCGAAAGAATGGAGTGATTTTGTTTCCACTCTTTCACAATTAGAAAATTTAAAAATTCCTAGATTTGTTTTCCGTGAAGAGCGCATAGTCGTACATGGCTTCGCAGATGCCTCTTCTTTGGCATATGGAGCCGCCATATACATCCAGTATATACCAACTGAAGGGTCTCCTGATGCACATTTACTCTGTAGCAAGTCTAGAGTATCCCCCATAAAAACAGTGACAATCCCTCGTCTTGAACTGTGCTCATGTCTTCTCTTAGCAAAATTAATGCATAAAGTTGTACCGTCACTTGACATTCCAATAGAAACTGTTCTTCTCTGGAGTGACTCCACAATATCACTGGCATGGATTAGAAAATCTCCCCACCAATTGAAAACATTTGTGAGTAATAGAGTGGCTGCTATACAAGACCTCACGGACTCTTATCAGTGGCAACACGTATCATCGGAAAATAATCCTGCTGACGTCCTATCTCGAGGTCTAGATGCTAAAGAACTGACCAACTGCAAATTTTGGTTTAGTGGACCAAATTTTCTTCGAGACAGAATTAAATATGCAGAAGATTATCCAGTAAAACTGGAAAACAACATTGACTATAACTCAGAATTTCGAACTGAAAATAACAGTAACTTTTCACTTAGAACTGAAAACTGTTTTCATAATTGTTTATTCTCTTTAACTAATAATTTTTTGAAATTAATTCGTATTACTAGTTATATTTTTAGATTTCTAAATAATTGTCGAAAGGGTAAGGAGAAAAAAAGTGGTGCCTTATCTGCAAGTGAATTGAAAGTTGGAGAAATTTTCCTGATTAAACAGGTACAGTATTCAGCCTTCTCTGAAGAGCTTAAGCATATGAAAAACCAGAGGAGCCTTTCAGGTAACAGTAAACTCAAATTTCTAAATCCTTATATAGATTCCGATAATTTAATTAGAGTTGGAGGTCGTTTAGACAATTCCAGTCTGACCTATGAGAGGAAACACCCTATAGTGTTACCACATGATCATAAAATAAGTGAAATGATTTTTGAATATTTTCATTCCAAATTTTTCCATTTAGGGCCACAATCATTGTTACATCATGTACGGCAAAAATATTGGGTAATAAATGGGCGATCCTTGGCTCGTAAAATAGTTCACAAATGTGTTACGTGTTTTAAAAACAAACCAATAGGGGCAAATCAAATTATGGGAAATTTGCCAGCTGAACGAGTAAATCCTAGCCCGCCATTTCAAAAATGTTCTGTTGACTTTTGTGGACCCTTTATGATTAAGTATAAGAATCAGAGAAAGGGGATATATAATAAAATTTACGTCGCGATTTTTGTTTGTCTTGCCACAAAGGCAATCCATTTAGATATAGTGTCAGATTTAAAATCTGAATCATTTATTGCCACACTGAAACGATTTTTCGCTAGAAGAGGTAAAAGCTCAACCATAATGTCGGATAATGGGACTACTTTTGTAGGTACAAATAAAGAGTTAAAGAAATTACATGCTCTTGTATGCAAACCCGATGAAGCTTTGTCAAATTTTTTGGCTTCCGAGGCTGTCGATTGGAAATTCATCCCTCCTCGTGCACCCAATTTTGGTGGATTATGGGAGGCTGGGGTGAAATCCTTTAAATATCATCTCAAAAGAACTTTGGGCAATTCTCGAGTCACGCTCGAAGAATTTTGGACATTAATTACCGAAATCGAAGGGGTTCTAAATTCTCGTCCCTTAGTACCTTTGTCATCAGATCCAAATGAAATTGAAGTCTTGACCCCTGCCCATTTTTTGGTAGGTCGACCCATAACTTCAATTCCTGAACCGAATTTGACCAAAATTAATGATAATAAATTATCACATTGGCAAAAATTAACAAAAATGACCCAAATTTTGTGGAAAAAATGGAACACTGAATATTTAGTTAATTTACAGCAACGGAATAGGTGGTATATTGAGAAGGACAACTTAAAGGAAGGGTGTATGGTTATCCTAAAGGAGGACAATTTACCTCCTGGCAAATGGGCATTAGGTCGTGTCATTAAAGTAACATATGGATCTGACAAAAAAGTCAGAGTTTTAGATATAAAAACATCAACAGGTATAGTTACGAGGTGTGTCTCTAAAGTTTGCCCACTTCCTTTAGAGAATTGATGAATTCTGTTATTTTGAAAGATTTAAATAATTATATTATAGTTACCATTATTGTATTTGTATTGAACTGTTTATTATGTATAGCAATTTCATTGAGATTTAAAAATATTTCAATTCTTAGCTTCATAATTTGTGTAGCTTAACTTTATAACATAAGTGTAAATTTACGTGTCTTCGTCTGTATATATTCTTCATTAACTATTATTAACTTGTTGAATTTATCAGATTGCTACATATATTGAGTGTTAATTTGATAACTATCTTGCATACTATTCAAGTGTAATTATTGTTTGTATTATAACTTATCTATTTGCATTTGGTAAACTTATATTAAGTAATACATTAAGTAATAATATTGAAGAAGTACATTGTATTTTATCGAAAATACTGTATTATTGATTGTAGAATTGAAATTTCTATTATTTGCAATTATTTGTTGTTACATTTAGTATTATTGTTGAATGTTGTCACATATCAACGGGGGCCGGTATGTTACGGCTTCACCACAGTCTTGTATATCGCGTCTCCATGGCGCATTCTTTTGTAACGGCTTCACCATAACCTCGGATGCCGTGCGTCTCCTTGGCGCATTCTACTGTACTTTAGGTTTGCCGTTTTGGCAACACTGGAATATCGTTTGTTATTGTTTTGTTTTTCGGTGATCTTAGCGGACCTATCGTGTGTTTTGCTGGATCTATATTCTTTATTCTAAATGTAAATAATGTGTAAATAGTTTGTATATAAAGAAGTTTAAGTAATTAGTAGTATTAATTGAACCAGCGACCTAATGAGTATTAAATATACTCGCAATATTCGACAGTTCGTTACAAATTTCTTCTGCAGTTAGCTTTTGCTGTTACAATTCATAAATCCCAAGTTTTAACATTAGATGAAGCAGTTGTAGATACTGAGGCTATATAGGCACCAGCTGGCTTAAAAACGTACGTCCTTCAAAATTAAGCATTCAATAGAAATTTTCCTTACGAAAAATTCTACAGTATCAAAAATTCTCATGCGTTAACATGTATAAAAACGAAGAAATTAGAATAAAAAGTTTTACAGTTAAAAATTCATAGTATCGACGAGAACAGATTTCAAATATTTTTCCAGAAAATAGGATTTTGAAGAAGTAACTTTCTTCAAGCTCTCTTCAAATATATTAATCTAAAATAGCTAACAAAGATTATTTGGTGATAATTACAAAGATTGGAAACATGCATATTTCAAACAATTTTATAAAACACCAGTGGCTACTAGAAATTGTAAAAACATTTTTAAAAAGAATTTTTAGTTGAAAATTTAAAAATATTTTGTAAAAGTTTGCTTCAAAAATATTTTTTATGCTAGTCTTACATCATAAATAAAAAATTCCTGGGAAATTGAAAGTTATTTGGCTGAACTTACGTTTGTAGAATTAAACAGCACCAAAACATAAAGTAACGTTTTTGTTTAATAAAGATGCAAAAATAATATTAAAAAATATTGTTACTTCCAAATATATGCTTTATAAAATAATGCTTCGCGAATCCAAACAAAGCATGGCTTTTGCTAGCTACTTAAACTGGCAAATACATGACATTAATGTACACAAAAATCATAGAACAATCGAATTAAAAGCGATCTAAGGGAAATTTCTCTAATAAGTTTAGCTTTCTGTTCGTTTACTGTAGTGTTACCATTGGTTTAATGCTCTACTCATGATAGGTTCGTAATGAGGATATTCAATTTTAGCTTCTATATTTTATTGAAAAATCATACATCTGAAAGTATTTACAAAATTTTAATTTTTAATATTGTGTTGAACTAAGAGTGTGCATGGAAAATATTGCACAGAAATGTCACAATTAAGGCACAGTACACGGGATTTGTCTCATGATATTTTTGGGAATCCTACAGAATTAAGAACTGGCGTTCTACCAACTTATGAAGTTATAATGTACTTTTTGGTGGAGAGAAATGAATCGAAATATAATTAAAAATTGGACACTTCTTTGGGGTGATATTGGATTATGAGCTGAAATGGTTGAAACAATTTGGAAGGCTGCCTCAGTTCGAACGGTTTCTGGGCAAAGAATAGTCCAAATGATTGGTTCATATAATGATAAATACAAGAGTATAAAGAAGTTTGACGCTAAAGAACAGACGAAGTCAAAATTGTAAACGTTCCTATTGGGAGAAAAAAAAACTTCTGTTTTTTTTTTTCCTTACAAGTATACATCTCTAGAAGGATGTAAATGCCCACATGATATAAAAATTTCGGAATCGGAAGACAGTTTCTTGAGGATCAAATAACTTCAAGGAAATTGTCGGTAAACCCAATTGATACACTCGGAAAGACGGTCCACAACACAGAAATTTAGTAAATGAACGAGCAAGCTCGAAAAAGAATAAGAAGGTTTCAGAAAATGGTATAAAAGGGAAAAAAACAATCACAACTGCTTTGTCGAAGACTTTATCGAGTTTTTCAAATCTTTTAGGCTTGTTGATGAACAACTGTGGCACGATCGTAGTGATAAAGCTTTAGTATCATTGCAATCGAACATAAATATTATAAGTATATCACGAAGAACCCGTCGTCCTGCCCTAGTCAGAACTTGAGACACAATGGGAGTGTTCAAACGAGTTGCAGTATCAGTAACAGCACAGCTTGAAAACTTAGGACTTGTGAGACATAACGACATGTCCAATGTTATACAGAGGCATAATACAAGGAGAGAAAGAAATAATTATCGCAAGAAATGCCAAGTTAAAGATTAGAGTTTCATATCCACCAATACCCTGAAAAGATTGTATTTTGACCATCAAAAAGATCAAACTTTAATTCAGAGGAATATCGAGGGAACGCTTCATCAACAAAGAATGCTTGAAGAATACTTGGCACTTATAGAAGAACCTGGCTGCGATTACATAGGGCCCTGAGATGTGAAAATTTACATACTTTTTGGCTACTTTGGCATTTTTAGACCCCGAAAGGGAAGCCGGAAGATATTTATTTATTGTTCTAAAGTTTTTTACTTATGTTTCTTGCATATTCTTTGAACATTTTCAAGCCAGCGGGAATAGAAAATCGAAAAATAAAAAAAAAGACTAAAAAGGTGAAAATTTGTATCATTTTCGACAAATTTCCCATATTTAGAAACCAAAGTGGAACCGGAAGATAATTTTTAATTACACGAATATTTTGGGCTTTTGTTCCTTATGTATTCTTTCAGTTTTTATGCACGAGTGCGAAGAAAAAAATTGAAAATTAATAATATTACTGAAATGTGAAAAATTACAATATATTTGGCTAAAATTGCATATTTCGACCAAAAAGTGGAACCGGAAAATATTTATTGATTATTTTGAAATTTTGTGAGTATATTACTGATACCACTCCACAACTTTTACGCGCTAGGGAGAAAAGAATTTCGAAAAAATCTTTTTTACGCTCCGCCCTATTAAAAAAAAAAAAAAAAAAAAAAAAAAAAATTACTAGCATAGCAAAATACGATTAAAAAAAGGGCAGAACGTGTATTTTTTCGAAGAAAGATTGTTCAGAAATTAACTCCATGTTACATTTAAAATTCGTTTTAAAAAATTAAATGAACAAATTTTGGTTGAAGTCTTTTCAACATGCAAAAAAGTTGCTGTACTTTCTGCGTATAATGCGGGCTTTGATTTTTATACATCAAGCCAAACCAAAGTTTAAATATCATTTTAGATCTTTCAAAAAAGATCACCATATTGAGCATACTAGAAATATGTTCAAAAAATGCTAGTGATACTATTTACAAATGTAATAAAAGATCAGTTATATTTAGTGGCGGAGTTCGAGTAGAGAGTCTTTAAAAAATGAATATTTTCGAATAATTGGCACGAAAATACGAAATCGACAAACGATTTGGCGAGTGGGATTTTTCCCCGCCAAATTAACAAGTAAGAAAAATCATGCGTTAAGCATAGATTATGAAGCACTTTCCAACACTTAATGAAATCTTTAACAAAACTTTGTTATTTAGGGAAATAATAGTGTATAGCCAAATATACCCAAATATGTATTCCAGTACATTAGAACAGCCTTGTATTTCATATGTCAGTTCATATATTGGGAAAATTTAGCTTAGCAAGAAAATACCCAGTAGCTTGAAATTTCTTTTTCAGCAATTTATACTATTAGATAGAAACATACTTGGATAGTTTTGTTCAGCCCTGTAGTTTACATTCTATCTTTATTACACGTCAGTATTAGGCTAAAATTTATTGTAAACTAAAACACTTTTATAACAACTGAAATCACATTCGCATAAATCATCATTCATAGGCGTCCATGTACCGAATTCTTTGCGTGGCCCTGTATATCCCTTTATCTATTTTCTGCAAACATTTCTCAGTAAATTGAATGCAGCTCAGCGTAAAAATGCATAGCTTATTTAAGAACCACGTTTAAATAATTTACGCTCATATTCAGTAACGTTGGTGAGCTCTTTTGGGTAGCCCTGTATATCAACTATAACTTTTATACACACCATATAATGTGCATATATTTAGCGAAATATAAACGCGAACATCATAATTAAAATGCATTTCATCCCTCCATCAGCCATCATCGAACACATATACGGTACTTCGGAAAGAATGTACTATTTGAAATCTTTTGTGTGGCCCTGTAAATGCTATGTACTTCATATTATGCAAGACAGTAGCGTATAATTTTTATTAAGCTTTAGTGACATATATCAATTTTATTATACATGAAAAAGCTTAATATATTTAAAATATGTCACACACAATTCCTCATTTTACCATTATCTAATGGAATTTTTTTGTGTGGCCCTGTAAATGAATACTAGCTACATTTCCACCTTATATTTTATAGAATGCATATTTTAATATGTTTGACAGGGTATAACATCTTTAAAATTCCTTTGAAACGATTTTTCCCCATGGGCCGTAATGTAATAGGAAACTTTTGATTCGCCCTGTAGATAAACTAATCATAGTAGAAACTTCATTTTCGATAGGACTTGTGCTAGGGTAAACCTCAATAATGTCCTAAAATTTCATGACAATCCGAGTATATTAACGATTTTTACCCATAGGCCGTAATGTAATGGGAAACTTTTGATTCGCCCTGTAGATAAACTAATCATGGTAGATACTTCATTTTCAACAGGGTTCGTGCTAGGGTAAACCTCAATAACGTATAAAAATTTTATAGTAATCCGAGTATATTTACGGGAGTTAGAGCGCGGACAGACGGCCATCCGGTCAGACGGACAGACGGCCAGACAAACCGAATGCATAAGCATTAGATTCTTGTCAATGCTTTTCAACTTTGTTGGAAAGTGCTAAAAATGCATCGGAAAATTCCTTGTTAATTGATTTTTACGACACGCGGCATTCAATAAATTTAAACCTAATAAGCGAAAGAGATTATTAAAGCATAGCACGGTAGTGCTATGCTTTATTTATTTCCAGTGTGACTCCGTAATGTTATTTTAATACGGAATTTAACATTGAACGAGTTATTTACTAGACATTTTCCCACATTTTGTACGCGCTGCCACAAATTTTCTTCAAAGGATCTAATTGTTTAAAAAATAATTTCCTACAATCAAAAAAATATACAGAGGTCAATGGACATATTTCCTGTAGAAATTAATCATTTTTACGTGATAAATAAAAAATAAAATTTATTTATTAATTAATTTATTTATTTTTGTAAGAATTAAACAGGGTATATTTACGACGTCATATTAGAAATGAAACGGAGATTTGCAAACATTTCGTACAAATACAAGAATCGTCAACAGAAAGCAAAATGAAGCATGATTTTTAAAATAAAAGGACATTTTTAAACATTGATCAAGAAGCTTCTAATTGAAGAAATATAGAAAAAAAAGTAAATTAAACTTTTTTCTACCTATTGTCTCTGCAAAATAATAGAAAATAACTTAAATATATATATGTAACTGGTATTTGAAAGCGAGTTTTTTGACACATTGGCATCAGAAAAAAATTGCACCAAACCCAGTGCGTATATGACATTTGCGCCGGGATTTTATACTTATTTACTTATTCCACATTTTTAAAAATTTCTTCGTCTTATATGTTCGAAGAAAATCAAAATAAATTTAGGTGAATAAAAATTTTCAAAAATAATAGTATTTGATAATAATAGTATTTCATCCTTGGTATGTAATGAAACTAGTAAATCTGCAGAATTGGGTCTTCAAACATAGCAATTTTTTAAGGCTAAACCGCAGAATTGTCAACTACTTGGTGTAAGACTTTTCGGCACTGCAATAAGTCGCCAATTCTATCAACCTAAATATTCAAGTCCAATGTAAACAAGTATAAGCAATAATGTTTACATATATATTTGTTTAATTCCCGATTTGGTGATTTTTTTAAATCGTGCCTAAATTTGTAATTTTTCAAATAATTAATCATTGGATAAAATCAATTTTAATTCAACGGTACTTCTTGGTTATCCCGTCGTCGACCAAAAAACTATCGCCAAACTATAAGATTAAATGCTAGTAATGGGTGATCGTGAATGTCACATTCAATGCACGTACATATACGTATACGTACACCTATACGTATTTAGAAATGTCATCAAATGATTTTATTTCCACTTTTTACTAGTGTTTTACCCATTTATTTGTACTTTTGTTATAAAATAATTTGGCTATTAGTTTGGCGACTTATACAATTTGGCGGAATTGGTTGACGGGATAACCAAGTACCGAATTAACTTGTATTAAATTCATTATTCTGATTATTTTAATATGATAAAACACTACACGATTTAATTTTTAAAATATCGCAAAGAGTTTCTGTTGAAAAATAGCTGTTTTCTTATACTTTAAGTTAATATTTTTATAAAACTCTTTTGATTCAATCTCTTTATGAGTTAATAAAATTTAAGCACATTTAGAATATTCATAATGCGTCACCTTTATGCACAGATGTCTAATACTTACCATGTTGGCGCAATTTTTCTGACGCCAATTTGGCGAAAATTTCGTTTTCAAATACATATCACATATATATTTTTAAATTATTTTCTAATATTTAAAAAGGGAAATAGTGATAAATAAAAAAAAGTTTTTTAATAACTATAGCACAAAACGATCTACATAATTTTTTTAAGTAAAAGTAAGAAAATAAAGAATTTATTAGTAAATAAACAACGATAGCCAGGTTAGCATGTGGGGCATATACTATCCATTTTGTTCCAATCGAGCCAATGTGTTGCATATATGACATCTATCCCCAAATTTTTTTTACGCTGAACCCTGCACAGAGCTCCGATGGCGGTTTGAAGTTCTGTCGAAGTTAAATTTCAAATTTTGGGCAGCATTTTAATTCAAACATTAATTAATTTATCAAGAATCTTCTAAGTGAAGAAATACAGAATATAAATAAATATGACGTAATACAAAAAATAAAACAATAAATACATTTTATTGATACTATGTCTGAGGTATTGTTAGAGGAATATTATATTGTCTAGAGGTGAATGTCTAGAACTATACTTATGACGCAATGTATCAATGCTGATTGTTAAGTATAAATATCAGTTTCATGCAGGAGAGATTTTTCTGCCGAATTTGACTTCATTATTCAAAAGAAAAGAATTCGCCAAAGAAAAAAGTAATATCTGATTTTTGCGTTGATTCCATTATAAAAAGTAAAATTGAATTTAAGAATTAAAAAGCACACATTTATGACGTCATATTGGAAATGAAACACATATTTTGAAATATTTGGCATCAAGACAGGAAGCATGTACAGAATTCAGTTTTAGATATTAAAAAAAAGTTAACGATTTGGAAATAGATCAATGAAAATCTGTGCAAAACCCAATGGAGAAATGAAAATCTACGTAAGATACCGCGGAGATAGATAAATAGAGTTTTTAAATGGGGGTGGTTTTTGAGTCTAGGTATCATGATCGGTATAGATCTGGAAAAATAAATCAGAAATTCCTACATAGGGAAGAACGTAATAGTTAGTATTTCATCAAATAAAATTTTGTTCAAAAATCTAATTTAATTTTGAAACCCTTTCACAGTTTTGCAGAATTGCTAAATTGTAACTAAAATGCTTCAACACTCTCTCATCCTGCTTGCACATATGAAGCCAACATGATTTTTAATCTTGAACTAGTTATACACTCAAATTTTTCATCATCATATTCCTTTTTAGCATAAAATGGAACCATTACAACAATTTAATAAGAAACATGGAACTTACAATGTGAATATGCACTAATATTTTTTTTGCGTCAGAGGAAGAGAGAGAGAAAGAGAGAGCACCTCAGAAGTTCTCTTGAGTGTACACCCCCCCACACCACCATAGTTCACTTCTAGCTATGTCCCTGGGTAAATTACATCAGTAATTGTGATACGATACCACATAAAGGAAGTCCTGATAATGGTACCCTCAGTTCATTTTTAAATGAGCTCATCTGAATTGAGCTCATCTGAATGCAGTAGTTATTAAAAAACTTGAGATATTAAACAAAAACATAATTTGCAGAACAAATTAAAAAAAAAACAAAATTTATTTCCTGCTCTATTTAAGCCCAAGAAGGGACAGATATTAAGATATTTTATTTATTTATTTCTACATTTAGTATTAAATTTTTGTATCAAATAATTTAAATTATGTGAACATTAAAAAAATAAAAATGAAATTCTAACAATAGGATACTTAAAAACCCATCTTAGATTCTGTTCAAACGAAATTGAAATAAATCTTAGACTTTCTTCCAAACTTAACTTGCAAATATTTGTTTTACAGATTTTGTATAATGTTTACGGTAGGTATAGATAAAAAGAAGAGACGCATCTCAAAAAAAATGTTCAGAAAAAGGTCTAAGATTTATTTCGATTTCGTTTGAACAGGATCTAAGATTTAGGTTTTTTAAGTATCATATTGTTTGAATTTCATTTTTATTTTTTTAATGTTCACATAATTTAAATTATTTGATACAAAAATTTAATACTAAATGTAAAAATAAATAAAAAAAATATCTTAATATCTGTCCCTTCTTGGGCTTAAATAGAGCAGGAAATAAATTTTGTTTTTTTAATTTGTTCTGCAAATTATGTTTTTGTTTAATTATATATATTATTATGCATGCATGTTGTTTTAGTTATTTAATTTCATCGCTGGAAAAATATTTCCTACGTTTTGCAAGATGTAAATATATATGTTACAGGCCAAACCCGATTTTAGGCCAAACTAGATTAGCCTAGTCCAAACTAGTCTATCCTAATGCCCATCGGATAGACTAGTTTTTCCGAGGCCAAACTAGTCTGTCCTAATGCGCATAGGATGAACTAGTTTTTCCTAGGCCAAACTAGTCTATCCGAACGCCCATCAGATAAACTAGTTTTTCCTAGGCCAAACCAGTCTATCCGAACGCCCATCGGATAAACTAGATTTTCCTAGGCCTAACTAGTTTGGGTCATTAGGATGAACTAGTTTAGCCTGCTATTCATTGGTTTGAACTAGTTTATCCTAGGCCTAACTAGATTGATTTAGGCCAATTCAATGTGGCATGATTTTATTGAATCAGATCACCACGGCGCCAACTTTCTAGTTTTGATATAATTTATCCTAGGCTGATGCAATTTGACTCGCTTTTAGCTCACATACTATCAAAGCCTCAGAGCTAATGTGCTCGAAGATTCTGTGTGTGTACATGTAACCATGTACGTATGTATGTATGTACATACTTATGTACGTACGTAGGTACGTACGTATGTAGGACTAATATATCGCGACTAATATAACGGGCTAATGTGGAATTAATATAGCACAAGCACTCAAGTGTTGGAATTTGGAATTTAGACGCGATTTAGTTCAAACCAGCCGGCTTTGCCCGTTATCGGGCCCCTTGTTTTATATAAAATCTCGAAACGGACGTATGTTGAGAGGAATGAACCTCGAAGAGAAAAAAACATGATGATAAATATTTAAGAAAAAAGATTCCGCATTGAAGTACCACTATTTTCTAATTGAAATTTTTGTAAAAATGTTATATTCTTGCTGAAACTTTTTGAAACTTTGTGACAGTTTATGGCATTTGATATAAAGTTATAAGAAAAGTCACATTTCGGCGTGAAAGAAGGTGTGATTGCGAACAAAATCAGGAAATATAACGGAAATTCTAGCTGTTAAAGCACCGCGACTTCAAGTAACATATCTACGAATTGGTTGTTTAACGGAGTTTCATTCTGATACAGTTTTGTTAATAATAAAGTGCGCTCCTTGGTGTTGGAATGAGTAACTAATATAACGTGACTTAGTTAAAACTTGCTGGCTTCGCCCGCTATCGGCCTGGTGTGGATAGCGGATTTATGGTTCGAAATTCCTTTGCTTCGAGGCTCTTTCGAAAAGTTGGATTACATTCGGCGGTGCGTACTCAGCACGTTTGCTGCGATTTGAATTTCGTTCGCTTCGAAGTTCGTTCGAAAAGGAAGAGGGCATTCGACAGTACGTGTTCAGCACACCTGTTATGCGCTACCGCAAGCTGTGGGGACGCGGCTGAAGAACTAATGCACGAAATTTAATAAAAATTTATATTCAGGTAGTCTCTGATCTAAATTAATGCTGATTAGTTTTTGGTGTAAATTGCTCATCAGGTGGAGCTGCTGTTTTGCATTTTTATGATTTACGCATCAGCTTTATCTTAATAACTAATACACAAATTTCCATCAAACATCAGATTCAGTTCGTCCATGACATGAGTTGGTGTTGTTTCTATTTTGAAGTAAATCACTGAACATGACTATGCTATGCTGCATTTTTAACAATTTTTACAATAGCTGTATCTCAAGAACTAAAAACGGAATTTAATAAAAATTTATATTCAGATAGTCCTTGATATAAATTGATTCGGATTAAATTTTCATGTAAATTGTTGAACAGATGGCGCTTCTAAACTGCATTTTTACCGATTTGCATCAACACTATTTCAATAACTTATTTACGGATTTTCATCAAAATTCCGGAATCAGTAAATCCGTGATATGAACAAATTATGTTTACTTTTTATATTAATTGCTCAATAGGTGGCGCTGTTGTGCTCAATTTCCTCGATTTCTGAAATAGCTCTGTTGCAAGAAATAATGCACGAATTTTTATGAAACTTTAGATTCAGTAAGTCTCTGATATAAATTAGTATTCTGTAGTTTTTGGAGTAAATCTCTCGAAAGGTGGCGCTGCTATACGGTATTATTCGTGATTATTGCAATAGCTCTATCTCATGATCTAATGCATTACTTTTCATCAAACTCCGGATTGTGCTAGTCCTTGTTATAAAAATTACAAAAGTACTTTTTAGTTTTTGGAGTAAATCGTGCAACAGGTGGCGCTGCTATGTGGCATTATTCATAATTATCGCAATAGTTCTATCTCAAGAACAAATGCACGGATTTTCATCAAACTTCATATTCAGTTAATCCCTGATATAAATTAATGTTCTTTTGTTTTTAGAGTAAGTGGCTCAATAGGTAGAGCTTCTATGCAGTTCTTTTATGATTTCTGCGATAATTCTATCTCAAATAGTACTAATACAAGGATTTTAATCAAATTTCAGATTGAGTTAGAATTTGAAAGACGTTGTTATAGATTTTTCAAAAAGTTCCGGCAAGAATTTAACATTAAAAAAAATTGCTATTAGAAAGTAGTGGTATTTCGATGCGACATCTTTTTTCTTAAATATTTATCATCATGTTTCTTTTTCTTCAAGGTTCGTTCGCTTAACATACGTCCGTTTCGACATTTTATATAAAAGAATGAGCCCAATAGCAGGCGATGACAGGTTGTTTGAACTAAATCGCGTTGTATTAGTTCCAAATTCCAACACCAAGGTGCTCGCGTTATATTAGTCCCACATTCCATCACCAGGGAGCGCACCCTATTGCCAACAAAACTGTATATGAAGGAAACTCCGTTAAACAATTTATCAGTAGATATATTACTCGATGTCGCGGTGCTGAAAAACAAGAATTTAAAATTTTTGCAAAAATCACTATTCGTCAATAGTGGCATTAAACTCGCAACATACTTTTATAAATTTATATTATGTGTCGTAAACTATCTTAAAGTTTCAACTAGATGAATCTAGAATTTCCTTTATATTTCCTGATTTTCTTCGCCCCTCCCCCCTCTTTCCCTTTCGTAATGGGACTTTTTTTACAAATTTTATCCTGTGTTATAAACTATCACAAAGTTTCAAGCAGTTTCAACAAGAATTTAACATTTTTACAAAAATTACTAAAAGAAAATAGTGGTATTTGACGCGCCATCTTTTTTCTTAAATATTTAACATCATGTTTTATCATGTTTCTAAAAGTTTCAAATAATGGTAATATTTAATTAGCAGCTAAAACCTTAAAAAACGCTGAGCTTAAAAAAAAATCTATCTTCCTCTTACTCTACCCCTCCATCCTAAATTTCGAGTGGCATGCTCTTTTTAAGCTTTTTCTTATTTTTTAAAAGGATTCGGATACTTAGTTTCTTAATATGAACAATTTCGCCTGAAGTGATGTGTGCAAAAACCAATATCTGTTACGAATTAAAATTCTTTCCATAAAACCAAAGTATCTATCTGATTGAAAAAATAATTTGTTCAGCGTTTATATTAAAATTCAGAACCCCCCAAATTAATCAGGTAAACACCTTATCAGAAGGAACCTACATCCAAAATTTGAAACAAATCGGTAAATTCTCCGTGAAAAACCTATTTATATAAATTAAGAGTGTTACCTCCATGGAAAACTGACTTAACTAAATTAAGGAGGGGAAGTGCGGATTAGCCTTTCTTCTCCTCCCCTTATTTGTATCCAAAGAACCCCTGAAACTAATCAGGGAAGTTCATTATCAGGATAAATCTATGTCCAAAATTTGAAGCAAATTGGATATTTCTATCAGGAGTTATCGCATTACGTACACACGTACGTACATACGTACATACATACGTACATGGTTACATACTCACACATAGTAACTGCGAGCACATTAGCTCTCAGACTTTGATAGTCTGTAAGCTAAAATCGCGTCAAACTGCATCGGCCTAGGATAAACTAGATCAAAACTAGAAAGTTCGCGCCGTGGCGGTCTTTAGATTAAAAAAAAATCACGCCAAATTGAATTGGCCTAGGACAATCTAGTTCGGCCTAGGATAAACTAGTTCAAACCAATGAATAGCAGGCTAAACTAGTTTATCCTAATGAAAGTTCGGCCAAACTAGTTTGGCCTAGGAAAATCTAGTTTATCCGATGGGCGTTCGGATAGACTAGTTTGGCCTTGAAAAAACTAGTTTATCCGATGGGCTTTCGGATAGACTATTTTAGCCTAGGAAAAACGAGTTTATCCGATGGGTGTTAGGATAGACTAGTTTGGCCTAGGAAAAACTAGTTTATCCGATGGGCGTTAGGATAGACTAGTTTGGCCTAGGCCAATCTAGTTTGGCCTAAAATCAGATTTGGCCTGTAACATATATTTTAAGTTATACCCAGCTTAAATTTGATTTTTAATCATTTATTTATTTATTTATTTTAGTTTTTCAAGTTGGAAATACTATTTATCTATGAGCTTATTAGATTTGCAGTTATATTAATTTATAATAGAAAGCGGTAAATAACTTCCCTATTTTTCCTTTTATCGTTAAGGCGGTCATTGAATTCAATAAAATCTCGCCAAATTGAATTGGCCTAGGATAAACTAGTTCAGACCAATAAACAGCAGTCTAAACTAGTATATCCTAAAAGAGTTAGGCCAAACTAGTTTGGCCTAGGAAAATCTAGTTTGTCCTATGGGGCTTAGAATAGACTAGTTTGGCCTAGGAAAAACTAGTTTGTCCGATGGGCGTTAGGATAGACCGGTTTGGCCTAGGAAAAACTAGTTTATCCGATGGGCATTAAGATACATCGGTTTGGCCTAGGAAAAACTAGTTTATCCGACGGGCGTTCGGTTAGACCGTTTTGGCCTAGGCCAATCTAGTTTGGCCTAAAATCGAATTTGGCCTGTAACAAATGCAAAACGTATAGTACAAAGAAACGTTAGCCATCCAAGCATATAAGATGTTTAAATTTTGTATTGATTTTGGGTCCTGAGCATTTTTTTGTGTGTGACCAAATGTAACTTTAAAGGAACTTAAACGGTTGTTTACGATATTTACCATCCGAAAAATGCCTCAAGTTTTTACGGCACTCTGCATCATTGTCGTATCCTTGCCGTCAGCATTATCGTTTTATTAACATCTTAAAGAATGTTAACAGAACAGCCACTTTCGTCACCAGAGTCGCTGGATAGGTCATGTTTGCAGATTTTACATGATGGATTCTTCTTTTTATCACTTTCCAACAATTTTAAAAAGTACTTATGCATTCGGGTTGATTATCATTTTGTTCGTGTGTCCATGCTCTAAATCCCGAAAATATACTCGAATTTTCATGCAATTGATAATGCTTATTAAGGGTCACCAAAGCATGTTTCGTATTGCATATGACGTATAAACGATTAATGGTTCATTTACAGGACATTCAAGAGAATTCGATTATATTATGGTAGATGGGGAAAAATCGATTGAAGTGTATTTTAGTGACATACACTGTTTCAGATGCATTAAAGCTTATATAAATCACCTAACTTCAATACGATCACGTTAAAACAGAGCATTCATATGATTTTTTATTAATTTTCAGTGACACAAAAATGAAGTCGTTTAGAGTACTGTCATTGCCTGGTAATTGTTTTTTTATAATTCCGTATGCGTTTTTAAATTTAATTAGTTTTTTTGCATATTACTTTTTATATATAAATTCTATATCTCATATACAGGGCTGCATAAAAGTATTCGCATACCATTCTCCTTATTAAAGGAAATTGCTCAAGGGGAATTTCTGAAACATATCTCTAAAATGAAATAAATTTTGGAATGCACGTTGCTAATAGATACAAATCTATATATCATATACAGGGCTGCTAAAAAATAGGATAATTTTCCGATTGTAGATGGCAACAGCTGAAATTCGGTTTTGAAATGCGTTATACATTTCAATTTGATAAAATGAGACGTAATATTTTAATTTTTTAAACGGTGCAGTTTTGTTACATTATTCTGAATGCGTTCGGAAGCTTTCATAAACTATTCTTGATGCATGATTTTTTTCTTTCTTATTTCTTATACGTGTGATAAATGTCAGAATTTTTATTTTCATATAAATATTTCTTCTCAGGTAGAGATTCTTTTAATTTGTTTCTATACGGACATCTAGCGATCAATGTTGTTGAAAGTCTTCAACCAGATGTTACCAGAAAGTTCCCTGTTTTCTTTAACTTATTCAACTGAAGTAATAAACACTTTTAAACTTTGTTGAAAAGTGTTAAAAATGTAAGAAACACTAAAGTTAACATTTGTCTCCGTAAACGTAAAAAAACAAACCCCAAAAAGATATTTTCACTGTTTTTAACAATGATTTAGATTTGTCTGTCTGTCTGTCCGTGCTTTAGGTAATCCAAGTATATTTACTAAAGTTACAGCGCGGGCACATGACCAGCCAAACCGAAGCCATAAGCACTTTTCAACTTTGCTGGCAAGCACTAAAAAGGAAAGAAACGCCAAAGTTGACATTTGCCTCTGAAAATGTAAAAAAATACAAACCTAATAAAAACTAGTCGTTGGGGGGGTCACCGTAATGATTACCCATCATGGATATGCATACTATAAAATATGAAATTAAACATGTGAAAACTATTTATAAAATGCATTGGAATGCCAAAACAAAGTTTAAACGTATATTTTAATAATGTTAATATACATAGTAGTAATGCTCTATTAATGAATTGCTGATGAACCAATTTTGACAAATTATATAAAACGCCAAACTACTCAAATAGTATTGAATTGCGTGAAAGAAACATCCTTATGACTCCAGAAATAATAATCATATTAACTAACAATTTAATGCGCCGGATTAAGCGTCTCATTTCAAATTAAAGTATATCTTTGAATTGAAATTTGAAGGAAATACAGGGTCATGAAAAATCGAAAAATGTGGAAAAGAGGATTTCAAATATCTGGGTAATTAATTATCCGATCGGTTTCGTTCTTTATGCAAAATTTGTGTTATTTTATTGCTTTTTACGTCCATTCCTTAAAATAAAAAAATTCGAAAATTTTTTATACCTTTCATCAGAACGAATGATTCGAGAGTCCGAAAAAAATTGTTCCGGAGAATCGAGGTTACTCATATTGAATAGGCTTCGTCCCATTCTTACTTACTAAGAACATACAAAATTTCTAATTTCTATCTCAATTTGTTCGGGATGTAGAGCGTTTACAGGCAGACTGATACACAGACGGACGGACGGCAATTTGTTTTATTAAAATATGTTTTTCGTATTCCCCAAGACCTAAAACGTGTAAATCCGTCAAAAAATCGATTTTCAAAACGATTGCAACACTTACCCCATACTACATATGATGTCTAAGTCATACGTTCATATTTTTCAACAATGATTTCGATTTGTCGGACCGTTAACATGATGGGTCTCTCTGCATTAAGTAATGCATTTTTAAATTTTCATAACTAGATCAATTTTAGTGTTATATGAACGGAACATTTCTTGTTTTACTTAGTATAATAGTTAAAATTTACTAAACATAATTTATAGACCTATGTAAGAGGACCTATGTAAATTTAAATTTCGTAAATTTTTAAGAAATGCTTTCATTGGGACAAATCACTTTTAAAACATTTCTTTACCTCATTTAAAACAGTTTTGTAATTGGAAGAATACATATGTGACTAACAGTTTAGAAATTAGCCATTGGTCACCGTTGAGAGAGGATACCCTGTATATCGAATAGATTGTAAAAGGGAAAAAATAAATTCAGAGAACCTCAAAATGTCAAAATATGCCCATTTTCCCACAGTGTGATTTTTATCGTATTTCAAGACTTTTTTTAAACACACAGGATATTACATATTCACCATTTGACTCGGTTTATATTTTCAATATGACATAATATTCAATATGACACCTTTTAAAATTCTACTGACAATTTATTTATTTCAGTTTTTATTTGGAAATTTGGATGTAGAAAAATTATGTTGTGATATTCATTTTATTATTATTATTATTATTATTCACCAAACTACTTACTTCATTCTCACTTTTCTCGCGCAAAATCTAGCAAAAGTAATTGTTGTGACAAAAAAACGAGTTTATTATTATTATTATTATTATTTATTGGCAACTGCTATAACGAAAAATTTTATTTTTTTCTGTTATTTTTCTGTAATAGCTGGTGTTTTCAGAATCATGTTAAGGCCCTATAAGTTTACCCATTTCCACCCACTTCAGCTAATTTTCCCCATTTCTAATCGTCGCCGCCATAATATTCACAATCTTAATTTTTTTGGAGACTTTAACCCTTTATCACCGCATTATGAAATCATGAAAACTTTACATTCTAAAGCATTTTACGTAAATTTTTTAAACTAAATTAACATTTACATAGTCATTTAATAAATTTTTGATGGACTTTAGAAGGATTGAAGGATATAGAAGGTTCAATTAAATTTGAATTCAGAGTTATTCTGTGTAATATTTATAACCCCCACTCAAATCTTATATTTTAAATTTTTTTCTTTGTATTTTGTAGAATTATAAAATGTACATATATGATCCTCTTACAGTATAAATATAGAAATATTTCCCGGATTGAAAAATCTATACCCCCTCCCTCAGCACCAAAAAAGCTGAAAAAATACAAAGGTTAAAAAAAAAAAAATCATCCTCTTAAGAATATTTTTGTTTTGTGTATCCAATAATGCTTTTGGAACAAAATAAAGTAATGTATCTATAACTAATTATAAACAGTATTACGACTAACTGGCGTATTAAAATAATTTTATAATAAGTAATTTCAATGGTACTTGTAAGTACCGTCGGTAGATAAAGGGTTAAAAGCGATCCGTGCGTAATTAGGACTTTTATTGTGCAGACAAGATTTAGTATGTATATATATATATACAATCTTAATTTCATGAAAATATTTATTAAGCACCAGGTGCATAATGTATAAACATTATTAAAAACAGTAAACATTAAAATAACAATATTGAACAATATAAAAAGCCACCCGCAGAACCAAAAGCCATCACTCTTCAGCAGACGGAATGGCTTTAACCTTCCCCCCCGCTATTAAAATAAAGCTTAATCAGCAGGTTTCGTGTAATCTGGCAAAATCTTGCATTAAATATGAAAATGACATACTTAAAAGTCACTCAAAAATTATTTCAAACATCACTTAAAGATCAATTCAAAGAAATAAGCTTTACTTATATGTTGAATATTTTGAATCGTAATAAACCATTTAAAGAATACACTTTTATATTTATGAAATCTTAATTGATTATAGTATAAAATGCAAGCAAATGCCACACATCCGCCTGAACCCGCTTATTAGCATAAAAGATTCCGCTTACTGCATAAGCACGGCTTTTTAATTCCAGCAGGTGACAAAAACTTTTAACTCAAACGAAGACCAATCCACATTTCCATTAACATAGCCTTTTCTGTCCGGTCGTGACTTCTTTCTGCACGTTTTTTTAATCCACAGTCATCCTTTCTACCTTGTAGACTTTGAGATGACCGATTATGTAACAAGCTCCAGAAGGCAGCATTCCTCTCAGCTACGCCTCCAATCCAAAAAGTTGCCATTTATTGAAAAGTAATTTTACGTAATATTTCAAAAATTTACTCGGATAATTATTTTTATAAAATAAATTACCTAAAAACTTATAAACCTGTTTATTTACATTGAAATCATTATTGCATATTTTTCTAAATCTAATAAACTGATTTATAACTGTATTAATAAAAACTTTTTTATTCAGGTTGGAATACCAATGGGGTAAATTTATAGTATAAAAATCAAAACTGTTTGTTTTATCATACAGATCGATATTGATACTATTGTCTGAAATATTAAAAGAAATATCAAGGAAATCTACTTTGTTATCAATATTGTTAACTTTATTTAATTTTAAGAAATCAGGATAAATTTTATTGTATTCATTATAAAAATCAAAATTATAAATTAATATGTCGTCAATGTATCTATAAACATGTAAATGCTTATTATATTTAACTGTATAATTGAATTCATAATAAAATAAAAACAAGTTAGCAGCAGTGCTATAAATATATATATATATTTATATTTTATATTCCTGGGGTCATATAATGAAAAGTTATGAAGTATTTTTTCATAACTCGCTCTATGTTAATGACTGTAATAGGTAGTACTTTTTAAGAATTCTACCTAAAAACAGTTACTCAAGCTAAAATGCCTCTATATGACCTTGTCGAAATATAATGTACAAAAAAATATTGTTTGAAATGTTTTTTGATAAAAGCATATCACCAATCCCGCGGATCCTGCTATTATTAGATTATGTAGAAAATAATGACTGTCATTTTGTCTAGCTCATCTAAATGAACATGTCTTTGCGAATATCGTAGTGTAGTTTTGAGTCATTTTGGAAAAAAAAACATCTGCTAAGATCCATCTATATATGCATTCTGAGAGCATGTTACCAATCTCATATATAATCGTCATAGCCAGCCATTCTGTAATTCAACAAATCGAAAATTGCACGTCAAACGTAGCAAATGAAGTCCGTTCGTACCGCAACGAATTTTTAAAAATATTCAGATCTTGGTGTAATAGTATACTGTTCTTCGGATACAGTATTATATCCAAAATCTTGTGTGTGCCCTGTAAATACTATACTTTCTATTATACAATAAGTAACTTGTAGTAAATATCAGCAACGTATATCAATTTCATAAAATGTAAAACAGTTTAATATAATCAAAATGTGCCTCTAACAATTCCCCCCCCCCCTAAACCATTATATAATGGATAACTTTTGTAAGCCCCTGTAAATTAATAACAAATATTCTTTGCACCGCAGATTATACAGAATGTATATTGTAGTATATACTTCATAGATGCACATAAATTTTATTATTTTCGAAAGAGTGTACTCCATTAAAATGCTCTTGAAATTATTTTTTCCGCTTGGTTGTAATGTAACTGAATAATTTTGATTGCCCCTGTATGCATGCAATTTTCATAAAATTTGAATGACTGGGCAAAGTTATGCAACGATGACATATTTTAAATTTTAAATTTCAAATAATTCGGTTGGGTAGTTATTGCATGGTTATATGCATACAGACAGACGAATGGATAGACAGACGGACGGACTGAATGACAACTACAAGTGATGCGTATTTATATAATTACGAACGCCCCTAAAAAAGTTCATAAACAGACCGACCTATAGATATTTATCAAATTCATATAACATCAATTTAATAAGCTGTTTTCAAATTCTAAATGCTGTTTAAATCTGTATAGAATTGTATTTTCGATATCAAACAGATTTTCTTGTTTAACTTGAAGTACATTTTCATTCGTGGTGAAAATATTCTGAAAAACTTTTATTAAACACGTTTAATCTCCGACAAAATTTTAGATTCATCAAAAGGGAAAGTATTTTTTACAATATTGCATAGCATTTCAATATGAAAGATGACTAAAAAATAAGATGGTAAGATTAATAAAATTCGAAAGCAAACTTCAAAATTTAAATTATTGGATCTTATGTCTAGACATTCCACCCACTTGGTGGTTTTGGTACTGAAATATTTGACGAGGGGAAATCTAAAAATTTTACAGGGGGTATTATAGTTATATTTTCTTAAGAAAAAATCAAACATAGCAGATAATAATAAAAAGCTGATGTTCAAAACACATTTTTAGATATTAAATTACTGTTATAAGGAAGCTAAAATTTCGGTAAAATAATATAGATTAAAGATTTTTCTTGATTCTCACAAAAGTTAAAAATTAAAACGATTGTTCTTAAAGATTTTTAAATATTTTAAATATTTGGCGATTACCTTATATTGCAGAAACTAAGATAAATGAATATTTCGATACCAGAGTATTTAAATATCCTTCGATTTATGCTATTGAGATGATTTTGATATTAGACAAGATATACTATAATCCTTAACGGATAGTTTTATGAATTAGCGAATTAACCCTGTGGAATGACTCAGTTGATAAAACATTTGTGGCTTCAGCAAGGGCATTCCGAGACTTTTGTCATTAAAGGATAGTTATATGAATTAGTCTTCGGCATTCATCCGAAATGGCACATTTAATAACACACTCCTTTTTCATCCAATACATTTCCGGTTCGATTCCTGGCGATGATTTTTTTCCCTTATTGAGAATTTGCAACTGTTATGATTTATTTAACAATTGAATGATTAATTTAAAAATTAAATTACAATAACTAAGAAAACTGCGTTTTCTATCGTTGGTTTGGTTTGGTTTATTTTGTGTCGGCCAATTATTTACTCGAGGGATATAGGCCAAGGGAGGGGGAGTGCCCTTCGTGGGGGTCTTTCTAAGGGAACCTAACCCGTATTTATGCAAGGTTCGAATTAAACTCCGAACGGTTTGGCCGAAGGCTAGGATTGGGTTCGAACCCAGCACCAGCCGTCTTCCAGATGAGAAGTCAGAACCTCTCGGCCACTGGTCGTGCGTTTTACGTTGTAAAATTACCTTCAATTTGTTCGGTTGAGATGATTCAGATATCAGATCACGTACTTGGATCCTTTAACGTTACTTGAATTAATTGGTATTCCACATTCCTCGGGGATGGCTCATTTAATAGAGCAATGTCTGCTTCAGCCAAGAAATTGATTTTTTCAACTCTTGGTGCGGCTTTTTTTCATATACTTGGAAAATTTGCAAATATTATGAATTATTTATCAATTGAATGATTCGTTTTCAAATTAAACTATGATTGTTAAACATGCGGCATTTGCTGTAGTTGGAAAATTAATCTCCGATTTAAATTGACCTTTCAATTCTTGGAGCGGATTTTTTTCACATACTAGAGAATTTGCAAGTATTATGATTTTTATTTTACATTTGAACGATTAAGTTAAAAATTAAAGCATGCAGTATTTATTGTAGTTGTAAGACTAATCTTCGGTTTATTGTATTTATATGATTCAGTTGTCAGACCAGATACTTTGATCGTTAAAGTTTAGTTGATTAAATTATTCTTTTGGATGGTCTGGGATAAACAGAATACTGGCTGATTCTGCAAAGATTTTGCCAGTTCTAATCCTGGCTCTAATTTATTTATCCTGATTGGGAATATACAGCTATTATGATTTATTTACCAAATAAATGACGGAGTTAAAAATAAATTATGATAATTACCCATGCTGCGTTTTCTGCTGTTTTAAATATATTCTTTAATTAAATCGGTTGTGTTGATTCAGACATCATACCAGATACTTGGATTGTTAACATTTACTTGAATGAATTGATTTTCAATAGTCGTTACAATGATTCATTTAATAGAGCACTCGCTATTTCACCCAGGGCATTGTCGCCTCAATTCATAGCGCGAACTTTTTCACTAACTTGGAAATTAACTTGAATAATTTGGAACGAATGCAGAAATATACAAGGTATTTCATAAAAAAGGGGCAAAACTTTAAGAGATGATAGTACATCTCAAAACAATCGAATTACATTGAAAAGTGCATAGTCGAAATTAAAACGGAGTGATTCTACACTGTAAAAAATTTTTGGAACGTTATTCTAATTAACAGGAACATTCCCGATACTACCTGATATGTCAGAGCTGTTTCAACTTTCCGAAAGAAACGGAAAGCTTTCCGAAATTTTCGGTTTGACTTCCGAAGTGAACGAAATTGCTGCTAACGCATGCGCAGTCCAAGAATTTCTCAACTCAACTGTTCTCCCTCCAAGCTACAAAACCGGAAGCCCCTTCCCGCCTTCCAACGTTCGATTCGATAGAATTTTTTCGGGCATAAACAAAGTAAGTTTATCTTGTATTATTATTTTCTTTTGATCGAAATTTTGAAGTTATAATTCTATTGATATTTAGTTTAAACTTATTTATTAGTTTAATTCAGGTGATTAATTTAGCATAGTTGGCCACCTCCTGGATTCAACACTGATTGCCGGTATCACTGGTAAACACAATCTTTTAGTCAAATGTATTCATGCATTAATCAAGCTTTTTTGATTTTTAGTCTGACTAAACCTGAAATAAAAATTCCTTATTTTATGTTTTTAATGTGAATTAGTAGTGCACCTTTCAGACAAGTTTCATTGAACAATTTAGGCAAAATGTATCTTATCTTTACAATGAATATTTTAATTATACATTATTGATTATTTACTTGACCTTTGCTTTTAATATTTTAACATTTAAAAAAATATTAAAGAATTTTATCATTTTAGTTTATTACTTTACTTAATTATTTTAATATTTTACTATATTGTTAGCATTCATTATAATCTCAATTTCATAGTTACATTGAAATTACGGTTTTCAAAATGTAAACAAAACATGAAATCTACAAAATTCTAAAACCTGCACAACCTACGGTCAATAAGCTGTGCTAATTTGAGGGAGCTTACTGTAATTGCTATTTAGGACTACTATTTCTCTCAAAAATAAACTCCAGCCCCTAAAAAGCATATCTATATGAACACAGTGGTTAGTGTTAAAAATTGATTTAATTAGTGAAAAGGTGAAAAATGTCAGAAATATTGCCAGTACAGATGTTGTAGAGCTTAAAATACCAAATAAATTTCTTAGAGGTCTGCACTTTTTTTCCTTTTATGGATTTTTTTTTAAACTAATTCATGAAGCGGTTGTGAAAAAAAATGATATTTTTTTCAGACTATTGTTGGAAAATATTGGATATTTTGTCAGAAATCTCACAAACAAATAGTGATTATTTTCAATTGGTCACAGAACAGAATTGTGAATTTCATCAAGAAAAAAAATAGGTAAATAAAAACTCGAATTTTGAGGGTTTAACTATTCAGGGGAAATTATTGGTAATTTCGTTTAAAAAATATGGAAATTTGCCAATCGTTAGTGATAAACTACCTGGAATTTCAAGAAATGAGCGATAAGAAACATCAACTTTGTTAATTGGTTGCAAAAGAAAATACGTTTCGTCGGGGGGGGGATTCTGTTCCGAATTTTCCGAAAAATTAAAGTATTCGTTTCAGAAAATTACGGAAAGAAAAATCTGTCATCAATCTGAAAATTTGGAAATAAAAATATCGCGAATTTTGTCCAAGAATTGCGAAAAAAGCGATTTTGTCACAAGAACGCAAAGTAACTGCAAATTTCATCAAAAGACTGACAAAAAAGCCTGCATTTCTTCAAAAAATGGTCGAAAACCCCTGGAAATTTTGTTGACAACAACAAAAAAAAATAAAACACAAATTTCATGAAAAAATCGCAAAAAAACCCGCATTTTTTCAAAAAATGTTCGAAAACCCCTGCAAAGTTTGTTGACAATAACGCAAAAGAACTGCAAATTTTGACAAAGAACCACGAATTTCGTGAAAAGAGGATGAAATAACCGCAAAGTTCATCAAAAGATCTCCAAAAACTGCTTATTTTGTCACCCAGAATCATTCCTGTCATATATACTTGTGTATAAGTAGGGAAAATTTGCACAAATAATTTTTTTATGCCTACGATAATACAACTTTTACTTACAACATAGCGTAAAATATTGGGAAAATTTTCATGTGGATTGGGGGAAATGTTGGGAGTAGAAACATTTTCTGCACCTCTGAAAAAAACCATTTCTCACTATTGAAAATAATATTTCGAATTATGCATATTTTATAATATATTATATTTCCCAATTTATTTTCAGTATTCTCAATTAGCATATGCATGAATATATTCATTCATGCAAGTGGGCATATATGCCCTTTTAAATAACAAAGAGCTATTCAAAATTTTAATTTAACAAATTTTATTAGAACATTTTTTGTTGTTGTTTAATGTTATATAATTATGTATTAACACGTTCGCTGTTGCTTATGTGAAGATGTGAAGATAGTTAATTCCGCGCTGTAGAAGTGGGTTTTTCCCAGAAGCCGATTTACTTTTCATAACAAAGAATCAGTGAGAGATTTTCCTGTGCCAGCGCGTGACTGGCTATTGAGACATCACGTGCTGTCGTGTGAGAGGCCCCTTAACGTTGGCGCCATATCAGGCGCTGGCACGTGATCGGCAGCGAATGTGTTAAATTCTCCACAAATACTGAATCCTTCCTAATTTATTTTTCAACATTGTTCATTTTATGACTTAATCTTTACATATTGACCTGTGAGAATGTTTCCAGGAATGCTTTGATATATTATATTTTGTCATAATTCAATTAAATATAATTCTTAAGAATGTGTAATATAAGTAGAACTATGAAATATAGAAGTTTAAAACACATTTTTGTGTATATTTTCTTTTTTCAAAGATTTATATTTTTGAGACATAATGCCCTCACAGTTGACTTCTATCGGTTATAAAGACTTATTTATCTGAAAAATTAAAAATAAATTTATAACTTTTTTAGTAGTAAATAATTAAAAATGTATTAAAAATAAATCAATCCAAATTTAATATGGATTCGATACAAATTAACTTTTTAAAAATAAAAACAGGCTTTTTTAAATTTTAGCCGGCTTTTTTTAAGTGGATAAAACCAAAAAAATCAGCCGGCTTTTTTTGGCCCGGCTGAAAGCCGGCAACCCTGGTTCAGTATAGATTATTTCCGATTAAAAAGCATACCTATAACAATAAAAAGGTACGTTTGTATGTATGCATGTTGTTTTCCAAGGAGGCTGCATTTTTTTCCGCGACCCTCTGACTAAATTGACATCTTTTTGTGATTCTGTGATGAAATATTCATTTTTTAGCAGCTTTTTGACTAGATTTGCATTTATTCGGCAACCCCCTGACAAAATTCACATATTTTTTGCGATTCTTCAATGAAATTTGCGGCTTTTTTTAGCAGCCTTTTGACTAAATTAGCGTTTATTAACGACCCTTTGACAAAATTCACATTTTTTTTTCCCATGATGCATTGTTGAAATTTAGATGTTTTACACGATTCTGTGACAACTGGCATTTATTAAGCGATCCTTTGACGAATTTTCCATTCGTTAAACGATCCGAAGGCGATTTTGCTCTGTATTTTCCGAAAATCAAAGGTTTTCAGTTCCGAAAAAAAAATAAATTCATCAATCTGGAAATTTAGACAAAAAACGTACTGCGAGTTTCGTGAAATCGCCTCCCAAAAAAATCAATGTCGTAAATCATTCGCAGAATAATCGTAAATATCGTTAGAGGTTCGCGCGAATTTCTGTAGATAATCGTGAAAAGACTCAAATTTCGTCTGAAGATCGTGAGACAAAACGTGAATTTCATCAAACAGTAGTGAAAGAACACAAATTTCATCAAAGATTCGGGGGAAAAGAAAATTTCGGGTAGAGATCACAGTAAAAACGAAAATATCGTCGAAATACCTGCAAGAAAACGCAAATCGCGAAAAAAATCACGACTTTCGTAAAAGGATCGCGAAAATTCTGCAAAATTCGTCAAAAGACCGTAAAAAATTCGCAAATTTCGTACAAGGGCCGCAGAAAAAAAAATACCCCCCCCCCCTCCCCATTTCTCACACAACCTGCTGCAACTTTTCAGAAAATTTGCTGCGAATTTCAAAAAAGCTTTTACTTAGAATCAACTTTGAAGATCCCTTTAACAAATTTAGCGTTTTCCCGCGATCCTTTAAAGAATTTAGCGTTTTTTCCTAGATTATCAACAAAATTACCGTTTTTTTTTTTTTAACTATCTTTTGATGAAATTTACATATATTTCGAGATTCTTTCAGAAAATTCGTGTTTTTTAAGCGGCATTTTGATAAATTTGGGTTCATATGCCAGGCGTGCGAAGAGAAAACTGCGCTCGATGCAAAATTTTCAATTTAGTGTTTTTTTTTTCTTCTTATAGGCCAAAAATGATGTTGGTAGTAGAAAATCGGCACCCCTACTTTTCTGCACCCGGGGCGACCCCCCCCCTTCACAA
Organism: Maratus speculifer; assembly: GCA_964019185.1. Taxonomy (NCBI): domain Eukaryota; kingdom Metazoa; phylum Arthropoda; class Arachnida; order Araneae; family Salticidae; genus Maratus; species Maratus speculifer. The sequence goes on along the minus strand of OZ025298.1, from coordinate 287,872,362 downwards.
GTCGCTGTTTATATGGCGATCCTTTCACGAAATTCACATTTTTTTCGCGATTCTTTCACGAAATTCGCTTTACTCCGCAATCACTTTACGAAATTTGCGTTTATTCCGTAACCATTTCACGAAATTCGCGTTTATTCCGCAACCATTTCACGAAATTCGTGTTTATTCCTCGATTATTATTATTATTTTTTTTATTATGTTTTATAGCGATCATTTGAAGAAAAGCGAGTTTTTATTTTGCGATTCGTTGAGAAAATTGGCTTTTCTATCGAGATAATCTAACAAAATTTTCTGCAAATGATTGATGAAATTGATTGTGAAAATATGTATTTAGTGCTCGGTTCAAAAGCTATGAAAAATCGGTTATTAGTCTGGAAATTCGGAGATAACTATCTGAATTTCCGGGCTGATGAATGATGATTCATAACTTTTGGAATCGAATGCGTTAACTTTTTGGAAAATTTGAAACGGAATTATTCCGTTCTCACGACGGAAAATCGCACAAAATTTGTCACTCGATTGCAGAAAAAAAAAATGCGAAATTTGACAATCGGTTGCGGAAAAATATCATGAATTCAAACAATTTGTCGCTGTAAAAAACTTGCAAAATATGTCATTCATTCGCACAAAAATATCAGAAAATTCGTGATTTTTTTGGGGGGCGGGAGCCTTTTGCATATGATATTCTTTTGGGTGAGATTTCAAAATTTCAGGCCCTAATCCCACAATCCCGCCCTGAAATTCAAGTCTTGAATGTGAATTTCTTCAAAATATCTCAGAAAGAACATGTGAATATTGTCAGAATATAGCAAAAAGATTATGTGAATTTCGCCAGAAGATCACAGAAATAAAATGCAAATTTCAATGAAAAATCAGTAAGGAAATGCTACAAAACTAGAACAATCTCTAAAGTTGCATAAATATTTTCAGAAGAAAAAATTTTCTTTATTGAATTGAAAGACTGAAACATTTTCCTTTTACGAATGTCAAAAATAGTCACGAAACAAACATTCACACACACACATGCGCAAAAAAAAGTCCTCTAGATTAATTTTAACTGTGTGTGCAATGATTTTTCATTTTCAAAGGTTGCCAGAACATAAAATGTTTCTGTCCTATCAGAAAATCGCCTTTTTCGCATTCAGTTCATGCACTTGGCACACCATGTTAAAGAAGGCGAAATCATGCTTGCAATAAATAAATAAATAAAATATTTTTTTTTTTTCTAGAAATCATGGTTGAATGTAGCAGAAAATAAAGTTGAAGTCCCAGTTTCTTTGTCCATAAAATATGGCATGAAGTACCTCAGCATTTAAAAAAGGTAGTCCTTAAAGCTTTATTTTTGTTATATTTTAATTAAAATAAATATTTCAGACTAGTCAGGTCTCCTGGTTTCAACAGAAAACTCTTTATTTTCGCTTGTTTTTCTATACTCCTGATTTTTGACATATTTCTCCTGATTTTTTGCATATTTTTAAATATTCTATTACAGTAGACTCCCTAAAAGCCACACATAATTTATGAATGTAAACTATGAAATATTTAGTTTACATTAGTAGACATATAATTACAAAATTTGATCGTTTTAGTCTTATATCAATTTCAAACATATTTTAATTTGTAATTTTTGTTAATATTACTGAATTCATGTTTTTTTTTATCAAGGAAAAATAAATTTATTTTTGAAAAATTTAAGATATTGCTGATATCACTGGTAATTACAATCTTCTTACCAAATATATTTATGTAATACTAGTCAAGCTTTTTTGGTTATTAAGTCTGACCAAACCTGAAGTAAAACTTCCTTATTTTATTATTTTGATATGAATCAGTAATGTGCCTTTATGAAGGCACAATGATTAATTTTGGGAAAGTACATTTCATCAGCATAATGAAAATGTGATCATACCTTAATAATTATTAATTTGAACATTGCTTTTAATACTTTAATCTTTTTGAAAATTATGTAATTTTTTATTATTTTAGTGTATTTGCTGGATTTTTTTTATTATATTGTAAGCATTCATTATAGTTTTGACTGCATTATTAATTACATTCAAATTGTTGTTTTAAAAAATGTAAACAAAGCAATAACCAGAAATTTGCAAAATTCTAAAATTCGCACACCCTCTGGTCCCAAGCTGTGTGGATTTGACGGAGTCTACTGTATTTTACAATCAAATGTATTGTGATTCAGAAATGCAAAATTCCAGTTTTAGTATAGGTGTAATTATTCTATACTGTGATTGATCATAATAGTATTTTATGAGATAAACTACAATCAGATTCTTAAAAAACTATGATGGATTTTAATTTTACTTTTTTTTGTTTTTGTATATTTTGGATTATTAATAATTTGATTCATTTAAGGCTTATTTACGATTTTTACTATAATTTGATACATATTTAGCAAACTGCCACCTTCCCTGTAATATGTAGTCAATTTAAAATTTGTTAAAACATCATATCGCTCAACTACATGAAAAGTGATAAATCTCGCAAAAAATCATTCTGTGTTTTATTCCACTAATACATCCATCATATGTGTGTCTTGCTACACAAACAGTTTCATAAGTGAAGTTTTATGGAAATTTACTTTTTTCAATGCTATATCCATTTGTGACTTCTGACCACAGAAGTGAGGTGGATTGTGTAAGGAGGTATCCAACTCTCGAAACCTCGTCCTGTATCCTCATTCTTAAAGATTTTGTGTTTTTATGCATGCTTCCATTTCTGCATGCAGAACTAACAGCTATAATTTCATGTTACAGTATAATTATGCAAATTTTCTTTTGACTCTCATTTAAAATTTATTTTTGTTGAGATGTGTCACTTTTCTTGCGAGTGAGCGATATGTTTAAACGCATTATACTTGCAAGGAATGCTTATTTTCCTTATTTAAGTAAGAGTGACATATTTCTTTTTAATCATTGGGAGAATTAAGACATTTTTCCCCCTTGTGGTGAGGAAAGAAACTATATGAGTGGTGTATGTTATTAAGAAATATATCCTCATATCAATATTAAAATGTTAATAACGATATTTAAAAAAATTAACCTTAATCTTACATAATTTAAAGTTGAAATTTTCAAAAAAACAGTTGAATTTTTGAGTTAGGCAAAATCATAACAACTCTGCTTTAAGTTAAATAAGCTAAATTTATATAGTTTCTTTCATTAATTGCAAATAAGAAATCAGTTAAAAAGTTTTTCTTTTCCTACTTTACAGCTTTTTTTTTTTTGGGGGGGGGGGCATTTTATTAATGCTTAGAAATTCCTTTTAAATCTGGTCACTTTTGAAATATATTTAAATTCGCATTTATCTTTGCATTGATAACTTAGATTAAATAATGATACAATTTTAAAATCATGAAAAAATTCGAAAAAACCCATAATGTGTTTTATCATGGGTTTTTTCAAGTGGGCCCGGGCAGGTTTTTTCGGGCTGGGTTTACATGAGCGAACCCTCGTCATCATCCTAGTCATTAATAAAAGTATTTGTTATGAGACCTTTGTAATCTTTTCAGTCTTCCACAAATCCACTGCAACACTCTGCTCGGTCCATTTAATGGCCGACAGTCCTAATAATTCAAATTCTATTTAACCAAGTTATAAAAATTTTTGCTATGGCAAAGAAGAACTAAAAAAAAAAAGTAAATAAAATTCCACGAAATAATACATTGGTTGATCACAGGCAAAAAATGCTAGGCAATTTTTGACAGTTGATACATAGAAACAAAATATCAGAATTCACAATCAGCTGCCGGTAAATATAGCCAAATTTGCCATTGTATTGACTATAAAAACTGCGAAATTCATTGCTCAATAGCAGAAAAAAAATCAACAAATTTTGCCAGTCGCAGGAAAAAGCCACAAAGTTTGTCTCACTACTAAGGTTTTGTCAATTGGTCCTGGAGGGGGGGGGGGGAATTATCAGTGGGTAGTTGGTCAATCGCAGAAAAAGTTCTGCTCTTTTGGCAGTTGCTTGCAGAAAAGCTGCAAAATCCACCAAACAGTTGAGGATTAAAATTATTGTAGTAGATTTAAGTTTACCCATAATTTTCTCCAACCAGTCTCAAGAAAAGTCTCAAAATTTATCTATCAGTGCAGGGAAAATATCGTAAATTTTTATAAAAGATGAAATTGCACTCCTACATATACAAAAAAAATCTCTCTTTTTTTTAATTCTCACAAAACATTTTTGATCAGCTGAAGGTTTGTTGCAAAATATTTTACTTTGAGATATAGTTTATGTTTTAACAATTTATAAGTCAATAGATAAAAGTTTTTATGTTAAGTTTTCGCATGCAGGACATTTTGTCCTTTTTTTTATGGAATGTTTCTAATTTTATGCTTCGTCTTCTGGAATTTATTTTCCTCTATTGAATCTTGCTTTTATTTTTATTCTTTTTATTTTTTTTTCCAGGAAAACTTGTATTTTATGTTTATAAATTGATCCATTAAAATTTGTAAAAGGCTACTTTGCTTCATTGTATTCAAATTATGTGAAATGTAATGCAAAAAAGAAAAAAAAAAAAAAAAAACTTGATTTTGCCATTGACCAATTTCACCAAATTATGCAAATATCGAAACTAATCACTAAATTATACAAATTGGCATAATTTTTATTTTAAATAATGAAAAAGCGAGTAAATTAGTATAATATTGATAAAAGTATAAATTAAAAATCACTGATGATGTAACGTTCTTGTTAAGTGTCAAGTGACATTTACAATTATCCGTTTTTGGTATTTTGTCATAGGCGATAGATTTTGGTTAAAAAAATAATCAAGTAGTACCAAAGAAAAAAATATTTATGCAAAAATTGCTTGTGTTTTTGGATAGCATGAAGCAAAAGATGTAAATAAAATAAAACTAGTTTAATAAAATAAATGAATTAAATACATGCTATAAGCTCAGTGAAAGTGTGATATATTTGAATGTGTATATGGAAAGTAAAAAAAATATTGTTTGAATGTTTAAATATTTTTAAGAAGACAAAATAAAAAAGTTGTAATGTAATTTTAAAGCAAATCCTTTTTAAAGTTGCATCACAGGATCACTTTAATTTTAATATTTTTAAAAAATCCATCGTTTGAATTTATGAAAGAAGTTAAAAAACACCAGTGGGTAAATTTTATCTTTTTTTACATCCAAAATAATGTTTGTACTGTTTATATAATTATGTAAATAGAATATGAAATTTCTTTTTCATTTATATTAGTAGCAGAGCATCTACTCAGAATTTGATATCATATTTAGCAATTTAAAACCTAAATGTAATATCTTAGAGCTCCCATAAGGTAATGCTGTATCCCACTTTTAACTCATTTAGGGTTTTTATTTTTATATTGATACATGTACATTTTTTTAATAATTTAGATTATCACTCTCAGCAGAAAATAAAATGTATCTCTGTTTCAGAAATGATTATACTAAATACATTTTCTTTCCAGGCATAAAACTATTTCCTTGGCCTGCCACAACGAAATTAAGGAATATACATTATTCCCCACTGCGAAACAGCGAGACATAGTTCATTTGCTAATGTATGAATTTCCTTCCCTAAAATCTTACATTGAGAAAGGTCATGAAGGTTGGAACATCAAGGTATATGATAAGGTGAGAGAGGATGTCATGAAAAATAAAGATTTAGTGCCTACTCCAAGAAGAAAGGTTTACACTGACAAGTTATTTCTGGCACCAAAGATGCAAAGAAATTTGCCTTTGGAGTGCATTCAGTCACAAGTCAACATCAACAGTGAAACATTTCAGTCTTTTCTTGCTATTGGGAACATTTTTAAATATACTGGAGTATATATGGCTTCAGAAAAAAGTATTATTATCGAAGATAATGGATTTTTGGAGGCAGTATCTGTAGCAGTAGGAATCTATTTTGTGTGTAATATTGAATACCCTAAAAGGGCAGCAACCACATATTTGTTTAATGAAAGTTGCATTCTGAAATTAATCCCCAATATATTTTGAACTAAATTAATTACTTCTTGTAATACTTTGCCAAAGTTTTAAGTCTTATTAAAATCTGTTTCTAATTGATATTTTTAATTTTTGAATAAAATATTAGTTGAATAAATCATTTTGAATATATTTTTTGTTGTTGTTGTTGATGCTTCATAAGTATCTAACTTTTATATACTTTTAAATTTGAGTCTAACTTGAGATCATAGCTGGTTTTTTTCTTATATGTTATTTTTGAGCTAGAAACAATGTGTTTCTTTGTGTACAGTCTATTTAAAAGAAAGCAGAGGTTTTTTACATACATAAAACCGGTATGTATTTAAAAATATTAACATTAATACTTAGTCATATGCATAAACTTACATGAATTACTGATGTTACAAATATTGCCATTTAAACCATGAAAACTAAAGCATTTTTAATTACATTTTTTACTAAGAACAATTACTGACATAATATAGCTTGGTCGTTTCATTATCTGCACTTCTCTACAAATTTGCATTTTTTATGTGCTGGTTATATAAGCTATCATCTTTTTATTAATATAAGTATTTTAATTTAAAACATTATATGTATATTTTGAAATATTTGTTTAGTGTGTCAAAGTACTTTTGCTATTAAAAATTATATCAGTAATGCTGACAATAGTTATTTCAATAACAGAAGTAGAATGTTTAATATGTTTAGTGTAATCACTTTTTTAATTTATATTCATAAACATCATAATGGGATAACTGAGTTCAAAATTGGACAAATTATTAAGTTAAAAAATTATTTTTTATTCAATGTTCAATAAGTATAATTCTTAAAAATTTGTCATAAATATCTTGTTTAAATAAATAAATAAAATAAGTAAAATGATTATTTTAGATACTGTTTATATCAAAAAATGCCTTTTTGAAATAGTTAAATATATTAATGTTTTATGACCTCTGAATCCCATTAGCTATATTTTGTGAAAGTCTTCATGCACTGATATGCAAAATAATCTAAAATAATCAGTCTTAAGGGTCCTGTCCCTGCCTGCATAGACACTTGCGAGCTAATGTTATTCCTGTGGGGTGGCATTTTTCTAATACATCTTTCTCATTTTGACATTTTTAAATAATTTTCTTTACATTGGATAGTTGATGTCCTTCACAAGAACACTCCTTGCTGACTTTTTCAATTTTTGGTCGCAAGTATTTTTTTTATAAAGTTACTTTCACTTTCTGACCTGTTCTGAAAGTGAAAATAACTTTATAAAAAATATTTGTGACCAAAATCGAAAAGTAATCAAGGAGCCATCTTGTGAAGGACATCAATTTTATACATGTCTGAATTGACATGCAATACATATACCAAACACAAATAAGGAAAGAGTAAATAGGGTTTGCAAGGATTCTGGAATATCTGGATAAGCCCTGGATTTTTGTTTTTTATTTTCCAGATCTGTATTTTTTCCATCATTTTGTTCAAGAAAGAAATTGTATCAAAATATTGGGGGAGGGAGAAAAAAATCTATGATGTAAAATAGTGACTAAATACAGCAAAATGGTCCTGAATAATTTAGGGAGACTTGAAGTGGAAACTCTGGTCATAAAATACAATATGTAGTCATCTGTGTAACAATGTTGACTCAAAAATTATTGTACAATATTTTTTTTTATGTTTAAAGTCTTAAAAGGGAAAAAGAAAAGAAATGATGCATGCAACTCAAAGAAAAATTGAAAGTAAGCATATATGTTTATTAAATTTCAATATTTGCATATTTAATGCACAAATATAAAAATAGTAACAAAATGTTTCTTTTTTTTAATAAATGATAAAGAACAAAAATATTTATCATGCATTCATAACAAAAATGTATGTCATAATATTCATAAAGAAGTGTATTACAGAGTTATGTAATCTGACAAGCTTTTGAAGGAACGGTTTTTAGGTGAGTTCTGTAAGAAATCCGTTATATTGCAATGGTTTCATTTATATATATATACTTCATTTTCTTGTCCGCACGATAACTGCGGTAATTTTGTATGGATCATTTTGAAATTAACACAAAAAGTTAAGAAGCCTTAAAGTTTCTGTTCCTGCAAGCAAAGACACTCTCAAAATAATGCTCCTCTTAGAAAGAGATTATTTTCTAATAACAGTTTTGCATTTAGAGATTTTTAAGTATTTTATTTATTATTATTATTTTGGCACTAGATAACTGAGGTCCCTCAAAGTTTCTTTTGCTTTCAAAAGCGGTTCTGAAAATAAAAGTGTCATTCTAAAAGATATCTGCAACCAAAATAAAAATAAAAAAACTAAAAAAAAGCAGCAATGTAAAGATGAACCTCTGCTATCCAGTACCCCCCCCCCCCCCCCCCAAAAAAAAAAGAAAGAAAGAATAGAAATAGAAACGAGTTAACCTCAGAGAGAAAATACTAGCTTGCAAGTGTCTTGGTTTGCAGGAAAAAGAACCTTAAATTCGTTAATGGACTTGATCAAACCATGAAGGTAAAAGTTAGGGCTAAGGGGCATTTTTTGAGTAACAGAAAAATCATCAGCATTTCCTTACTATGAAAAATTGTGAGTGCCATTTTGTATTATTAACGCATCAAAGATTGGTGGCTAACAACATATGTTTGAAAAGCATTTCATATTGCTAATAATTATTTGAAGATGAGAGAAAAAGGTTTGGCAGTGAAAAAAAGATCTCCAATCATTACAGATATCATAACCTAGTAGATTTTTTTCTGAATGTTTTTACTATTTACATTTATCATTTTTCAATCTGACACCCCCCTCCCCCCCCCCCAAAAAAAAAGTTATTTAAATGACTCATAATTTGTGTTGTCTCACCTGAAAAATAAGATTGAAATTAACTGAATTATGATTCTGCGTTTTAATTTTTATGTACAGTTAACTTATGATAATTTTACACAATCTACTTCTACTTTTAAGCTCTGCTGAATGGAATTTTCTAAAAAATGAATTTGCATTGCAAACTCAGAAGACAGTGTTTGTGGGAAGAAGTTACAGATGCCGTTTAGATTTATCATGTGTATCTCATGCTTAAGTTGTAATAAAAGTAATATACATACAAATTTTGTTCAGTATTATCATAAAGTACCGAAAGTAAACATCCTCCTTCGCATATTCTGCAAGCTGTATAAATCCTGGGAAATTAATAAATTCCAAATATATCCCTTAATCCTCCTAATTTTACCGATCTATTTCAAAAAAAAATTCTAATTATAAGAATCCCTTAAAATTATTAGAATTTCCTGTCTGCTGAAGGGTTGACTTACTTTCAGTACTTTGCTGTATTAAACAACCTCTTAAAAACAGAACTGCAGCAAATTTTTAATAAGTTTTGCTAAGAGAAATTTTTTGGGGGTAGTTTGTTTCCTCCAGTGCATAAAACTTAGCAGCAATGTCAATAACAAAATACATTCATGTTGCACACACAAAAATATAAAGAAAAACCTTAAAAATTATGTTCATGTGTGCTTTGCGAAAAAAAAAAGGGGGGGGGGCAATTCTCGAATTTATTATTTTTTTATTAATAATATTACCACTTTTTTTCTTTCTTTTTGAAAATACAGGCTACAGCTAAATTTTTTTCAGATATAAATTTCTTTCTTAGTTTTTTTTTTTCTTCTGATTCCCTAAATCTGATGTTAACAGTGTAGTTACAGTATTTTTTTAATTATAAAGTTAGTATGCTATTTTCAATTGTTTGTCTTTCAAAAGTCCATTATGGCATTTTTTTTATTGCTGACCAAATTAAGAATTAACGTGAAATTTTCGTTTGTGCCACTATCAAAGCAAAACAGAATATTAAAAAATATTTAAGCACATCTACATTACATTGACAGGAATTTTTCTGATTTCAGCCGAAAAACATTTAGCTAAAACAGGAAACCTTTTTGATATATAATAAAAATTTTTATACATATTCAGGAACATTCTCGATCCCAAATGAAATGTTCCATATATATTCCGAAACCTTTCCGTTCCGCAATGAAAGATTGGCTACACAATCTGAAAACTTTCCTAACCTTAATGGAAGCTTTACTATGTTTTCAGATATATTCAGAAAGGCTTCTGATATATTCAGAAACTTTTCCGATCAGTAATGAAGTATTTTCGATATATTCAGAAACTTTTCCGACCTGTAATGAAATATTTCCGATATATTCAGAAAGTTTTCCGATCCATAATGAAAGGTTTAAGATTATTCAGAAAGGTTTCAGATGTATACAAAAAGCTTTCAGATATATTCAGGAAGGTTTCGGATACATTCAGAAACTTTTCATTACGGATCAGAAAGGTTCCGTGTTTTAACCGAAACACTTTCCTGTTCGAATCAGAAACCTTTCCGTTAGTATCGTGCAGCACAGGTCTCCGTTATTTTCAGAAATGTTTCTGAAAATTTTTTACAGTGTAGAGGGTGTCAGAGTGATGTTCTTATACAGAGCAAAAACACGCAAATAACGAATATATCTCTCGTCATCAGATTATTATAAATGTAGAGAAATAAAATATTTCTAAATTTTGTTATTTCTTAAATACCACTATAAATCATATGCCAAAAGATTTTTTTTAGTGTTGCTATCTAATTTCGTTTTGTTCGAGACCAAAACACGAGGTCCAAAACATATTCACATATTTTAAGAAATCTGTCATGTTTAAAATTAATTTGAAAGCATTCACATATTAGGAGAAGGTTAAAGAATAATAAAACATTTTTACCCCCCCCCCCCCCCAAAAAAATAATAACAAGTTGAATGTAGATTCTGCCATTGCAGAATTCAGTTTCGCCACCGATTAGAAAAAAAAAAAAAATCGTAGGAGATATTTTAGAAGGGCGACCCCGTTTAGATTGCAATGAACTAACTTCATTTTTCTTGCGTTCATCAATATAATAGCAAACAGAAAGGCGTGAAATACCCAATTGATTAGCAATTTCTCTCTGATACATTGGAATTGCGGAATAATAAACAGATACAATTTGACGTGCTACTTTTTCATTGACTAGATTCATCAAACACGGATTTTTGATTTAGTTTAAGTGCTTTTTTATAGACTCTGAAAAAAAGAAAATGCATTTTAACAATACGACGAATGAAATGTTTAAAAGACCCGATCGATTTGTTTTTTAAAAAAGCAAAAATAATTACATTATTGAATCAATACATAATAAATATATTTCTAAACTTAATGTTAAGTTTGCCAGTTACAATTTTGCATGCAAATATTCGCGCATCTTCAGTTAAAATTGTAATCTGAATGCCGGTGAAATCCAGAAATTTTATTTTATATGCACTAACAAAAAATAGTTTTATTAAAAAAAAAAAAAAAAAAAACTCATTTCATTTTTACCGTGATATAATTTTCACTAACTAAAATCATCTGAAAGTAAAATCTCAATCTCAGTGTCCATAATGAAAAGATATATTGGAATATAATATCGTTATGTGTAAAAATGCGATGTTTTAAATAGTGACGTCATTTTCTCTTCAAATGTTTTTTAAAAGTTACTGTTATTAGTAATATGAAAAAGGCATCCGTAATAATATTGTAATTCCCATTTATCTGGTTGCTGAATGACATCATTTTCCTCAATTGAAAATTTTCTTATTTTGCTTTAGACATTAATTTTATCATAAATTATTTTCTGTTATTTTATTTACATTATTAATATTATTTCTCAGTAAATATATTTTTTTACGTCAATTAGTGCATAAGATTTGTCCAATATTGTCCAATATTGTATCCAATATTGTATTAATTATATATTTGTCCAATATCCATTATACGCAATCATTTTGGAAAATAAATTTTTATTATCGGGAGAAAAGCTAAACTGAGTTGCCACCATTTTGAACAAATATCGTAAAAAGCATTTAAAATTAAAAATAAAATATAAAAATGGAAATAAATTAAAAAATAACTAAAATGGGCACAACTACAAATAAATAGCTTTTATTTAAAAAAATAATTATCAAAATCGGTTGAGTAGAAAATTCAGGGCGGATGACACGACATTTTTTAGCTTGTCTGAAAGAAATAGCATCGGAGGCTAATAAAATAAAATAAAGCAGCTAAAAAATAGTCCATTTTTCTTCTAAAACAGTAAAGCAACAGTTGTAAATAATGCAAAATTTATCTATTACTGACATCTAAGTACGATTAATGCAACTATTTAAAAGCCTTCTATGTATTCTAAATGATTTAATGATATTACTAAATGGGAAATCCGTCTTTTTTTCTTTCAAATATTGCAATTCGAAGTAGAATCTTGTATGAGGCTCAGGGGATAAAAGCGATGTGGTAACCGGGAGCTCAGCTCCGTAATATCAGCTTTCTCCATATTTGCAAAGGTCAATATTTTCTATTATTTTCCTTCTGTGATTCACAGTTGGGCACATCAATCAACGGATTTTACGCCTTAACTGAGGCGAAATTTTTCCTCCTTTCCTATATGACATTTTCGCTCTCGTAATGTCATTTCCTCCCAATAAATAGCAATATGAATGGAGCTTTAACTTTTGCATGGAGGAAGTCAGTTTTGCCAGTGCCCTTTTTTATGATTCAAATTTTTCGATTGCCACCAATTATTTTTAAATCCGACTTATTTTCGCTTTATTTAATCAATTATTATATAAGGCGAATTTTGCTGTTTTCAGAAAATGTTGATAATCGGTATATCTCGATTTTAAAAAAATGCATCCAACTGGCAACACTGGACCAAACGCGCCAGCACATTAGCGTTTTATTTCTGACCATGTATGGACTGGTGGCAGGCAGAATATACTGATAAACTAGGTCACTACAAATGTGATGTTCGTTAGACGCTTCCTTTTTAGGTGCTTTCGTAATTATACACCTATTAGGTAACACCTATAGTAGTCGTTCCGTCCGTCTGTCCGCATGTAAGAGAGAAGAAACTAGTCAACCGAATCGTTTGCAAATCAAAATATATAATTGCTGCATAATTTTGTCGAGTCAATTCAAATTTTATCAAAATCGGATGCATAGTTTAATTGCAGGGGCAATCAAAAACATTCCGTTACATTACGGTCAATAGAAAAATAGTTTCAGGTGCATTTTAATGATGTTATACTCTTTCAAACATAATAAATACGATATGCATCTATGAAGTATATACTAAAAAATGCATTCTGCGCTATATGGGTTCCAAAGAATATTTGTTATTGATTTACACGACCACACTATTCCATTACATAATGATATACGGAGAAACAATGTTGGGACACGTTTTAATTACATTACACTATTTCACATTATACGAAAGTGATATATGTTGTTGAGTTTTATTACAAGTTACTTCCTGTATAATAGAAATCAGACAGTATTTACAGGTATAGACAAAAGATTTTGGCCACTATACTGTATCCGACATACTGTATGCTATTACACCAACATCTGAATATTTTTAAAACTTTGTTATAGTCCAACGCACTTCATTTGTTATGTTTCACGTACAATTTCCAACTTATTTATACTGCACCCTCTTGCACACTTGCATGCGCACTTTTTTCCAATGTTTGTGCAAGAATCGGCATTGAGGAGTATAGTATTTCTGTAAACAATACCGAAAGTGTTTCTTGTAAATTAAGAAATGCATTTTTTAAAAGCCTAATAATCTATGATTGTAAATAATGTATAACTCATCCCTTAAATCTTTTCATTTATTGTTATTTATTTAAATAGCTTAAAGCGCATTCTCGAACCACATTCCCCGATGACTGTCTTGGAGTCTATTGAGAAAGCATGGTATTCTTCGTCACCAGATAGCCCTCAAGAACTAATAATTTCGATAGAAGTACATTTATCCGATCAAAATCAAATTCACAAGAAAGTAATATCTGTGTAGCAGTTTTGTAAAAAATAGGAATGTGTATAATTTTGCAATCGTGCATAAATTTTAAGGCAGTTATGATTGAACACATATTTTTCATACTTATGTAATTTAATTTTATTTTCGATATCATGTGTTTAAAAAAATTGCAAAATTCGTAAAAAAAAGTAATTTTATCTAACTTTTTGTATTCTTTAAGAATTTATATTTATGATCGTCTTTAACACGTTCTCTACCGCTTACATGAAGATGTGATGATAGTTAATGCCGCACTGTTGAAGTGGGTTTTTCCCAGAAACCGATTTACATTTTTTTAACAAAGAATGAGTGAAACATTCTCCCGCGCCAGCGCGTGACTGGCTATCGGACATTATTGGACACATCACGCGCTGGCGCGTGAGTGGCCCCTTAACGTTGGCGCGTTATCACGCGCTGGCGCGTCTGCGGCAGCTAACGTGTTAACTTTTGAGAGTAATTTTATATTGTATTTTTTAAATTATATCAACTATTCAATTACGTTCGAAAAAAGTTTAAAGTTTTAAAGTTTAAAAATTAAAAGTTTTAATCTACAACAGAATTTTAAATGGTAGTTATATTTATTTATTTTCAAATTTTATTTATATTTCTTCATGATTTAGAAGAATATATTTTTTATCTTTAGTAATAACTCTTTGTCGTAAAATTTTAATTGAAAAAATTGTTTATTCTCATCTATTATGTATTCAAATATGCTAATTTGTTGAACGTTTTAATATAATATATACTTAAAATAGATAAATTTGCATTTTTATCTTGAAATTTGATTTTTAAAAAGTATAATTGAAAAACTAAATAGTTTTGCAAGAAAGATAAAGTTCAACGGGTGGAATGCTTGAAAGATATTCATAAAAAAATAAACACGAACAAAATTCTATTGAACACACTGTTAAAGAAATAAAATTTCTAATTTATTTAGGAAATTATTTCGCTTATTTTTACTAAAATATAATCTATGAAGTTATAATATATACTAGCAAAAGCCATGCTTCGTTTGGATTCGCGAAGCATTATTTTATAAAACAGATTTTTGAAAGTAACAATGTTCTTTAATATTAATTTTGCATCTTTATTGAACAGAAACGTTATTTTATGTTTTGGCGCATTTTAATTCTAGAAATTTAAGTTCAGCCAAATAACTATCAATTTCCTAGGAATTTTTTATTTATGATGTAAGATTGGCATAAAAATTATTTTCGAAGCAAACTTTTACAAAATATTTTCAAAATTTCAACTAAAAGTTCTTTTAATTTTTTTTCCAATTTCCAGTAGCCATTGGTGTTTTTTAACCTTCCTACCCTGAATGGGTCTAATCGACCCATAACTATAACTTGTTTAATACGATTCCAACCAGAACTTTTTTCTTAAAGAAAGTTAAATAGCAGATTCAGCGAAATAAGCCAATTAAATATATTAAAATGTTTCAAATAACAATTCTGGTGGGAAATGTTTTTATCAAGATTAAGTAAAATTTGAACAGGGTAGGAAGGTTAAAATTGTTTGAAATAGGCATGTTTTCAGTCTTTGTAATTAACATCAAATAATCTTTGATAGTTATCTTAGAATTATATATTTGAAGAGAGCTTGAAGAAAGTTACTTCTTCAAAATCCTATTTTCTGGCAAAACATTTAAAATTTGCTCTCGTTGATACTAAGAATTATTAACTGTAAAACTTTTTATTCTAATTTCTTCATTTTAATGCATGTTAGCGTATGAGAATTTTTAATATTGTAAAATTTTTCGTAAGGAAAATTTCTATTGAATACTTAATTTTTAAGGATTTTCACTCTCGACAACTTTACTTACGTTTTTAAGCCAACTGGTGTCTCTATTTCCCCAATATCTGCAACTGCTTTATCTATAGTTAAACCTTGGGATTTATGAATTATAACAGCAAAAGCTAACTGCAGAAGAAATTCTTTCTTTGAGCAATTTATACTTCCATTTTTCAAGAATTTAATTATTGGTGGAATCGGTAAGCACCAATTCTTATAAATTAAATGACTGTAGTTTTCAAATTTATCCATGATTATTCGTGACATCTGGTCTGTTGTCCCACGATTTTCTTTAATGCTTGCAACAAAGCCTAAAGTCATGTTCACTAAACTTTTTTCGGTCCACAAATAAGACCGTAATATTACTTTAGATTCAAATCATAAAGTAAGAAATGGTTCAAGTTCATTTGTCATTTCTGAATCGGCCAACTTTGCTTTAGTACATTTACTGTAAAGAGCTTGAATCGAGGCAACAAGTTCACGCAGTTCTTTTAATTTTTCATTTATATAACAAATTTAACAATTAATTTCATTTGTTTACAATTCTTTTGTTGCCACTTTACAAAAAAAATCAATAATACAATTCTTTTAAAATGTTTCTTTTAAAATGTTTTAAAATCGGTGGAAACGATTTTGCGGAATAATGAAAATATATTTTATTTATTAAATTAATCATGATTCTATCTTTAATTACTTACTCCATGATTTGTATTTTTTTTCTGAAAATGTACGCGTTTCATTTTTTATTTATTTGCTAAAATGCGTTCGTATTGAAAAAGCATGTATAATAAATTAATTAAAATAATAATTTTTTTAACGTTTTACTCTAAAAAAATTATATTGTGCAAATCTGCAGATCATAATTTATTTTTATGTTCAATTTCAACTCAAAATACAGAATGTTTTTTTTTTTTTTTTTTTTTTTTTTTTTTTTTTGTAAAGTGTACGACAAAATGTAATTTGAGTGGCCTAGTAGAGGATTCGCTTCGATCATCCTAATTATATACAAACTAATTTTTTTTTTTTTGAAATTATTAAATTTTTATTTGTAAATTCAAGACAATCTCCTATATTTACAGACAGCAGATATTAAAAATGAATAAACTGAGACCAATGAAGGATGAGACCTAAAAACAAAACAAAACATAATCACATAGGGAGAAAAACTTTTGTTTTCTTTCATTTCTTGTTTTGGTCCCTAATAGAAACAAAAACCCAATTCAATTTCATCAAAGATGGAACACATCAGTTTTACAATTAAGCCATTTTTGTACACGTAGAAAATTTTGAATGTCACTGATTTTAAACAAGTAAAATAATTACATATTTTGTACAAAACAAATAACTTATACAAGTTTATAGATTAATAAATAAGCACAGTCACATACAATCATGAAAACATTTAATTTCTGTAACAAAAAAATTTTAGATGCTGTTTAAAATGAGTAATAATCAAATATTAATAGGAAATAATTTTCCACTCCATTAATAAATGGGCAAAGTTTGGTCAATATAAGAATAGATAGAAGATTTTGAATTGCAGATTTAAGAAAACTATGATGATTTAAAATTTTCCTTTACTATTCTACTAATGAAATTTAATAAGTGCACTATCATGATTCTTTGTACTTAATAAAAGAATTGAAAGACAAAACAAAGATGAGATTAAAATGATACTAATCTTTCAGATGAGCCATTTTTATTTTTCTTACCTTCAACTATATGAATTGGAAAGACTGGTTGAGAGTCCATTTTCTAAATAGTTAGATTTAATTTTATTTGGATTTTGGAATTATTATTTTTTTATGTATACTTTCGGCTAGCAAAAAATAATTTCTTATGCTATTAGAAGATAAGAAAATTATTTAGTTGCTATGTAATTATTTTTATCCTCAAACAATATTTTCCCTATCAATAATAAACAAATTGTGATATTTTCTTTTGATTATACTCTTGTTTTACTATTATTATTATTATTATTATTATTATTATTATTTCTATAATGAAGTTAAGTATTAATTATACTCTTATTGAGAAATATTAGGTTATGGAGTCTTATTATGCTACGTATTATTATTGTTATTATTATTATTTAAATTTTTCTATATTATTTATTATTAATTTTTGAAGTGATAATATTTATTATTAGAAATTTGACAAATTATTAAAAAATGTTGGAATCCAACAAAAAACATAAGATTAAAACCAAAGTAAACAAGATTTGAGAATTTTTAATTAAAGAGACTATATTCACTGGACATTGAAAAAGACTCTTTTATGCATTCTTGAAACACTTTTTTCACTAAAGGACTTTATTTAAAATAAACTACTGATTAAGTCAGTGAAATTCTATAAACTCCCATGAAGGAGATTTCTTATTGTTTTTATTATATTTTTAAATTTTTTTGCTTATTAATATTTATAACTTATTTACTTTTATTGTATGTATTACCTCCTATGCACTTACAAATAGTAAGTGATATTGTAACATTATTGTATTTCTTTCAGGGAAATGCTCCTACTTAAATTTAATTCTATTTAATTTTCTCTTAACTATTTTTTTAATCGCTAATATTTTTTATATTGCGTTAATTTTCTTTTCTTCCATCTCTTGGCTTCCTGAGTTTAACAGTTTTATTCCAAAATTTAACTTTTCTAAATTATTAGATTTCTGTTGTCTGAACTTGTAGTTTTATTTAACTATCGATTTCATACAAAGTTTTGGGGAGGAGGGATAATATTACAATTTTTAAATTTTTTTCGCCAAAGTTAACCTTTATACTATATTAATTTTCTTATAACAATATTCCGTACTTAGTTTAACTGATTAAATTAAAATATTGTTTCTAGATCTAATCTATTAATCTTTATGGAAACGATATAAATTATTAACTCGCCTTAAAAAACATTTATTCCAGTATGCGTAAATTTAAAATCTGACTGTAAATTAAAAATATTCTTAATTAAACTTTATTCCTTAATATTCCAAATAAAACTCATTTTTTCTATGTTTTTATCAACCCTTTTAGAAAGTCTTATTAAATTTATTCCAAAACCATACCTTTCAAAAAATATCATTATTTTATTTTATCTATTTATTTATTTTCCCTCAGTCAACATTTGATATTGTGCATATCAATAAATTCATTTCTTTTCTTTTTCTCCTAAAATTAATCGTCTATAAAAATCGTCTGCCTAAGAGATTTAAAATTCTGGGTCGATTATAAATTGGTTAAATAATATATTTTTTTTTAAATAAAATTGTTGTCTGTCAAATAGTAATCTCGACTCAGGGTATGAGTTATGTTTACATAAAAGAATGAGGGTTTCAGACTAAAGAATGTTCTATAATTTTCTTTTTAGATTTAAAGAGGAAGCCTCTAGAGGTGGTAAGAAGAAGGATTCTTGGGTTCTCTTTTCCATGAGTACGGCTGGATGTAGTAAATGATGGAAAATTTTTTTGTATGTTTCGGTAAAAGATCGTCTGCAAAAGGAGCTTTTCTCTCGATTATAGGTACAGTTTAATAAAATGAACTAGCGGCAGCCAAGGAGTGACTTATTGGATCTTCTACATTTATTTATTTTGTTTTTTTCTCGCTGGCCATGACTTCTGTGCGGAGAAAGGGAAACCTGGCGATGATGTTTCTGTCCCCCTAAGTTTAAAATGTCACATATATGAAAAAAAATTTAAATCCCCGTTAAAGCTTGATTTTTACTTTCTTCTATCTTTACAAGAAGAAAGTATTGGATTCATGAAAATTTTCGACTTCCGGTTTTCGACGGATTTATACGTTTTAGAAGGTCCTGAACACGTTTTGACTATTTTTAGAAAATGTCTGTCTGTGAGTCTGTCCGTCTGTCTGTGAGTCTGTGTGTCTGTCTGTGAGTCTGTCTGTCTGTATGTGACAAAAAATTTGTGGGCGCTCTATCTCAAGAACTAATGCTCGAAATTTAATAAAATTTTATATTCAGTTAGACCTTGATATGAATTAGTGCCTATTGGTTTTTGGTGAAAATTGGCCTGCAGGTGGCGCTGCTATACTACGTTTTTCATGATTTTCAAGATTGCTATATCTCAAGAACTAATGCACAGAATTTCACCAAACTTCAGATTCTGTGACCCCTTGATGTACATAGACGCTGATTAAGTTTTGGTGTAAATTGGCCAGCAGGTGGCGCTGCTATGTCACGTTTTTCATGTTTTTCATGATAGCTATATCTCAAAAACTAATGCACAGAATTTCACCAAACTTCAGATTCCGCGATACCTTGAGATACATAGCCGCTGATAAGGTTTTGGTGTGAACTGCCCTATAGGTGGCGCTGCTATGCTACATTTTGCGCGATTTTTGCGATTGCTATATCTCAAGAAGTAATGCAGAGAACTTCATCAAATTTTAGATTCTGTTACACTAGAATATATAACATAATTAGACGCTGATTACATTTTGGTATTAACCTTGCAACAGGTGGTGCAGCTATGCTGCATTTTGCACGATTTTTCCGATAGCAAACAATAACCAAATCTCAACAACCAAAGCACAGAATTTCATAAAACTTCAGATTTTGTTACAAAATGATGTATAACATAATTACACGATGATTATGTTTTGTTATAAATCCTTCAACTGATCGTGCTGCTGTGCTATAACTTACACGTTTAAAAAAAAAAAAACTAGCTATATCTCAAGAACTAATGCACAGAATTTCATCAAACTTCAGATTCTTTTACATAATAACATAATTAGACTTTTTTTTTTACATTTTGGCATAAATTGTCCAAGATATGGTGTTGCTGTGCTACGTTTTGCAAATTTTTTCTTATAATTATATCTCAAGAACTAATGGACGAAATTCCATCAAATTTCAGATTCTGTTAGGTCTTGACATCAATGGATGCTTATTAGGTTTTAGTACAAATTACCCAAGATGAGGCACAACTAAGCTCCTTTTCTCAGAATATTAATTAAATTTTGCGTTTTAGGCTTTTCGGATACCAGAATCTCATTAGGCTAGGTCAAATGTTCGAGGAAATTCGATAGTGGGTAACTTTGGGGTCACCACGTTTTTTTTTTTTTTTTTTTTTTTTTTTTTTTTTTTTATTTTTATATATATATATATTAAAATGTACTTATGAGATAGAAGAAAGTTTCGGGATTGACACATCCAACTAGTTATCGGTGAATTTAAAATAAGGTTGCTTCATTCCATATCTATAGGTATATTTAGAATCTATTTCATTAAGTATGAAATAAACATGTAAAATATGTAAAAGTTTTTATGAAATATTTATTTGCATTATGAAATATTTTGGTACCGATTTAGAATGAAATAATACACGATTATATATTACAATGGTGTACTTGGTATAATATGTCATTTAATATCAAAATCTTTTACAGGTGTACAATTCAATTCATCCATCTTAAAACTATCATAAAATAAGAATTGTTAAAGAAAATGATATTTTTTTTAATATTTTTAAAATTAACTGAAAACAAATTATACCCTTATAGCAGTTTTATAGTGAATTATAGTGATGAGGCTAAAATCATACCTCATCACTTCCTCATCAGCCTGCACTGAATAGAAATAAATATTATAAAATATTAATTACTATCTGACCCGCCTGGCGTTGCCCGGGTCCGTAATAATAATGTTAAACGAACTTGAAATTTATAAGATTTTATCTTTAACTCGATATATGTGTAAATACAGCGTTAAAAATTTGACCCTTTTGCAAGAAATAGAAAATGATTACTTCAGCCTATTATGAAGTATCCTCATAGATCAAAAGAGATATATTCTATAAAAGCGGGGGAGTGATTATGCAACAAAAGGATCAAATTTTTTACAGTGTACATTATATTAAATACGTGCCCCCTGACTGTGTCAAAAATCGGTTTAAAAAAAATAATATTTAGCTGCAAAAATACCCAAAATGACGGCAATGGGAAACGCAGGAGGGAATATGTGTCCTACGATTGCGTGATTTTCGTGTTAAAGTGTTGATATTTATCCTTAAAAATACTGTTAAATGACTTAACTAAATACTTTTTTTCAAATAGATATCTCAAGTGAAATATTTTGAATTTCAAACTAATTATATCACTCTCAAATCCGACTATACTGTGAATGAAAACGATTCTCGATGATTAGCTAAAAGGTTAGTATATAGTATTATAATTTCAGAACCATTTTACAAAAATAGGGGTATATTTTTTATCAAACATGCGTAATGTTCATTCTGTGAACAAAATCCTAACCGTAACTTAATTGTATTGTAATCATAACGTGTTTGTAACCTAGCTGTATCTTAACAGTAACCTAACTGTAACTTAAATATACCATAAGTGTAACCTGGCCGTCACCTTATCATAGACTACCCATAATTTAACCACAACCTAACCGCAACTTAACCTTAACCTAACTGTAACTTAACCATGACCTAACTGTAACCTAAGCGGAAATTAAATATAACATAAGGCTCACCGGAGCGTAATTGCAACCTAACTGTTACCTAACCGTAACCAAGTTCTAATTTAACACTAATTATAAAAGAAATATCTTAAGCATCTCGCGCTAAGTACTTAGTTTCACTTTCCACCGATACGGAGCGCATTATGTTTTGTAGAACATCCGAATTTTAGATTCGGATTGAAATTATTTTTATCCATGAAAATTATTTTGTCTTCTTCGGATACGGTGATGGTTGTTTGGAATATTTTTGTTCAGTTTAGATTCGGTTCAATTCAGATTTCGTGGTTTTTTTTTTTCTTCAAATGGGATTTTTAGGTTTGGGTCGGGTTGTACTTCCATTGAAATTATTTTACCTAGTTCCAATGAGGTTATACTTCACTGAAATATTTTTGTTAGGTTCAGATTAGGTTTGGTAGAAATTTCGGGATTTTTTTTTTTTTTTTTTTTTTTTTTTTTTTTTTTTACAAGTTTTTTGGTTCGGATTCGATTTATGTCCATGGAAATTATATTGTCTTGTTCGTATATCGTTATAGTTATTTGGAATTTTTTCGTCGGATTCAGATTTGGTTCGATTCAGATTTTAGATATTTTTTCAAATTGATTTTTAAGGTTCTGGTCCGATTCATGTCCAGGGAAATTATTTTGTCTTGCTCGGATCCGGTTTTGGGTCTTTGGAATATTTTTTTCGGGTTCAGATATCGTTCAATTCAGGTTTCAGTTTTTTTAATGAAATTTTTAGGTTCAGGTTGGGTTGCGCATCAACGGAAATTATTCTGCATTGTTCGAATAAGGATATGCTTATCTGGAATATTTTTGTCAGATTCAGATTTAATTCAGTTTTTTAGGATCGGATTGAGTTCATGTTCATGGAAATTTTTTGTCTTGTTCGAATCCGGGTATGGTTCTGTGGAATATTTTTGGCAAGTTCATATTTGGTACGATTCAAATTTCAGGTATTTTTTTCAAATGGAATTTTAGGTTCGGAAAGGGTTTATGTCCACGGAAATTATTTTCTCTTATTCGAATCCGGTTATAGTTCTCTCGAATATTTTGATCGGATTCAGATGTAGTTTGCATAAAATTTCAGGTTTTTTTTCAAATGGAATTTTTTAGGTTCGAGTCAGGTTTATGTTCACGGAAATTATTTTGTCTTGCTCTTATCGGGTTATAGTTCTTTGGAATATTTTCATCGATTTAAGGTTTCGTTCTGGTCATTTTTCGGGTTCTTTCAAAGAAAAGTTTTAGGTGCGGGTCCGGTTGCATATACAGGAACATTATTTTCCTTGTTCGGTTTGGGATATGCTTCATTTCAATATTTTTGTGGGATTCAGATTTGGTTCGGGTCAGTTATCAAATCCATTGTCTTTTTTTTTTTTTTTTTTTTCTTCAAATGGAATTAGGTTTGGGTCGGGTTTATGCTCATGGAATTTTTGTCTTGCTTGGATCGGAGTATGATCTGTTTTTTTTCTGTTTGGGATCGGATTATGTGTTAATACGCCTAAGCATTATGTTTTGTTACTATTCTTTTATTGACTATTTTTGATACATAATTTATTTTGCTATTTGATAATTTATTACTGTGTATGAATCGTCTGCCAATTCGTAAAATTGTACGACAAAGAGCCATTTCATTTTTGTTTTAAAAACAAATTAAAGTCTTAATAAAATTTTAACTTAAATAAAATGCATTCAAATTTAATCAATGATTTAAAAAAATTGCTAAAAAAGCCTCATATATACATATACATATATTTACTACAACATAGCTAACCACACATACATTCTAATGTACGAAGTACCAACGATCTGACGTAACAGCTGTGTTCAAAAATCCTAAGTTGAGCTGACATTTTGCCAGTCTATGAATTTTAAAGGTCTTTGGGGGAAAAAAACAGTCACTTTTGAAATGTCAAAATCTCAAATTGGTTTCTTTCATAGAGTAAAAAGAAATTAATAGAGTGGAAGTATTATCTCTGTAGGTGATGGTAAAAATGTAACCCTGCATTAAGTCCAATTAAGTACCAACAAAAGCACGTACTTTGACATGCCTATAAATTGAAACAGGTTTAAACCCGTATTTATTTTTTTTTTTGCTCTTGTTTCTTAAAAAGAACTAATCTATCGATTCACCGGTAAAAATTTATTAATTATTTTATCATACAGTGTCTCACATAAGTGATGGGACACTTGTGCTTTACAAAAGGAAACTAATCAAATAAAAAAAAAATATATGTACACATTTTTTTTGTGGGCGTGTTTCATACTTAAATTTAGTAAAGATTATTACATAACATACATTTTGTCAAAATATTAAAATATTAATTTAATAAAAATACAAATGTTTAGAAGGGAGCAAAAAATAGCTCACATAAGTGATGGGACCCTATTATATATGCAACAAAAATCGTCTGAAATAAGCAATAAAAATATTTTTTGGGGTTTTATTTTTACTTAAAAGTAATTGACAATAATTTATAAAATCGTCTGCAGTATTTCTCTCCAGTTTGTTTTGGAATTTTTGTGTCTTTTAGCTCTGTGTAACCATGAATGCTAAACGAAAAGAAACTTCGCCTGAAATTCGAAAATTAGTTATTAATTTGCATATTGAACGTGGAAAATCTATTAGAAAAACTGCTGAAACAGTTAACTTGAGTCGTTCAACAGTTTTCAATATCATTAAACGATATAAAAAGAATCATATGATTCGGGATAAAAGAAGACCTGGCCGAACATCAAAGCTATCCAATGGAATAAAGCGAATTATCGTTCGAAATATTAAAAAAAATCCAAGAAATAGTGCTTCAAAAGTTGCTGCTGATTTTCAAGCATTATATGGAATAATTGTTAATCCTGAGACTATTAGAAGGGTAATTCGATCTGCTGGATATCACGGTAGAGTAGCCAGGAAAAAATTCTTCGTAAGTGAAAAGAATAGAAAACTCAGACTAGCTTTCGCAAAATCCAACATAAATAAGAATTCTGATTACTGGAATAAAGTTATATTTGCTGATGAGAGTAAATTTAATATATTTGGTTCTGATGGTAGAATCTTGGTATGGAGAAAACCCAGGGAAGAATTTCGCAAACAGAACTTGGTACCAACAGTAAAACATGGTGGAGGAGGAGTTATGGTATGGGGGTGTATGTCGTCCGCTGGAGTTTGTAATCTAGTTTTTATTGACAGTATAATGGATCAGTACAAGTATATTGATATTTTAAAGCAAAATTTAAAATCTTCAGCACGAAAATTGAACCTTCATAACGATTTTAAATTCTACCAGGACAATGACCCCAAGCACACTGCTCTGAACGTTAGACACTGGCTGCTATATAACTGTCCTGAAATAATAAAAACACCACCACAATCTCCAGACTTAAATCCCATAGAGAATATTTGGCAAGAATTGGAATCAAGAATTCGCAAACACACCATTTCTTCAAAACAACAACTAAAATCGGTGCTTCAAGAAGAATGGGGTAAAATCACTCAAGAAATCACAAAAAAATTAGTCGAATTCATCCCAAAAAGATTAAATCATGTTTTAAAAGTAAAAGGAAATCCAACAAAATATTAAAACCTTTTAAAAAGTAAAATTTTTGGATAAATATTTGATGGAAAAGTAAGTGTCCCATCACTTATGTGAGCCATTTTTTGCTCCGTTATAAACAATTGTATTTTTACTAAATGAATATTTTAATATTTTGAAAAAATGTATGTTATGTAATAAATGTTACTAACTTTAAATATGAAACAATCCCAAAAAAGTTTTGCACATGTTTGTTTATTTATTTTATTGCAGTTCCTTTTTATAAAGCACAAGTGTCCCATCACTTTTGTGAGGTACTGTACGTGTTTTAAATATCAATACAGAAAATTATTTTAACATTTTGTTAGAAAATATAACATTCTTTTGTTAGTACATTAAAATCGTCTGCAGTCAGAAATCTATTAGTCCGGGAGCCGACCGTCGATTTACCTATGTATCGACTAATAGGACAAGACTTAAATCAAAATGTAGGTCTCAATGTGCACATTAAGAATATCACTGGCTGCCAGGTCCTATCCTGCCGGAACGCAAGGCAGCCGCACTTTTATGACGTCAATTTTGAGTGTTTACCTATGTATCGAGTACAAGGACCAGACATACATCAAAACGTAGGTCTCAATGTGCACATTACGAATATAACTGGCTGCCACATATATCAAAATGTAGGTTTCAATGTGCACATTAAGAATATCACTGGCTGCCAGGTCCTATCCTACTGGAACCCGGTGGCAGCCGCACTTTTATGACGTCAAGTTTGAGTGTCTGCCTATGTATCGAGTACAAGGACCGGACATACATCAAAACGTAGGTCTCAATGTGCACATTAAGAATATAACTGGCTGCCACATACACCAAAATGTAGGTTTCAATGTGCACATTAAGAATATCACTGGCTGCCAGGTCCTATCCTGCCAGAACCCGGTGGCAGCCACACATTCATGACGTCAATTTTGAGTGTTTACCTATGTATCGAGTAAAAGGCCAAGACATACATCAAAATGTAGGTCTCAATGTGCACATTAAGAATATCACTGGCTGATGATCACAGGATAGGACCTGGCAGCCAGTGATATTCTTAATGTGCACATTGAGACCTACATTTTGATGTATGTCCAGTCCTTGTACTCGATACATAGGCAAACACTCAAAGTTGACGTCATAAATGCGCGGCTGCCACCGGGTTCCGGCAGGATAGGACCTGGCTGCCAGTGACATTCTTAATGTGCACATTGAGACCTACATTTTGATGTATGTCTTGGCCTTGTACACGATACATAGCTAAACACTCAAAATTGACGTCATAAATGTGTGGCTGCCACCGGTTTCTGGCAGGATAGGACCTGGCAGCCAGTGATATTCTCAATGTGCACATTGAGACCTACATTTTGATGTATTCTTGGCCTTGTACACGATACATAGGTAAACACTCAAAATTGACGTCATAAATGTGTGGCTGCCACCGGGTTCTGGCAGGATAGGACCTGGCAGCCAGTGATATTCTTAATGTGCACATTGAAACCTACATTTTGATGTATGTGGCAGCCAGTGATATTCTTAATGTGCACATTGAAACCTACATTTTGATGTATGTGGCAGTCAGTTATATTCTTAATGTGCACATTGAGACCTACGTTTTGATGTATGTCCGGTCCTTGTACTCGATAAGTAGTATATGGTACCGACTCTGGGACAGTTTTTATATTCCACTAAACGCAAATATTTAACGATTTTTGTAAGATTTTCATCAAAAAGTTTGCCTGTCTAAATATCGCGGATGTATCGATTTTAGTACGATTTATGGAGCAAATGATGATAAAATATTGCATTGTGTGGATATTTTTCTACAAAATTATGTAAAGACGAATTTTTAAGGAAGGGTTATAGAATAAAGAATCATGATAATAACGTAATCAATTTAGATAAAATAATCATGATTTTTAAATGCTAATATTTAATTATTATTGTGATGAAAAAATTTTGACTGATTATAGATTGCCGCACTTTCTTAATAATCTACCAAATGGTAATGAACAACCTACCTCTAGGATAATCTTGATAGGAAAAGCAAAGAGCTGCGTTATATAATAAGTTATCAGCGTTATAACCAATCCTAAAATCATTAGTAGCATTAAAAGCTATAGAATAATATAAGTTATTAGCTCCCGGAATATAAATATCGAACCATTCTTTTGTTTCGGGTAATATATTCCAATTGTTATCACATTTACTTTCTATCCAAAAATAAACACCAGGTTGAGAAAATTTAGAGGCTTGATCCATTTTGTATATTTTAGCGGTCAAAGTTAATTTTATTGTATGATTGAAACTATGAAATATAGTATAATTATTAGAGTTATCGATGCTATGATTTGTAATAATGGGCTCAAATTTAAAATAATGAAAGTGATGCGAAAGACAATTAAAGAGTAACGTACTTATGACAAAATATTGTAACATTTATTTAGAAATAAATTTTCGACCAAAGTTTAGACAGATGAAATAAATAAGAAATATTAATATCAATTGCTATATGAATTAAAAGTTAAATGATTTTTATCATATGTTTTATTTACAATTATAAATCCTATTCTGTTAGTTTGATAAAATTCAAAAAAATAATTTGTGTCGAAATGAACCCATCTTTGACAGGAAAGAAATTTGTACTTAAAACCGATATATTCAGGGAGTATAATATTTTCATAGTTCGATAAATGGTATTAAATAAAACCTATTCGAACAAAGTTTAGACAGATTAAATAAATAAGCTAAGATAATATTTAGTATGGACAGAAAAACAAACAGCCTGATTAAGCTTTTTCTACTACATAATCATTTTTTCCTTTAAAATGAAAGATGTAACCCCCTTTTATCAATATTCATTTCTATTTATGTTTCAGCGATACGTAATCAATGCAACGTCATAGATTCCGGAACGGACGCCTGGCATGGACGGAATGATTTCAAAAAAATTTTGGAACGCATTTCCGCTATGTATATCGCTCGGCTGTTATATCTGTTATCAGTTTTTGAATCGGTGCCTTATCAGAGCTCGAAGTGAGTTCTACAAATGCGTCCTTGAATATTTCGTTTGCGCTCGCTTTCATCGCATTTTCTCTTACGGAAATTAATCTGAAAGGTGAACAAATAAGAAATTATCCTATAAGATAATATTGATAGAATAAGAAAAGCGAACATCTGCGTTATATAATATTATTATCAATTGCATTACATTGAAGATTTCTATGTGAATTAAAAGTTAAATGATTTTTATCACATGTTTTAAATTTTTAATTCTTTCTTTTTACTTACAATTATAAACACTATTCTGTTAGTTCGATAAAATTAAAAAAATAGTTTGTGTCGAAATGAACACATCTTTGACAGAAAAGAAATTTGTACTTAAAAACAGATATAGTTTGAATTTCAATAAATATTATTATGGTAGTTTGATAGTTCGATAAAATAAAAAAGTAATTTGTGTCTAAATGAGCCCATCTTTGACAGGAAAGAAATTTGTACTTAAAACGGATATAGTTTGAATTTCAGTAAATATTATTTAGTGAGTTTCATAGTTCGATAAAAGGTCCATTCGATTATTGTAAGGTATAAAACAAATTGCAGGATTAAGCTTTTTCTATTTCATAATCATAATAGCCATCATTATTTTTCTTTTAAAATGAAAGATATAACCACCTTTATTCAGCGTTGTTATTGCTGTTTCAGAAATTTTTCCATGACTCTTTTTAAGAAAATAATATTTTTCTGCATCATTAACTTCCAATCTTGCAATAGTCATATTTCCAAATTTTGTTTGAATTTTCTTTAACGAAATCAGTTTGTATTTCCCTGTCTCTAAATCTTTTAACTTTTGAATTACAGG
Organism: Maratus speculifer; assembly: GCA_964019185.1. Taxonomy (NCBI): domain Eukaryota; kingdom Metazoa; phylum Arthropoda; class Arachnida; order Araneae; family Salticidae; genus Maratus; species Maratus speculifer. The sequence goes on along the minus strand of OZ025298.1, from coordinate 287,842,809 downwards.
GAACGATCTGAGACTGTTGAATTCTTCGATTTATTAAGGTATATTTTTTGAAAGGCAATTTTTATAGTACAGACATCTGTACATAGAACAACCCGGTCCTAGGATTCTTACGCATCTCGGTACTTCTAATATTTTTATAGGAATTCCCCATTCTTCAAAGGTACTTTTCGGAAAAACGCCTCCTTTAAAAGCAAATGTGCCGCCGTATATCTGATGCAATTGTATGAAATAATCTTTTACATTGTCACTACTAATCCATAAGCCTGTATTATCTGAATATATTTTAAATCTTAAACCATGGACATCGTTTGTACATCGACGAACTATTCCATAGTCTTGATCACTTAATTCATAGTTAGGTGTAAACACAGAAATAGTTTCACCTATTCCCTGTTTTAAATGAACCCAGCTTATTTCTCTCGCTATAGACTTAAAAGGAAGTATAAAGCCTTGAACATTTATGATAAGGGTGACATCGTCCATTTTATTAGAAAACAATTTTTATAAATTAAAAAAAATCGGCTTAAAATCCAAAAGGTACAGTATCAAAATTATCTAAAATTCTTCTTTTATCATATCCAAACATATATCTTTTATTCATTTTATTCACTTTAATATTTCTATCTTTTTGTATCTGAAATTGATTTATTTCTACATCTATATGGTCAATTTCCCCAGTTATTATTTTCATTCTCTCGTCAAAATTCAGCTTAGTTTCGCTCTCATAACTCATTTTAAAACCTTTTACTTTTCCTTTTACAGAACCGTCGTTCAGAATATAACCATAATCTTTACTTGCTCCAGATATCCACGATTTCATATATTTATCTTCTCCTAATTCATCTGTCCATTCCCCTAACATACTACCCGTTTTTACTTTATTAGAGCCGTCGTCGATATAAACAATACTATCTGTATCGTAATACATTACTTTATCTCCTAATTTATCTAGCATTTTATATAATCTTATTCTAGCCGAACTGGTAGTAAAAGCCGCTATATAAATATTCGTATTAAAGTTATTCTTGACATATTCATCTTTCATCTTATAATCCATTTGCACACACTCATCATTTAAAAATATCATATTCAAGTATTTAATGCGGTCGTTCAGTATAATTCTATAAAAATCTGATAATTCCATAACATTTTCTGTCTGTTTCAAGTTTTTTCTCTGTCCGAACTTTCCCCATAAAGAGTTTAAACAAATTTTGGATATAAATCTCATTCCAGGGTTTTCTTTGATTTCTCCTAACCTTATACCCAATTTCTTTTCTACTCACCTTTTATATTCTTTTTCGGTTTTGAAATTTTCAGACCATTTATCATCAGTTTCTAATTTGATTTTCAAAAACATTTTAACATAATCCTTAAATAATGTATTAGATTTTTTTTCAAAATGCCAAACTTCATAGATATTTAAAATCTTATAACCTTTTTCAATAGCCAGTTCAACTTCGGTAGTTGTCCATGTACCAGTAAAACTTCTCTCCTCATCCGTATGATTACATTCTTTATTCCGCATTTCATAACATTTTTTACATTGTTTCTTTTCGTATTTTATAGGTTTTGAACATAATTTACACAAACTAAATATTAATTTTTCTCCTTTATAAGGTAAAACAGGATGATAGAGCTTTCTAGGTGGCAGTACTTTGCATTGTATCAAACCATACCAATTCTTATCATATTTTTCCGGATTATAAATTTTTACCGGATGACCAACAGGATAGTAATCAAAGTAATTCACTGTTGGATAAAGTGAACAAACATCGATATATCTACCCTTTTCGTTTTCTTTCATTTCGTATATTAATTTGGTAGGTTCACACCTACCTCCGCTGAATGCGTTTCTAGGATTTAAAGGTTCTACAAAATCTCTTTTCCATTCATTTTTCATATATTTTTTAATTTCTTTGTGATTATCAAAATCACATTCCCATATTTCAATCAATTCAAATCCTTTATCTTTTATTTTTTTATTTATTTTTTGAGTTCTTTCATACAAATCTTTCATACATATCTGATTTTGAAGATTGACAGTGGATTCTGTAAAACAGCGAGGACAACCGTGCCAATGACATCCTTGAAACTGATAAACGGTATTCTTATAAAAACCGTCTACTTTATAAGTTTTATCACCTAATTTCAGTTTTTTCTCACCACCGTTTAAAGCATGCTGTATTTTGATATTGTGTTTTTTGGACAGATAGTCTAACCAAATGATCGATTTCTTACTGTATTGATCCTTTGAAATACACTCCTCATCAATTGCTATTGTATTCACTGGTATGAATTTATCTCTGTATATAGCCATACAAACGCCAGCTAAAGTGACATATTTAAAAGGATCAATATTAGCAATGTTTAGAAATAATCTTCGCAATTCTAAACATCCTTTTCTTAAAATATCAACATCAGACCTACAATACTTTATAATTTCTTTTTGAAAATCAAATGTTTCGTTTTTTACCGATATATACCATTTATCAAAAGTTTTTCTTTGATCTAAAGTCATAGTATCATAACCATAATAGTATTTTTCAGGATATTTTCCTACATAATTTTGATTTTCAGCAGTGTTAAACAAATGAGGAAAGTAACCTTTAGCCAATTCCGTTAGTCCAAACGTTTTAGGAAATTTTCTTAACGGAATCAGTGTAAAATTAATAGAATCGATAAACCTTATATTATATACGGTTGCTTGCATATATATGAGTTTATTTCCTTGATATATTGTAAACACTTTAATTTTATTTTTAAAGCAGTATTTAGTTAGAAATTGAAAATCGAATCCTTTTCCATAATGCGCTAATACTGTATAACCGCAATGTTTTCTTTGGAATAACCATTCACGATATTCATTTTCATTCTTAAATATTTTTTCATTTTCGTTAAAATCATGATTTATAACTAGATTGACTTGGTGATTTCCTGTCTCTTGATTCGTTTCAACGTCAAAAAACATATATTTTTCTGTAAATTCTGACTTTTGACATTTCTTACACCATTTCTCTCTGTCTTTTATATTTTTGGGACAGCTATTTTTACAAGTTCCCCCCTTAGATTCTTTCCTACGTATATAACATTTATGATCTTCCAAAACCCACTTTCTGCAGTTTTTACATTGTCTCTCTCCACATTTATGATCTTCCGGTTCTCTTTCACTTCTACGGATATTTCTCTTACATTTTTAACATTTCCACTGTGTTTCACAGACTGAGTGATTTTTATGATTTTCGAAGCAGTTTTTTCCTTTAAAAGATCTAAAACAATCATTACACTGAATATCATCTCCTTCGCAATTACTCTCTTTTCTAAAACATCTATTGCATTTTAAAGAACATTTATGTTGATCACTTCTACTATAACTGACTTTACAATAATCACAATAATGGTTTTTTCCTAAAAATCCTGTAACCGTTGTAATGACATCAAAATGATTTCTATTTTTTAAAATGTAAACACAATTAGATTTACCATAATAGTATGGATAGGCGCCGCTGTATATTCTTTCGTTAAAATTTTCTCTCCAAAATATAGTTATTTGAATATCTAAAAAATTTTCGAATTGTTTAACATGCTCTAAATTACATATTTCTAATGGAATTTTACACATTTTATGCAATTTTATCGCTAAACTTTTTTGTGATTTTTTCGCTGAACTTTTTTGTAATTCTCTACCTTTTTTTATATATGTTACTTCATTATCTGTAAGATTTTCTAGATTCAATTTTTCGCATAAAATTTTACGATTTTGAATAGCTAGGGCTGTAACGATGGATCTCGCCAAACAGATATTATCGTCATTTTTAATTTGAATTATACTTTTTTTATTGACAACATCGTTATCGTTCAGTAATTTCAAATGTTTACCACCTTTAGGCAAATCAACGACTGTAAAAATAAATTCACAGTCTTTAATATCCAACTCTTTGTATTCAATTTTATGCGTTAAAACATCTAAATAGGTCTCATAGGCTTGTTTCGTTGACATCATTTTAGGGTGAAAGGGCTGTATCAAATAGGGATTGAATACAATTATATCTACCTTTCCTTCGATTTTTCCAATTGCTCTTCTGAATAAATCTTTTAAGATACTATAATACTGGCCAGGTGTGAGTTTGTTTATTTGTCTTTTTTTATAAACATATCTATAAGTATTAAATTTTTTTTATAAATTTTTTATCTTTCTCAACACTTTCATAATCGGGTCTAAACAGATTTTCCAAATTTGCTTGTAATTTGACTTTTTTCTGTCTTTTTGATCAATTTTTCATCTTTATATTTCAAGCCGTAATAATCAAAGAGTTTTTTAAGTTTTGGACGGTTTTTCGGTTCATTTATAAATTGTTTCAATTTTTCATTTAAATCAGGAAATAATTTTTTAAGGTTGACCACTGTTTTTATCTTTTTTTCTTCGTTATTTTTTGGATTAAATTCTGCTGTGTTATTGTTAAATTTTAAATCAAAAGAATCGAATATTTTTTTCAACTTATTTCTTCTCTTAGGATTTTTGATAAATTCTCTCTTCATTTCATTTAAATAATCTGTGACGTCTAAATTTAATAAATCTACTAAATCATATTTATATTCGCCTGTTCTTTTTATGTATCTCATTATCAATCTAATTAATTCATCTTTTTTACATCCTTTGGGTTGTTTTATATTTAAAACTTTTGCAGTGTGTCTCAATTTTGAAACAGATATCAATCTTAGAGTTTCCTCCATTTATATAGAAGGAATTTTATGAATACTTTTTGCTACACATTTTTAATAGCTATCTATAAATCCAAATTCGGTAGCAGGTAATTTTAGATTAAGCGATTTAAAATGAATGTTGTTAAAATTATGAATTTCTGAAAACAACTATTAAAAAATATATTTCATCGTTTACTCAAAAGGACCAATTGCAGTCCATTGAAAGAAATCTAAATTTTTTTCTACAGGTTCGCCATTCAATTTTAAACATTCAAATCGAAATCCGTTTTATCTATTTCTGTTATTCTAACGAAAAATGGTTCGCTGTATTTACATACAGGTGTTATATGAACATTGGGATGAACATTAAAAGTATGATTCCAATCTACATTTATTCTTTCAGTTGTACAGTTACCTGTCAAAATCTTTGTACTTTTTGAATTACCCATTTATTTAGCCTAAAAATCACTGTTATAATCAGGCACTTCTATTTTACCTTTAAATTCTAAATAAAATTTTTCTGATAGATTTGAATATAAAATGCCAATCTACTCTGTCTTGGAACTTTTCTATAAATGGTTCTGATATTTCTGAACACTTTTTCCCCCACAATTCTAATTTTGAAACTATCAAGGTCCAATTGAATAATATTTCTGAAAATGCAACATTCAATATAATATTTTAAACAAGAAAAAACTACATCGTGTTCTATTTTTGAAACGAGTAAAAAAACTACATCGTGTTCTATTTTTGAAACGAGAAAAAATACTACATCGTGTTCTATTTATGAAACGAGTAAAAAAACTACATCGTGTTCTATTTTTGAAACGAGAAAAAATACTACATCGTGTTCTATTTTTGAAACGAGAAAAAACTTTCGTGATCTTTTTTTTTAAACAAGAAAAACATTCAATATGATATTTTCAACTGAAAAATACGTTCAATTTAAAACAGAACATTTACTATATTATTTTCAACTAAAATGCAACATTCAATATAATATTTTCAACTAAAAAATACATTCAATTTAAAACACAATATCATAAATTTATTTTGATGTTCGTTTGATATGATAATTACTTCTTAAATGTCTCTTTTTATGAGCTAAAGTATATTTTTTACCACATTCGCAATCAATTTTTTTATTTTTCATAGCTAAATGACAACTTTTGCAATTAGCGTAACGTTCTATTTTGCCGTAACGAAATCGAGTATAAAATTGGTCTAAATTTTTTGTCATCTCACAATGCTTGCAAACTTTAGACAGCTCCATTTAATAAGAAATATTTTTTAGAAAGCTATTCCAAACGTCTTCGTTTTTCTTATTAAATTTTATTTTCAAATTATTTTCTATTTGACAATAATCTAATATTTTTTAATGAAATACAAATAATTTATCGATTTTTTATAGTACGCGAAATCTAAAAATTTATAAAATATTTCTTCAACTTCATTTGTAATATTTAACTTAAATTTCCATTTCAATGCGTTAAAACGACTTATTCGGGATTTACGTCTTTCGCTTAAAAAAGCATCTATATTTTTATATGTAAAATAACAATCATTATCCGAATCGTATATAATTTCACATTTTTTCATCTGGTCATAAATTTTGAGATAATTTTCAGGTATTTGACATTTATTTTCTTTGTCAAAAGAATCCATTAAGCTAGAATCATCTATTAAAACGTCTTTAAAAAAATCGCAATTCATTTATTTAATCTTATTTTCTTGCAATGCATTTCACTCAAAGTAGATAGAGCAACACTGCAGACGTCATTTCCTTCTAAGTACATTTTTCGACGGCCGAGTTCGTTAGTTGACGCGCGAAAGAAATTTCGACTTAACTTAGAGGTCATTCAGCTGATAAAGCTCAGTTTCGGACGCTTTACTTAAGGAAAAGAGGAAGTATGTGTTTGTTTTTCAACGCACTTCTGTGATATCAAAGTTTGAATCGGTATCAATTTTTTCAATCTCGCCTCACTTATCAGTGCTTAATGCAAGATTCTATAAATGCCAAACCACAGCCATTTTGTTTCTGTAGAATGTGAATCATTTGCAAAATTAGCAAACAGATATCAAATTAAAAAAAGAATAAAATATTTCGAAGATAGAAGAACATGCAATCACTGGCCTCATAAAATAAAAGTTTTTAGTAGATTTCCTAGAACTTATGGAAATACTGTACCAGTAGTTGATTTGGATAATATCGAAGTAACACCAAAATTAGTAGGATACTATTATATTTAATTTTTTAAAACGAGTAAAAATACTAAATCGTGTTCTATTTTCGAAACGTGTAAAAATACTAAATCGTGTTCTATTTTCGAAACGTGTAAAAATACTAAATCGTGTTCTATTTTCGAAACGAGTAAAAATACTAAATCGTGTTCTATTTTCGAAACGAGTAAAAAAACTACATATTTAAATTTATATATTTTTAACAGTGTTTATATAAAATGTACGATACTTAATTTTTAAACTGTGAGGTAATTTTGGAAAACTAAATTTCAACTCTACACAGTGTTAGCACTTTTCCAAAAAAGACGCTGAAAAATTTCTTGATTGACATAAATACCAATTTATTTCATATCTAAAATGTATTAATACTAGTAATAGATACGATTATTTAAAAGTAGATAATTTTGATATTTTAGCATGTTTATATTTTAATACTTCATTATTTGATACTTTGGCATGTTTATAACTTAATATTTGGTTATATTTTAATGCGGATTTCTAAATAGACTTGATATATTTTTCGTCAACCCAAGAATTGAATTCGTCGGAATAATTTAACCACTTTACAAGACATTTATTTCCTTTCTTTTTAAATATTTTTTCAATTTTAAACAAATTATTTTTTTTATTATATTTAACTAATTCTGGTTCATAATAAGTTCCTTTTATTTCGTTTCCATTCAAATCCTTTATTCTGTAAGTAATTGGGTCAGTGTTTAATATTTCTTAAACGATGAAAATTTCTTCAGTAAAAGTAGGTTGGTATCCGCGGGTGAAAGCAGTCTGGTATTTCGAAATTCTTATTCTATCGCCAACCTTGAATTTCGGTTTTCTTATTATTTTTTCTTCGTATAAATTTTTATAAACTTCGGATTCATTTTCTTCCCTACTGGCTTCGCTAGGTGTCATTTTGAAGACCTATGCCGGGTATTATTATAATTTTTAACTAATTGATCCAAAACATCTATATATCTTTTAGTATTGTTGGCCGCTAGATAGGTTCTAATTTTTTTATTAATTGTCCTGTTAAAACGTTCGACTACAGAACATTTTATTTCAACATTTTCAGTTGTAAACCACTGAATATTATGATCTTTAAACAACTTTAAAGTTAACTTATTTAAAAATTCTGTGCCTTTGTCCGTCTGCAGTTTTTCAGGAATTCTTTCTTTAAATATCTTTTTAAATGCTTCCGTTACTTCTTGTCCAGTTTTTCTTTTTATCGGAATAGCCCAACCATATTTACTAAATACATCTATCACTGTCAATAAGTAATTAGTTCCGTTATTATATTTACTAAAAGGTTTGATAAACAATAAATCTGCTTGCCATTGATCATCGATATGACTTACATAAATGCGTCTTCGTTTAAATTTACGAATTAAAGGCTTATGTCTGGTATAAACATCTTGGCTATGTAAAAAATCTGTAATTTGCTTTTGACAAAAACCTGTTTTCCGTTTTAATTCATTGATCCCATAATAACCACTTTCAGGATGATAATATATTTTTTTCTAAGATATTTTTAGGACCTAAGGTTTTCCTAAAAAAACACTCTTTTTAGAACCACAATCTAGACAAATACCTTTCATCATTGGCCTGTTATTTTTAGACATTGTATTTTTAATATCTTTTGTTTCTGTATGGTTTTTACATTTTAAACAATAGATCTGTGTATTTCCCATACCAAAAGATTTTTTAGCTTTAATAATCGGTTTTACAATTCCTCTTTCAATTCTTTCTCTAATCGTAGGATTTTCAAGATTATCTAGTTCATCAATCATATTCTTATCGCATACTTCATTTCTACTTTTTGTATCTTTATTTTCTAAATAACATTTGTCATGTTTATATGCAATTTCATCCACTCTGTTAACAGGTTTAGACGAATTTTTATACGTTAAATCTGGATTTAATCGTGTTTTCCCCCATAATAATTGGGTTCCTGGGCCTGTAAAATTATGGCCTGGTAAATGCATTTCGAAAGGTAAATTACTAATGACTTTATTCAGAAAACCCGATCCAGTTTGTCCGCATTTTAAACAACCGCCTTTAAAATTACCCTTTTTCGTTAAAGATGTAACAACAAATTTTTTACATTTACAACTCATTTATTAGACAGCAAAAAGTTGACGCTTTCTAAGAAGAATATTTATATCCATTCAACTGTACTTTTTTTACATACTTTTCGATTGGGAAATATACTAAATTATTTACAAAATCTTGTTCTCTTACATACACTTCTTCTTCTGAAATTTTTTTAGCTTTCAACAAATTCAATTGTTGTTTATAAAAATTATAACATTGCTTGTATTCTTCTTTTCGTTCTAAAATATTTAAAGATTTCTCAATAACTTCTACAATTCCTGCACTCAAACTCAATGCAGCCAGTGGTATTAACACAAAAGCTGATAATCCCGAAGCACTTAGCATAAATTTACTGACAGATAAGGAAATACTTATCTTTTGATACAAATTGTAACTTTTCCGATAAACATATAATCTCTTTTCTAAATATTCTTCCATATTTACACTACTGTGCGAATTAATTGGGACAAACATAATTTTTTTTTTACAAATGTTGTTTAATTTATATAGGTTAAATTACATGCTTTGTATAGCAATCTGATACGAATTATGTCCTCCTCTAACTTGAATGAGATCCTGTACACGTTTTGGCATGGATTTCACTAAATTAGAACATATATTTTTGATCTCGTCATCACGAAACCAAACTTTTATAACATTCTCAATCATTCTTTTCTTTCTTGAGCAGTCCATTTTACTCACACTTCTCTTTTCAATGCTCCAAAAATTTTCGATGGGATTTAAATCCGGAGAATTACCAGGCCAATCCAAAATCGTTAATTTCTGTTCTTGAAAAAAAATTGTTTGTTAGCTTAGAAGTATGGCATGGAGCAAGATCTTGTAAAAAGATACCGACACCACTAGCGAACGTTTGCATCATAGGCACAATTTTTCTTTCTATTACAGTGATGTATTTTTTAGAGTTCATGATTCCTTCAATTGGTTCTAAGCTGCCAGGTCCTCCAGAAGTAAAATAACCCCAAAACATCTGTTTCTGAGGGTGCTTAACTGTTTGTGTAAGATGGTGTTCCCTGATGCGTTCTCCATCAGTTTGCCTGACAAATCTTGGTTGAAACCCTTGTACAAAAAAATGCGTTTTGTCGCTGAATACAACATTTTTCCAGTCTTGTGCAGTCCAGGATTGATATTTCCTGGCCCAATCCAAACGTTTTTTCGTCATTGCATGGGTTAATAACTGTTTTTTGATTGGTTTTCCTTCAAATCTCCCAGCTTAAATAAGCCTTCGTCGAACTGTCGATGAATCCACTCTCACACCAGTAGCTAATAATTCTCTCTGAAGATCTGTACTTGTTTTGCGAGGATGCATTTTACTATTTCGTACAGGAAATTTGTCTGTACGACGTGTGGTCTTGCGTTTGCGTCCAAATTTACTCTTTCGTTTTGGAGACAATGTTCCAAAATTCTTCTGATTAATAATCCTAGAAACACTGGATTTGCCAACTCCAACTGCTGCAGCAGTATCCCTCACAGTCATAAAGGTATGCTGTCTAAGAGTAACAATTGTTGTCCTTTTCTTGGGAGTGATATCCATTTTTTAAATGAGCATCCGAAGCAAACAATTCACACAATCGATCACTGCTTACAGCAACTGAAGCGCAACTGAAGGAAAATATTTTCGACATGTCATGATCATGTGATCAAACCAGTTTAGACTAGTCAAGAGCAGTGGCGCGTTATAAGAAAATACAGTTGAAACCGGTTTGAGGCAGAAAATCCCCGAGAAAGGAACAATTTTCTTAAAAAACATGTTTGTCCCAATTAATTCGCACAGTAGTGTATATAGGTTCAAAATTTCTTCTGTATCTCATTTCAGAATTTACTAAGTCTAGCATAAAGAAGTTACCCTTACAAGAATTATATTTTTCTAGAAATTCCTTTTTCGTTAGATTTCCGACTATTTCTCTGATTATCTGATTGATTTCCCTAGGCTGTAGCTTAAAAAATATGAAGCAATTACAATTTTTTCTAATATCTGGAGGAGTTGAGTAATAAGACTGCGTTAAATAAATAATGGATGCATTTTTCTTTCGACCTCTTATAAACAAATCTTCTATAACTTTCTGGTCTTTCTCTGTAACACAATCGTCAAACACAACAAGATTTTTTTCTGAGGAATCTAGATCGTCGACAGTAATAAATTCACTTAAATCTGAAGAAAATAATACACTCTTTTTATATTTATCATACAATTTTAATAATTCGCTTCTTTTATTTATACTTATTTTTTTACATTTTAAAATATCGTCTCTTTCAACACCTTCAAACAGTGTATAATCTTCTTGTAATTTAGAATACTTTGGCTCGAAAATGTCTTTTGCGCATAAATATAAAGCGTCGAAATCTAATCTTACATTACTAGGATTCTCAAAACCGTTTAATAAATTTATTAGTAAATTTGTCTTTCCACAACCTGATGGGCCGATTATTAATAAACTGAAAGGATGTCTGGGTAAAAAACGATGTTGTTTAGGGTCAGGCAATTCTTCCGGTTCTGTGTAATCTTTAATTTTAATCATTTATTTACTGAGAAAGTTTACAGCTAGTAAAAAATAAAATTACTGCCAGTAAAAACATATTAGCTGTCAGTAAAAATAGACGTCTGTGCTATCGCTTCTAATTAGCTTCAGCTTTTCACTGTCTATAAATGGATAAAATAAACGATTTAGAAAAAAATCGAAATAAGAAACAAAAAGAAGAATTAAAAAATGCAATAAAACTTGTCAAATTACAAGCAGATATTAGAAAAAATAATGAAGAACAGCGTGATAGAAAGCTAGGTATAGACAAAAGTTTAACTGAATTTCATAAACCTGTCACTAAAAAATTAGAAGAACAGGATAAAAGTAGAAAAGAAAATATTAAAGCTATCAATGATAAATTGGACGAATTAAATATATCTTTACAGCCTATTGCAGAATCATCTAGAATTATTCCTGAAGCGATCGAAGATGTCAAAGAATTATATAAAGAACCGCCGCTTACTTATAATGTTGATCAATATTTAGATACAGATTATTTAAAATCTGTACAATTATACAGACCTTCGAAACTCCTAGACAATCAAGAAAAATTAGATGAAATGTATACAAAGGCAAAGCTTCTAAAAGAAGAATTATCGAGGAAAAAAGGCAACTTACAAAGTACAATTACGAGGGCTAAAAATCTTTCGGAGGAGGAATTAAGTCAGAAAAAGATTGAATATAAAGCAGTTGAATATAACGAAGGGGAGCTACAAAAATATATGGCTAGATTAACTACAATTCGAGGTAGCGAAGTAATGAAAGTCGGTAAAGGATTAGGTTTATTATCTGAATTGCTGGATAAAATATGTGAAGGTAGCAAGTCGAAAAAATTAAAAAATGAAATCAAACTGCTAATAGACAAACTCATTAAAGCTAAAAAAATAACTAATGGAGATAAAGAACGATTATACAACCAATTTCTTCTTTGAAAGCGTCAGCTTTTTGCTGCCTAATAAATGAGTTATGTAAAAAAGAAGATTCATTTGAGTGACGGGCAGATTAGTAAATTGAAATCTGCTCTTAGAAAAAAAGAAGAACTGACACTGCAGATAGACAATTCTAAACCTCCTAATTATGAAATGTATTTAACTAAAACACAGATTAATCAGATTAGTAAAGGTAGAAGAATAAATATAAGCAAAACTCAATTAGATAAAAACGGTGGATTTTTACCCTTTTTAATTCCTATTTTAACATCACTAGGACTCGGTGCCGCGAGTGGGGCAGCAGGTTGGGGAACTAAAAAAATCCTGGATAAAATTTCGGGATCTGGAGTTTATCAGCCTTGGGAAAACAAAGGATCTGGTCTAAAAGCGTCAGCTTCCCTGTCTAAAAAAGCGACCCTGTCTAAAAAAAAAAAAATCCCGATAACAAAATTGGGTATATCGGATAGAACGATTAAAGAAAATATGAAAGATGAAAGAGGATTTAGGAGGGTTTTTACAAGCGATTTACTTCCTAAGAAGATTGGAAAGTTCGAAAGTGGGATTATTAATTTAGATATCTCGACCGGCCCAGGAACACACTGGGTTTGTTACTATAATGACCCGAAATATAACTATGTAGAATATTTCGATCCTTTCGGTGAATATATATATAAAAATATTAAACTCAAAGAAAAATATATTCCTGAAAATATTATGAAATTTCTTAAACTTTCCAATAAAAAAGTCAATATAGCTCACAATGATAGTTTTTTACAAAAACCTACTTCTGTAAACTGTGGATTATTTTGTATGAAATATATAAAGGAAAGAAATAAAGGCAAATGTCCAGAATGTGTACTTAATTCATTTACTCAACAGCCTAGCGATTATAACGAAAAGCTTGTTTTTCATCTTTAAAGACTTTTTCTGTCTAATAAATGATCAAATTGAAACCAAAAATTCATGAAAAATCAGAGGATTTCACTGTTGAATTTCCAAAACCTCTTAAATTAACCTATTAACGCCCGAATTATTTTCTTCGCTAAAATTTAAATTTTGTATTTCCCACCACTTTTAAAAGCAAATTAACTTTTATCTAAATTTATCAAGGATTCTGTCTCGTGAAATAAGGTATAAATATTTCTTCCTGTTTACTGGTGGGAAAACCGCTTTCTTGCTGTTTTTGTAACCGTCCTCAAACGAGGACGCTGGGCGTTAATGGGTTAAAAAAATTAGCATTGCAATCTTTTACTATGACAGTTTCATAGTTTAACATAACAGATAAAACTAATACATTTGCGTATACACAGATGAGAATAATGTTAAATCTATCACTATTCCTTATGGTAATAAAAATGTTGAAGATTTAAATATAGATGTAATGAAAGCGTTTGGTTCAGACGATCCTCCGGTAAAATTTGGTAGAATACAATCTAGACTAAGAATGCTTATTAAATTAACTAAAGGTTGGAATATCGACTTAACAAAAAGCGATTTTCATAAGTTAATAGGCTTTGAAAAAAAAGTTTACGAAAGTCATGATGAAGAGACTGTAATAGAAGGTGAAAATATAGCGGATATAACGAACGGAAACGACATTATATATATTCATTGTGATGTAGTGAATGGATCTTTAATCAACCAGAATAATTCAGAAGTTATTTATTCTTTTACACCGAGAGATGTACCGGGTGTTATCATTTCGAAAGAATTCAATAATTTAATATATTATCCTGTCAACAATAGGGATTCAATTCGTAGAATAAGGATGAGAGTTACGAATCAAAATGGCGAATTAATTGATTTAAATAAAGGTTTAATTGAGTATAATTTTAGAGTCGTAGAGGAAAAAGAAGACTATGTTGAAAAAATATATCAATTGATATTAACTAAATTTTCTCAATAAATAAATGAATCAACACAGATTATATAGGAAAAGTAAAAGAATTCAAGAAAAAGGATTTTTTAAAGCTAAAAAAGTAGATTTGAATGAAAAAGCAGTTGTTGACAAATTGACTGATGCTGATATATTGAAAGAAATATTTTCAAAAAAGATGAAAGGAACAGGTCTGAAAATTCTTCCTAAATAAATGGAAAAAATTTATGATCTGAGAGATACTCATTATTATTATAATAACGATATAAAAAGTAGCGAATTAAAAAAATAAGATTGCCTAGTACAAGCCATAATGACAAAAAAGAAAATACGACGTTTCATTTCGAAATTACTGATACCAATGATCCTATTTCATTATCGGAGAGTTATCTGGAGACAAAGTGGAAAATTGTAAAATCCAGCGGTGCATCTATAAACGACGATAATGTCGCAGCTGTATGTTCTATGAAAGGCGTAAAACTTCAGATAGGTAAACAAATAATTGAATCAGTTGGAGACTATCACTCCTACATTCTGCAGGTTAAGAGACTGAAGGATTATACCAGAGATTATTCAACATCAGAAGCCACCAATATAGGTTTTTATCCAGATACCAGTGATAGTGCTGATAGAAATAAAAGTTTACTTCAAAGCGATGATACGATAACGGTTACCACCCCTGTAGCAGATGTCGTCAATAAATTAAAAATTGTAAAAAATGAAAACTACAATAAAGGATTTAAAAAAAGATGGGAATTGTCGAAAAATAGTAATTCAGTTACAACATGGACGCCTTTAAAGGAAATTTTTGATTTCGTCGCAGAATATAAAAATGCCATTTCAGGTTTCATAATAAGACTGGAATTCCAAAGAGACGATAGCAGAAATATGATTTGCACAGACGATGCAAATCCAGATTATAAAGTAGAAATTGAAGACATAGCGCTCTGGGTGAGATACGTCGATTTTAAAAATGGAGCGGAGATTCTCTATAATGAATTAAAATTATCAAATACGGATATAGAAATAAACTGGAATCAGTATGAAATTAACAGATCTAGTCCTATTAATAAATATAAAAGCGGTTCCGATTCTATATCGGCTACATCCGATGAAGTTTTAAGATTATTCGTCATACCACAATTTTTCGACAGAAATAAAAATCCTAAAAAAAATAATATGATATTTGATAATTTGGATATGATCGAATGTTGGTTGATGATTAACAGATCGTCGTTACCCGCAGAGCGATATACTATGGATTTTGGTAAAAAAGAATATAATAGATTATATGAATCTTTTCTGGAATCAGGTCTCAATAATCTAAACACAGAAACCGGTTGTATGGTAAACTACTCAGATTTTGGTAAATTATATCCCATAATTCATTTTGATTTGTCAAATCATGTAAACTATACCACTCTTGAAAATTTGAGAATAGAATTCAATTGGAAATTAGAAAATGAAACAACCAAAGAATATGTATTTTACTATATTTTAGAAGTAAGGAAGAAATGTATTTTAAATATGAATAAAAAAGAAATTACTATGATTAAAACGTTAGGAGAATAACATTTTTTAGTCTTTATAAATGGCTGTTTATTATCTACCGTATGATAATCCTGTACGAAAAGGCGCTGTGGGACCTCCAGGTATCGGTTTTAAATTAACGCCGGATGGAAATTTCGATATGGATAATAAGATATTAAAAAATGCTTCAGATCCAATTGATGATTTAGACTTAACCACTAAAAGTTTTGTTTTGAATAAAATAGAAAACAATCATTTTGAACTAAAAGATTTTATAGAGAAAAATAATATTAATTACGATAGTAATTTTTTAACCTTCACCGAAGAAACGGGTAAGAGAATTAAAGAATTGGATGAAAACACTTTACATCTAATCGAAGGAAAAGCTTACGACGCCAAAGGAAAAAGAATAGGAAATGTCGCAGATCCGAAAGATGATAAAAATGTTGTGAATAAACGATATTTAGAAAAAAATGCATTAATATTAAAGAATGATAAATTTGATGCAAAAAATAAAATAATTATGAATATTTCGGTACCCGAAAACGAAACAGATGTAGTCAATAAAATATATGTAGACAATAAAGATATCTGGGTTACAGTGAAGGATTTTCAGACTTTTACAGGAAAAGAATTTACCAAAGTAAATTTCGATATGATGAGTTCTAAATTACTGGATCAAGAAATGCGATTATCTACAGATATGCATATGAAAATTACTATATATTTAATATATAATAGTTTAATCGGCAAAAATAGGACTACAGAGATAGAACTAAAAATCGAAGATAAAATAATTTTAAGCGGAGAAATGTTTGATGATTATTCCGTAACTCGTTTTGATTATGGAAAAAGTGGTGACATGATTACATTTTTTATAAAATCCAAAAGTAATTCTCCAGTTACCTTAAAACCTTGAATGCATATTGAAAAAATTCCTTTTTAAAAATATTTCATTATTAAATGGATATCAACTGGGACGAATTTTCTAAGACGAAAAATTTATCCGAAGATGTCCTTCGAAATTTGAAGGATAAACTCAATTGGAAATTAGTTTGTAGATATTCAGTATTATCCGAATGTTTTATGGAAGAACTCATAGATTATATCGAATGGAATGTTATATGCATTTTTCAAAAACTTTCGGAAAAATTTATAGAAAAATATAAAGAAGAATTAGACTGGAATTTAGTTTGTAAAAATCAGAAGCTGTCTGAGGAATTTATATTAAAACATTCGAATTATATAAATTGGGTTGTTATATCTCAATATCAAACCTTAAGTGACGAATTTATTCAAACCTATCATGAAAAATTAGATTTACATAAAGTATCTCAATTTCAAAAACTTGCAGAAAATACTATGTGCACATTGGAAGAAGGACTTAATTGGCTATTAATAACCCGTTTTCAAACATTTGGTGAAAGATTTTTAGAAAAGTATATGCATAAACTAGATTTTTGTAATCTCATTGAATATAAGTTTGATCAATTACCAGATAATTTTTATAACGATAAGTGGAAAAAAATACTTTCCGTTCAACTGGGTGAATTAAATAAAAAATTTGGCCATTTTTACGAAGAAGAACTACCGAACAGGGAAAGATTAATGGATGAAATTTTCGAATTAAAAAATATTTTAATACGATTTATTAATGAATTGAGAGTACTTTTGAAAACTTTTTGGCGAAAACTCCATTTTCAAATAACGCTTACATACACATTTTTAAATTATTTTCTATTTTCAAAAAGAACTTACAGTAAATAAAATAATAATAATAATTAATAACTATAAAAAGAAATATTTTACATAATTAAAAAAAGGAAATGAAAGTAAATAAACATTTTATGAGTAAATAAACAAATAATAAATAAGTAAAGCCGGGTTACCATCTTAGGTAAAATAATGCCATTTTGACGCCAATTATGTACCCTGGTGCATATGTGACATCTTTTCCCACTTTTCATCCATTTCTTGTTGGCATACAACTTTGAAATTTGGAATATGTATACATACCTGGGAGCAATACTGGAATTAGACACTGATTTTTTTAAATTCGATCCAAAAAGGGGCAACGGGGGCTATTTTTTAAAGATTTATACAATTTATACTGCATAAAAGAGCCACTTAACTATTTTTATATACAAGAAGAAATAAGTGGTATGTAAAAACAATTATAGTATACATAAATAAAATACTTGAGATAATATACTAGAGATATAAGCACCGGGTTTGGCGAGATTTTTTATGACAATTAGGCGAAAACATCGTTTTGATTACCATATACATATAGCATGCTATAATAACACGTTATTTATTTATTTCAAAATGAAAAAAAAGGAATAAACGAAACATTTTCTGTTATTAAAAAAAATAACAATAAATAAATGATAATATTTTTAGAGCAAACAATTTATTATAACATTTATATAACCAGCATGTTAGGCATTTGAACGCCATTTTGGCACCAATTAGGTACCTCGGTGCGTATAGGGCATATATGTGCCATATTTATTTGTAAAACTGAGCATGAACGTTTACCAAATGTGTTTTCATAGTCGCTTATGTCTTTTTGCAACATAGTGCACCTTTCGAAGCCAAAACTGCACAAAAGAAAAAAAAAATCAATATTTGCAGTATTTTTTTTTTTAATGTAATGCACATTTTGTAATAAGTAGGCTGGATAATCAGACCTCTTTTTTTTTGCTTTAAAAGATGATATTTCATACGACGTCTTTTTTGGATTTGTCGTTTTTCCATATTTGATAGTATGCGTCTACTCGTTTTGTAACTTTTTTTTGTAACTTTCTTCTTTATTAACAGCAACATTTAGATTTCCTATTTAAATAAAAATTCTTCTAAATACAAAGAATTTTGTTAAAATAAATAAATAAATTAAATGCGGACATCTATTGCTCAAAGCACAAAATTTTTCTTATTGGGTTAGTAAAAATCAGTAAAAACATAATTTTTATGATAATAAAAAGGTGACATATATTAGAGTCATATATTATGTACATTATGGATTAAGTATGAATATATCTGCACCATTTTTAAATAATAATAATAATAAAATAAAATGCGGGCAGACCAAAGTCTATATTTGACTGAAAACAACAACCATTTTCTAAATGCTTTAAAAAAATGGCCAATGAAAAGTGATATTTCAAAAGTATTATGAAATTAGTTAAAAACCATTTATTTTAAACTAAATGAATAAAAGATTTATATTTTTAATGAAATAAATAGGATTTGAAAAATTATTGGAAATTTATCACCATAGATGTATCAATATTACAATCAATTACCTTGTATGCAAAATGGAACAACTGTAACGTTTGGTGCATGCTGGGTGTCATTTATAATGTTTGGTTGGTCGTGGTGGGAGTTAAATGCAGACATACTCAGTACTTAAGATAAAACAACAAGGTTTATTAAAATGATGAGGACTGCAGGGAAGTGGAGCAAGTCTTAATTTTACACAACTGAGAATACTATGAAAAAGCTAAACGATACTCACAGGCTCCGGCCTAGCTCAATCGTGACACCTTCTAATACTTCTCACTATCTCTTGGCTGAGCTGCTAGATAAAGCTTAATTAGACAGCCCGTGGCTGTGTGTAATTCTTTATTCACAAATAATCAAAATGAAACTACTATGAAGTTTCTTACCCCGGCCAACTCTCAAGTCAACCATCGAAACTCCTTTACACTTCACTGGAGGCCCGCTGCTACTTTCAGTCGGCTAGCACTTCGCTGAACAATATCTCACTTCGCTATCTAACGCCACAGATACTCACACACTGGCTAACGCCACAGATGCTCTCTCGCTGGCTAATGCCAGAGACACTCGCTGGCTAATGCCAGAGACACACTCCATTCACTCAAACCTAAGCTTTTATATGCTGCAAACTGAGATACTTCACATTAACATATTACTAATAACCGCGAGCTAACTGCAGAATCCGAAAGAGCACACACACTCTAGAAAGTTAAAGTAAAAGAGAGGATAGATGTCGCTTTTACGCTTACACCTGTTAAATTATTGACGTCACGATCTCAGAAACACTAGAGTGCCTTTATGACAAAGGTCACTCCCTCAAACAACTAGCAATACTTTTTGTACCCGAAAAATGGTCGTTGCCTTTTTTAAGGTTAAAAAGTAGATTACGAAATGTTCCTATACAGAGATGCCAAACCCCCGCTTATTGCACAGCAGAATTTTCTTATAGGAAAAGTTATTTTTTAAATCCGCAGAATGTTCCAATTTAATAAAACATTTTCTGTATTAAAATACCGGTATCCAAAATGCCGGAGACTTGGCAGCTCTGCCTATAACATTTTGATTGATCACAGTACTTTTTTTATTTGGATTCAAATTTAGTGAAGACAACGTTTTTTGGCCAAAAGCAGCTTTTTTCCACATGTGTAACTACGATACAATTCCTTGATGCTGAAATAAAATGTTTTGGCTTACGCTATTATTGCTTCCTCTTATTTATTTATTTGAATTTTAAATAAGATGACTCAAAATCTTTTTTTTTTTTTAATGTACGGAAAAAATGCATTTCGAGAGAGGGCGAAAAGAACAATATTTGGCGATTTATTACCTGCGTTTGGCTAAGTGTCTTACTACCTTGTATTTAATACTCTTCCAGATACTTCGCTGTTATATGGACTTAGGCGCTTTTATAAAAAGTTTGACGTAATTCGGGCTTAAGAAAGTGAGTTTTTTACTGAATAATACAAATAAATGAAAAATAAGAAATACTAATAAAAGAAAAATGAAGCATTATATTGATCTATGTATATTTAAAAATGCATCTACTAGCACTAATTAGGTAATTTATGTGTATATAATAGTAGATAAATAGCTTTTGATTCTGTATTTCTATGCTATAAAGCATTAACGTTTGTGTGATTTTCGTTATTATTGGGAGTACCTAGCCGATTTTAAAAAAAATGTGGGCGAAAAATGTTGGTAACCATCTTTGCTGCAAAATATACCATATTTTGCGTAGGAACAATAACCACCATCAATGCACGAGCAAAAAAAGTTTGAAATTGAGAATTCTTTGATGTTGATATGACTAAAAATTTAAAATCTTTTTTTTTTTTTTTTTTTTTTTTTTTTTTTTTTTTTTTTTTTTTTTGGTGGCAACTTTTAAGATATAATATTCTCGTTATGAACAATTTCTAAAACATTCGACAATTTAATTTCACAAATATTAAACATTTTTTTTCTAGAAAAAGTTTTAAATCCAATTTATTGAGAATATTGCAATTTCTAGGATACTGTTGGGGTCAGAAACTATAACTTTGGCATCACAGTAACTTATAAGATGTAAGTGCTCGTTTAGGACAAATTTTTAAAAAAGGATTCCTTAACTCTTATCGACAACCTCATTGCATCAGTGGAAAAAAGATATTCAACATTATAAACTATTCGGACGGATTTCACACCATATAAAATACACAAAATTCTCTTCAAACATAATAGTTTATGTTATTTATAGTTTCTCAAATCGGTGCAAAGCTTCTGTTTATGCTCATAACATCATTTCAAAGAGTTATATTTCCAATACAGGAAAATTTGGTGTTTTATTTTCTGCATTACTTTTAACATTTTGCATATTTCTAATTTTATATCCATGCATGATTTGAAATAGTATATGCAACTTTATATATAAGATTTTGTAATTCTATGATTCAATATGCTTTATTTTCATCGCATTTTATCACAATGAATGACCAATTAAAGGTAACATCTCATTTTCTTTACTTATCGCAAGTTATTAAATGTGTATTCTCAGCAATATCGCTCAGACTAATCCCTCTGAGGGAAGTCCTAGTTTAAATATTTATTTGCATGCAATTATTAAGTCATAACATTTTTCATCTACGTTATAAAGTAATTAAAATTACATTAATGAAGGAAACTTTTAGTTATACAATTTTTAGTTCGTATCAAATGTTTACAATATCTTTTTTAATTTTAATTTAAAATTGAATTATTGCTAATTTTCCAATTTCCTTCATTTTAAAAGCGAACATTTATTCTAATAAATAATAATAGGACAAAGACCATTTTAAAAATTTGCTATTTCCTCTTGAAATATGCTTCAATTGTAATTCATTTCTTTCAATTCGTCTTATAATACAAAATCCCTTCCACGTCTTTTTGTTTGGCACATTAAAATTTGAGCGATAAATGGTTTCATATCGCAAACCTTTTTTGAGGCTTACTTTACCTCCACTTATTTTATTCCTCCATGGGTTTCTTTAATTCTGTCTCAGCTTTCTTATTACTTCTGCGAAAATTTTTACACAACCAACCAATCTTAAACAAACGAAAGGGAAAAGAATTGGGAAAAAGATGATTTTTTATGAGAGTGACCTCTCTATTTTAATTAATTACTCAGTTAATAAATGGAATTTCGAAATTCTGAAGCTCAGGTGCATCAGGAGAGATTTGAGGCTACTCTCAAAAAAATTTTGAGCTTCGTACGTGCTGTAGATTTTGCTAGCGATCGCAGACACACACACACACACACAGAGAGCGTTTTTTTCTTTTATTAGTACAGACTAGCTGACCCGCCCGGCGTTGCCCGGGTCCGTATTAACAATATTAAACGAACTTGAAATTTGTATGAATTTATCATTAACTCGAAACATGCAGAAATGCATTGTCTGAAATACGTGGTCACTAATTGTGTGAAAAATCGGTTTAAAAGACAACTAATGTTAAGCTCTAAAAATACTCAAAATAAGCGATGAGAAACGCGGGAGGGAATATGTATCCAACGACTGCGTGATTTTCGTGTTAAAGTGTTGATATTTACCAAAAATCACTGTTAAGTCACGTAACTAATTATTCACATAGAAATCCCAAGTGAAATATTTTGAATTTCAAACTAATTATATCACTCTTAAATCCGACTATACCATGAAAGAAATCGATACTCGCTGGTAGCTAAAAGGTTGGTATATAGTATTATAATTTCAGAGCCATTTAACAAAAGTAAGTGTAATTTTTAATCAAGTCATGCGTAATGTTCACTCTGTGGATAAATTCCTAACCGTAAACTTTTGTACCGTAACCATAACCTGCCTGTAACCTAACGTCGACTTAACAGTACCTTACCGTAAATTAAATATAACATAAATGTAACCTAGCTTTCACTTTATTGTAACATATCTTTATTCTAACCATAACATAAATGCAATTTAACTTTAACCTAACTTTAACTTAACCGTGACCTAACTGTAACCAAACGGGAAATTAAGTATAATCAAAGACTTAACGTAATGTAATTGTAACCTAAATGTTATCAAACCATATATTGGTTTCATGTCCATGGAAATTATTTTGTCTTGTTTGGATTTGGTTATGATTCATTAGAACATTTTCGTCGGGTTCAGATTTCGTTCGGTTCAGATTTTAGGTATTTTTTGATATTGAGTTTTAATGTTCGGGTCGTATTCATGTCCATGGAAATTATTTTGTCTTGCTCGGATACAGTTATGGTTCTTTGGAATATTTTTGTCGGGTACAGATTTCGTTCAATTCAGATTTCGGCTTTTTCTTCAAATAGAATTTTTGGGTTCGGGTTTTTTTGCGTGTTCACGGAAATTATGCTGCCTTGTTCGAATAAGAACATGCTTCACTGGAAAATTTCTTTCAAGTTCAGATTTGGTTCAGTTCAGATTTCGTAATTTTTTCAAAGAAATTTTTTAGGTTCAGATTCGGTTCATGTGAATGGAAATTTTTTGTCTTATTCAGATCCGGTTACAATTTTTTGGAATATTTTGTATCAGATTCCGATTTGGTTCGATTCAAATTTCAGGTATTTTTTCAAATAGAATTTTTAGGTTCGGATCTCGTTCATGTCCACGGAAATTATTTTGTCATACTCGAATCCAGTTATGATTCTTTCGAATATTTTGGTCGAATTTAGATGCGGTTTGGGTCAAATTTCAGGTTTTTTCAAATCGAATTTTTCAGGTTCGAGTCGGGTTTATCTCCATAGAAATTATTTCGTCTTGCTTGGATTGGGCTATAGTTCTTTGGACTATTTTTTTCGGGTCCAGATTTGGTTCAATTGAGATTTCGGGTTTTTTTTAAATATAACTGTCGGATTCGGGTCTTCTTGCATGTTCGTGGAAATTATTCTGTCTTGTTCGAATAAGGGCATGCTTCACTGGAATATTTTTGCCAATTTCTGATGATTTCAGATTTTTCAGATTGAAAAAAGCATCTACATTATAAAGTATTAAAAATTTCTGAAAAAAAAGAGAAAACTTTTAGTAATACAATTTTTTACTTCAAATCATATGTTTTCAATATTTTATTTAATTTTATTTTGACATTTAATTATTTTTAATTTTCCAATTTCAATTATTTTAAAAGCAAACATTTATTTTAATAAATAATATAATAGAAAAAACCTTTAAAAAATTACTATTTCTTCGTAAAATATGCTTCCGCTGTAATTCATTTCTTTCAATCCGTCTTATTAATACAAAATTCCTTCCTCGTGCTTTTGTTTGAAACATTAAAACTTCAGCGATAAATGGTTTTATATTGCAAACCTTTTTTTTCGGTTTACTTCGTCACCACCTATCTTTTTCCTCAATGGCGTACAGCAGCTGTGATTAAAAAAATCCTCATTTAAACTGACAGTTTGCCAGTCTATGAATTTTAAAGGTCAGTCCCAGCTTTTTTAATTATTTCTGCGAAAATTTTATGCAACCAACCAACCATAAGAGATTGAAAGTGAAAAAAGCAAAAATAAGCGATTTTTTTATGGGAGTGAGGTTTGGAATTTAATTAATTACTCAGTTAATAAATAGAATTTTGAAATTCTGAGTGTCAGGTGCATCAGGAGAGATATTGGGCTACTCTCAGAAAAATTTTGAGCTTCGTACGTACCGTAGTTTTCTCTAACTATCGCAGACACACACATACACACACAGAGACAGAGCGATTTGTTATTTTATTAATATAGATTACTGAATTATAAGTATTTTAGACACCTTAAAGTGACATTATAAGTAGTTTAGCCCTCTAAACCTAATCTCAATTTAGATAATGGTAAAATAGTGAATGATGATTCTGTTAAAATTCATCCCTCCCTCATAACTCTTATTCTGGCCTATTTGGAGATAATAATATTTGTACTGATTTACTAAATATTCTCCATTCGGTACATTATGTAGATTAAATCATGCCTCGAAATTCCTTATTGAATCACCATTTGCTCTTTGAAGCATTCTTTAAATTGTGTTGAAAATAAAATTTCTTTCATGGGGTCATCCTTTGTTCTTTAAATATGAAAATGCTTATACTGGACCAACATTTTTGCTTGACGAAATTATTAATGGTATTGGCATAAGAGCATCTAACCAGTACAAAGTCACATTTAAGAAGCAAAAAATTAAAGATGGGCATTTTTTAGCTGAGCCATGGTATGAATATTAGTACAATCTTGTAATTCTTGTCACAAATGCATTGGTCCCTTTTTTCCCTATAATCATGTTTGTAGGGAGACAAATTTAATTAGAATTAATCATATAACTACTATGAGATTCGAGGCTATTTGCATTGTTATTCGCAATTAGTCACAATGTTAATTAAAAACCTCTCTGGAAAAACGGGGCACGGACCAATGCGATGTTAAAATTTTAGGCACCGTTCTTTTTTTATGTGTTACAACTTTAAGTACCTTTCGGAGCTCATTTAACGCGATGCAAAGTTTAAATCTTGAAGAAGTTTTAATTTAGCTACACCGTAAAAGTAAAGATTATTACTACGCTGCACTTAGTTTTATGAATGCCAAATAAAATTTAAATCTGCATTAATTTCATTGTCAGTACCAAATTAATTTCAACAGAAACATATTAGAATATGATTAAAAAAAGAGTTATACAGAATAGTAATATTTTATGTCATTGAGTTTCACATCTGATTAACTTTTGTGGCATACGCATTTATATAATTCTAGGATATACAACTCTACCTACCCCTATGTTGTATAGCTTTTTAAAAAGTCGTATTATCATTTAATCAACGATTTTTTAATAATACAGTTAATAATTCATAAATTTATTGTACGGAACCCTCTGAGAGCGAGTAATATTTGCACTTAGCTGTTTATTTTAGTTATAAAGATTAGGTAATGTTCAGAATCTGATGCAGCGATCAGTTTCAGTTAATTAAAGTATTCATAATTTTTTTTTATTTAACTAAAAGGTAGAATATCATAACAAAATTAAAGAAAAAAGTATGTAATTTTTCTTGTCAAATTTAAACTTTAATATTAGTTTTTCTTTTTATGCCGCCAGGTATTCTAATTCAAACAACGTATTGTGTTAATGAAGTCTTGAACAAACAATATGTTTTGTTTGTATTATTTATCAGGATTATATTTATACTTTTAAAAATACACGGTAGAACCCATCGAATTTCGACGAAAGAAAATATGTAAGAAAGAAATGCTTCACTGATTTATAATAAACTAACAAATTTAGTTACAATGATATATACACCTTTCATTGAAAAGTCTCACTCTTAAATAAATGATATTTAACCTAACATTAACAAAATACTATTTTATAAAATTCAGTTGTAAAAAATTGTTAAAATTACACTTTAATCCTATATGTAAAAAGTAAAATATAATAAAGATCTGTTATAATGATAAAGTCATCAATTAAGGCACTTATGCTTGGTATTTCAAAATGAAAAACAGCAGAATTTATTCCACTTTGTCTCAATCAGAGAAATTTTTTCCTCGTGAAATCTAAACCTGACATAATTTTGACTGCCTCAAATCTTATCATTTAAGCATTCATCTTTTAAGAAAAAATTGGTTCTTTAATTTGCGTTTTATATATCATTTTAAATTCAAAACTTGAAGTCTCGATTGCTGTTAGCTGGAAACAGATACGGAACTATTTATATTCTTTTAAATGTAAATGATGTCACACCAAGCACATTTCCTGACATGGCTCTTATTTTTCTAATTTTTTGCAAAACATTGTATTTTATCAGTGTGTGATTTGGATTACGTTATTTTCGAAAATGAAGTATTTTCACCTGTAAAATATTTTAAAGCAGCTGGGGTCAAAATAACGCATTTCAACAAAACATATTTCAGTTTTAAGAGTTAAAATACACGCTTTTTTTAATAAAAAGGCGTCCTTTGCATATGCTAAAGAATTCCTCTTTTACGATCCATTCTTAAACATCATCTACAGAAAAGTATACATATGACGTCATTATAATAATGTACAAACCCAGCATAAACGAAATGTGGTAACTAAAGAACTAAACTGGGTATTTATTGATTCATATGCCTTTATTTATTTGTTTATAATAGCTTATAGTTTAATCAGAAATCATTCATTTATGTATATATTTTTTTTATTTGAAATATGGTTTTACACTTGGATTAATAATTTTCCATTCTTTCAGCTATTTGGTTTTTAATTAAATAATAAAGGAAAAAAATCGCAAAATAGTTCTTTAAAATGCATTTTTGTGAAGATAAACTGTTGTATCGAGCGTAAAGTAAGTTTGTAATAAACTGAAAATCCCCCATTAAGTTGATAAATAAAAACGAAATAAAACCAAAATTCAGCGGGTTTTATAACAGACGATAGTTTTCGGCATAACATATATTTTATTTTTAGTTTTTACCCATTTTTAAGAAAAAATGGCAAGGAAAAGTTAAAATAATCTGCTTTTTTTCCCTCCTTACTTTTAATAGAAAAAGGAGTATTTCCGTTGCTACATTTACAAAAAGGTATTAAAAACTACAAAAAAATTAATATCTCAAAAAAATAATAATAAAAATTTAGATACAGTTTTCATACAAATTGCATTTCAAAGTACATTTTCTACGTGAAAAAAATTAAAACGTGCGATGCTTAGAAGTTTAAAAATTTACTGCAACAAAAATTGCAAAAGCGAAATTTCATTTCAATTTTCATGTTGCCATTCGCAAAATGACGTAAGTGTTATGTACCGAAACGTTTGGCCTTTATAATATAGATTTGAAAAACTATATTGATTCCTTCAAACATGATATTTGGTAAAGTTCACTGAGTCATTTAATAAAATTATACTTCAATGCCAACATTTATTTTAGTGTAATTTATCATTATTAAATTTCTAAATATTTTTAATAATAGAAAAGTGTATTTTAAATGCCTAGTTATTTATTTTTTAAATTGAGGCAGCTCATTAAATCCTTGTGAAATATAGTTTTCCAAACGCAATGCCACATTTTTAAAAGAATTAATAAGAAATAAATATTAAGAAAGAAGAAATAAATAATACTAAACTTAATAATACTAGAATCTATATACAACTGGAATATATTAACAACATAAGAAATACATTCCCCAATGAATTAAAGAACTAGAATGTTTAATTATTTTTTCGTGAAGTCTTTTAGTTTGAAAGTATTTCAAGGAGATATAAATAATAAAATAAATATACAGTTTTATATCTGTTAATGAAATCTTTCACTAATGAATGCAGCAACTGACTAGATTGTTTTAGGCTGTTAGTCAAGTAAAACTTCAGTCAAGAATGTTTTATTGAATTACCAAGCTTACATAAAGGATTCGCTTTATTTAGCAACTGTAAAAAATGTGTTATATAGATTAACGTACAAATCGCACACGGTATATTATTCTGTAAACAATTATCTTTGTTAGATTTCGTATCAAAGTTTGATTTTCATTAATTAGAGAGTATTCATTTATGAGAATTTATTATTAGAGAGATTAGAGAGAATTCATCATTTAGAGAGAATTTATTATTAGAGAGATTAGAGAGAATTCATCATTAGAGAGAATTTTCTTTAATTAGAGAGATTAGAATGAATTAGAGAGAATTTCATTAATTAGTGAGAATTATATAAATAGACCATTTTATTCTTAATTATGCATCTCTCTATATAAAAAATGGTTGTTTTTAAATGATTGTATGAAGTGACTGCTTCAACAATTACATATGCTTATAAGACATTTAATGTGGCTCTTGTAGAACACTATGAATTACAATAAAACCTCCCTGTGCGACCACCTCCCTGAACGACCATTTTTTCGTAAAACAAAAATTATCCAATTAAAAAAAATCAAACAAATATTAGTAAGTTCAAACAAATATTAGTCTAATATATTTCATAATATTAGAATCTATACACAAGTAGAATATATAATAAACGCATAAGAAATACATTCCCCAATGTGTTAAAAAATTAGAATTTTTAATTATGTTTCTGTGAAAGTCTTTTAGTTCAATAGTATTTCAAGGAGATATAAATAATAAAATGAATATATAATTACACATTTGCTAATGAAATCTTTTACGAACGAAAATAACATGGGACTGGATTATTTTTCGCTGTTAGTGAAGTAAAACTTCAGTCACGAATGTTTTACTGAATTATCCAGTTTACATAAATGATTCGCTTTACTTATAAATTATAAGAGAATTGCTGTATAGATTAACGTACATAGCAGATAAGGAATATTATTCTAAAAAAAAATCTTTGCTAGACTTGGTTCCAAAATATGATTTTTAGTAATTGTTAAAAAGTAAATATTTTGATTTTTTTAATTATTCTAATACGAGTAAAAATTGTATAAATAGACCATTTTATTTTTAAATATTTATCCTATATATACAAAATCTTTAGGAAAATATATTTTTTAAATGGCTGTAAGAAGCGATTACTTAAACGAATATATATGCTTATAATAAGATGTTTAATGTGGCGCTTGTAAAACACTAGGAATTACAATAAAACCTCTCTGTGCGACAACCTCCCTGAACGGCCATTTTTTCGTGGAACGAAATTTATTCCCATATGCTCAATACTAATTCAATGCAATTACCCCCCCATTTAGAGACCATTCCAGTTGAACTCCCTCTATGAGCAACCAAATTCTTTGAAGACAATGGTTTATTTTTTGCATGTCACTTGAAAAAAGTTTTATCAGAAACATAGTTCTGGAGATCACATTATTCATCAAACTTCTAAACTAAGTTTAGATTTTATTTTATTCCGGTAACTTTTAAATATTGAATCACTTTTGAGCCTTTTTAGGCAATAAATTTAATTCTGAGGACGAATTAAGAATGATGGTCAATAAATTTCCCTCCTTTATTCTATCAGGAAACTCTCAAAGAAATAAAGTAATAAAGTACTCATTATTTTTTCCCATGAAAAAAAGTCATTTATTTACTGAACTTATAAAGAATTTGGAAATAAAGTTATAAATGATAAAACCGTAAAATCAAAGATAACGTCAAAGTATTCTTTTTCTAAACTCTGCAATAATTAACTTACGTAATTAACTTTTTATTTGATATTTAAATTTTTTTATTTTTTCCTAATGTGAAAATAATGTTTAGTAACACTAATTGTTACCTTTTTTTAACAATTAAAATCTAGATTTCAACATGACCTCCATTAAGAGACAAGCTCTAGAAGCGACAGATTTTTACCGCAAAGGAATGTGGTCGCTTTAGGGAGGTTTTATTTACATAATTTTGGTATAATACTGAAGTCCTTACAGCACATATATATATATATATATATATATATATATATATATATATATATATATATATATATATATATATATATATATATATATATATATATATATATATATATATATATATATAACAAAACCAAAAGAAATTCCATATCCCCAAAATACATGGAAGTCTTCATCAGGGAGGCCCCTCCATGTAGGGGTAAATAAAGAGAAGTTTCTGAAAGGATGTAAGCTCATAAGCTAAATTACATCCTTAGCCCCCAACTTCTCAGATTTCAGAAATCAAACTCAAACCTTCAAAAATATTATAAATATATATATATATATATATATATATATATATATTTATATATATATATATATTTATATATATATATATTTATATATATATATATATATAGATTTTTTAAAAATTAATTGAATGGTTTTAATAAAATTGTGTATATATATATATATATATATATATGTAATAAACAAAAATTTTGCGCCATTTTGTTCTCTCTGAGCTTTTAATTCTAAAATTGTGGAACATATCTTAATCTTAGTTTCATAATATATAAATCTTTTAACAGCTAAAGTCCTTTTTCTTTTTCTTAATTTAACTTATTAATAATCTATTGCTTGTTTCTCAAAAAGGCGGAAAGTTATTTCGTAACCTTTCCTTTTTAGAATATTAGTGGGCTTTAAATTTTATTTTTTTATTTAACATCACGTGATCTGTGTTAATGCGCCGACGTTAAAAGACTTGTCTATTTGCGAGACAATATCTAGCTCCCACCCAAACGCCACGCCTCGTAGACCAATCAGAGTTGAGGATTTTTTACACGTAGCCTCGAAGTTAATCCTAATTGGATATTTAAAATGACTGACGCTGAGAGAGGAAGGGCTAGTTTTTCGGTGTGAGTGTGAATTCTCATTTTGGTTTTTTCAGAGCTCAGAATGCGACTAACTTTTAAACTATCAAGATGCCCGTTTCATTTCCCCGCTGAATTAGAATATCTAATGATGTGGACTGGATAACGAAGGTTGTAGTGTTCGATGTGTGCTAAGGTGACTGCGGGGAAGAACTTACTTATTTTATGAGTCTAAAATAAATGAATTTAAAAACTGATGGATTTATTTTTCTTATGGGGAAATCCCCAATACAACACATTCACTACTAGTCAAACTGCCGGAGCGACTGCTCAGCTCATTCCACTGCTGACTTTTAGTGAGTAGAAGAATATTCTGCACTAAACATGGTGTTGCACTGGAGTTTGTACTTTGTTCGCCATCGTCGTATCATAACAGATTAGCCGGCAGGATTTATAATGAGTCGGCGTTCGATTTTTGAACAAGAATTATCGAGCCATTTTCGCCGAATACTTTGTTTGTGCACGAGCCGTTTTCGCCGAATACGCTGATTGTGCACGAGCCATTTTCACCGAATACGCTGATTGTGCACGAGCCATTTTCGCCGAGTTTTAAAAACTAATTGCTGGAACTTCTGCCTTTGTTTATTTTCAACTTAAACAATCATGATTTTGCGTATGAGATGTGCAACAGGTATTTTCCTCAGAGAAAGAAATCTGAAGGTGCACCTTCTCTTGCATACGGATGGGAGATCTTTTAATTGTGAAATATGCGTCACATTCGAACGAGAAGCCGTTCAGTTGTAAGGCATGCGAGAAAAAAAATTCTCTTGTAAAATTAACTTGAAACAACATCTACATGTGCATACAAATAATAAACCTTTCAGCTGTGAAAAGGATCGTCTTATGAAGTTTTGTTTGTGATTATGTTTTGCATCTGCATCTACAAATCCTTTGTGTGTGAAATATGCCTCCAGTATTTTTTTTATACTTGATATTTAAGAAAATGTGTGCTGATTATTTAATCTAAAGAACACCTGCATGGTCTAATTTCAACATCATTTGGTTTTATTTATTTATTTATTTTCTAGATAACAGTGCTGCAATATTTTGATCAACTTTTGAGAGTTATTATTTTTTTGTTTTTGTTTTTAAATAAAGTACAGGAATGTGAACAAGTCCGACATCGAAGTGATTGTAAGTTATTATTTATTATTTATCTTATTTTGTTATTGTTTATGAAATTTTAATAATAATTCCTTATTTAAAATGTTGATTTTATCATGATATTACAGATATTAAAAAAATAATTTTGTTCTTAATTTATTAATTAAAATTTTCTGCTCATAGAAATTTTACTTAAGTTTTAAAGTGTTCTCAATACGTAAAGGGAACTTATTTTTGTTCTTAAAATTATTGTTTGTTTTACATGTATTTTAAAATTGTGATATTTATTTATTTATTACTTATTCATTTATTATTTATTTATTCCACATGAATTCACAGCAAGATTTGATTCTTTTATTTATTTTAATAGTTATTATCGTACTGAAGTGTAGCATTTAAATATTTTCCTTATGAATTATCCCTCTTTTATGTTACTAAGATCAGGATTAGTAAAAGAAGAAAAAATGACAGAAAATAAACTTGATATTGTACCTTTTGACTTTGAGTCAGGTATGAATATTTTTAAAAGGTTTAAGCACTTTGATAATGAATGTTCTGGAGAAAAAAAAGATAATGATTGGAAAAAAATTCACCTCTCGAAATATTTAAAAGGTGAAGCACTAAAGATTTTTATTAATGGGTGTTTGGAGTGTGCTACTTATGATGAAATTGTTGAGATTTTAATAGAAAAATTTATCCAGGTTAGAGTCCCAAATATTTCTGAGTTTATCGCCTTAAAGTTAAATGATCTAAGCGATTTAGATTCTTATTTTAGAAAGAAAGTTGAGATTGGAAGACAACTTTAGCTTGGGGAAAATATAATTATCCAGAGATTAACTGATGGACTTAAGCCTGAGTATCAAAATTGTTTAATTGTAAACCCTCCTTCGAATACTCGTGAATGGTTTCGCATTGCTAAACAATTAGCAGCGATTCCAACTCATACCCCTAATAACAAAAACAGAAATTTTCAACAAACTAGACCTATGCACAATCCCAATCCTCATCCTAGACATTGGACTCGACCCAATCCAAGCCAAAAAACACAAAATTTTAATCCTAGATTTTTCACTCCTAGAATGTCTACCACACAACCAAGAATTCCTACGACTCATTATCAAAATAATTATCCAAGTCGTCCGTGCAGAATATGTTTAAACAGAGGTATACAAAATGCTTATCATTGGGAGAGGAGTTGTATATTTAACACAAATTCATTGCAAACTCAAACTCCTGCTCATATAGAACCACCTCCTACTAATAATATTTGACAATTATTTATTCCTGGATATGTGGACAATAAAAAAGTGTGTTGTGTTGTAGACAGTGGATCAACTGTCTCAATATTACCTCTGAAATTTGTTCGACATTTAAATGCTAGTTTACATAATGTGTCCCCTATTACTATTAGACAGGCACAAGGAACTCTTACAACTAATAAATCTTGTCGATTATGTATTAAATTTGGTAATATAAAGAGGTATGTTAATTTTTTAGTAAGTAAGATAGATTTAGACTATACTATTTTAGGTTTACCTGATTGTACCAAATTTAAATTGAAAATTGATTGTGCAAAAAGCCATGTGCTACAAGACAATATTACGTTAAACCAACCTGTCAGCATTTCCAGTGATAATTTATAATTACTTCATTTTGATATTATGAAAAATGATACCACTCCGCAACCCGATTATGGAAATACCATAACTCCTCAATCCTTGCCTCGAACTGAAAATAATGATTATAATCGATTTGGGGATCTAAATACTATGCAAAAAAATGTAAGGGAACTTTTAAGGGATTATTTAGATATTTTTGCGAAAAATAAATATGATGTAGGGAGAATTAATATTGAACCTCAAAATATTTTTCTTAAATCTGACCTACCAATATCTTTGAGGCCTTATCGTTCATCCACTGCTGATGAAAAAGAAATATCTCAGCAAATTTAATCCTTATTAGCTGCTGGATTAATTAAAGAAAGTTATAGCCCATATTCTTCCCCAGTTACGTTAGTAAATAAACGAGATGAAGGCAAAAAAACCCGAATGTGTGTTGATTACCGAAAATTAAATTATATTATGAAAAATGACGCTGAACCTTTGCAACGAATTGATGAAATTTTCGACAAATTAAGTGGTGCCCAATATTTCTCTACACTGGATTTAGCCTCAGGCTATTGGCACATACCTATTCACCCAGCAGATTCCGAAAAGTTAGCCTTTACTACTAATTGTGGGCTCTGGGATAGGAATGTTCTCCCCTTTAGTGTAAAGGTAGGCCCCCCAATTTTCAGTAGGACAATTAGAAGAATTCTTACAAAATATAAAATAGACTTTGCTTGTTATTATTTTGATGATATAATTATTTTTTCTAAATCAATAGATGAACATATACAGCATCTCATCCAAATTTTTGATTTATGCCGAATAGAAAATATTAAATTAAAATTAGCTAAATGTACTTTTGCTCAAAAACAAATCAATTTTCTAGGGTATGAAATCCAAAATAGAACTTTAACTCCAGCTAATACTAATATAGAAATTATTAAAAAATTAAAACCCCCTACTGATACTAAAGAATTACAAAGATTTCTTTGTTCTATAAATGTGTATCATAAATTTATTGACAAATATGCTAAAATTAGGCACCCCTAAATAAATTACTTAAGGAAGATAATATTTGGGAATGGAATTCTGAATGTCAAAACTCTTTTCAAAAATTAAAAGATGCCCCATTGCTAAACCAATTTTAAAGATTTATGACCCAAAATTTCCTCTACACATGTTTGTTGACGCTTCAGGTAGCGGTAGGTGCAGTTCTTAAACAACCCGACAATAATAACTTTTTACATCCAATTGCTTATTTTTCTAGAGGATTGAGAAGTTATGAGAAAAATTATTTCATTACCGAGTTAGAATGTCGTGCCATCATTGATACTTTAGATAAATTTTATCATTATTTTCATGGTGTACAATTTACCATCCATACTGATCATGCATCTCTTGTTTGGTTAAAAAATGTCAAACATTTAAGAGGTCGATTATTTAGGCTGTCATGGAAGTTAAGTATGTTCGATTACAAAATAGAATACTTAAAGGGATCTATAAATGTCGAAGCCGACATGCTGTCCAGAAACCCTATTTCTCATTTTTGTAAACCCCTTACTTTTCTTCTTGACGTAAAGAGATTATTGAGATGCAAGAAAAAGGAAATGTGTGTGGTTCAAATTATATTAATGACAATGGACTCATTATAGTTAAAAGAAAAGGTTTTCTTAAAGTGGTAGTTCCCATTTGCCTAAGAAAAATATTACTTAGTGTTGCTCATGAACAGTTGGTGTTCAAAAAACACCATTTTGGACACCATATCTTGGTGTTCAAAAAATGCAAAATTGAATTTCTCCTAATTATTATTAACCAGATATGACAAAAGACGTTACCATTTTTTTAAATATTGTGACATTTGCCAGAAAAATAAAAAACCTAGACAGAAAAAATTTGGCTTATTGCAAGCTATGTCCACTACAGATCAACCTTTTGACTGTCTGTCTGTTGATACTGTAGGAGGGTTCAATTACTATAATTCTACAAAAAATATCTCCATATTATAATAGACCATGCAACAAATATATGTTTGGGCATTTCCTTCCAAAAGTGTCACTACAGAAACCTATACAAATTGTCTGAAACAAATCTTCAATATCAAAATCCCTCAACAATTATTCTGTTTTAATAAAATTTCAAGTGTACAGTTTCTTCAAAAAATACTAAGTGACAGGAATGCTACGTTTACTTCTTCAAGATTCAAAAAATTCCTGCGAAATCATAATATTAAGCAACGTTTGACCACTGCCCATCATCCACAAACGAATGGGAAATGTGAAAGAGTAAATCAGACAATAGTAACTAGATTAAAATGTAAACTCCACTACCTCTAAAATTTCCTGGACTAAGCTTTTGACTGAGGTAATAAATGAATATAATAATACCTCCCCATTCTGTTACTAAATTTTCACCTGCTTATTTACTTTCTGGCCAATTACCCTATGACTTCCCCTTGCAACAAAATCATTATTCCCTTGTTCAAAAAGCCCTTAAGATTCCTAAAGCAAGAACTGATGAATTTCATTTAAAAAATAAAAAATATTATGATAAAGATTATATCGAACCAAAATTTAAAATTGGGGATCTAGTTATCTATGAAGAATTTCAGTAACCTAATACTTTATCACAAGTATTTAGTGGCCCTTATAAAATTCTTAACAAACTATCCGAGGTAAATTTTGAAATTGATAGGAAAAACCAATTCAAAAGTTCAGAAGTAGTACATGTCTCTAAATTAAGCCCTTATTATTCACCTGATAAATTTAAATTAAGTCATGAGCAACAACCCCCTAAACAACAACAAACTCAAGTAAAAACTGTAGCTTAGACTTAATCTCTAGTTTATTATCATTTTATAATTTTCCTTTTTTTCCTCTTAAACAGTAAATTTCTTTTCATTTTTTAATTCAGATAATATCCTGTAATTCTTACGAGAATGGCAATGATATCTCTTGACTGCAGCGAGAGTGTCACTTGTCTGGAAATTTTTATATTTGCCTGTTTATGCCGGCGTAGACGGACAAAGTGAAGTTTCTTACTCTGTATTGAATTAATCTAATTATAACTTAGAATGATACAATAACAATTAAATTTTAGGTCAAAAATTTTTTTATTTTAATTTTCGACTTAACCTATTTGTAATATTACAATTAATCTATCAATCATTAAATTAATTATTTGCCAAGTAACAAAATTTTTATCACTATTTTTTAAATTTTGTTTCTTTCTCTCTCTCTTTGCTTCTGCATTCGAGTCCAAGTACATGCCAATTAGAATTTAATGTCTTTTTATTTTTCCTTCTTGTATCTTGCAATGTTTTATAACACAGAGAAAATATTTATTGCGTAATTATTTGACATGAATAAATCTTGTCTTTTATTTTTATTATTTATTAATATTTCTTTTTAAGAATCTTAGTAGTTTAAAGGTCACGTGCATTCTCAAACATGAACAAAACTTTTATTTTATTTTATTTTATTTTATTTTATTTTATTTTATCACATTATATTTTAAATTTTTGGTACATATTCCTACTTAAACCTGTACTCGAATTACAAGATTAATTATGATTACATAATTGATTATATTTTTTATTCTATTTCACTTCTCTCTATATTTCATCCCAAAAATACCTGAGATGAGATAAACGAGATTAAGTATACCAATTAGAATTTAAAGAATGTCATTTGTGATATTTATTATTATTTATTAAGAAATTTACTTATACCCATTATGGGATTTACTTATACTTATTATGATATTTATTATTATTGATATTTTTCCTTATTATGTTTCTTACTTATATTGTTTATTATTTACATTGTTAAAATTTATTACTACTATATTTTAAAATGTGTTATTATATTGAATTTGGACATAATTAGCCTTCCTTGAAAAGAGATCATGAACATTCCAAATATGACTCTTGGACAATTAATAACATATAATTAGACTTCCTTGAAAGATATCATAAACACTCCAAATATGACTCTTAAATGGATTTTTGAAACAAACTTTCAATATTGATTTCAAGAAAGTTCTATTAAATATCTTCATTTCTAGGTTTGACATTGTTAAAAAAGGAATTATTTTTTTTTTCATGATAATATATTATGATTAATTGCTTATATTTTCAAGTTATTTTCTGATGTGCACTTTAAACAAGATCCTATCTTGTATTCTTTATTGATGCCTATTTTCATGTATGTAAATTTAAAGTTATTCACGCATCACTTTAGTGTTCCTAAATTTAAATTCTCTATTTATAAAAAAAAATAATTTAATTTTTCTTTTATTTATTATCTAATTATTATTACTTATATCAACAATTTCGTGATCTAAGTCTGCATCATCTCCCTTTCTGTGAACTTGCCGGTCTCAGACCTATATTTTCACCCGTCTTTTTGGGAAGGGGGATTGGTAATAAAATAAAAAAATTTGCGACATTTTTTTTCTCTCTGAGCTTTTAATTCTAAAATTGTAGAACATATTTTAATCTTAGTTTCGTAATATATTAATCTTTTAACAGCTAAAGTTCTTTTTCTTTTTTTTTAATTTAACTTATTAATAATCTATTGCTTGTTTCTCAAAAAAGCGGGAAGTTATTTCGTAGCCTTTCCTTTTTAGAATATTCTCGGGGTTTTAATTTTATTTTTTTATTTAACATCATGTGATCTGTGTTAATGCGCGGATGTTAAAAGGCTTGTCTATTTGCGAGACAATATCTAGCTCCCACCCAAACGCCACGTCTCGTAGACCAATCAGAGGTGAGGATTTTTTACACGTAGCCTCGAAGTTAATCCTAATTGGATATTTAAAATGACTGACGCTGAGAGAGGAGGGGTTTTTCGGTGTGAGTGTATTCTCATTTTGGTTTTTTCGGAGCTCAGAATGCGACTAACTTTTAAACTATCAAGATGCCCGTTTCATTTCCCCACTGAAATAGAATATCTGATGATGTGGACTGGATAACGAAGGTTGTAGTGTTCGATGTGTGCTAAGGTGACTGCGGGGAACAACTTACTTATTTTATGAGTCTAAAATAAATGAATTTAAAAACCGATGGATTTATTTCTTTATGGGGAAATCCCCAATACAACTCATCCACTGCTAGTCAAACTGCCGGAGCGACTGCTCAGCTCATTCCACTGCTGACTTTTAGTGAGTAGAAAAATGTTCTGCACCAAACATGGTGTTGCACTGGAGCTTGTACTTTGTTCGCCATCTTTGTTCGCCATTCATATATATATATATTGGAAGATGGCGTATTTAAGATTTATACTTTTCAAAGTGTCACACAAGAACATATGAAAAAAATTACTTTGAATCCAAGACTGCGGAATGCTAATTGCATTGAAATTTTAATATATCTAAGAAATTGTTTCCTTGAAGACTGTGTAGTATATAGCATATACCTGTGGCTTCCTGTAATAACCAGGTAAGGTACATTTTTAATATTTTGAGTAATTAACGTTTAAAGTTTTAAAATGTCTTTTTATCATTACTTTTATAAAATAGATTAGAACTTAATAATTTTCACTGCATTCAATTAGGATATAAGAACCTCTTTTTTTGCCAAAATAGTTAGATAAAAATGATTTTTATTATTTGAGAACCAA
Source organism: Maratus speculifer (assembly GCA_964019185.1). NCBI lineage: Eukaryota > Metazoa > Arthropoda > Arachnida > Araneae > Salticidae > Maratus > Maratus speculifer. Next base: position 287,803,082 of record OZ025298.1, on the reverse strand, counting down.
TTAAAAATGTAACTTTTATCTGGTTATTACCGTTTTACATTTATTTTTAATAAATGTAAATAAAATAAAAATGTTATTTTATTTACATTTATTAAAATAATGTAATTATTAAATGTATTTATTAAAATAATGTAATTTATTAAAATAAATGTTAATAAAATTACATTTTATTAACATTTATCAAAATATTAAAAATAATCCTTACCTGGTTATTACCAGAAGTCGGAGAATTATAGTCGATTTAAAGAAATAAATAGAAATCTTTTCTGGTTATTACCGTTGCTTTATGCACTTATCCGATTATTGCTGTTTTTTCACATTTTAAATGAAAATTTATAGTCGCCCACTGACGGGAGGTATTCGATTTTCCTTTTTCACTACTATGGCAGGTGAAAGTTTTCTTTTAAAACTACATTTTTCCCAAATTATCTCAATTATTTCGAAAATATATCTTACCTTGTTATTACCGGAAGCCACAGATATAGTCTGCCAAAAAGATAATAACTATGAAGCAAATGTTTATCAAATGGAGAGTTTGCAGAACGCTGACGGTATTGTAATTTTTATGATTTTTTAAAAAAATCATGGACATCATAATAATTAAAAAAGCCTACAATCAGCTGAGCCATGATTGCTCTTACCTGAAATCATATTAAAATGACTATCATTTCCAATTGCTAAAAAAGATGTAAGATTAAAACTTAAAAAATATATAAACTAGTTTTATTTAGTTGTTGACTTGTTTCAACTCTTCCCGATTTTATTCAAAACAAATCACAATGATATTCTGAAATTGCGCAGTTTATGATGCAATGCACTGAGACGCCATATGTCAGTTTCTTCAAAGTATGCACTTTACTTTTTTTTATATTTTACTTGGTACCATTGTGTAACTTTACCCATAGTTTTGTTGCGTTGTATGGTTGCATATGTTATTTTTACGTAACAGAATATCTATTGTTTCCCTAATAATAGATAATAATATTGGTTGTAGTGAAAAATTAGCATTTTACTTTAATTGTTATTTAAATGTTTAGTTTCTTCTTGATATTATCTTGCCAAGTATTTAATGATTTGGAATCATTTTTATGATTGGAATTATTTTCAAGTCAAATAATTTCATACAGGAGTGCGGTTTTGATTAAAATGCTTTTCATAATGAAAAGTTTTCTTCAATTGAAAGAATATAATTAATTCCAAATGTCGATCACAGATAGCGCCACTTGTCCGTGTGAGCTTATGCACTTAATTTGCCATTTTATTTTTGCTCATTAATTTGCATAATATCCCTGACAGTAGACAAAATGAATCTGAAAATCAATAAAAAAACACATGCATGAAAGCAAAGATATGGATAAGTGACACCATCTTTGATTGAAATTAGGAAAAAATTATTTTTATTCAGAAAGAAACTTTTCACCTTGAAAAGCATTACGATACAAAGTGCACTCCTCTACGACACATGACATTTATGTCCAGGAATTTTTCGACAACCTACGTATTTACATCTACCCTACACTCTAAAAACTAAATGCGTAAATTAGACAAATTTGTCTAATATATATGTGTGTGTGTAAATTCCTAAAACTACACATTTGCCATGAAAATTTCTCAATTTTTACCGAAGTTTTACCTGTTTTTATATGTATTTTAGTTTATAAAACAAAGTGCGTATTTTGTTATAAAAAAAAACAAAAAAAAACAAAAAAAAATGTGTAAATGGTAAAAAATTCCAGAATTTACAAGAATTGGTATGTTATTGTAATTTACACATAATGATATATACACAGGTAAGTATGTAAATTTTTAAAATCACCTACTTGTCACACAAATTACACATTTCGTACAAAAAACTACCTCTTTTTATGCCTATTTAGACCACGGCATTAAGTCTCTAAGTTATTATCAGTTCATGAAATCAGAAAAATATACAAATATAGATAATACCTGAAATTACACTAATTGGTGTGTTACAAAAATTATAAGTGTGTGAATTATAAAATAGACATTAAGAAACGGATGGGAGGCTTATGTATTATTCAGAGCTGCTCTTTTTATTTCTGTCATCCCATTCCATAAATAACATGATACCAATGAATTGCTGTAACAGCATTTTTAAATAGCAAACGAAAATCTTTATTTATTTTTATAAGATACTCAGACCACCTCCCTCACCCTCCCCGTTTCAGTTAAATTAGCAGAAAATGAATATTTAAATGAAAACAGAATAAGAAAATTTCTCAACCCTTAAACTTCGCAGTCTCGTGAAAACTGCTTTATAATATATGAAAACTATTTCCAATACATTCATTATGTAACGCAATATTTAATTCATGAAATTAGATGATTTTAAATTCGTTTCCCGAATTAATTTTTGAAATTTCTGTATCGGATATGAGAATGAATGATTTTATCTTTCTAGGTTATTATTAAACCGTAATTTCTTTCTTTCGTCTCACAGACCGCTGCTTTTTGCCTATTTTCACAATTTTACTTGCAATTTACTGTAACAGTGTTAGATTTCATTCTTAAAGTGAAATTCGGAAGACTTCATGAGAGACATTATAATAGAGATATAATCCATCTTTATGTTCATCCATTTATTTAAATTACATTTTTGTACTGTTGGCAAATTTTCTGCTCTCTTCACCCCTCCCCCCTCACTTAATTATAATTACAGTAGTGTAACCTTCCGTAGAATCTAAAAACTATTTCGATTTCATACTTTATATAACATAAAATCTAGTTCATGTCATTAGATAATTTTAAATTCGTTTCCTGACTTATTTTATACAATTTGCACACCGAATATAAGAATGCTTGATTTTACACTTCTAGCTTTAGATTAGCCTCTAAACTATTTTAGCCATCTCACAGACTGCTACTTTTTTGCCCAGTTTAACAGTTTAACGTCTAATTTCAGTTTAACTTTAGTTTTCAGTTTTATTTAGTGTTGATTGAGGGCTAGTACTATCGTTACAGACTTTTGAAAATGTGCAAACTATTTATAATAGTATTGTGCAAAAATATTATTACAAAAACAGTATCATGTGATATAATCTAGCCTTTTATTCCTCTTCCGATGAAGCAGTTTAATAGATAACTCACATATGTTACATGATAATTTCTGCCACAGCAACTTTTTGGTTAAAAAAGTATAAATTTCTTCGTTAGAATTATGCGATTAATTTCAAGATTTATATGCTGTATTAATGGAAAAAGTCAGTGTATTGATTGTTTAGAATGGCTAGATGAGACCTGCACAGTGGATAATATATGTTACATCCCTCATAGCATGCATGGTCACAGTGACGTCACAATGACTTCACTGTGAGTGACTGTGGTCACATCCCGTCTGTGACCAAAATGTCACCACTTAGTGACGTCACATTGCGACTGAGATATAACTTTCTTAAAAATCTTTAGAAAATTACAAAAATTCTTCAAATCATGTTATTTACTTAAAAAAACACTTTTGTCACCACGTCGCTTTTGTCACAGTTTCGTCACGATGTTAATGTCAAAGTAGTCACAAATGACACATTTTCCACAAATTTGTCACACCGTGACTTCACGAAGTGGTGACAATGTGACGTCACAAACGAGCTCTAAAACGGCCATAACGACTTTACATTTTAGTCACTGTGAGTTCACATCGACAATCGATGGTCACAAAGTCACAGTGTGACTTCACAACGATGTCGCAGTGACGTCACCATGCCTTACGGGATTATTCCCCTGGGAAATGAAAAAGTAGAAAAGTGTAAGGGAAAAATAATTTTTTTTTATTCAAGATGTGTTAATGCCTATTTTTCTTTTTTAAACATTCCAAGTTTGGTGTGAATAAGATATTAAGTAAAATACAAATCTATTTTTTTTATTTATAAATGCTTATTACACATGCTTGACATAGTTATACGATTAGAATATCTATTCTATTCAATATGGGTGCTTAATCCCGAGGTTTAGGATTAATCTACAACAACATTATGTTTTATGATAAAATCTTTATTTATCTGTACTTTAACAAATCGTTTTTGTATCATCGATATACCTGTTTTTATGAATAAATTTTCCCATTTATTTTTTAGAGTGTATACACAGAAAATAGCAATCAAATGAATTTATGAAACGACTCATTAAATGACTAATTATAATTCAAGGTTATTTCTACTAAAATATGGGAGGTATGGTGGGGGAAAATAGCACCAATTATCTGTAATAATCCACAGATGTCACAACTGCTAATAGAATTTTAAAATTTGAATTAGTTTTCGAGTTATTAATATATATTTTTTAAATTTTAATTACATTTCTGTAATGGCAGTCTGTATCACGAATGAATTCAATAGAAGAATAAGAAAAGGACGGAGAGGGTTTGGGAAGAACAATATTATTCTGAAGAATAATATGCCTCTTTGTATAAGTGTATAAAAAGAAAGGTGCTTAATCAATATGTTTTGTGTGCACTATCTTACGGAGCAGAAAGATCGAGACTAACAAAACGGATGATTCATAGGCTACAAACAACACAGAGGAGTATGAAAAGATGCATGCTAGGCATAACTAAAAGAGGCAGAAAAATTATAATTTGGATAAGAAGTCAAACGAAAGTTTTTGACATCATTGAAAGAATTAAACGAATAAAATGGAAATGGGATGGGCACGTTGCAAGAAGACAAACCATTAGGTGGAGCACAAACATCCTACAGTAGTACCCCAGAGATGTAAAACGACCAAGAAGACGACACCAAGTAAAGTGGAGTGATGAAATCAGAAAAGTGGCCATTGTAAATTGGATGGGGAAAGCACTAGACAGGAAAAATTGAAAAAATCTGGAAGAGACCGACATCCAGCAGTGGATCGAAAACGGTTGTTGATGATGATGGTGATATACATCCATATATAGGAGTTCAATAACATTTTAATGATAATTGGATAAATGTCCTTATACGAATAATTATTCATGCGTATAACATTAATGTTCAATCAATATCTTCAAATATTACAACTATTTTCCATTTTTGAATAATCAAAAGGAAGAAAAATAAGATACTTTAAATCTCATTTTCATGTTTTAAGTTAATTACGAATATATATATATATATATATATATATATATATATATATATATATATATATATATATATATATATATATATATATATATGGCTGTGGAAATTGCTATTAATTAAAGTGTTTTGTTTTTCAAATAATTAAAATTTTATAAAAAACGATGATAGAAATAAATTAAGACTAATAATAGTAAACAATGTTCATGTTCTATGAATATTTTGCATAATACAATTGAAATTAAAAATGCATATATTTAAGACATATTAAACAAAACTGAATTTATAATAAAATTTCATTTATCGCTCATCGTTTTAAAATATATGAAACATAATATTTAATCTATAATTATATTATAATTTTCAAAAACCGCTTGCGAATTAAAATAAACAATTATTGAAATTAGTAATTGTTTTAAACAAAATATCATGCATGTTATACTTCTAAGGTATCAGGAGTAAATACTTTTAAATGATTCCAAATTAAACGGAAATTTCTTTTAAAAAGGAAATAATAATGCAAGCAGATACAAATGTTATAGTGTTGTATTGATATTTTATGATAATTAAAACAATAGATACTATCTAGATGGGTTACATTTCTTTGGCTGGAATTCGTAATAAAATGCTGAGATGGCTTTTAATGGTAAATATGTATGTATATATGCGCGCGTGTGTCTAAGATTATATTGTTAATCAATAAGAAAAAAATCCCCATTTCAGTGAAAATATATTGACTATTAATCGAAGCAGTATTGGCATATATCATTGATCATACAGGGTGTCCAGCAAATAACACCCTGATTTTAAAATTAAATTTCTCAAAAACAAAGGTCGATAGAACTATGCGGTAAACGGTTTGCTTATTAGGTAAGCTGTAAAAATCTTATATAGAAGTTTCGAACGGTGAATTTTTGGAAAAGATTGTGTTCTGATTTCAAAGAATGCTTTGATTTGACCTTTTTCTTGTTTTAGATTGTTTGCGGAGAATGCATTTTTCGTCTTAAATTGCCATAGTTTAAAGGTTTTTGGAAGTAAATTTTTAAAATTTTGAAATTCAAGAAATTTAGTTCGGAAAATCGTTAAACTATAGAACTGTAAGCCGAAAAACTCTGTCTCTGCAAGGAATCTAAAACAAGAAATATGTCAAATCAAAACGTTCTTTGCAATCAGAACACAATCTTTTCAAAATATTCACTGTTCGAAACTTCTATATAAGATTTTTACAGCTTACCTAATAAACAAACCGTTTACCGCATAGTTCTGTCGATCTTTGTTTTTGAGAAATTTAATTTTAAAATCAGAGTGTTATTTGCTCGACACCCTGTATATTCACTATCTAAAAGATGAATCTGTAAAATGAGATCACATAATTAATTCAAAGCAGAATATTGTTATTTGAAAGCTAGTAAAATTGTTACATTTATTGTATAGAGTGAAAATCAAATAATCACAGAAACAGCTGATTCTTCGTGTTTTTTCAGATAACTAAACCCCACACTGTTGTAAATTAATTTCTTTGTTTGCATAATCATCATTCAGAGTAGTATATTACATCTAAAAAAACTGTTAATTTGAAAATATTATAATTCGAATTTATACTCATATTCTGATCCCGCAGTAGCACTCCAGCAGTCAAAATCATAAATGAAGTTCTTTTGAACTAAGGCAGAAAAGGCCAAAAATGCACTCTTAAAACGAAAGAGTGGAATTGGCTTCTCAGGAAATAATTCTAATTTATTGTATCGTGAATGAAATGTTTATATACGTCTTACTTATTTTGATTGAAATTGCTTATCTAAATTACTCAGCTTGATTTAAAGTGCTTGAAAACAACTCGGTCACACGAGTATTTTCAACTTTTTAAGAGTGTTCTTAAAATAGAAAGGGCAACTTAATGACATAAGTTTTAATTTTCTTTTGTTCGGAAATGTATGAAATTAGAAGGCGTTGTTGTTCAGAAACTATTTTTGTAATCACAATAGATATTTCAAAATATAGTGTCAACGTGCGCATTTTGAACTGACTTTCCACGGGAGCGAAGAAAAAACAGTTCAAACTAAGGTGAAAGTCGTCTTGTCACGTGATCAATAAAGCTTTTAACTCGATAGGTAATTTAATTATCAAAAAATAGAAAACAGAGTTAGATTTCAAATCGCTTCCATGGTCAGGCTTTGCAATTTTATAACTTTTTTTTTAGAAAAGGAATTTTTAAACGTGTTAAAACGTTTTTTGTTTGTTGAGCAGAGCAGTTGAGAACAGTCTTAAGGGAAACTGACTTTCAAATCTTGAGATGAGTGGATTTCGAATCAACTAGAGATATTTTGTGGTTGAATTTTTTAAAAAGTGAGTGTGAATGAATCATCAGCAAAAAGCATCTGCACTCAGCAGGCAACTAATCAATGAGAAAAACAAAAAAAAAACGCGAATTCAGAAAATCGCCTCGTATCAGTTTTACATTTGGTGGAAAGAAGGTTCAAGAAAAAATGCCTATTGCAAAACATTCCAATTATAAGAGAAGAATTTTTTCTAACTTAATTTCACGAATCCACTCCTCTCTGCCATGCTAACCATTAGGGAGGGGCCATGTATCACTCACTGATTGGTCTGCTCGTCACGTAGAATTCTAATTTACATTAAGATCTCACTGCACGATGTAACTATTCTTACTCCATCCTCATTCCTTTATGAAATTTCTCACCATGTGGGCATTGTCTATCATTTCTATGTTTTGGAGAAGAATACTTCAAACATCAGTTGTTGTCCAATCAAATGGATCCTTTCTCAGACAGTTTACCAAAAGAAATGCTATAGAGATAACAATGGGTACTGTTGTTCATAGCTACAAATGATATAAAATTAAAACAAATTTCTACTTTATAATTTGCTTTTGGGATATATTGCACTCGCCATTTTGTCTGGTACATTCTTTCCATCAAATGTAAAACCGAAACGAAACGGTTTTCTCAATTATATTCTTAATCGATAAGTAAAAATATTTATCTTAATGAAAATATCGCGACTATTTAATCGAATTAGTATTGACATATATCATTGATCAGATATTCATTACATAAAAAATGAATCCGTTAAATCATATTACATAAATAATTCAAAGCAATATATCATTATTTTAACGAAAATAATGTGTCATTTAAAGCCATAAATTCATTCCTTTTATTGTACCGAGCGAAAATAAAATAATCACAGCAACAGCAGAATCCTTGTTGTTTTCCAAATAGTTCAACACACAGTTAAAAATTAATTTCTTTGCTTACATGATCATTATTCAGACTGGTGGAGCACTTTAAAAGGAATTGTTATTTTGAAAATATCATAATTCAAATAGACGTCCATCTTCTGATATCGCAGTCAAAATCAAAAAAGAAATTCTTATGAACCAGGACAGAAAAGATTAGTAGTGCACTCTTAAAACGAAAAAGCGAATTTGGCCTCTCAGAAAAGAATTCTTATTTATCGAATCGTGAATAAATTGTTTATGAACGTTTTACTCATATTGATTTAAATACCTAATTTAAATTTCTCAACTTGATTTAAATTGCTTATTTAAATTACTCAACTGTATTTAAATTGCTTAACCCATTTATGGCCACCGTACACATTTGAGTGCAGTATTTTTTTTCACACATCCTATAAAAATAATTCAAAATAGAGTCTTTCTAAGATTCTTTAATTTTTGATGAGGGAATACTAATATTTTTAAATTTTATAAAATGTCGGTAGTCATATTTTTTGTGACTTAGTTTCAGTTGTAAATTACTTATCAACAGATCGTGGAAATAAGTATATTATTGTCATTTGATTAAATCTATTTGAGAAAGTAGTATTCTAAACTATCATATTTTTAGTAAAGTATACTATAACGGATAATATGTGTTAAAATTTACGCATAAAATATTAAATACTAATATTTTAAAATTACTTTTATCTTGCTTAGAAAACTTACTGAAATTTGTTTTTCATATTTTTTGTTGTTCTTGTTGTTCTTATAAGATTGTTTGCCTTATCTTTAATACCATAATTAATAAAATTACATGTTTGTTTTGTTTTATTTCCCTTTGGCCTTAAATGGGTTCTTCTCTTAATGAGTTAAAACAACTCGAGTAAACGAGCTGTTTTAACTCTTTAAGAGAAGCTGACTATCAAATCGTGAGCTGAGTGGATTTGGAACGAACTAGAGTTACTTTGTGGCTGAGTTTTTAAGAGAGTGAGTGCTTATGAGTCATCAGCAATAAGCATCTGTATTAAACAGGTAGCTAACCAATGAGATAAACGAAAAACGCTAATTGAAAAAAATAGATGTGACACGGTTTTGCCTATGGTGGAAAGAATGTTCCAGAAAAAATGCCAATAGCAAAATATTCCAAAGAAAAATTATAAGAGAAGAATTTGTTCTAACTTAATTTCACGAATCCACTCCCCTATGTCACGCTAGCCATTAGCTATGGAGCTATGCATCATTCACTGATTCAACTGCCCGTCACGTGAAGTTCTGATTTACATTAACATCTTCCTGCACGATGTAGCTATTCTTACTCCATCCTGATACCTTTATGAAATTTCTCACCATGTGGGCATCATCTTTCACTTCTACGCTTTTTTGAATAACAACGCATTAAACATCAATTGTAGTCCAATCAAATGAACTCATCTTAGGACAGTTTGCCATAATAAATGCTATAGAGATAAAAATCCGTACAGTTGTTCATTGAAGGTTACTAATGATAAACCATGATAGCTATTAATGATATAAAATTAGAACAAATTATTCTCTTATAATTTGTTTTTTGAATATTTTGCAATCTACATTTTTTCTGGAACATTCTTTCCTTTAAATGTAAAGCTGAATCGAAAGACTTTCACAATTAGAGTTTTTCGTTTTTCTCATAGGTCAGCTGCCTGCTGAAAGCAGATGCTTATTTCTGATTCGTAGGCATTCACTATTAATATTTTCTGCCCTGGTTCAAGAGAACTTCTTTTAGTAGTTTTGACTGCTGTCACGCTATTGCAGTATCAGATGAATCGAATTATAGTATTTTAAAATTGACATTTTTTTAAAGTGCTCCATCTAAACAAAGAAATTAATTTATAACTATGTGGTGATTACTTATCAGAGAAAACAAATAAGATTCTGCTCTTACTGGGATTTTTTTATTGTCTCTCGTTACAATAACTGGATCGATTCCACTGGCTTTGAATGACACACTATTTTTATAGTTAAAAAGTGCTGACGGCAAGGAAGTGTGTGTGTGTGTGGGGGGAGGGGGAAGGATCCGGATTTACGAGGAATGCACTATCAGTTTGTTCGCGATAGTGCTAATTTTAACATTTCGACATTGGAGGGACTTAACACATTTCACTCCCATCATTGGCATAAAGTGTGTAACAGCAGCACCCATTTAATGTGGATAGCCTATCATGAAATTGACTAAAATACCTTCTGCTGAACCTGATGGGCAGTTGGTGGTTATTTCATTGAGGCAAATTTATTTCAGAGACACAGTTTTAAAAAATGTGAAAATGGATGATCTGGGTATATTTGTAGATGATATACTCTTGTGCAACACCTGTAACCCTTCGTTGATAGATGAAAAGTGCATGCATCTTCCTGGAATCCTTGAATGTAAAAGAATAATGCAATCAATAACAAATCAAGATTAATTACTATTGTTAATCGAAATTGAAGGACAATGGAATATCTTGTATAGAGACTACTGGTGATGCGATACCATAATCGTAACAACAGCCATTCAAAAATCTTACAGTGACAGAGTGGCAATTGTTGGTGAGAATGTTGATGTTCTCGTCCTCCTAATCGCCCCAACTCCGCTCGAACGAAATTTTTTTTTTCGTTGTTAAGTTGAGCCCAATGAAAATTGAAAGAAAGGTTTTTCACTCACACCAATTAGTTCAAGAAACGAGATTGAAAGACATCATTCGAGTCTTTTATGCATACACTGCATGTGATACTATGTCTGCGGGATTCAAAATATGAAAATACAATTCATCAAACCATTTTGGAAATTTGAATATTTACACAAAATTGATAACGTTTCAATAACAGAGAATCCTACATTGATGTTGTTGCAGAAGCAGGAATCCATATTTTTAGATTATATGAAGCATTCTCCACAGCTGAAATTGCTCAAAATTTCCGATACCACAATCTTGCAAAATCTGTATCAAATGTTAAAGTTGACAGTTCACCACTCTCGTTTAAAGAAGGAGCGGCCAGACAGTATTCTTTTCCTGTGTATCAGTGTGGTACACACCTGTATCCAGGAGCAACAGTCCGAACTCTGGAGGTGGGAACGAAGACAGAATCGTCTTATTCCCATAGCAACCACATATTAGATCTATGTGAGGATGTATTAAGTAACATCTTCTGATAATGTTTTCTTTTAATTTTATTTGAAAAATACAAAAGAAAAACTCTTAGGTTGAGCCTTCTGTGACAAATCAGAGGTTTTTTAGGATATTTCAAAATTTATGGCATTGCTAGGTGCAATAAGTTTTGAACTGAAATTTATTCAAGGAAAACATTACTGTATTTTGATGCGCATTTTACAAACCATTTTCCTCTTTTTAAATAACAAAATGTCGAAATGAAGTTCATATTTTTATTCTAAATGTCTTTCTATTTATGGGATAGAGCTATGTCAAAATCACAATTCAAGTTTACACTCTTCTAACTCAAACCGAAGCCCTTTTGTTACCCAAAGCTAAAGGGTTCTAGTTTGCTAATGTTTTCCATACCCGGCGATCCCTAGAAATGATAGATAAGTACAAGATAAAATTCTGATAAAATTCTTGAGTAATATGTCTCACTTTTGTGTCAGTAAACTAATCTCAAAATTTTATATCACATTTATCTGTATCTGTCCTATTACCCTTCACAAATCTGATCAGCTTTTGATAATAGATCGTAGGAAAACTGAATTCACTCTTTTCGCAGATTAAATATTCTGCTACAATATATTAATTTGATTTCCCATTTTCTAAGCGACGGTCTAAGTCAGGTAGCTTGACTGTATCCATCCAAGTATTGAGCTTTATTTCAATAAATTCTGCCCATAATATTCATCCCTACGGGCATCTCTATGAGTGGCATTATTTCAAACTTTGTTGCCAGTATATATGGTTTCCAACTGTATACTGGTTTCATAAGTGAATGTTGTTCTTTTAACACTTTCAATGCGGCGGTCACACGACTCGATCATCTAATTTTAATTCCAAAACTGAGAAATTGTAACAATAATGTTTAACCAAAACTTTATTTTCACAATGAGAGTGCAAACGAGCAAGTTTTTATTTTCTAAAAAAATACGCTAGCAAATTTTGGTGTCAGACAATTATTTTATTAAAAGTTAAAAGCAAAAATTTATTACTTATCAGCGTAAAAAACAATTTAATAAAGATTAAAAATTCCTAACGTTTCGAACTCAGTCTAATGAGTCATCTTAAGAGGTATATTTTTAAAGGAGAAATAATTTACATTAAAAAGAAATTGGTAAAGATTGGTATACTATAAATTGACTAAAATTATACTAAATAAACATTAAAGGCCAAGATTCAAAAATAAAAATATGTACCAGTTGCCATCACTCAGTAGACAATACAACAATGACAAAAACATGGAGGAAACTTACAAAAGTATTTCTTTAAAAATATTAAACCAGATATTAGGTATTTGAAAGGACATATTGTCATTGCAGATTTCTTTCTTCCTGAAACCAATTTCTATAGATTCCCTTATGAGTGCTTTTTGCGGATTTGAACAATGAGAAATAATCTTTACTTTATCAAAACAAACATTTCTTTAATTTTATCATTTTTAATATTTAATAAATTGTTTATTACGCTGATAAGTAATAATTTATTGCTTTTAACTTATAATGTTTACAGCGTAAGTCCAAGATTTCATTTGAATTATTTTATTGTTTTACAAACAGATTTTTTTTTCTGCACTTGGAAGATGAATTATCTCATCTCTCCCAATAAAAGTGTTACGTTCCTAGGGTTTATCGTGCTTCATATTGAAAAGGAAATGGTACCCTTCTTTAAATATAATTTAATATTCGGTTATGTTAAATAAAATGAAAAACTCTATAAATAAAAGATCACGCATTAATTGGGAAATTCTAAAAAAATGAATCTTTGGACAATATTTAAAATTTATAACCAGAATCTTAAAAAAAAATTCTTATTATTTTATCAGTCTGCATTATTGTGTTAAAAATAAAGGATATGTGCGTTTCCATCTTTTAATAAAGTTCCTTTGCCTGCCACCTATATTTTTGTACTTTATACACAGTTAGACCAGATGCTATTGTCAAAAGTTTGACCGAGTGAACTTTTGCAGCCGTTTGCCACTTAGAAGCAATAGCTTAACGAGCATTAACAATCTAATAAGGTGAATCCGGGTGAGACTCTGGGCTTGGACCGTCTTCTCTCAGTCAGAGAAAATTACATGAACACGAATGATATATTTGTCAATCGGAATGATTCCCTTAAGATCCTAACGTGTTTCACTGGACGTCATTTTAAAGACAATTAATTTTACTATACGCTGTGAAAAATATCTCTCCAATTCACAGAAAGAATCATCATTTTTCGTGCACGTGGAAAACCGAGTGATTTACAAAAAATATCTCTAATTTTTAATTAAAATTTCTCTCTCTAAAAATACAGATTTTTTCTGCAAGAATAACAAAATTCAAATTTTTTTTTTTTTTAGATTTTTTTTTCTTTAAACCATTTTTTTCTGTAAAAAATACATTTCTTTTCAGTAAAAAATACGGATTCTTTTACAGTGTATTAGAGACTGAACAGTTAATATTATATGACAATTTACTATTTTATTACATAATTAAAGGTTAATAATTCGGTATTTGTGAAAAGATTTTGCCACAAAATTTTAATTTGGGTAGCAAAAGGACTTAGGCTTAAGTACGAAGAGTGTAAATAATGTTGTTCTTGAATAAGTTTCAGCTCGAAACTTATTGCACCTAAGAATGCAATGAATGTTGAAATACCCTTAAAACCTTCTAAATTGTCACAGTAGTTTCAACTTAAAAAATTTTTATTCATATTTTTCAAATAAAAATATAAGAAAAAATTAGCAGAAGATGGTATGTAATACAGCCTCACATAGATCTAATCTTTGGTTGCTATGGGAATAAGACGTTTCTGTCTTCGTTTCCAGCTCCAAAGTTTCGTCTGTTGCTCCTGGCTACAGGTGGAAATACCCTTATCTTAAACTAACTGTATGATTTGCGATCTTATGTTTTCATGGTAATTTTTCACCCTATTGATGCCTTTTACCTATATACTCTTTTTTAGCCTCCGATGCTATTTCTTTCAGACAAGCTAAAAATGTCGTGTCATCAGCCCTGAATTTTCTACTGAACCGATTCTGATAATTATTTTTTTAAAGCTATTTATTTGTAGTTGTGCCCATTTTAGCTATTTTTTTAATTTATTTCCATTTTTATATTTTATTTTTAATTTTAAGTGCTTTTTTACGATATTTCTTCAAAATGGTGGCAACTTAGTTTAGCTTTTCTCTCGATAATAAAAATTTATTTTCCATTATTACTTTCCACAAGTCAGAAACTTTATTTCATCAGAGAACATGTCCTCGCATTTAAAAGAAAAAAGTTAATTGTTTTCGTAAAATTTAACCACAATAAAATGATTGCGTATAATTTACACTAATTGAGGTAAAAAAGTATATTTACAGAGAAATAATATTAATAATGTAAATAAAATAACAGAAAATAATTTATGATAAAAATTAATGTCTAAAGCAAAATAAGAAAATTTTCAAATGAGGAAAATGATGGCATTCAGCAACCAGATAAAATGAATTTACAATATTATTACGGGCGCCTTTTTCATATTACTAATAACAGTAACTTTTAAAAAACATTTGAAGAGAAAATGACGTCACTATTTAAAACATCGCATTTTTACTCATAATAATATTACATTTCAATATTTCTTTTTATTATGGACACTGAGATTGAGATTTTACTTTCAGATGACTTCAGTTAGTGAAAATAATGTCATAGTAAAAATGAAATTAGTTTTTTTTTTCTAATAAATCTATTTTTCTGTAGTGCATATAAAAAAAAAATTCTGGATTTTGCCGGCACTCAGATTACAATTTTAACTGAAGATGTGGAAATATTTGCATTCAAAATTGTAACTGGAAAACTTGACATTAAGTTTGCAAATATATTTATTATATATTGATTCAATAATGTAATTACTTTTGCTTTTTTTAAAGCCAAATCGATCGGGTCTTTTAAACATTTCATACGTCGAATTCGACGGGATTCCACTCGTTTTATTGTTAAAATGCATTTCCTTTTTCCCAGAGTCTATAAAACAGCGTTTAAACTAAAGAAAAAATCCGTTTTTGATGAATCTAGTCAATGAAGAAGTAGCACGTCAAATTGTATCACTTTATTATTCCGCAATTCCAAAGTCTCAGAGAGAAACTGCTAATCAACTGGGTATTTCACGCCGTCCTGTTTGCTATTATATTGATAAACACAAGAAAAATGAAGTTAGTTCATTGCATTCTAAACGGGGTCGCCCTTTTAAAAAACCTCTATTGTATTTTTTTTTCTTATCGGAGGCGAAACTAAATTCTGCAATGGCAATATCTACATTCAACTTGTATTTACCCTTTTAGTTCATTCGGTCGAATTTTGAAACACCAAGTATATATGGGACATAAGTGCAAAAACAAACCACTTTTGAGATTAATTAATGAAATGTACAAAAAATAATACATTCGAATTTAGGTTCAAAAACCAGAAAAAACTTTTGATAGACTTTGTAATTCTTTATTATTCACTTACTAGCTAACCCGCCCGGCGTTGCCCGGGTCCGTATTAACAATATTAAACGAACTTGAAATTTGTATTATTTTATCATTAACTCGAAACTTGCAGAAATGCATTGTCAGAAATACGTGGCCACTGACTGTTGTTTTTTAAAAAGAACTAATCTATCGCTTCACCGGTAAAAAATATTAATTATTTTATCATATGTGTTTTAAATATCAATATAGAAAATTATTTTAACGTTTTGCTTGAAAATATAACATTCTTTTGTTAATATCTTAAAATCGTCTGCAGTCAGAAATCTATATTTTAGATTAATATTTACGAGTTGGCGCATTGCCAAGATTTGCTTCCTCTGGACCGAGTTGGCGCATTGCCAAGATTTGCTTCCTCTGGACCGAGTTGGCGCATTGCCAAGATTTGCTCCCCTGTGCCTCAATTAATTA
The DNA here is from genome assembly GCA_964019185.1 of Maratus speculifer. Lineage (NCBI taxonomy): Eukaryota > Metazoa > Arthropoda > Arachnida > Araneae > Salticidae > Maratus > Maratus speculifer. Next base: position 287,786,687 of record OZ025298.1, on the reverse strand, counting down.
TCCTCGGAATTCCTTTTATTTATAGAGATTAGAGTATTTTTATTAAAGCAAAATTTTTTATATATATGCGTATACATATATGTTTATGCATTTATAAATTTCTGTACTACGATTTTTTCTGTAGTTCCACGAATATTTATTTATTATTATTCACTAATTTACAAACTCCAGTCATCCATATAGGTAAGACAATTGTTTATAAATGTTATACGCTAATAAATTATAGAATCACAATTTCATTAAAAATATTTAAAATACTCTATTAATAATAGAAGCAGTTGTGAAACAAAATATCATATTCAAATCCTACGAGGTAAAAATTCAGCATATTTTTCAGAAAGTATTGTGAAATTAATATGTTTTCTGCCAAAAATGTGATATAAACATTTCCAAATTTACCAAGATTATTAGAATAGAATAAAAACAAATTCCTGAAATGCAAACTATACATTTCAAAATTAAATTATAAACCATGACGCTTGAATCATATGTAGGCGGATTAAAAAAAATACTTTTGGAATAAACACGAGCATTATGAAAACTTACAGGTAAAAAATTTATTATATACATTTATCTAATGGATGTTTTGGAATATAATAGGAAATTTTTGAAATAAATCATTAATCATATGAATATTTTTGCGCATAGAATTTGATTTTTCTATCCATTATAAGCACATTTCAACTTTGAAATACAATGCTTAAACTGGACGTGGGAGAAAAGAGATTCTAAAAATAATCACCCAAAGAAGATCTCTGAATAAAGATAAATGACTTTCGTGGAAAAAAAAACTCGTTGCTTATAAAACACGTATTTGATAAAAGCACACTTGGGTACTTTAGTATAAAAAAATATAATGCGATAAAACTGCAAAATTTTCTTTTAATAGATGACTTTATAATGTACTTCAATTGGGAAGGCTTAAGAGCCTTTATTTTGAAATTCAGACAAAAAAGTGATGTTTTGATAGTTCCATTTTTTAATTGCCTTGATATTTTTTTACGTTGAAGTAAATCATATTTAATAAATTATTTGCAATTTTAAAGCCGTGAAAAAATTTCCTCTTTTCTATAGAAAATGTCAAAGTTCAAGGTTGTGAAGGAAATTTTTCATGAAAAGTAAAATGCTGGTATACTTGGAGCACGCCAACACAGAATTTCCCTTAACAGAAAATAATATGACGAAAATTAATTTTTTGAGTCTCAGTTTTAGCACTGAACGGAAGCAAAAATTATGACACAACAAAAACGAGAGTTATGAAAAGCAAACGGAAAAGACCCAGTGTATTATATCTGCGTCATTCAAGATCAATCCTTATTAGCAGTAGAAAAAATTAAGACGAAACCACATAGCTCAGTCACATTAGGAAAAATAGCAGAAAACATTAGAACAAAGATGGATTTTTGCACAGGTGCTAGTTAGGGTATGTAATATAATATACTAAAATTTTCCATCAATGCGATGCGAGCTTTCACCTGTAGAAGAAGCTAAAAAGCTTCAAAGTCAGTTTTCTCTGAATTTCTGACGAACATTGACATCTAGCAAAAAATCTCACTAACAAAGATAATTTGATTTCCTACAAAAAGAATCAGTAACATTTGTTTGTCACATCAACATCTCTCTGTGAAAAATTTTAAAAAGTGAAAACATTTCAAAGACAAATTATAAAAATACGAAAAATCTGCTGCTACTTTAAAAGAAATTAAGGCCTAAAATTCTTACTTTTGGATGGAGAAAGTGGATATATAATATACATGTATGTTTTTTTATGTAATATACATGTATGCATTATGCTTATACACCACCACGGAGATACAGCATTTTGCGCGTTTTTCATCGTGGTTCCCTCCTATAAGCATATTCCAGTTATAGTGACTGGCTTAATACAATTTCAATAATTTGACTGCTTTAGTACTCGTTTGCAAGCTTCAATTTCTGCGATTGGTTCAATTTCGTCATTATCTGTATTTGTTTCTTTCATTTTTGTGTTGTTTTCAGTATTTTCTGCTTCTGATATCATCACTAAATTCAGGAGTAGCACTTCCTTCCTCCCTTGTAGCGGGTGGGATATTGTCAATATTTTCTTCGTCTTCAAATTCAACTTTACTTGCTTTGTGACATCTAACTCCGCACTAATTTACGCAAATATCAGAAAATTTTAATCGAATTTCTCAGCATTCGTAGTTTTTACTTTGGGGCAAGTACATAAAATGGATTCAATAAAATTTTTAAATTTTTTGGTGCGGACGGTAAGGTAGTTGCAATGGGCTTTATTGGTGTGAGGTTATAAACCACCGATGTGTGACCTCCCTCCTGTGTTTATACTTGTTTGTTTTGCATGTGCTTCGTTTTCCGCATAACGTCTGACTTTTTCTATTTACACATATGTTGCTTACTTCCATTTTAAATATATTAAAACTTATTTATTGCTACATATGTAAAATATCATCTATTTTGGGTGAAGCAATATCGTTACGAGACTTTGATCAAAGTGACATTGATTTATATAGATTGTTGATAAAAATAAAACCCCTGTGAGAAATAAACTTACATCTGAATAAATTGGTAGGATTTTTTTTTCCTTCTCGATCTGGATCGAAAACTAAAAACCATTGGGTACTGCATCCTTTTTTAGTAGTATATTATTTGAAAAGTCCGAATAGAGGAAACAATCTTTTTCAAAAGTCTAGAACAAATCACAGAATGTTTACTTGGAGTATAGTTTTCACATTTTAACTTCGTAACCACCATTTTAAAATATCATCCTTTTTTAATGGAAAGCGATGAAAAGAAAATTTTCTTTTCAGATCACTCGACTTGTTTGTGCATCCGTACGCTGTACAAAATTTTGACATCTTTTTTTTTTCATATTTTATACTCATAAAAAATAAAAATCGCATTCATACATTCGATTGGAAATTTCGATGTTAAAATACCACCAATACGTGATTTCCTGCAATCTCGAACCCAGATTCCCAATAAAGCCCATTGGGACCAATCAGAGACTTTTGCTAGCCCAAGGTCTCAGGAAGTAGTTTTTTGTCCAACCAGTATTGTATTTGATGATAAACACGTACACTGTGCAATCTAGCTGCTTCCTCGGTAAGCGGCAACAATGAAAGATTTTTTTTTTGCCAATGACAACTTATTTTTTGAAACATACATAACGGTGCTTGTTTTCAGAATTTTTTTTTTACCACCGTATAACACAAGATTTTTTCCTGCCACGAAAATTTCAAATCGGGATGCTTAAACACTTTTAAAAGTGCTGCAGCTTTTATGTTACAATCTTCTTCCTTTTTTAAAAATTTGGTCAACGACATTTTACCTTCCCCAAACATTGTTTATGTAGAGTCAAAGCCTGAGAAAGCGTCAAGGAACAATATATGATCTTTCAGAACTTCATCATTGTTGAGACTGTACGACGAATGCAGTGGTGGCAAGACTTCCTCTTGCAGGTTTAATGAAAAATATTTCTGTCTCTGGAGGTGCAGTCAACAATACGAACAAGTGAACATCATCGCCAACAACAGCAGTAAGGCCACCAGATTTAGCTACTTAAAAAGTTCTTTTAACAGTTAATGTTTCGCATCATCTTCTGCATGTTTTGTCTCGAAACCATTCTCCATTAGTTTCTCCATGAGCATACATATGAAATGCGTCTTACTTTGATGATTAGATAAAAAAAAAGTTCTTGACAAATTGAAGCATTTGTTTCTTATTTAAAATCAATGTCTGGAGTTACAACTTTAGAATATCGACGAGTTATTTCGACCGCTTTTATATTTTAATATTTGTCAGAGTAACTACCGAAAACGATTATACATTTATCACTGTAATTTCTTAGGACATAAGAAATGCAAGTTTCTAAGACATTTTCGTATGTTCTACCGAAGAACCAAAGAACGTAATGCAAAACCTATCCTCCATCGATAAAGTACATAGACACACATTAACTTCAATTCTCCTTGTACGTTTTTTCCAAAGATTGCAGTTAATGATGTTTTCGTGGTTTTTCTAATAACATTTTCATCAAGTAATTTTAAAGAGTATGGACACCCTTCATACTCAAAGTTAGTTTCCAAATCTTCTTCTTGTTCCATACAAGCGGAAATACGTTGAAAGAACAACAATGGATCGCAGGTTACAGTGACGTTTAAATATGAACGAGTTTTCCATCGTCGCTAGTGATAGTAGTCTACCTTTATGTAAAAGTTTCAAGTCACCAATTTTTTTGCCCGAAATATTTTGAATGACTTTGTATCCGCCGCTGTATGCACCATGACAGTTCATTCTGTAGTCTCCGACAATGCCGCTATAAATTAAAATGCATTTACTCAAAATGGGAGAAAATGGATTTTTTTTCAAGCCATGCATTCGGTTTCTTGATCTTTGAACTATCGCGTAAAATCTCGATAGTCAAAGTGCTGATCGGATGATAATGAACGTACATTACCCAACTCTTCTAGTGATTCACATAATTGCATATGAAAGAGACCGCTAAAGATTCATTTTTTTCAAAATGCTGCTGTATATTATAACCCTTTTGCGTGTTATTGCACCTCATGATTTCATATTTCTCATCAATGTTTGCTCATTCTTTATACCTGTACCAAAACTTTTCACTTTCGCGAACAGTAAAAAAACCCGCTTATATAAAGCGTACTGTTTCATGCAATTTTGTTTCAAGCAGAGTCGTGTTTTGTTAATATATTTAGCAAACCTTTTCATACAAGAAATATGACCTCTGGCACGAAAAAAGGTAGCATGTCCCAATTCCTTTCACATGTAACTTCTAATCCCCGTTATGTTTTACCATTATAAATTTATGCATTAATGTGACCATTCAAAAATATTGACACCAAAGTTTAACTGTTGATCCATTTTTAAAAATGCTTCCATTTCACAAATTAATTTTTCAACAAAAGAAACCAATGTAAAGTCGCCCAATATATTGTCACACATAGGAATGTTTTCATTATAATCGGTAACAAATTGTAAAAAAATGCCCTTTTTTAGGTTCAGCGAGTGCGATATTTTTATGGTTATCTTCTCCAAAGCCAAATACACTAAGGTGGGCTCTCTAAGAGTAATGCGCGACCGGCTAACTTATTTTCAATGGTATTCTTCATATATCAGACTTAGCAATTATTTCAGACCAATTCCAAGTACTATGTATACACTATATTGCCATTGATTATGGGACACTTGCGATTTTAGACATTTTACTAAATATCTAGAAAAATACATGAGGAATCATCTCGAAACTCTTAGTGTATAAATATAATAGTATACGCCATACATCTCCGTGAAGATTTTTTCCCGAAACTCCAAAGGGGGTCGTCAACAAATTAAAAAAGAATGAATATCTTTTGAATAACCCTGTCAAAACTAATGTAGCAAAAGAGCACAAACTCTAGATTGTAATTGAATGCCTTATTGTAATAAGCCTTGTTCATTTTTATGCAAATAGCATGCATACTCGCAGAGTAATTAAGGTTTTTATAAAAATGATCCCAAATTTTTCCAAGTTTTTTCCTGATAATTTTCAGAGTTCTTAATATAAAATATTATTTTTTTCAGAAAATATGACAAACAACATTGCTCACAGTACCCTGTTATCAGAATTAAAAAATAATGAAAATTGTATAAGAAATGAGTTGGTTTACTAAATAATTTTTTACTGCGCATGCGTCAATGATATCAAAATTTCATTTGCATATTATGTTAGCTAAATGCATAGAGCAACTTTTGTGAAAGTCACAAAATCATAACTTGAAAATTCTGACAATAATCGTCAATTGAATAAGTCGAAAATCCGTTATTCTCAAAATGAAGCAAAAACAAGAGGGGTTGTATCCATATATTCATTGATTAGTGTCAATATAGAATACACAATATGGGATTTATTTACTGCATTTGGATAAAATCCCTCATTTTTACTTTCTTCTATCTTTACAAGAAGAAAGTATTGGATTCATGAAAATTTTCGACTTCCGATTTTCGACGGATTTATACGTTTTAGAAGGTCCTGAACACGTTTTGACTATTTTTAGAAAATGTCTGTCTGTGAGTCTGTCCGTCTGTCTGTGAGTCTGTGTGTCTGTCTGTGAGTCTGTCTGTCTGTATGTGACAAAAAATTTGTGGGCGCTCTATCTCAAGAACTAATGCTCGAAATTTAATAAAATTTTATATTCAGTTAGACCTTAATATAAATTAGTGCCTATTGGTTTTTGGTGAAAATTGGCCTGCAGGTGGCGCTGCTATACTACGTTTTTCATGATTTTCAAGATTGCTATATCTCAAGAACTAATGCACAAAATTTCACCAAACTTCAGATTCTGTGACCCCTTGATATACATAGACGCTGATTAAGTTTTGGTGTGAATTGGCCAGCAGGTGGCGCTGCTATGCCACGTTTTTCATGATTTTCATGATAGCTATATCTCAAGAACTAATGCACAGAATTTCACCAAACTTCAGATTCCGTGATACCTTGATATACATAGCCGCTGATAAAGTTTTGGTGTGAACTGCCCTATAGGTGGCGCTGCTATGCTACATTTTGCACGATTTTTGTGATAGCTATATCTCAAGAACTAATGCAGAGAACTTGATCAAATTTTAGATTCTGTTACACTAGAACATATAACATAATTAGACGCTGATTACATTTTTGTATTAACCTTGCAATAGTTGGTGCAGCTATGCTGCATTTTGCACGATTTTTCCGATAGCTATATCTCAACAACCAACGCACAGAATTTCATCAAACTTCAGATTTTGTTACAAAATGACATATAATTACACGATGATTACGTTTTGTTATAAATCCTTCAACTGATGGTGCTGGTGTGCTATATTTTACACGTTTTTTTTAACTAGCTATATCTCAAGAACTAATGCACAGAATTTCATCAAACTTCAGATTCTTTTACACCATAACATAATTAGACGCTTTTTTACGTTTTGGCATAAATTGTCCAAGATATGGTGTTGCTGTGCTACGTTTTGCAATTTTTTTGTGATAACTATATCTCAAGAACTAATGGACCAAATTCCATCAAATTTCAGATTCTGTTAGGTCTTGACATAAATAGATGCTTATTAGATTTTAGTATAAATTAACCAACATGAGGCACTACTAAGCTCATTTTCTCAAAATATTAATTAAATTTTGCGTTTTAGGCTTTTCGGATACCAGAATCTCATTAGGCTAGGTCAAATGTTCGAGGAAATTCGATAGTGGGTAACTTTGGGGTCACCACGTTTTTTTTTAAATTTTAAAATGTACTTATGAGATAGAAGAAAGTTTTGGGATTGACACATCCAACTAGTTTTGCTTCATTTTGGAAACAACGGATTTTGTCCTTTTTCTATAGACGATTACTTTCAGAATTTTCAAGCTATGATTTTGAGACTTTTACAAAAGTTGCTCTATACATTTAGCTAACATAATATGCAAATGAAATTTTGATATCTTTGACGCATGCGCAGTAAAAAATTATATAGTAAACCTACTCATTTTTCATACAATTTTTATTATTTTTTAATTCTGATTACAGGGTACTGTGTGCAATGTTGTTTGTCATATTTTCTGAAAAAAATATTATTTTATATTAAGAACTCTGAAAATTATAATGGAAAAACTTGGAAAAATTTGGGACCATTTTTATAAAAACCTTAATTACTCTGCGAGTGTGCATGCTATTTGCATAAAAATGAACACAGTGTATTACAATAAGGCATTCAATCATAATCTAGAGTTTGAGCGCTTTTGCTACATTAGTTTTGACAGGGTTATTCAAAAGACATTCATTCTTTTTTAATTTGTTGACGGTCGCCTATGGCGTTTCGGTAAAAAATCTTCACGGAGATGTATGACGTATACTATTATATTTATACACTAAGAGTTTCGAGATGATTCCTCATGTATTTTTTTAGATATTTAGTAAAATGTCTAAAATCGCAAGTGTCCCATAATCAATGGCAATATAGTGTATATTACAACCAAGATAGCACATTAAAAGATGAAATCCTTCAAGCCTAATATAAAAATTCTTGACATCTGGCTATAAATGCAAGGAGTGATAGGATATTTGATAGATAAATAGGACAATATCTATTGCACAAGCACAGCACGTCAAAACGACAGACAAACAATGGAGGGTAATTGGGAATGGATCAAAACTTATTCAGTATTTGTTCTGCTTTTTGTGCACGTTCAACATTATTCTGTTGCCACATTTTTTCAGTAATGTTTACTTTAATTTAATTTTTGAAGGAGAAAGGTTAGTGTGACAAACAAATGTTAATGACACATTTTGTAGGAAATTAAATAATCTACATTTCTGTAATTGAACTTTTTTTCTAGATGTCGTTGTTCGTGAGATAGTCACAGAAAACCGATCTTCAAGATTTTTAGCGCCCCCTAGGAGCGAAAGCTCAAGTCGCATCGATGAGGACTTTTAGGACACGCAGTAAATATAATTTCAGTTAATCTCATTTGTTATAAATTAAGCTTACACTAATTTGTGGCGTATAAAATTATCTGATGGAAATAAGACAAACATTCCAAGCACATGGGTTTGTTCTTCAAGTAAATATATTTTGCGACTATAAAAACATTATGTTCAAAATTTACATCTCAATTCACAATGCTATTTACTATGTACACAAAATCCATCTTTATTGTATATTATAGAACAGAGAAATAAAAAAACAACAGAGAGTGAAGGGTTTTTTTAAAAGAAAAATTAAATAATTTTTATTTCATATTAATTACATTATTTATAATATTGTCCATCCATTATAAGAGAAACAATAGAGATTCTAACACGTAAAATTCCATATGCAACGATACAATATCATTCACTTTATCAAAACTGTGGCTCGAGATACTCAATGGTTTCAAGAAAATGTAAATAAACATCCAAATGAATAAATAAACAAATCAAATACGTGCATCGTATGAAAAACAGAATAATGGCGCTTCAGTTTAAAGCATCGTGGATCGGGCAATTTCAGAATATTAGTTTTAGTTGTTTGAAAAATGACCCGGATTTAGATTTTAACCATGTCAACAGGCATTTTTAATGTTTTTTCAATCATAATATGACACCTTCTTATATATTAGAAAAATGTAATATTACAATTTGTTATTTTTGTTATAAATCTTTAGATATATCTGGTTTGAAATAAATGTTTTATTCTTGTTGCCCGATGATAGAAGTTCCAAAAAGCAAACTTAACAAAAACTTTAGAACATGAAACAGAAACTATTCAGACGTTTTTCTAAGAGAATTTAAATGAAAACTTCTTTTAGTTTATTTTTCTCTGTGGTATAAAGTATGTCATCAACAGATCTCAAACAGAATTATTCTAATGCATAGCAAATAGGTATTTACAAAAGCATTTGATTTACATTTCGAACATTCAAGGTTGAATTTTAAATTGATGCTTTACAGAGCATAAAATAAAGTGCTGGAAATGCAGATTGTAAAGTTTTTTCTTCTTCTTTAATGTGGAAAAGAAAGAAACAACTTATTTAAAGTTATAGGAAAATAACCTTAAAAATATTATAAAGTTACAACTTAGCAGGCAAATCTTATTTATCATATTCCATATTATTTTCTAATTTTAAAAATTGTTGAACATACTAATGAGTTGAAAAATACTTTATTATGGAAGAAATTATATATTTTCCTGAATCTAAATCAAGCAAAATGTAATAATTAATAAAAACCCAACTAAAACAAATTGGAAATTGCACGTCAAACATGGCAAGTGGAGTCATAATAGTGGCAATCATAATATAACTACTTTTATAAAATTCCAAATTTTGTGAAATGGCTATTTCACGAATATTTAATACGTGAATTTTCAAATTGCTAACTAAGCGTAGAACCAACTTAGTAAAAAATGTTCGAGCCGGGGATCGAGACCGCAACCCTTGGAATAGTGCTCCAAGTGCTCTACCATTTAAGCTACGAGGACGATGCCCAGCTTAGCATTTTTCACTTCATATGTTGGTCAGTCTGCAACTTTCAGCATGAGATGGAACCGTCTTCATGAGCACACAATCCTGCGCCGTAACATGAGACACAGCAAACCCAGCATCAGTAAATCACATATATTTTCCATATATTCGGATTTGCTTTAAATTTTCATGTAGGTTCTTTCTAATAAGGCGAAGCTCTGAATAGTTTTGGAAGTTTAATGGTTAAGTATAAAGGAGGGGGATATTTTCTCTTAAATAATATAAATGGGTTTTTATGAAGAATTATAGGATTTGCTCTGAATTTTGGATATGGGATTTTTATATTGTGAAGTATATCCCTGATTAGTTTAGGGGATTCAATGATTAAATATAAAAAAGGGAAATGAGGGGAGCTTTTTCCCTCTTAATTTGTTTTAGGTAGATTTCGTAAGAAATACTACCTATTGCAATCGCACCAGTTTATATATCTATCTATCTATCTATCTATATATCTCACTTTTTTATGGACACGATAACTTCTATAATTCTTCACCAATCTCCACCAAACTTGGACATAAAATCAATGGGGATAAAATCTTGGATGAGTTCGTTAATGGGCAAAATCGGACCAAGGGGGTCGGAATAGGGGGCGTTTTTGTGAAAACCGAAAAAACGCCATAACTTCTTAAGTAAAGTAGATATCGAATCGGTTTAAAGTTTATATTACTTCTTAAGAATGGGCCAAAAGTTTATGCATGACATATTTTTGATAAATTTAGAAGTGGGCTCAAGGGGCGAAAAAAACAAGGATTTTGAGAGAAAAAAATTCATAACTTCGTCAATTTTCAAGATATCAAGTCTAACTAAATTTTTTATAAATGTTCTTAAACTTATCTAAAACTTTTGTATTTACAAGTTTTTGATAGGACCAACTTTTACCGATGAAAAAAATTAAGAACGAAAAGAAAAAGGGTGCTGAAAAAAGAGAAAAATCCATAACTCCGTCAATTTTTAAGATATCAAATCTGATTAAATTTATTTTACATCTTAAAAATATCTACAATTTTTATATTGACAAGTTTTTCATAGGACCAATTCGTATAGCAAAAAGAAATTAAACAAAAATAGGAGTTGGAGAAAAAAAACCTCAAATCAAAACGGCTTATATTCTGACTCATTTTTAAATTCATTTTTGATTTTAAACGCATCCAAATGGTAGATCCTTTTATTTAGAAACGGTATAAAGTGACGCATTGGTCAATTTTCTGATAAAGACAGAATAAATGTCAAAAAAAGGCTATCAAAAAGGGTATTTTGAACAGAATTTCTGAAAGTCATCGGGACTTAAAATTGAAGGAAGTATTCAAATAAGAAATCGCGTTTTTTTCTGACTCGTTTTTAAATCCATTTTTGTTCTCAAACGCATCCAATTTACAGATCCTCTTATTTAGGACCTATATAATGTGATGCATTGGTCAGTTTTTTGATAAAGACGGAATATATTTCAAAAAAGGCTACCAAAAAGGGTATTTTGAACAGAATTTTCAGAAATCATCGAGATTTGAAAATTTAAGGAAGTTTTCATATAGCAAATTGCGTTTTTTATGTCTCGTTTTAAAATCCATTTTCGCTCTCAAATGCATCCAATTTACAGATCCTCTTATTTAGAAACTATATACTGTGACGCATTGGCCAGTTTTTTGATAAAGATAGAATATATTTTTAAAAATGCTGTCAAAGTGAGTATTTCGCACAAAATTTTCCAAAGCAATCATGATTAAAGAATTAAGGATGTATTCAAACAACAAATCGGTTATTTTATGACTCATTTTTAAATTCAATTTTTTTCTCAAATGCTTTCAACTGACAGTTTTTTGTTATTTAGGAACTGTATAATGTACTGTTTTGGTCGATTTTTTAATAAATTTAGAATCCATTTCAAAATATGTTGTCATAATGGGCATTTGAGCTGAATTTTTCTTAAGATGATTCCGATAAAACCAGTTTTTGCAGGAAAATGAAATTAAAAACTTTTCATAAACGGCCAAATGAAGTTATTAAACTGGGTTTATCTCTAATCATATATATTTTTTGTTGAAATGAGCACTCTTCGAAATCCACCTCCGCCTATAGGCCCAGCCGACAGGGATTTTTTTCGAACGGCATTATGTAAGTATAATAAAATATAATGCCGTAAATATAAGAATATAAGGTCGTAGAATTTAATTAGTGTGATTAGCCTGTAAGATCAATGCCATCAGTTTAAATGGGCAATATTCTTTTTATTATTTTTTTTCCTTTTAATTACAGTAATCCCATAAAATCTGCAAGAGGCAGTTTTTGCGAATGTCTAAACCGCGACCGCAAAACAGCTAGTCTTATATCCTGTTCCCAACACTACTTTAAAAAAAATATTTAATTGCAAATGTTGTCTGCACGTATGTAAAAGATTTTTCTTTTTAAAAAGGGGTGCGATTCTTGAAATGTTCTGCATTTTCTATTTCGCGAATAATCAGAAGTCGCGAATGTTGAAACCTCGAATGTTAAGGGATTACTGTATACTATACCGAAAACTATTTTGTTACGCAATTTTTGAAAAGTAATTAAAAAATTTCCTTGTATTTTGAATCCACGCTTGTGTAAATAAATTGCTTTATTGTTAGAAATGAATTAGAAAGTTATTTCAAACTTAAATTAATAAGTTTCTTTTACACTTTCCGTAATATGACAGACCACAATAAATTTTTAAACAACACTCATTTAGAGACGTTATTTCATAGCGTATTTTATTTTTTTTTTAACATTTATCTCTTACTATCATAAAATTTTCCAATCATAAATACGTCTATGCACTGCTAATAAGCATTTTGCAATACTTTACATTTTTTTTGTATTATTTTATCAAATTTGAGAATTTAAATTTCTACATACACACGTCTAATATAAAAAAGAACTCTGCCATTGCATTCTATTGAAATAGTTATAAACAAACAAATAAATATATATATTTTTTTATTTACATTTAACAATTCAATCATATAACTAAAGCATGCATTTTTAAGAAAGAGCTTCATTTCATTTCGAAAGCTACATTCATTTTGTCTTGTATAGAGTTATGCAGAAGGTTTATCTACTCCCATTAACCACCGTATCACACCTAAACAAACAATGCATTTATATTGCAATTTTAATTAAAATCAATTAAAACTAAGTTATTCTAAACTTGCGCACTACCCATGAAATAAAAATTCGTGTTTGTCCAGGGAAAAATTCTTTGACAATGAATTCTGTAACCGAAAAGGAAAAATTTACATTTGTTTTGAATCTAAATAAAATTTAAGAATTTACATTTTTTGTCATTTTTAAAGAAAGTATATTTTTAAAATCTTAATATATTTTTTCTGATTTAAAAATTAAATTAAAGAATGTACGGTCTTCCAAAAGCGCTTTGTTAATGGAACATTCGAAACTGGTAAAATGTAACATTTTTTTTGTAGGTACAAATACATCAAATTTTCTAGCGGAATTAAATATGAAATAGAGTATATTATCAAGAGATTTAAAATTCAAATGCATTTTCATGTACAGTAAGTACGTCTTATATAATGTTTTAAAAATTTCCATTAGTTCACGAATATTTTGAATTAAAAAAATATTTATACTTGAAGAAAAATCTATTTCAAAAATTACAAAACCATTTTAATCTTTAGTTACAAATATGAAACAAAAAATAAATTTCAAATCCTTTTATTCAATAAAATTAAAAATAAATTTCATATATCTTTTTGTAAAATTTTTAACTGTCATTTCATAACTATCTTTTGTTTTATATTCAATTAAGTGAAATGGTGACTTGATTTTGCAACGGAAATTATTTAATTATAATGTTACCTTGAGAGAAAAAAAAACTATTTTGCTATTGTTTAAAAGATGATTGTTTAAGAAAATTAAGCTTGCAGTAGAAAAGAAAATTTGAAAATGTGTTAAATTTTTATAATATTTGGCTTATGGTTTGAGATTTTTTTAAAAATAGTTACCACTGGATCTCCCAAAATTAATTGCGCAAAGTACACTGGAAGAAGTAAATAATCAAATATTGTTATCTGTTCAAATAGACAAAGTCCACAGTCATATTAATGTGAACAACTTGCGATTTTTGACGTTTTGTTAAATATCTAGAAAAATACATGAGGAATAATCCTGAAACTCCAGGCGTGTAAGCAAAATAATACAAATCATACATTTCCCCGAATACCTTTTTTTTTTCCAAAGTCCATTGGGGACCGTCAACAAATTGAAAAAGAACGAATATCTTTTGGAAAACCCTATCGAAACTAATGTAACAAAATCGACCAAACTGTAGATTATGATTAAATGGGTTAATCTTATAAACTGTGTTCGTTTTTATGAAAATAGCATATATACACATGAAGAAATTAAGGTTTTTCATAAAAACAGTCCCGAATTTAGACAAGTTTTTTCTTATAATTCGCAGAATTCTTAATATAAAAAAATTCTTTTCAGAAAACATGACAAACAATATTATACACAAAACCCTGTAATCAGAATTAAAAAATAATAAAAATTGTACGAATAATGTGTAGATTTACTCAATAATGTTTATTGCGCATGTCTGAAAGCAATCGAAATAGAATTCATAATGTGTTAGCTATATCTATAGAGCAGCTAATGTGGAAGCCTCAAAAGCATAGCTTGAAAATTCTGAAAATTATCGTTTATAGAATAAGCTCAAAATCCGTTGATCGCAAAATGAAACAAAAAGATGAGGGGCTGTATCCAAATATAGTAATAGGTACAATGGCATGTATGCTGTATTGACACTAATCAATGGATATATGGATATAGAGACCGCTCGATGTGTGCTTTGGTTTAACGAAACAAAATAGCCCGTTCGGCGAACATTTCGAAGTTTTATCGATGCAACTTTCCTAATTCAAAATGCATAAAGAGATAGTATGACAATTTATATATCCGGAAAAAATTAGAAAAATCTAACAAACAAGAGACACTACGCAGGATAGCTCCAGATAGAGGGGTGTCCCAATATTTTTCAGATTTTTCGTGTCAGTTACAAATTTTTTTTGGATACATCATATAAGCTGTTACATACACAGGGTGAACCAAAAGTCTTGGCATGATTATAATAATTTCTTGCAAATTAATCGTCTGTTTAGTTACGCAACTTTCTGTAACATTGGATAGACAGTTTCAGTTGTTTTGTTATATGCAACCGACGACGTGATTGTTCCTACAAGAGTGGCTCAGGTAACGAAGACTTTGTAAGGAAGACATTTTCTGCCAATATGGAGTCGATTCAAAAGAAAACTGAATATGTGTTTCTGTTTCATGAAACGAAATACATCATTAACTTTAGGTGAATTTTTCGAAGTTCATATGTAGCCCTACTGATACAAAATCAGTAACCCTTTGCGGCGCAGGGCAAATTCATTGCTTAAGAGTTGAAATTAATGACTGACACCGGAATTCGAAAACAGGTTTAGTTGTAAATAAGAAAACGCTATATTTCACGCATTCAATAAACCATAATTTTTTAAAACAAAATTTTGGTGCCAATATCTGGCTTTTGGGAATTAAAATTAAAGGGTATATCTATGAAACCACCGCGCCTCAAGGAGTTACCAGTTATAGTATGACAGGAAAAGAAAGATTCTGCGTTGTTTACCTGCCCAGCAGTGACAGACGAAGTGTGAGTAAAGCAATTGTTGAACGCATTCCGCAATCATTTCAGAGGAGTCCTACTCAATCATCTCGTTCAATCATCTTTTTATAAAGCTGCCGTGTAAACAGTAACAGAAGGTATGTTAAACAGTACTTGTTGACGTGAACAAGACTACGCTTAGACATTCACCAAGCTATTAAGAGGCTTACAAATTGAAATTCACTGAAGTACGTGGTCTTGTAAAACGAAATATATGTATATATATATGTAATAATAATTCGACGAAATAACTATGTTCCATAAACTCTAGGAATCCGCAGCAGCACGAGCAGAGTAGTCGCTCCGACAGTTGGCGAGCAGTGGAAGAATTTCATTGGGGTATTTCCCCATTATAAAAACAAACACCATCTGTCTTCAAGTTCTTTATTTATGAACTCATAAAATAGGTAAGCTCTTCCCCGCAATCACTTTAGCACACATCGACACTACAACCTTCGTTATCCAGTCCACATCATTAGATATTCTAATTCAGCGGGGAAATGAAACGAGCGTCTTGATAGTTTAAAAGTCAATTGCATTCTAACCTCCTAAAAAACCAAATGAGAAATCCACCTTTTTACGACAAACTAGCTCCCTCCTACTCCGCGTCAATCATTTTAAAAATCCAATTAGGATTAACTCAAGTCTCAACGTCAAAAAAGATCAGCTCTGATTGGTCTTAGCAGGCGTGGCCTCGGGTAGGGTCTATATTTTGCCTCGCAAATAACATGCCCTTTAACATACGCGCATTAATACAAATCACGCGATGTTAAATAAAAAATAAAATTAAAATACCGAGAATATTCCAGAAAGTAAAAAGGTTACGAAATACTCCCCGCCTTTTTGAGAAGCAAGCAATAAATTATTAATAAATAAAATAAGAAAAATAATTTTAGCTGTTACAAGTTAACACATTACGAAACTAAAATTGAAATATGTTCCACAAATTTAGAATTGAAGCTAAGAGAGAACAAAATGGCGCAAAATGTTTTTATTTTATTACATACATACATACATATATATATATATAACAGTACTTACAATGTAGGAATTTTGTCTAATTATATTTTCAATATTAAAAAAATTCTAATCCGGACACGATTTTTGTTTCACCCTGTATAACAAATAAACCATCTAAAACGCTTTTCAATTCTCTTCCAGTTCATCAATTTCTAAAATTAAAATTACTAATTGTCTAAGCAGAAAACGAAAAAAGTGACTTCAAAATTGCAAAAACCATGTTATGTTTTTGTTTTAATTTTGAGAAAACTTCATGCTTAATTATTTATGAGAACATGAGGTATAATGTATTCACGTTTACTCTTTTTCTGATCGCGGATAATTTTTTACTCAGTCTCGAAATATAACTTTTAAAAAAGCTTTTGATTTGTATGGAATATAGTGTTTAATTAAAGTTGAAATTTTTATTCCACAAAATCGTCATGCACTTATGATTTAAAATGATGTAACCATTTTATACTTTACCCGAAAAGTGTTTTGCAAATATGTGCTTTTAAAATAGATGCCACTTAAACATATTTTTTCCTACTTGCATATATCTAGCATCTTCGTTTTAACTTTCATTCCTGCTGAAAGAAATATTTTATCAACAGATCTCGGACGAAATTACATTAATATTTTTTTAAGAAGCTTTTCGAAAAGAATAGCATTTTCAATTCCAAAAAAATATAGCTTCTTTTGACGTAACTTCGAAGCTAGAATTAGTTACTAATTAATGAACTATTTTTAAGTATGATTGAAATACATTTTTCTCATAACTGAAATAAAAAATATTAAAAAGAACAAGTAATACTGACTTATTTTTCTTTGAATTTTGCATTTTTAATAGTATAATTAAAAAAAAACCTCATAGGAAGTTTTCAAAGAGTAAAAAGTTATTATTAACAGATTTTAAACAGTTTTTTTTAAATATGTGTTTGAATATGGAATATATTTAAAAGAAAGATTAAATCTTAGTGCATGTTCTTTTCCAATAGAAGCGCAGATATTATTTGAAAAAGCTTTATTTCATACAGAATAGGAAATCGTGTATGAAATGTTGCAATAATATTAACGAATGATTGTTAAAAAAATAAGTTTCAACAGTTTTATCCATTTGTCCATTCAGAAAAAGGGCAGAGTTCAGCCCGTTTAACGAAAATGAATGGTTTTTACAATTAAAAGAATATTTCAGAAATAGATCAGAATTTATTTTTGGCAAATGTATTAAAATGAAAGAATGTATAATTGATATTAAGTTATTAATATACTTATTTATCACATATAGAAGCTGGCAAAAAATTTTAAGATCATATACATTTTTGTTCTAACTTTTTCTTTAAGCAAACTTTCTTAATGATGTACGTTTGTAATTCGTAATCTTTTTAAGGTATTACAAAGTGCCACATTAGAACAATTAAGTTGAAAAAAAGGAACGAAAAATTTTGAAGAAATTTAAAACAACTGAGTGATTGAATTAAAAATAATTCGAAAAATAGATTAAGCAAAAGTTTTGAGGTGATTCAGTTTTTTCTACACTTTTATTTAAATTAAGCACCTGAATAAACAAAATACAGCAATATTTATAATTTATTTGCATATCCTTTACTTTTAAGGACTGCGGCACATCGTTTGGGCACATAATAAACATACCTGTCTAACGTAGAAATAGTGTTTCTCGTACATTTCAATTCTAGATTTTGAAGGAATTCTGCCTTTAAAGAATTCTTTTTTTCTCACTTTTCTTCCAATGCGTCACCAACATTTTTAATTGAATTTAAGTCAGATGACTGACTCGGAAAAATTCCAAACCAAAATCTTTAATTTTCTTAGCTGTAAACCATTTTGTAACAACTTTAGATATGTGCTTGGGATCATAATCCTGTTGAAACATCCATTCACGAGGAATATTTTTATGAGCATAAACAGCATGTTTTTTCTAAAATGTTTCTATAAACATTTTGATTCATAATATAATTATGTAAGAGTGGTATATCTCCATCATGATGTAAAGGTACACAGACAATAACTGATTCGTTTAAATGCTTCACTGCTGGGAGTTTGTACCAGCGGTAAATTCTGATGCCTTTTGGAAAATGAATATAACATTGGCTGCAGTATCAAAACCAATCTGCTTCAAAAAACCTTCATCCAATCTTTTGCTTTCCACGTCTCGTGCTCCTGAGGAAATTTCAATCATTTTTTTTTTTTATCAAGATAAAATGCTTTTTGCAGAAGCCCTTGAACGCAATTTAGCAGCATTCTATACGTATTACATTTTAATAAATTCAAAATGATTTCAGAGTTATAGTTATTATTCTGTAAAATTGTTTTTGACATTGTTATCCCGATATTAAAATTACAGATTGTTACAGAAAAGACTTCCCGAATTTGAAATGCTATAACTGCATAATAATGGCAGCCAAAAATGTGAATAATCAAATGGTTTGTTGAACAGACAGGTCTGGAATTTTTTTATACATCGGTTCACAGACATAATTAGAAGATTGGTCATTAGGGGGTGGTGCAGTCACAGAGCAGTGACTTTGAAATGTTGTCCGAAAGTGTGCTTCGGGTACAATGGTCAAATAACATTACAATGGTTTTGATATGGTCACCACTGTTTTCATTAACATGACGCAACAAAAGGGTAAATTTTGAAGTAACTCGTGTGAATGTTTCAATTGGAACGGATGCATATGCCTCACAGATAAAATACCGTAAAATGGGGTGAATCGGAACACTTTTCAACTTTAACGTTAAAAAAAAGCAACAACTGATTTTTTTATTTTTCTACTAGAAACTTCGGTTTTGTTTTGTTCTTTACTTTTTAAGCAAAAACGAAACATTTTTACTGTTTATATATATATATATATTATTTATTTATTTAATGGTGTTCCGATTCACCCCGCAGATAGGGTTGAATCAGAACAAATGTTATAATCTTTATTTATTCCGATTTAAGCTTTAATAGTGTTAATAAAAACAGATAATAATAATAAGGGATGAATAGGAATACGTACTTACTGTGAAACCAAGCCTTTATTTTATATACAAGTAAAAATATGACTTTTTTAAAAATTAAAAAATAACTTTGAAATAAAGAAAAATTAAAATTTATTTTAAGGAATTATATTTGAATTACAGAAGTATAATTTAATACAAACTCAGCCCTGTTCTGTGTTATCTTTTACAAGTAGTAATTGAGTAAGTGAATCTATTGAGTAGCCCCAATCGGTGTATGTATTAATACGATCTACTAATAACCCTTCCCCAGCCCTTAGTACTATTTGCATCCCTCTCTTTTTTATTGGTTTTTCATTTTGAGATTTTTGTGTAATGTTGTGGATGTCAGAGAATGTGTGATGAGCATTTTTTCTAAAAAGTTTTACTATTTTTAAATTCTTTTATTGTGTGTTCCATGTCTGTTGGATTAGGCGCTGAATTTTGTTTAACCAAGTAATTTCTTGGCATCTTTAAACTCTTCAAGTAATTAGAACAAACAAAATATTGTTAAAATACATATTCAAACATATGTTTTCATATATTACATGAAACTATTACTGTAAAGAAAAATAAACTTTGAGAAAAAATTCCCTGTCGGCTGGGCCTATAAGTGGAGGTAGATTTCGAAGAGTGCTCATTTCAACAAAAAAATATATGATTAGAGATAAACCCAGTTTAATAACTTCATTTGGCCGTTTATGAAAAATTTTTAATTTCATTTTTCTGCAAAAACTGGTTTTATCAGAATCATCTTAAGAAAAATTCAGCTCAAATGCCCATTTTGACAACATATTTTGAAATAAATTCTGAATTTATTAAAAAATCGACCAAAACAGCACATTATACAGTTCCTAAATAACAAAAAACTGCCAGTTGAATGCATTTGAGAAAAAAATTGAATTTAAAAATGAGTCATAAAATAACCGATTTGTTGTTTGAATACATCCTTAATTCTTTAATCATGATTGCTTCGGAAAATTTTGTGCGAAATACTCACCTTGGCAGCATTTTAAAAAATATGTTCTATCTTTACCAAAAAACTGGCCAATGCGTCACAGTATATAGTTCCTAAATAAGAGGATCTGTAAATTGGATGCGTTTGAGAGCGAAAATGGATTTTAAAACGAGTCATAAAAAACGCAAATTGCTATGTGAAAACTTCCTTAAATTTTCAAATCACGGAGACTTCGGGAAATTCTGTTCAAAATACCATATTTGGTATCCTTTTTCGAAATATATTCTGTGTTTATCAAAAAACCGATCAATGCATCACATTATATATTTTCTAAATAAGAGTATCTGTAAATTGGATGCGTTTGAGAAAAAAAAATGAATTTAAAAACGAGTCAGAAAAAAACGCAATTTCTTATTTGAATACTTCCTTAAATTTTCAGATCCGATGTCTTTGGGAAATTCTGTTCAAAATACCCTTTTTGGTAGCCTTTTTTGAAATATATTCCGTCTTTATCAAAAAACTGACCAATGCATCACATTATATAGTTCCTAAATAAGAGAATCTGTAAATTGGATGCGTTTGAGAACAAAAATGCATTTAAAAACGAGTCAGAAAAAAACGCAATTTCTTATTTGAATACTTCCTTCAATTTTCAGTCCCGATGACTTTTGGAAATTCTGTTCAAAATACCCTTTTTGGTAGCCTTTCTTGAAATATACTCTGTCTTTATCAGAAAATTGACCAATGCGTCACTTTATACAGTTTCTAAATAAGAGGATCTACCATTTGGATGCGTTTAAAATCAAAAATGAATTAAAAAATGAGTCAGAATATAAGCAGTTTGGATTTGAGGTTTTTTTCTGCAACTCCTATTTTTGTTTAATTTCTTTTTGCTATACAAATTGGTCCTATGAAAAACTTGTCAATATAAAAGTTGTAGATATTTTTGAGAAGATGTAAAATAAATTTAATCAGATTTGATATCTTAAAAATTGACGGAATTATGGATTTTTCTTTTTTTTCATCGCCCTTTTTCTTTTCGTTTTTAATTTGTTTCATCGGTAAAAGTTGGTCCTATCAAAAACTTGTCAATACAAAAGTTTTAGATAATTTTAAGAACATTTACAAAAAATTTAGTTGGACTGGATATCTTAAAAATTGACGAAGTTATGAATTTTTTTTTCTCTCAAAACCTCTGTTTTTTCGCCCTTTGAGCCCATTTCTAAATTTATCAAAAATCTGTCATACATAAACTTTTGGCCAGTTTTTAAGAAGTAATATAAACTTTAAACCGATTCGATATTTACTTTAATTAAAAAGTTATAGCGTTTTTTCGGTTTTCACAAAAACACCCCCGTTTTCGACCCCTTTTGTCCGATTTTGCCCATTAACGAACTTAGCCGAGATTTTATCCCCTTTGATTTTATGTACTAGTTTGGTGGAGATTGGTGAAGAATTATAGAAGTTATCGTGTCCATAAAAAAGTGAGATATAGATAGATAGATACATATATATATACATAAATTGGTGCGATTGCAATAGGTAGTTTCACACGAAATCTAACTAAAACATGTTCCGATTCGATTCACCCCGTAAATCTAAAACCTCTCATGCTACAAGCCATTTTTCATTTTTTCATTATGTAGTCTAGAAATAAGTAGCATTTAATACAGCATATCATTTACAGGTCTATTATTAATTATAAATCCCATCTCTTACGTTTAGACTACGAAAAATACTGTAGTTACATACAAAGTCTTGAAGAAGTTGAAAAAATGAGTTTTTTAAGGATCCTCTTGAAGTTTTTTTTATATACCGCAGTAGGGGTGCAATCATGTCAAAACTGAATTTCCCAATTCTTAATGTTATCAAATTCTTATAAAAAATTGGCAACTAAAAATATCATCACATATATTTATAAGGAATTTATTTGTATGACCGGGAAGTTTCGTTCCTATTCATCCCGCGGTTCCTATTCACCCCATTTTACGGTATTCAAGCCGACTCAACGTTTGAGGATTCTTAGAGTAAACAGTGTATTTCAAGTTGCTCCAAAAGAATGGATTGAGATCCAGGGAATATGGTGACCAATCCTTATCAATGCCACTGGCGGTATTCCTAGTACAATAAATAGTTCCAAGGAATATTACACCATGTTCCGTAAAATACTCTGTTAAATAACTAATTCGATACAAGATTCTTAGACGTGTCAGCAATGAAATAGAATCAAGAATGAACATTATGCACTTCTGGGTATCATTTAAAGCTTATGCTGTCAACTTTTAATCCATCTTGGAACTAATTATGCAAACGAAAGTGTAAAAAATTTCAGACTTATCTATCTACCTTACCATTGTTTGTCCTTTCTGTCACTTAATTTTTCGAAGTGATGTCATTTCAAAGTTGGGGAGTCCTTTCTGAAACGCCCTGCAGATTAAATGAAAAATTTCTCTTGGACTTTTTCTTTAATAATTTTTATCATTTATGTTTTTAAAACAGCGCTGTTTTTGGCATAATCAACAAATTCTGGGGTGAATCTCATAAAGATATAAGGGAATAAATTTTTACGGATTATATAATATTAGTATTCCGGAAAGTTTATTTGTATATCAATAGAAATTACTTTGAATAGAGTTTTTTTGTATTTACTCAGTAATTTTAAATTAGGAAATTTTTGTCGACGAATAATGTACTTATTTTTAATGAAGAACAAGGAATAAAAAAATCTTCATGATTTCAAATTTTGCATGTTAATAGTAATATCAAGGGAATGGTTTTTTAATCCTCATACCACTTTCTAAACTAAAAAAAATGTTTTAGTTTATGAATTAATGTGAATACTTCATTTCAATGTATAACGCTTTGCATTTTTTTTATCACTTTATCAATATCTATAGCATAAATTTCTAATTATATTAACAATTATATTAATTTAAAAAAATAAATGCAACTTTTCTAATTTATGAAGAAAATAATTTAATATTCATTATTTTATTTATTTAAAAAAAACTAATTAATCCTTTTGAGGAACCAATAGATTTTATTTGGGAAAAGTATCTTTTATTTTATATGCAATTAAGTAAAATACTGATTTAATCCCGCTAAGTAAATTATTCAAATTATTGCTTGAATAATTCATGTTTTCTTATTAGTGTGGTGAAAATTTGTTTACTTCTAAGTTTTAATGAATAAATTTAAAAGATTACTTGTGAATTAAATTACAAATAGTTTTCATTGAAATTTTAAATTTCAGTCTTTTCTAAATAAATAAGATAATTTTTTCTGAAATAAAATAAAATTTACGTTCCTCATAATATTAAATTTCACCTATTCCGTCATTGTTTCATACGTTTCTTATAAAACGACTATTGAATGCATTAAAATTTGCTATTGAATACCAGATTCAAAACAAAATGTATTTCAATATATTTTTTTCAATATCATTACCAATAATTATAAATGAAATTTTAAATACAACAATTCCAAAACTTAAGGAAATTTCATTACAGCTCTTCAAGGATGCTAGTCACTCAGCGGCCAATTTCCCTTCTGTAATGTTAAGCCTATGGGCGTTTGATGCATTCTCAAATTTAACATATGTACTCAAGGAATTAAAATTATGGCGTTTTTTTTCTTGTCAAAAATCCATTTGTGTTCCATTTTTAAAGATGTCTCTTTTTTTCTTAGTTTTTAAAATATTTCTAAAATTTATGTATAATTTATATGAAGTGTTAATTTTATTTCCTATTAGTCAGTTTTTAAAACATAAAATAATAAATGAGGCATAAATTAAAAAAAATATATGTATCTTGTCAACTAAGAAAAACTAATTTTAAATTGCACGTCAAGCATAGCAAATATGGTACATTCATACTATACGGAAGCTTTAAAAATATTCAGATCTTGGTGTAATATTATACAGTACTTCGGTACTTCAGTAGAGCATCCAAAATCTTTTGTGTAACCCTGTAAATTATATGTGCTTTCTATAACACAGGAAGTAACTTGTAATAAATCTCAGCAATGTATATCAGTTTCATAAAATGTGAAATATTTCAATATTATTGAAACGCTCCCCAAACAATGTTTCCCCCTATAACATTATGTAATGGATTGTACATATTGTATACCTTAGTATATCCTTTATAGGTGCATATCAATTTTATTATGTTCGAAAGGATGTAACACCACTAAAATGCAATTTCGAACATAATCAAATTGATATATATCTATGAAGCATATACTAAGGTATACATTATGTACAATCTGTGGTGGAAAGAATATTAGTTATTGATTTACAGGGCCACAGAAAATTATTCCATTACATAATGGTATAGTTGGAAAATTGCTTGTAGTGCTTTGTATATATATATATATATATATATATATATATATATATATATATATATATATATTAAACTATTTCCTATTTTATGAAAATGCTATGATTTCTGAAGTTTACTGCTAGATACTTCCTGTATAGCAGAAAGCAAATAGTATTTACAGGGACACAAAAAGATTTCGGATAATATACGGTATCCGAAGTACTGGATACTATTACACCAAGATCTAAATATTTTTAAAACTTCCTTATCGTACGAACACACCACATTTGCTACATTTAATGAACATTTTCCGACTAGTTACTGTAGTAATAAAATATTGAAACGAAATAACGGGAGCTTTTTTAATGTCCAGCGTAATATAGACATCCAAGTAAATAAAAATATAATGTGTGTTACATGAAAAATTGAATGATGAATTTTCGAATCATTGCATCATAAGTAGTGCAACTTCAGATTATTATTATTTATTTGTTTTTGAAAATGACTCAGGTAGGGTCGAAACCTGTCAACAATCTAATAAAACTGTTTACTGTTTTTAAGATCTAATCTTTGAACTTTTTAGCAGTAGCGTAATATAAAACGATAAAATCTAAAGTTCCGAATGGTCTGCTAATTAAACATCAGAAAATTTTAACATGAAATTTAATGGTAGATTAGGACAGAATTTGCGCTACAATTAACATCCGAAGATGTTGCCTGTGCCCTTTGCAAAAAAATCTGAAAAGAAAAATTTTCTAAGGAAATATTGGTGTTCAGATGGAAGACCATTTGGGAGCCTTGAAAATGATTTAGTAAAAAAATATATATATAAATGTCATCTTGAACAAGAAAAAATAAAATTGAAAATGTATATTTTCTTTTCTTTAGAAATATAATTAAATATTTCTCGTTTTCGAATCATTTGATTTAATTTTCAAAATATTACTTTTTATTTTATATACAATTAAGTGAGCGAAATAAATCCTTCCAATATGGGTAATAAATGCTTTTTACGCATTGTTTTAAGTATAAATATTTTCGAATTATTTTTTAATCATTTTCAAAGTATGCATTAGAATATATAAAAATTTTATATCTATTGATTCTCTTTCATCGCGGGAAATACCTGGTTGTTCTGAATATTGTGGGAGATATATACTGTAAAACATTTGTGAAACATTATTCCATAAAACTGGTGGCAGCTTTGGCTATTATGGTGTGATTTTTTTTCCACTTATATAATGGTGTCATTTAAACATATGTTACTGGTGTAACATTACATATTAGTGTAATGTTACATTGGTTATCTTGGTTAAAAATGCATTATCGGTTATTTAACCATAAACTTGGTGATAACTTGGCTGCGACTAACTTTATGGAGTAACGTTACACAAATGTTTTACAGTGTAATGATTAATAAAAAAGCACGATGAATTATATTGTGAACGCTTTTATTTTGTTTTAAACATGAATAACGCTTTCGCAGTTCATCTCGCAAAAAATGTCTGCTGCTTCCACATAACTTTCTAAAGAAATTTTTGGATGTTATAAATTCTAAAAGAAAATTTTGGCTTTTTATTTTTTCGAGTTTTTTTTTTTTTTTAAGATAGTTTTTCATGTACACAAATATAAAAAATTCAGTAGAAGTAACGCGGATTTTTGCACTCCCAGGAAATTTAAACTATGTCAAACTGATAGAAAAAAAGGACGACTTGCGCAAAAGCTAAATCAGTATTGTTTCTTTGATGTTTTAATTGATTTTATGCTATTGTTCATGCATATATGGTTTGGTGCAAAATCATAGGAACGATACAAAAATAAAGTAATGGACTTCGTTTTTACTATGCAAATGCGAAACTCATTGCATTACAATTAAATACATGAAATTCCAAGTAATGCAACAGCAGTATTTTTGAATTAAAAAATCCAATATATTTTTAAATGAATATTTTGCTAAATTTACGTTGACGTATAATTTTCAAAGTTGAATTTTATGATTGCTAGATATTTTTCTCGCATATTACTTAACAAAATCATTTTAAAGAAACGCTGAGCACAAATATTTACTTTGAAAAAGCTTTTCACGATGGAGATCGAAAGAATGCCTTTTTATTTGAAAATAGGCTAAAATCTATATTAAAATACATCAACAGACCGTTGAGAAAACTTAAGTTTGTTAAGTTTCAAATAAATCTATTTTCTAGTATATTTAAGTCTATCTAATCAAGCTATTTAAGGTACTGCAAAAGCTGAATGAGTTTTTAAAAAATTATGTGATCCGAAATTATGATTGTTTACACTATCGTAAGCAAAATAATGACAGCTAAAAAATAACAGCAAAATGATTTTAAACGTAGAAAAAGTCAAATCCACAGATATAAATTATAAGAACACCGATAGTAATATTAGAACTCAGCAATAAGTTGAATTCTAGTGGGGCCTACTTGATTTTTTCCCACTGTAAAATAGTCATATTTATTGTTTAATGACATGTTGGAACAATTCAAATCAATGTCAATGGAACAATCCAAATGACATGTTGGAACGTCAATTGATGAATGAGGATTGGGGAAATTTTGGATCTAAGCCAAATTTTACTGATTTTTGCACAGATTAGGACAATTAATGACAATGATTTTAATACGTGTTCTGTAGAGACCAGGACAGAAGATTTGGTCCCGTGCAGAACTTTGAAGAAGGAAGCCAGTTTCGTTTCAGTATATCAAAAAAAAAAAGAACTTTATGGCGGACCGAGTTTCCCAAAAATTCAAGGCCCTGGCCTGACCTGCCTCAGAATACAAACCATTTTTAACTTTCTCACCGATACGATTTAAAACCTGCAGTTGTGAGAGCTAAAACTATGAAAGCTCTTAATCGACATATTAGATAGAGCATTGTTTCATTCAACTGACGGAGATAGAGGGAAAAGTTAAATTGTATCGTAATTTAAAACTACAAGGAAAAGTTATTTATCACCTACAGTTTTTTAAATATCATTCAATCTTTTTAATAGGAGTCAATATTTGTTTAAAGCCTAAAATACGTTTTTCTCCATGATAAAATTTGTTTTCTCTTCTTTTAATTATTTTAAATCAATAAATGTTAAAGATAAAAGGTACAAATTTTCAACATGTTTTTATTATTATTATTATTATTTTACATTAATTTCTTTCGACAAATTTGTAAATATATTTATCTTTAAAAATATGATTTTCTTAAAAAATAAGTTAAACATTTATTTTTTTTTATTTTTATCTTTTTTTACTATTTTAAAATTAATATTTAAAAAAATCTTGAGACAAGATTCAAATTATATTTTTGGTTTTATTAACTGAAAATTAACTGAAATATGTCCCCGCTTACAAAAAATTCATTAATTTTAAGTAACTATTAAACCTTTGTCAATTTGTAAATTTTAAGATG
Organism: Maratus speculifer; assembly: GCA_964019185.1. Taxonomy (NCBI): domain Eukaryota; kingdom Metazoa; phylum Arthropoda; class Arachnida; order Araneae; family Salticidae; genus Maratus; species Maratus speculifer. Next base: position 287,758,260 of record OZ025298.1, on the reverse strand, counting down.
TAATTCTCTTTGCAAAATATATGATTAACTATCGCCCCCCCCCCCAACCAAAAAAAATAATGAAAAATAAATGAAAGGAAATAAAATAAAATAAAAACAGAAATTTAATGAGTGTATTTTTTTCACACGTTCCTTGGTACTCTTAAAATAAAATTGCTTCCTGAACTACAGTCTTATCTCTTAAAACTTCGCAACTTATTTAAACGGGCACGTCTCTGTGAGTTTTAAAGATATGAAAATGGAATTTTGGTGTTTTCTTCTCGAATAGATAAAGAAAATTTTCCAAATTAAAAAATTTTATAGTACATTAACCATATAAAAATTCGTTTTTTTTGTTTTCTCAAATTGACACCCCGTTGAGTTATAACTTATCTCATGAAATTTTGCACTTTTTTTATGAATGTTTGCATTTGGAAATATGTGTCCAGAGGCAATAGTTAATGAAACAGCCAGTTGTTTCCACTTTTGTGAATCTCCCTGTATATGACCGAACACATACACTCTCAAAAAAACTTCCGTCTTTTCACAGAAAAAGTACTGGCAGCACTGCTGCCAGAAATTATCTGTAGATTGACGATTTTCTGTTTATTTTTTTCTCCGTCAAAAGAGGAAAAATATCCGTCACTTGAAAAAAGTTTGGAAAAAATCAACGCGGAAGCGGTGGGGATCGAACACACGATCCCAGCATTACAAGGCCAGCACTTATCCTCGGCGCTACGGTTGCTCATGACGATTGTGCTTTAAAATAGAGGCGTTCATTTCATATGGGTGTGGTTTGGTGTATTTCGTTAAAAAGCTTTTAATTTTGCAATTAATCTCGGAAAGATTTCATCTTTAATGAAACTGTGGCTGTTTTTTTTTTTACGTTTAGTATTAACATAGTATAAAAATGTGAATTTTAAATATATTACGTAGATTGTTAGAAAAAAAACATGGATGTTCTATTTTTATTCGATAAGATTTTTTTAATAATATAATTTTTTTTTTTTTTTTGCATTTTATTTTTTAATTAAAATATTTTTTAAATGTGTTCAGTTAAAGTATATTTTATATGCGAATAAAAGATTTAATGGTTATTTTTGGCTTAAAATGTAGTTTGATTGGCTATAGTATTCAGTAAAGGAAATAAATTGACAGAATTGTCTAGCATTAGTGAATTAATGGATACGTTTGGTCATCCGAAAATACTGAATGGAAAAAATTAACGAAAAAAAAATAACACATTATGTATTCTAATTTTCCCTAATTAAAAATTGCAATTCAACTACTAATTATGTTTTTGAGGGTTTCGTTATCTGACGAAACCCTCTTCTCTTCTCATTCCTCTATCCATCTGTCTGTCACGAACTCTATACGCAAAAACTGTGTAAGGCAGAGACTTCAAATTTTATGTACATACAACTGAATGACAGATGTCTCACGCAAAAGCATATATTTTTTAATCTATTACTTTAATTAATTTTTTTTTCAATTTCATCCTTTCGTTTTTGTGATTTAAATTTTAAAAGAGAACATTAATATCATCGTATTTCGTGTAGACGTCATAGCTTGGAAAGCATCTCGATAGATACAGAAGGTTCTTACAAGGAAAGTCTCCCTACTGGCCATACTCAGAATTTTTTTTAAAAAAAAATACTATTTAAACTACTTATTTATGAAATAAAGAATCAGTCAAATTTAGCGGCGGAATAACAGTAAAAAGTATGTAACAAAATAAAATACTTTCAAATATTTGGCGTGAAAAAGCGAAAACGTCCCTCGATTTGGCGAGCAGCACATTTCCTCGCCAAATGCAACCGATTATAATGTAACTGAAAAGTCTTTATCAAGAGATTTTAAAATGCGTGTAAATGGTACTTATCAATTAAAATTAAAAAATTAAGGAGTTTAATACATGTATTTTCTTTTTGTATTACATTTTTATGCTACTTGCTGCTTTAGTTATTTATTTTATCACAGTAAAAATAATTTCACATGTAAAAAAATGTTTACATATACTTAAGTGCATTCTAAAATAAATATCTGATGAAGAATGCTGCAGTAACATTTCAATATTGGAGACGTTTTCGTTTCCATAGAAACACAGGTATATATAAATTATATGTATATATAATTGATAACAGTTAAAACAAATTAAAACTGACAAAATTAAAGTTATTAAAATATATTTTTTAAATAAAAGTTTAACATGAAACATTTTTACCTTAAAAAATATTTGACATAAAAAAGTTTTTTTTTTTTTTTTTAATTTTTATTTTGTCACCAAACAGTGATAAACCGCCAAATAAACGAAATGTACATTGTTTTTTACAAAAGTTTTTAAGGGATTCTGCTGAAGTTTTTTTATACACTTATATAGCCATACGAGAAGAACACTGTGTAATTTTTTTCTGAATTCTCTGAGTCTGCCCGTATGGAGACCTTCCTTGTTAGTTCTGTCACCAGTGCTGAAAGTTAAAATTTTCATATTAAGATGAATTTAATTACAATATCATATTTTTGACAATTTAAGTGTTTATATTATCATTTTTATTATTATTACTATTCTGTGATAAATATTATTTTGTGACATTCTATATTGTGGAACTCAATTTTCGCTCCGATTTAAATGTTACTGCGATTTATTAATAATTTAGCAATGACGATTTTTAAAAGATAGTTAAAAAATAATAAATAAATATAAGTTTAAACGATATTTTAAAAAAATATTGTTTAAATAAATTTCTGTTTTTAGAATTCTAACATTTATTTATATCTCTGCTATATTTTCTTTTTTTCAAATTTTCCAAAAACTTAGAATTTTGGATTTTATTTAATTATTTTACTTTATCATTTGTAATTTGATTAAATAACTTTGTTTTATAATTATTTTAAAATTAAATGTATTAGTGATCCCACCTATGTAAAAATTTAATAATTATAAATTAACAATGTAAATTTAACAATAAAAAGATAAGTTGTTTTGAAAGAAATGTTAAACGAAACCCTTTCTGCGATCATACTTACCCACTTGTTTCTTTTTTTGTTAAATGAGCTTATGCATCATTTTTTACATATAGTATAACAAACATTGACAATTCAATATATGAACACCTATTTTCTTTATTTATATTTATTTATTATTTGCATTTATTTATTTATTTATTTATTTATTTATTATATATATACATAGATTTTTTAATAAATTCTTTCGATCCGGTGAAGTACCTTTGAGTGATGTATAAAAAGATAATGGTATTTTTCATGTTTAACTACTTTTTAATAAATACAACATAAATTTCAGTGCGAATAGTTATTTTAAGTAGGGTTACTTAAGAAAACTGGCACATGATTTTGCAGTGCGACTATGGAGATTCTGGCAATTCAGATACCTAAAGCTAATGTTCATTTGAATTAAACTTTGAAGCGCTATAAATGAGTTCAGAAAAGTTCACTCTATAGAACGATAATTTAAAAAAATAAATTTTAAAGTCTAAAATGAGAAAATATGACTCTTTAAAATTTCTTTCTTCGTGGGCCCAGTTGACCCATTTTCATGCGGAAACTGGACTGCGATCCACACCTTCGGGTCTTTTAATATGGTGCATGAGGTCCTGTTTGAAACGGTGTAACCAATTTAAGAGCTTTTAAATCAGGCAAGTCATATTAAGAGGGCTCACAGGTTGAAAAGTTTTCAAAAAATCGATTTTTATGATCTGGTTTGATTATTCAATTAATTTTTAACTCAAAGCAAAAATCCACATAAAAATATTTGCATTTTTAACGAAGTTATAAGCATTTATGTACCAACACTTTCATAGCTGCAACCATATAATTTAAACTTATATCGCGTTTTCTCAAAACTTGATTTTTTCGACTAACACAAAGATTTAAAAAAAAACTACTTGATGGAATGGCTTAAATTTTTTTGCATGCATATAACATCATTATCTATAGAATGAATTAAGGATATAACTATTACTTAAAAAAAAATTATTAAAAAATCTCTCAAATTTGAAAATTTAAAACCCCCCTAAAAAATACAACTTTTTTTTCCTTAAAAATACTCAAAATATTAAACTATCTAAAATATATTAATTCATTCTACAGATAATGATGTTATATGCATGCAAAAAAAAAAAAAAAAAAAAAAGAAAAAAAAAAAAAAAAGCCATTCTATTAAATAATTTTTTTAAATCTTGGTGTTAGTCGTCAAAAATCAAGTTTTGAGGAAACGTGACTTAAAGTTGAAATTATATGGGTGTGGCTTTGAAAGTTCTGATACATAAATGCTTATAGCTCCTTTAAAAATGAAAATATTTGTATGCGGTTTTTTGCATTGAGTTAAGAATTAATTGAGTAAACAAAATAGATCATAAAAAATCGATTTTTTGAAGTTTTCAACCCCTGAGCCCCCTTAATTACACACTCATGTCCATAAATAATGGATAATGGCAGTTACAGCAAATAAAGCTACGGAAACAAAACAAACGTGACTTATTCGTCAAGCCCATTTATTAAACAAAAGAAAAAGAGCAAAACCGATGCTATTTGTATTATTATATTTATAAAATCCACAATTGTTGCTCCCCAGAGCATTTATAAAAAGTACCCTCCTTAAAAAAGCATAACATTATATGGTTGGTATGATGGTTAATAAATTGTACGTCTCCCACAAGATGAAATACAGTCCGCACAACGCCTAGGCATGCTGAGTATCAATCTATCAAGCTGATCTTGGGGAAGATTACTCCACTCAGCAAGCAATGTTCTCCGAAGTTCTGGCACACATGTAGGAGGTGGTTGATGGGCTGCAACCCTTCGGCCGAGCATATCCCATACATGCTATATCAGATTCAAATCAGGCGAAAATGCTGGCCAACTCATAATGGTGTTATCCACAGTTTGAAGGCATTCATTTACCATATTTGTTCGGTAAGGACGAGCGTTATCATCCATTAGCACAAATTCTGAGCCCATGGCACCCTTAAACAAACATACATGTTATTCCAGAATGATGTCCCCATAAATTTGGCCTGTCATGGTTCCGGTTGAACATGTAGATCTGTTCTGGAGACTAGTATAAACACAACCCAAACGAGCAATCCTGCACCACCGTAACAATGTCGTTCAGTGATGTTGTTTTGGTGGTAACGGATGCCTGGCGTTCTCCATATAAATTCCGACGTGAATTAGATTGCAAGCTAAACCTGGACTCATTGAAAAACTTTACACAATCCATCTGTGCCAATGTCCAAATTGCTTGTTCTCTACTCCAGGCTAACCGCAGGCAACTGTCAGTTGCCGTAAGTGGAATTTATCTAACAGATCTGCGAACATAAAGACCAATATTTCCCAAACGTCTGTGCGTAGTTTTGCTTGAAACAGTCATACCCGTGACTGAAGATAGCTGACGAAACAGGTCTCTTGCTGTGCTCCATCTGTTTCTTTTGGCAATTACTGTAAAATAACGGTCTTCATTCGTGGTTGTAACTCGAGGACAAGCTGTACTGTAACATCTACTGACATTTCCATCATCTTGGAATCGTTGCCAAAGTCTAGAGATTACACTTTGAACAATTCCAAGTTCCTCGGATACTTCCATCTGAGTACGCCTACATTCCAAACGACCGATAATTCTACCACGTAAAATACCATCCACATGTGTCCTCTGTGTCATAACTGTTCGGTTTTAACACCAAGAGGTTTAGAAAAAGTTTGTTAAAAATTTTACTTCTTTGCCACCATACCTCATTATACGACTTTCTCACATTTTCATCATTGTGACATACTTTTGACGCCATCTAGGGGCTTTCTGAAATTTGCTTATCAGTCTTGAAGATGTGTGTGATAATTCTGCAAATGAAATTTTTACTTTAGAGTTTGATTTCTATGTGATTCTGAATTATCCTTAATTTACGGACATGAGTGTACATCAAATAAAGAGCATTGTAAGGGAAAGTTTTGCTGCCAAGGTATCTAAAAAAAGCAACTGAACGTGAAATTATTAGACTCATTTATGTCAAAAACATAGGATTTAAGTGAGTACTTTTATACTTTAGTTTTGGTAATAAATACGAAAGTTTCATGCACTGTAAAAAATTTTTGTAAAATTCCAGTAGATGTACCGTAAATTTCGCGGTACTTCTACCATTTTCACTCTTTACGGTATGAATACCGTATTTCTAAGGTATATTAAGTGTAAAAAACAGTTTTTTGTACTGTTTCGATTAAAAACGATATTTACACAGTAAAATTATTATTTTTCCGTAAAAACTCGGTATTTATACCGTAAAATAATTATTTTTCAATAAGAAAAACGACATTGTAAAAATTTTCGTAGCATTTCAATAGATGTACCTAAATTTTACGGTACGTTTACTGTTATCATTCTTTACTGTATGAGTACCGTATTTCTAAGATATCTTAGGCATTTAAAAAACCATTTTCTGTGCTATTTCGATTATAAACAGTATTTATACCATAAAATGACCAATTTCTGTGCTATTTCAATTATAAGCGGTATTTATGCCATAAAATAATTGTTTTTTAGTAAAAAGGCGATATTTATACTGAAAAAAATTATATTTCAGTAAGGGAAAATATGGTATCCTCGCCTCGGTGTACGGCATTTTCTCAAGCGATGTTCTTGTTGTTGCTAGGTAAATGCTCGCAGATCTGAGGAGATGGGGGGGGGGAGTGCAGCCGTTAACTTGTTTTGGAGTCCAAAAATCTCAAAGGGTCCCAACTCCTGCAATACACACTGTTTATTATAATTTTTATAGATACCATAATGTAACAATAAAAAAAGAGAAAGGACTGTATTTACTTTTGTTAAATAGTATTAAAGAAGAATAGATAATTATTAGAATTTATAATTATTATCTTTAACTACAAGAAAATAAATAATGTAATTTATGAAAGATGACTAAAGTAGTCTACAAAGTAGACGAGGCTTTATTAAAGATTCACATGCATTTTATGTGTCTTGCGTGTCTGTGTAAGGGGGGGGGGGACTGATTCTGGGCCCGTCACGGTTCTCGACGGCCTGAATAGATGTTGTCTTTCTAGTGGGAACTTTTAATCTATCATACTGAATGATGTCAAATCCATCCTTAATTTTTATTGGAGAATTATACAATTCATAGACGTGAAATTCTAAGATTTTAAACTAGTTTAATTAATTACTTATTCATAGTCATGCAATTGGAATTGTAATATTATGTACGATTGAATATATATACCGGTGATATTCTTATACGTTAAAAGAGTTTGTTCAACTTTGTGTATGCTCTTTGTGTTTCATTCAGTTGGATCCTCATACCGGACGTGCAGGACAAAGAAGTATGTAACATTTTAACTATTTTTAGGAGAAAGTAACTACACTGCTCAAAACAATTAAAGGATATTGCAGTTTTAAGTGGATTTTGTATCTAGGAAACTTTTTAGCTGATTGATACATAGACGACAGACATAGTAGGTTATATGAGAATAAATTACACATGTTTGGCAGAAAAAAATGCATTTTATTGCGATTTGTGTACAAAAGGAAAAAATCACAATTTGTGCATATGAGAAAAAAGAATAAGAAAAGGTGTTTTCTTCAAAGAAAATCATTTTCCGTAGGGGGTATAGTTTACACGGGCGGCCAGCAACGTTGAACACCTTTGAGGCATGGACTCAATGAGGCTATTAATGAGGAGTTGGGGTATTCTGCCCCACTCTTCCAGAAGAGCTCTTTCCAGTTCTTGGAGAGTTTGTGGGGGTTGTTGGCGGCCAGAAACTCGTCTTCCTAGAGCGTCCCAAACGTGCTCGATTGGATTCATATCTGGAGAACACGCTGGCCATTCCATTCGAACGATTCCTTCCTCGAAAAGGAAATCCTCCACCAAGTTTGCACGATGTGGCCTGCAGTTATCGTCCATTAAAATGAAGTTATCTCCGATTTCTGCAGCGTAAGGGACTACAATAGGTCTAAGGATATCATCCCTGTATCGGCGACCAGTCAGAACTCCATCTCGAATGATGTAGAGGTCAGTGCGCGCGTCAATGGAGATGCCACCATACACCAACACTCCTCCACCGCCAAATCTGACACTTTCGTGCACGAACGCAGGCTTATTCCTACTGCCACGGTCCCTCCAGATGAAAATACGCCTATTATCCGGATACACAGAAAAACGGGACTCGTCAGAAAACAAAATATTGCTCCATTCATTTCTCCTCCAGTTGACATGCTCGGTTGCCCACTCCCTGCGGTCGTGACGATGCCTTGATGTTAATCTAACACATACCATCGTTCGGCGAGCATACAGACCTACAGCATGGAGCCGGTTTCGGACAGTCTGAGTTGAAATCGTGGTGCCTGTAGCCGTGCGAAGGTATTGTTGGAGAAGATTAGCGTTCATGTTTCGGTGTCTCCGAGCTGTTAACGCTAAATACCGATCTTCATTGGGTGTTGTTGCCCGTCTACGACCTTGCCCTGATCTTCGGCCTGCACATCCACTCTCCAGAAAACGATTCCAGATCCTGGAAATGACACTTTGTGACACTCCAATGGCTTGCGTTACTTCGGCTTGAGTTTGGCCCCCTTCTAACCAACAATTCTCCAAGCTTCTGAATCTGCCAAATGACTTCGCTGAGCCATCGTACTCATCGAAACAAAGCAATCACTGAATGCCGATCATCCTTGTCTTCATTCTCTTTTATCCAGTTGAAAGTCAAATTTCATTCGCTGCCGCTGAAGCGACAATTTTTGACGTCGAACTTAAAATTTGCATTCTCCACAGTTTGAAAACCAGAAAAATTTGCATTTGTGATTCTCTTCTTCTATTTTCGGCAAAAAAATTTCGTTTATATCTTTATTTTATATAAAACTTCAAATATCCTTTAATTGTTTTGAGCAGTGTATTATGCATGTATTTTTATTACATTTTTAACTTGCATTAGTTCTTAATAAACTTCTTCTTTACTGTTATATATTTGTCTTATTAATTTATTTTGGGTTTAAAAATTATGACATTAATAATTAATATTTTTTTAGGTATGACAAATAACAATTTTTTCAGCTAAAACTTATTTGAAATTAAAAGTTCTTTAAAAAAGAATCTATTAATACAATGTGAAAAATTTCCGTGGTGGAATTTCAAAGTGGAGTCTATTCATGAAGTAAAATAAAGAGAAGCACCGACATATGGTACTGCTTATTTTTTGAAAACTCCAAGCTGGGCAACACGAAGCGTTTTACCTTTTTCTTTTTCCTTATTCAGCGACACACTAGTAACACGCATGTTCACGTTCTCTACAATTCTAATGTATCGAACGTCGCCTCTCTCAAATAATGAAGATCGGCGGCTAGTAAGTTGTCTGTTAAAAAAAAAATGATATGGTATAACGTATCGTGTGTGCTCAGATGGTGAAATTTTGGGGCCTATAAAGACCCATCCCCGCGAATCCCCACGTTCAAAATTTAGACAAAATTATCATAAAACTAGAAAAAATACATCCTTATCAGAAAAAAATAATAAAATACCAAACAGTCAGTTGGCTTAGATTTACGCTTAAACCACCGGTAAAACTGCAAACACCGGTCCTCTTTCCTCTACCAACCTCATAAATAACTAAAATTCAAAAATTTTTTTCGCTTACGTTGTTAGAATTTTATCGAACTCAGACCCCAATCTCGATGAGCTCAGGAATTTCGTAATTAACAATTCTGTTGATCTAATCCTTAAAAAGGTGGTGAAGTTCAAAAACTCTAAAAATCGCAAATCAAAATTTTAGAACCTATCTCACTCGACGCTCTTTCGCCATACGGCTCAGTATTGAATTCAGACACTTTACTCCGGGAGGGACTTCTGTGGCTCCGGGGGGTGGGGGAATGAAACCTTTTTCCCCAGTGAAAACACAAGAACTCTATTTTTCCGGGGGGGGGGGCATTTCATTGCACTGGGGGGGTTCCCTTTGGGGCACCCCGTTAATTCAACACTGATATGGCAAGACTGTTATTTTTGTTAAAAGAAAGGTCTCTCATTCGGTAACTCAATTTCTCCCCTCCAAATTTTGGAAAATTAAACACTAAAAACCATTTAGACAGTTTAAGTTAATTCACAGTCTCATCCATATGTCTTCAAACCTTGGACAATCCCCCCTCCCCCGATCTCTCTTCAGTCCGGCTTGGATAAATTATTCAGACTAGATGTTGAATGATATTTTCAGGTTACTTCAGTGGTCATCAGTGGAATTTTGATGCAAACACTACCACTGATGTTTTTAAAAGAAATAGTCGATGCCTCTTACCCGATTCAGTATGATCCATCGGATGGATCGACCTTGCTCAGTTAAAGATGTCTGTAAAATAATGATTCCCTATTCCCTGATTTTGCACTCACTTTACCATATTTCAAGTAAATTATAGAAACGCGGTTAATGTTAAACGCGGTGTAACGTTATTTACTTTTTGGTAATTTTGGACCCTTTCCCTCCCTTTAAATATCATACGTTACTTCCATCAAACTCCCTGGCCCGGTAATGATATCATTATCAAAGTGTAAAAATTTTTTTTAGAATTTAGTTCTTTTGTTTTGATTAACATACAAAACGGGTTAAATTTATTTTTCGCAAACTTTATTGATTCAATTGAAGATAATTTAATAAAATATCACTTTATTCAAATAAAAATAGTTAACAAAATAAAAAAAAGATAATGTACTATTTTGAACAAAATACCACGTTACAGAGAAAAAGAGATAATTATAATTGGGTCAAAAATGATATCGATATCAAAAGGCAAATCCTCCCCCTTCCCCTAGAGATATCTTACGATATCATGTGTCAGACCCTCCCTCCCCCCTAAAAGAATAATGTTATATATGCACAGCACCTAATAAAAAAAGTTAATATATCATTCTTGTTTCTAGTAGAACCATCGTAAATATTGACTGAGCAAAACATTTTCTTTGAAAATGTCTGATTATAGGCAAGATAATACAGAGCGTGAAAGTTTGCTTTCGGCCAAAGAAATGGTGTCAAATTTTCGAGGCAAAAGCCTTCTTTACGGGTAGCAGCATAAGTTTCGTATTTACCAACCAACCAACAAATCTAATGGCGTCAGTTTGTTGATTTCGGGCAATGAAGAACTTGAGATCCAGTCATTCGTATTTAAGTAAGTTAATCGGCTGTATTTCTTGTTTTCCTTTAACTTACATAATTAGATAGCTAATTTGAACTATACATGTTTTAAATTGTTTTTTCTTAAAAGTATGTTATTCATTTCTTTGGCTAAGTTATATAAAAATTGGAAAATAAATTGCTTTGTTTTTGAAATGTGCGTGTTGGATTAAATTGCGTTAAAAATAGCAAACTGACATCTATAAAATTTTGAATATTTTCTGTTCAATATTTCAACTATTTCCTTTTAAATTTAATCATTTTTACTAGAATATTTGCGTAATATTAGTAATTTACATTTATCTTATTCAAAAGAAGGAATTCGACTTATTTCATTCCTCCTTTTGCTAGACTGTCCCACGCCCCTCCGCTATTGTTTTTATGTTAAACTACTTATATAAACAACAGTGCTGCTTTTAAGTTTAGTTAAAATTATGGATAATGTATAATATTAGGTTTTCTAAAGATGGGAACTATTACAGCTACAGGTAAACAAGTCATTAATATACTGCAAATATTAAAATTATTGTAAGCAAATTTGTGTTTTAATAAACAATTTTTTTATACAAATCTAAGTTTATGCTGAAAAGCAACTTTTTTCAACTGAAGATTTGGTTGTCATTGCTCCATCTCAGTGGCTTAGCTAGGATAGGTGATACCCAGAGCGGATGTAAATTGTGTTACCGCCAGCCACCATGGTGTCACCCCCCCCCCACACACACACCGATCCGTTATATTTTTTCATTCACAATTGTACGCTATTATAACAAATGGCCATATCATTTCTCATTTACCTTTTGCCCTGCATTGAGAAAAAAAAAACAGAGGGGCGAATTTTTACTTAACTCATAATCCGCTTAAATCAATGTGGTGTCTGTATGTCGAAGAAAATTCTTCCTTTTAAAGTTTGCTTTTGTTATCCATTCGTTGGATAGATTGGATTTTTGTTCTCTGGTGCAAATATCTTATTTAAACACACCAGTCTGCATAAAATTTCAACTTCTTTTAGAAAAGAAAATTAACTCTATTTCGTCGTACGCTAGAAATTTAATTTTATTTCAGAATTCTTTTTCCCAATGGTGTAAGATTATACATATTTATTTTCAAATAAATATTGGGTGACACCCGGGTTGGACCGCCCCCCCCTGCCCCCCACTAACTACGCCACTGCCTCCATCTAGTATTGTGATTGATGTTTAGAATAATACGTAATGAGGAAAAATTTTTGTCCCATTCTATCCCATTCTCCATTACTAACTAATATTGTAATAAATATTAGTACTATTTATTACTAATATTAGAACTAGTACTAACTAATATATCCCGTACTTAAATAACATTAATTAATTAAAGTTTGAAAACATAGTATATTAACACACGAAAAAAATCATAAAAACCTGATTTAAATAAAAAGAATCTGATTTAAACAAAGATATACATATATACTTTTTAAACTATGATTGTTTTGCTCCTTAGTTGCTATTTAAAAGCATGCATATTCATGCATATTCCATTCATAATACTAATTATGAAAATAGTGAGAAAATGGTGTTTATATTAAGACTTTTTTGGTTTTAAATGTTTATAAAAAAAGACTTGTGCATTGATTGCTCTTAACCCGGGAGAACACGCCCTTACCCAGTGTTTGAATGGTTTTAACTTTGTCACCAATAAAATCAAAATATAACAACTACTTTATTTAGACGGAAACAATTCATAAAAATTTTGTGATAAAATAAGTTGAAGATTACTTTAAAAAAATTAGTGGTTACAATTGTAAAAACCATACGCACTCAGGATCTTTTAGGCCCTGCGCGCGTCCTTCCGAGTTAAAATTAGAGTCATCGTCCTGTTTAATTTCATAGAACACAGTAAAAAGAGGGGAGGGGGGAGGAAATTAAGTCAATGTAAATCAATAAACCAGTTGATATAGCCCTGTTAAAATTCAGCTGGCATATTTGCAAGTCTGATTAAAAAAATTCACTGGCAACTCATATCTATGTGTTATTACAATATTTATGTTTTCACTAGTGAGAAACTGGGTTATTTATTAAATTTTAAGTCAATTAAATGTCATTAAAACTAGTGTTTGATTAAATAGTCAATTCGGTATTTTGTGATTCCGCATGTTATACGATTATAAGTGTCATTAAACTAATTAAAAAATAATTAAAAATGTGTAGCCTATAATTCAAATACTTCGCTGAATAAATGCGAATTACGGCGTTTCTTCATCCCCCCCCCCTCCTCTCTAGAAAAAGAAAAGCACCCAGTTAAAGTCAAATTTCTGGAGTGATACTTTTTATTAGCTCACAGGCTATCATAGCCTGAGAGCTTATGTGCCCGTCCGTTCTGTATGTTCGTTCGTGCGTAACGCGATAACTCGTGATAAAAATATCCCATTCACTTGAAATTTTGTATGTAGGTATATCCTGATTAGGCGCTTCCCTGATTAGTTTTTGGAGTTCATTAGATATGTATAAGAGGGGGATCGGGGGGCTCATGCCCCTCCCCTTATTTGATATAAATGGGATTTTCATGCAGAATTAAGTGTTCGTTCAAAATTTAGATTAGGATTATTCTGATGAGGCGATTCCGTGACTGTTATTAGGTGTTCATTGAATAAGTATAAATAGGGGGAACAGGGGTTCTAATGCCCCCCCCCTTAATTTATATAAATGAGTTTTTCAACCAGAATTTTCAGATTTCGTTCAAATCTCTGAATAGTTTTGGAAGTTTAATGGTTAAGTATAAAAGAGGGGTGTAACTCCTTTTAAATTATATAAATGCTAAATGGGTTTTTATTAAGAATTATCTCGTTTGCTCTGAATTTTGGATATAGATTTTTTACATGATAAAGCATGTCTTTGATAGTATAGGAGGTTCAATGATTAAGTATAAAAAAAGAGGAAAGGGGAGAGCTGTTTCCCCTTCTTAATTTTTTTTCGAACGGAATTAATCCTTGAAAATATAAGGCTTTAATGTACAATTAGTATGTGTAGCCTGTGAGCTCAATGCCATCAGTTTAACTGGGCAGTATTCTTTATTTTAATTTGTCTTTTTTGCACATAGAGTTTATTGAATCGGATTTAAGTCTTTGTGTTAAAAATTTACTTTCTGGTGTACTTTTTTTTTTTTAATTTGGATGGTAAAAATAATGATGAAATGTCTGATTTTGTGAAAGAGCCTATTATTCAATGAATTTCCTTTTAATAGGCCCCAAATTTCGCTTTGATTGTGCCTAATTACGTAAGTTTACATTTAAAATTTACAGTTTTACATATTTAGATTTTAGACCATTGGTGTAAAAATCTAGGCACCAGCGGGGGGCAATCACTCACCACGGAGTAAATTTTAATAGCATTCTAGCAAGAAATTTATACAAATTATTAGATGATACAAGTCGAAAAAAAATTAGTAGTGAGAGCATAGGAGCAACTGGAGCAAAGACTTTTGCACCCCTGTCTTAAAACAAAGAGGTGTACCTACCAATCCATATTTTATCACATGTTCTCAATATTAGAAGTTTTACGGGAAGTGTAAATTATAATTATCATCTATTTGAGATCTTCGAAATCAGCTTGCGTAATTTTTGTGATAAAATATTAATAACAGTAAAAATCATTGATTTACAGTATAACTATTTAGTTTCTTACACGCCAAAACCTTGTGTGATTTCTTTGTTTTTCAAATTGATTACTTAGAGAATTATAAGAATATAGTTATTATATTTTCGGGTTTTTTTTTTAAACATTTACTTTTTGATATTGAGTAATTTTAATATGATGGAAAAGCTAGGGGTCTTCCTCTGGTATTTTATTTATTTATTTATTTTCGTAGTCATTATCGTCCAAACTCTTCAAAAATTTTTGGAATTAAAACATGTTTTCACAGTTTTGGACAAGCAATCCAGAAAAAATATTGATATATATTAATAAAATGGCTGGTATAAAGACTTTTTTTCATTTGGTATATTTAAATCGTTAAGAAATAATATATGTTTATTTTCAATAACAGAAAATTTGGAATGGAGAAGGAATATGGCTACCCAATTTCATTTTTGAAGTATAATGGAGGAGTAGACTTGGAACTAACCCTTGGAACTTGGATACCCAGTACCAAAAAAAATTCTCGATTGTCTGCGGCAGATACTACAGAGGCAGAAAATAATCCATAGGTAAAATGTTTTGCAATTGCAGCGTTAATTAAACATCTACTTTTAACGATTTTACGCGTTTTATTCAGTTCTGTTAATAACTAACTCACATTTTTGCATTCAGTAATAAAGTGTTAAATATAACTTAAAACAAAAGAAATGTTTGATGAAAAAATAATCTACAAAGAAGAAAAGAAAATGTGTAACACCCGTCTTCATTTTTTACCTTTCTGCTATAAGGCTTGCAATATGAATAGTGATTGCAAAAAATAGTGGATATGACTGAGTATCAGCATTTTTTATTGCACAGTCTTGATCATAGTTTCTTATTTTAATTTTTGAAAAACAAATAAAATCAAACACAAAGTCAATATTTGATTTTTTTTTAAATCAAAGGCTTGATACATTTCTTGTAATATTTCAAACCCATAATGGTAATAATAATATAATGACTATTAGTTATTACTAATAGCATAATTTTATTTGTAGGTACATTTAACTCACACATAATCTAGCTAAAATAGCGTCTCAGTATTATCATTGTTAAACGCATGCTTTTTACTTATTTCTAGTTAGAATTTTTTTTAAACTTTTTAACCTCTCTTCCATTCTCCAAATAAACAGAGTTTTTTAATTGACTTCTTTTTCATACCCTGCCCTTCATTATAATTACAGATTCACTGTCGCGAGATGCCACACGCGGCTAATTTTATGCTGCGACCTATAACTTTCGGTGCTTAAGGGGGTGCGGGAAACAAAAATATTCAAATTTTATTAAACAGTTTTATTACATTAAAAATTCTGCTTAAAATTACGTTTAAAACCTTGTTTCTATTTTAACTGTAACAAGAAATATTATTTTTTTCTTTTTGGTTTCTTTTTAAAATCTAGTTTTCAAAGCAATCGTTCTCATAAAAATGACTTTGTGTGAAAATGCTTTTTTTCTTCATGAGTTTTTTCACCATTTCTTGTATTTAAATTACTTTAACCCAATAGCGGTAAAAAAAAATCTTGTTTAAATTTGGAACAAATCTTTTTCAATTGTTTTATATTAATTTTGCTTCAGCAAATTAAAAAAAAAATACATATTTAATTTTAAAAATATGATTTTTAAAAATTACATTTTTTTAAATTTTTTACTTTAAATATTTTTTAATTTTATTCAAATTAATGCTTTTAAAATTCCTAAATCAGAATTAAAGCTCATATATTTCTGTTTATATAAATGAAAAGAAATTCTACAAATAATATTTCGAGTTATAACGATTTTAAATTACCCCACTTTTTAATAACTATTAAATTAAAAAAAAAAAAAAAATTATAGAAATTATGTCACGTGCTTTTGTTTCAAAATGATATGGTAAACAATCAGAAAAAATTTCAAAATTTTAACTGAATAAATAACAATTACTTGATAATGTGTGCATTGTTGATAGAATGTATTAAATTAAGGATTTCATTTCCGACAATTCCATTTTTGTTTAAACACATAGCCTACACTAGGATCGGTAAGAAATTTTCAATCTAAATATTAATTCTATGGTATTGTTATTTACAGACCTCTTGCCCCCCCCCCCCTTTTAATATTTTTAAATGATTTTTTTTTCACACAGGGTGCAGTACGTAAATTTTATTGTTCATTTCTACTTTTTTAATTGCTTGTTACAGTTTTAGGTAGCTTTCATTAGAAAAAGTAAAAAGCTATCTATATTGCAACCGTCCGGAGAAAAGCACTTCCGGAAAATTTTGGTATATTTTCATCGATCATGACCTCCAGACCCCAAAACCACCCTCCGTTCAAATGTTGACATATATATATATATATATATATATATATATATATACAGGGTGT
The DNA here is from genome assembly GCA_964019185.1 of Maratus speculifer. Taxonomy (NCBI): domain Eukaryota; kingdom Metazoa; phylum Arthropoda; class Arachnida; order Araneae; family Salticidae; genus Maratus; species Maratus speculifer. The sequence goes on along the minus strand of OZ025298.1, from coordinate 287,741,104 downwards.
ATCTAAACTATTAGGCAAAACTTTAAGAGGTGATAGTACACATCAAGACAAACTATATTGAATAGGAAACTAAGGGACCCAAACGTCTTCCGAAGGAGATAGGTGCCATTAAAGTTTAGGAACTAAAATTTCAAATAAGCATAAAAAACGGAAAAGTTTGTCGATTGATTTGCGGTTTTCACTAAAACTACTCTTTGTGTCAGTATTTTCTTTAGAATAAGTTGTAAAGATAAATTTCAAAAAATGCCAATAGAGGGCGCTTTAGACCTTGGAGTAACAAACAATTATTTTTTGCCGATTTTTTTGCATCTCATTAAATGTTTTCGGAAGCTTAGACTTAAACTTAAATTTTGAGCTCAAAATCTGAATAGTTGTGAGTGCTTAAGTAGCGCAAACTGAACTGTGTTTAGAGGTTCAAATTTCAAATGATTATAAAAAACGGAAAAATATGTCGATTCGTTTGTGGTTTTTGCTAAAACTACCCTTTAAATCAGTCTTTTTTTAAAAAAAAATTATAAAGTTAAATTTCAAAAAATGCCGATAGAGGGTGCTTTAGACTTTTGAGCAACGAACAAGTATTTTTTGCGGTTATTTTTTGCATCTCATTAAATTTTTTTAAAAGCTTAGACATAAACTTGAATTTTGAGCACAAAATCTGAATCACTGGGAGTGGTTAAGTAGCGCAAACTGAACTGAGTTGAAGTGGAAGGCAAGTTCAAATTTCAAATGATTATAAAAAAAAGAAAAAATTGGTTGATTCGTTAGCGGTTTTCCTTTAGAGAAAACCGCAAGCAATTTTCTTCAGTATTTCCGTGAGTATTTTCTTAAAAATAAATTTAAAAAAATTTCGTTAGAGGGCGCTTTGAACTTAAGAGTAACCAACAGCTATGTTTGACCTTTATTTTTTGTATCTAATTAAATAGTTGCAAAAGCTTAGACTTAAATTTTGAGCTCGAATTCTGAATCATTAGGAGGGGTTAAGAAGCGCAAATTGAACTGTGTTCAGGAGTTGAAATTTACTCCCCCCCCCCACCTCAAACACAGTTCATTTTTGCGCTACCTAATTACTCCCAACGATTCAGAATTTGAGCTCAAAATTTAAGTCTAAGATTTTGCATTTAATTAGATACAAAAATTAACGGTTCAAAATAACTGTTGGTTACTCTTAAGTTCAAAGCGCCTTCTAACAAAATTTTTTGAAAGTTATTTTAAAAATTTATTTTCAAATAAACATTTACATATTACATACACATTGACATAAAGAATAGTTTTAGCGAAAACCGCAAACGGATCGACCAATTTTTCCTTTTTTTATAATCATTTGAAATTTGAACCTGCCCCTCCCCTTGAACTCAGTTCAGTTTGCGCACTTAACAACTCCCAGTGATTCACATTTTGTGCTCAAAATTCAAGTTTATGTCTAAGCTTCTAAAAAAAATTAATGAGATGCAAAAAATAACCGTAAAAAATAGTTGTTCGTTACTCCAAAGTCTAAAGCGCCCTCTATCGACATTTTTTAAAATTTATCTTTCTAATTTATTTTCGAGGAAATTCTGATTTAAAGAGTAGTTTTAGCGAAAACCGCAAACGAATCGACCAATTTTTCAGTTTTTTATATTCATTTGATATTCGACCTCTAAACACAGTTCAGTTTGCGCTACTTAACCACTCTCAACTATTCATATTTTGAGCTCAAAATTTAAGTTTAAGTCTAAGCTTCCGAAAACATTTAATGAGATGCGAAAACTAACGGCAAAAAATAATTGTTCGTTACTCCAAAGTCTAAAGCGCCCCCTATCGGCCTTTTTTGAAATTTATCTTTACAATTTATTTTGATGAAAATACTGACAAAAAAAATAGTTTTAGTGAAAACCGCAAATAAATCGACAAATTTTTCCGTTTTTTATGTTTATTTGAAATTTTGGACCCTAAACTTTAATGGCGCCTATCTCCTTCGGAAGACATTTGGGACCCTTAGTTTCCCGTTCATTATTGTTTGTCTTGATGTGTACTATCACCCCTTAAAGTTTTGCCCAATAGTTTCGATAAACCCTGTATGTATATATATATATATATATATATATATATATATATATATATATATATATATATATATGATTTTTGTCACGCTGTAACTATCGTATTTATGAACCGATTTGAATGAAACTTGGTATGTGCATAGTACATAGAAATGGCTCGACCGAGTTCGTTGGGCAGCATCAGATGCCATCTTGTTTCAAAATGGTGTCCATTTAAGTTTATCAAAAATCTTTTAAATGTATAATGTTGTACAAAGAAAAATTTAGAAATTGAGGAAAAATTCTTTCTAAGGTGTTTGATATTAATAATGAATTACAGAATACTTTTTGCTTTGTCTTTACCTTAAAAAGCGCGTGAGATATAGCAGTTTGAATTTTTAATGTGGATGACATTTTTTTTTAATCAAGTTGCCAGCGACAGCCCTTGTACATATTAATCGATTTCGATGTGAGTGTGCGCTTGTACATGAATTAAGATTTCGACCAAGCTCATTGGATTGTTTTATCCATTATATTGTTTTAAAATGGCATATACTTCATGATATCGTGGAATTTGGAGACGCTATAAATCGCTTAAAATAAAACCAGCTTCAATAAAAGATGATTAATTTATAAAAATTCCCATTAATATTCAGTATTGCCAAAAACGAGTTTTCAATCTTATATAATCGGACTCCACTAATTTGAGCTTCGTATGTTTGAATAACATAACTTAATTTAAAATAAATAAATAAATAAATAAGGTATATGAAAGCTACCTTTTCCTCCCGGCACTGTCGGAAGGACTTTATGTGCAGATGCTTCTACTTTGAAAGCAGTTCTGAAAATAAAACTATTTTCGCCTTAAGAAATGGTTACAAAAGTTGAAAAAGTACAAACACACAACAATATATATCAATTTAAAATTTCACATCTAAAAAAAAAAAAAAAAAAAAAGTAAAAATAAAAATACTAAAATACAAGTTAGAAAATTCTAAGAAATTTTCCCGTGAATTTAACATTAAATATTGGCATTTAGCCACGGGACTGGTGTAGGTTCTTAAGAGTCATGGGAAGTACCACACTAGTCATGGGAAGAAACGAACACACTAATGTAAATTCTATGGGAGCGTTATTTTATAATATTTAACATGGATATAAATATTGTTTAGTAATTTCTGTGTAGGATAACTGAGGGCGATGTACCTGCGGTAGTTTTTTAATTTTTAGATCTTAGTTTTAGACTTTTTTTTAGTTTTCCTTCATTTACAGAACTGGTTTGGAAATTGAAACTACCCAAATATATATAAAAAATCTATAACTAAAATAGGAAAATGAAAAGTAGCCCAGTAGATCATCTATTGTATGTATATATGTATATATATATATATATATATATATATATATTAAAATCAAAGCGAGAAAATTGAAAATAACGCTCCCATAGGATTAATATTAGCATTCTTGTTCCTTTTTGTGAATATTGAAATAACCTCTTAAGGTGATTTTGTGAAACCATTTCTACAAATTACTTTTGTATTTTTTTTCGATAATATATTTTAATGCTTATACCCATGTTGAATGAATCTTTTTCTTTAAGGTACTTGATGTTGGTCAACCCTGTGTGTGGTACAAACTACAAATAATCAATTGGCGGATAATCAAAATGCAGCAAGTGGGCAAAACTATTGGAATTTTTATATAAATGTAAATGACACAATGTGTAGAAGAAAATAAATTGTATACATGAATATTATAAAAATGCATCATGATACAGTGTATTAATGTAATTTAATCGTTGTAATAAATATCTTTTTATATTTTATTTGCTTGTTTTAAATATTTCTGAATCATAATGATATTCATTTATTTTGTAAATGTTCTAAAATATTTATATTTGTAATTTTAATATGATTCTCAAACCCTCTCCTTAACAATGCAAAGTTTTTATACAATTTTAAACTTATTTTTAAGCATGAATGTATAAATTTAGTCTTGACTATTTAAATATTTGGAAGGAAAATATATTTTTCATTTTTTATTAACTTTTTTCGCGTTATAGGCAATTTTGCCCACGACAACTAGTTTTTACTTTTCTTGATCTGTAGGGAGAAATAAAGTTTGTTATTAAGATTATAAGCTATAAATTACATATCAATATAGAATAATATAATAGCACATTTCCATAAAAAAAAAATTAAAAAGTGGTGATTTGCTAGACAGTGACATTCTTAAACTTTTAAATGAATGTAAGAAATTTTAGATTTGTATGTTGAGAAAATAAAAATAAAAATCCCAATTTCCAAGTAAGTAACAAGAATATTAATGTATATGTATAATTTTGACCACTTTTATTAATTTTACTTTATTTTTTGAAAGTGTATGTGATTTGTGTTCTCTTCACGCCCTTCTGATCCTTTAGTTTTTATAATTATGTCTGTGAAACAACAAAAGAAGTGTGAAATAATTTTTCGGCAGTCAGTACTCTTGAATTATTTGTTAATATTTAATAAAATTTAATAAATTGTTACTATTTAATAAAAATAATATAAGATCAATTAATTATTTTCAGTTTTAATAATTTATAGAAATGTAAGAAAGTAATTTAATATTAGCATTTTATTTTATCAGAGATCATCTCACATTATCATAGCGGTCACAAATGTAAACACTTTTTTGTGATTTTTATTTTTAATTCTCTAAGTGCATACTACTTTTACAGCATCTTTATACCTCTATTTTAAAATAATAATTTTCGCTGTATATTTAAATCTGAAATGTGACAGCAGTAACTATTTTAAAATAGTGGTATAAAAAATGAATGTAGAAAAGGTGTAGTAATTGGCAGCTATGTAAGTATAATTCAAATTCATTGTTTTTAGTTACATTTTACCATAATTTTTTTTTGAACAATTGTACGTAATGACAAAAAACAAAAAAAAAAATATTTCTTAAGAAATACAGAAAATTTAATATTTATGAAAAATAATATATATATATATATATGTATTTTTTTTTACCAGCATGCATATCATTGCACAACTTGATGATCTACAAATGGTTTTATTAGAATTTTTATTCAAAATATTTAAATGTATCCTCACATATCTAATATTTCTCGCCAAAATAAGTTTTTATAATAAGAGTGAGACTTGTGCTTACCATGTATATTCGTCGATTCTGATTACAGAATAACACATAAGAATATCCCATGTTTGACAGGATAATATAAAACAAAAAAGGACTGTAAATAGAAACTTGTTTGTTTTAAAATATGCAATGGGTATAACAAGAGTTTAAAATGACTATGTTTTAGAAATGATGCTTGGTTAGTGTTATCCATTATAAGCAATATAAATTTCTAGACAATATCTGAAATATATCATCCCCTAACATATGTCTTGTGGAAGCGGCTACAACTGCTTGAGACAATCTTGAGACAAGACCTACATTCATTCTCACCTCAAGAGAGTAGAAGTAGCAATTCTCCCACAAGACGATGCGTTCGTGATGATAGATTCCAGACATCGTCTTGAAATCTATATTGCTTGTAATGGAAGACACTTTCCAGAAGTCATTCCTGAAAAATAGTCATTTTAAACTCTCGTCATATCTATTCTATATTTTTAACAAATAAGTTTCTCATTAGAGTCGTTTTTTTTTTTAACCTGTCAAATGTGGGAGGGTTTTTTTTGGATCATCCTGTATTTTTACGGTATATATACCGTATATTTCATTTACGGTACACATACTGATTACAAATGTTTTTACGGTACATATACCGCACATTTAATTTACGGTATATATGTTGTATAAATATTTTTTACGGTACATATGTCGTACATTTAATTTACGGTATCTGTGCTGTAAAAATATTTTTTACGGTACATATACCTTACATTTAATTTACGGTATATATGCTGTAACGATATTTTTTTTAAGGTACATGTACTTTAAATACTTTACGGTACATATACCGTCCAGTTAAATTACGGTACATATACTTTAAATATTTTACGGTACATATACCACAAAATATTTAAATTTATGTTCAGTTAAATTACGGTACATGTACTTTAAGTATTTTACGGTATATATACCGTCCAGTAAAATTACGGTAAAAGGAAGTGTCACAAAGTTGACGGTATAACCACCGTGATTCGAGACCAAAATTTTTTACAGTGTGGATACGTTTTAGAAAAGAAATAAAGAGATAAGTGTGTGAACAAACGGCTACGTATCTAATTATCTTTCTTATTTATACCAATTGAAGTGCGATATATCCAATAAACCTGTGGAGAATGTAACCATGTTTCTATATGGAAGTGTACTATTTTTTCTATTTTCTAATATTGTTACTTTTTGTTACGTACACTTCTTCATTTATATCGTAAAATTTCAAAATTTGGCCTTATCGCTTAAGAAATTTGCTTCGATACCCACAATATGCTTTTTAAAAATTTTATAATGTAATGTAATACCCCTGTTATATGTCCAAGTTACATTATTCTTGAAAAATTGATGGGATAACTGAGTTACCTGCCTAAAATTTGAAACTCGAAATAAATATGTATAGATACCTAAAAGTATTAATACAGTTAACTGTCTATTGTTTTACAAAATCATTGCTTAATAAAAGTACTTACAGTATTTCAATAAAAACTCGATTAAATTTAACGAAACTGATCAATATCTTAAAAATAACATTTGAATGTCTAAAAGTAAAAATATATATACACATTTCATCTCTATTTTTTATGGATCTTGTTGCTCCATAAAATGGGGCAACTTGACAGTCCAGTCTATTTTCTACACACTTTTGATTTTTATAAAATGGGGTGCTGTTTGAAAAATTGTAAATAACTTTAAAAAATTTAAACCAGGCAGATCATGCAAATTATATATCAACTAAGGAGCGTTGTAAGGGAAATTCTTGTTATCAAAATGTGTAAAAAACGCACCAAATATGAAATTATTAGATTATTTATACAAAAAATATACGAAATAAGTATGCATATATGTACTTTAGTAAAGATAAGAATTATAAAAGTTGCAAGGCTATTTTCGCGAAAAAGTATGCAAGATAAATCAATGAATAAACGGATAAATAAATATTTAAAGCCCTTCCGGCAATGCCGGGAGGAAGAGGTAGCTTTCATTTATCTTATTTATTTATTTATTTTAAATTAAGTTATATTCTTTAAACATACGAAGCTCAAATTAGAGGAGCCCGATTATATAAGATTGAATACTAGTTTTTGTCAATACTGAATATTTATGGGAATTTTTAGAAATTAGTCATCTTTTATTCAAGCTGGTTTTACTTTAAGCGATTTATAAAGTTGCCAAATTGTACGATATCATAAAGTGTATGCCATTTGAAAACAAACCAATGAGCTATGGAAATAAACTAATGAGCTGCTCCATCAATGGATATTGATGGATAAAACAAACCAATGAGCTTAGTCTAAATCTTAACTCATGTGCGCATGCACACTCACATCGAAATCAATAATATATATATACGAGTGTTATCGCAGGCAAATTGATTTTTAACAAAATATCACCCACATTAGAAACTCACACTGCTATATCTCAAGCATTTTTTATGGTAAAGACAAAACAAAAAAGTAAAATACTCTCGAATTCATGTATTAAGATCAAACATTTCAGAAAGAACCTTTTTTCAATTTCTAATACGATTGTGTTTGTTCATCATTAAACATTTAAAAGAGTTTTGACAAACTTAAATGGCCACCATTTTGAACAAAGATAGCGGATGAAGTTAGGCATTGAACATGATAAAGACATATGTAAAGTAACTGGTATGTACTACGTACATAAGGAGTTATATCAGAATCAGTTTATAAATATGCGTATTATCGCGTGAGAACTTTGACACCGTTTCCAAATTTCAACCACACTGGAAATTGAAAGTGTTATAAATCAGCCATTTTCAAGATATAGATGAAACAAAAAATGCTCCGAAATCTTTGTAACACGGTAAAAGAAAAATCTTTTTCATTTTCTTACTTTTTTGTATCTAATTAATATTTTTTATTTAATATTCCGCCATTTTGGAACAAGATGGCTGATGGAACTGGCCACCGAACTCGGTCCATGCATCGGTATGTACTTATGTACATACCAAGTTACATCCAAATCGGCTTATAAATACGCGTGTAATCACGCGACGAAAAGCAGATCGTTTCAAAATGTGAGCAAAGCTAGAAATTAAAAGTGCTATAACTCAGCCATTTTTTAAGATACAGACGAAACAACAAGTGCTCTGGAATCTTTGTATCAAGGTTAAATGCATAAAAGAAAAATCGTTTTTCAATTTCTCACTTGTTTGTACCTAATTTTAAATTTTAATAAAAAAAAAATAAATGGCCGCTAATTTGAAACAAGATGACAGATCGAACAGGCTAACGAACTCCATCCAGGCCTCACTATATACAATGTATGCACCAAGCTACATCCATATCGGTCCATAAATAAGCGTGTGATCATGTGACAAAAATCAGATCGTTTCAAAATGTCAGTCACACTAGAAAGTCAAAGTACTATAACGCCCAATCCAAAGTTGCGGGTGTGACATTTACACAACTTAATTTAGTCACCAGCAAAAAAAATTTTGAGCATTGGTTTCAATTTGTATGAATTTCAATGTAGACCACTTACACATACATTTATCCAAATCTGAAAATTGTCCGATGTATCATTTATTTATTTAAAAAAATAATTTCCGCCTGTTGCGGGTGTGACATAAAAAGGACATGCATTTTCATCTTTCAGTGGAAAAATGCAAAACTCTGTGAATTATGAAAACTGAGTGAATTGATATTTTTATATATTAAACAGTAATACTTAAATAATTATTCTATGAAAAAATTAAATTACTTACTCAATTCTTGCTTTTGTGGAAAATATTCAAAATTTTCGTTGCGGGTGTGACGCCCTGTTGTGGGTGTGACTTGTATAGCCAATAAAATAATGACATACACAAATATTTTCAAGGCAGATTTTTTTAAATTAAAGAATTAATCAATATTACAATTATAATATCTAGAGAGGAAAATATAAAAAAAATTTCATTTCCAATCTTAAATTTATAATTTCTGGTTGTGGTACCTTTTTTTTTTTTTTTTTTTTTTTTTTTTTTTAACAAAAATGCTCTTATTTTTCTAGGATGCATCTGACTGACTGGGCCAAATATGCACGTTTTCTTAAATTTTTTCCAAACATTCTAATTCTATATCGTCACCATCCATTTGTCTTATTTGTCCACCAAAGTTTTCACTTTTTTAATGTCGAGAATAAAACAACTACAAAATCTCCAACTGCACATTCATCGTTGGATATTATATCCTTGTCAAAGTATGGATACATCTAACTGACTGAGCCAAATATACACATTTTTTTTTATTTTTATTCCAATACTCTTATTCTATAATATCCCCATTCATTTGTCTTATTTGTCCATCAAAGTTTTCACTTTTTTTTCTTTTTAAATGTGGAGAATAAAACAACTTCTACAAAATCTCCAACTGCACTCTTATCATTAGATATTATATTTTTGACAAAATATTGTAACAAAAAAATTCTCTTGTGATCACCTTCTGAAGTTATTGCTACATTAATTGTTCCTACGTCAATAAAAACAACATGATGTATCGATTGAATGTTGAGCTCCGATTGTGCTTGCTGCCAGCATTCATGAAGCATTTTCACAATATCTTCTTAAATTTCACTTTCAGCAAAGTTCTTTTATATATTTTAGGACTTTTTCTACACATATGACAAAATCTGAAGCTGAATTTATAGTTGCAGAGCATTGCTAGTGTTACCATTTTCTTGGCAACTGCACCAACCCCATCGGCAACTCTTTTACCATGATATGAAATGCAAAAGGATTGCCATCCTTTACCATGATTTTTTAAAATAGTCTCTTCTTTTCTCTCTTTGCTTTGTCTCTTTCCTTCTCTTCTTAATGCTTCATATTTAAAATTGTTTTCCTTAATCTTTTTTCAATGATATCGTGATCTTTCTGTACTCTTCATTCTCTGCAAGAGAGAAGAAATTAATGCGTAAACTAAATAAATATAGCACTTCCAGTCCAAAAATATAAGCTTAACAAATTTTTAATAGTTATCCTTTGAAATTTCTAATCTTACATAAAGTTAATTATGTTAAATTTTCGTTAATTTCAAACTGACTATATACATTTTATGCTAACTTAATAAACATTTTAACAATTTCTATTATTCTTACTTCTACTTTTTATTTAATTTGAATTAAAAGAGAAAAAAAATCTTCCCCTAATATTGATTTACTTATTTTTAAAAACTAAATATATATATATTAGATAAATACTATCAAATAACAAAATTAAAAAAATGTACATAAAAAACAAAACAAAATTAACAAATTTAAAGAAAATTGCTAAAATATTGTTTCGTAATTTTCTTTTTTTAATTTCTATAAAAATCTTACCTTTTAAATTAATTTCTTAATCATATATCACTAATAAAATTATTTTCTTGCAGTAAAGCAACATATTTATCAATCCAAACTGAATAAATCAACTGCACACAATGTCACATGCTCAGATGATGCAAATTTTTATTTATTAACTGTAATTCCCTCTATTAAATCAAAGGGTATAGTTAAAGCTGCCAAGTACATGTTTTCCAGCATATTATTCTTTTATTAATTTACATATAATTTGTTCAAATATGCATTTGTAATCAATTTTAAAAGACGTTGCGGGTGTGACTTTAATTAAATGTCATACCCGCAACAGGGACATGTCACGCCCGCAACGCTCAATAATTATAATCAAAATATTAATCAATTTATTTTGTGTCTGTAATTCAAAGTGTCTTAATAAACTATTTTTGAATATAAAGTTTCATAACTTTAAATCAAAAATATTTTTCTGCAGAGATATAAATGTAACTTTTTGTTGCGGGTGTGACACAATCGTTAAGAGTAATTAAACATGCTTACCTTTTCTAATGAAGGTTAGTGAACACTTCTTTGCAGACAAAAACTCTCAATAATAGCTGTCAGATCATATATATCCAAGTTTGGAGATTTTCAGAATGTTTGTTCAGTTGTACGAGACCATGAAATGTAAAGATTTTTGCCACAGTCTATTTTACAAAGTCATAGTGTCACTTTATTAATTAAAATAAGTATGTTAATGACAAAAATTTTATTCTTTTTTGATAAAATATGAAATAGTACACTCTTAACAGTTAATATGCAAAATTTCAATCATATTTAAAGAAATTTAATTTTTCATCCTCATGTCCATTTTTTCGTGGATTGGGCGATAACTCAGTCATTTTTTACGATATAGATGAAACATAAAGTTTTCTGGAATCTTTGTTTTAAGTTCTTACAAACGAAAGAAAATTGTTGTTCAACTTTTAACCTTTTCGAATCTAATTTAAAGTTTTATTTTTTTTTAATTTATGTGGCCGCCATTTTGAAACAAGATGGCGGAAGATGCTGGCCAACAAACTCGGTCGAGACATTTGTATGTACTGTGTACATACCAAGTTTCATTCAAATCGGTTTATAAATACGATAGTTACAGCATGACAAAAATCAGACATATATGTATATATATATATATATATATATATATATATATATGTGTGTGTGTGTGTATGTGTGGAGAGTGTAACCACGTTTTAAAATCAAACGGAACAATTTTATTGTTTCGATAAGTTTCTTATAATATCACTTTATTTTATGTATCCTGCTACATCTGTATCGTAAAATTTGGAGATATAAATATTCACTTGTGAAATTTGGTTTAATATCTGCTGGCATGCTTTAAAAATATTTATTAATTAATTTTAATTATATATTATCTAATTTTCTTTACTGTAGGCAAAAAACAATGGGGAAATTAATTTCCCGTACTAAGAGAAACTCCAAAAATGTATTTTTAACTGTTAGAGTAACTGGATCTGAAGCGGTTAAGTTACCCCATTCTTGAAAAAATTATGGGTAACTGGAACACCAGCCTCATATTTGAAACATGAAGTAAATATGTATAGGTATCTGGTAATAAGAATGTATTTATATGCTTAATCTAAAAAAAGTAATTGTTTCATAGAAAATAATTACCATATTTTAATAAAATCCGAAGAATTTCCAAAAAATTGATGTTTTTAAAGAAAACGACTTAAAGAATTTACCGAATTTTTTTTTAACCGAATTTTCATTAAAATATCACGAAAAAGACAGAGCTATGATTGAGTTAATACACATTGCTTTAAGAAATATAAAAAGAAATATAAATGAGGATCAAATGTTCAAAAAGCTAAAAATTATTATTATTTTTTTTATATAAAATAACCTATGGTGCAGTTGCACCAATTTACATTTCATATGTCTGATGATGTATCATCGGTGACATTAACATGGTCACATATATATGATCATGATTCTGTCACTGACTGTGTGTGTGCAACATCTCATTCTATTTATTAAAAAGCATTTAGAAGCATTTAAAGGTACTAATTCTCGCAAATAAAAATTTAATAATAAATGTTTTTTTTTTACACACAGTTACATAATGTTAAAATTCGAAAATATTCGAAAGAGAGATTTTTAAATGCTTAATCTTTTAAGCTTTAAAGCTAGTAAAACTTGTCGTTGGGCCACCGTAATACTTACCCATCATGGATATGCATATTATAATATATGAAAATAAAACATGTGAAAACTACGTATAAAATGCTTTGCAATTCCAAAACAGCACTTAAATGTATATTTAAACATTGTTACTATACATAGTAAAGCTATATTTATGAATTGCTGATGAACCCATTTCGACAAATTATTTAAAACGCCAAACTACTCAAGTAGTACCAAACTGCGTAAAAGAAACATCCTTATAACTCCAAAAATAATCATATTAACTAACAGTTTACTGCGTCCGATTAAGTGTCTCATTTTCAAATAAAATATATCTTTGAATTTGAATTTGAATGAAATACAGGGTCATGAAAAATCGAAGGATGTGAAAAACACGATTACAAATATCTCGGCAACTAATAATCCGAGCGACTATGTTCTTTAAGCAAAATTTGCGTTATTTTATTTCTTTTTACATCTATTCCTTAAAATAAAAAAAATCGAAAATTTTTATGTACCTTTCATCAGAACGAATTTTTCGAGAGCCCGAAAAAAATAATTCTGCATAATCGAGGTTACTGATATTAAATAGGCTTCGTCCCATTCTTACATACTAAGTACATACAAAATTTCAAGTCTCAATCTCAATTGGTTCGTGAGATAGAGCGTTTAACGACACACAAACAGACAGATAGATGGACAGACAGACAGACGGAAGGCAAATTTTTCTTTTCTAAAAATATGTTTTTCGGAATCTCCACTATTTAAAACGTGTAAATCCGTCAAATTTTTTTTTTTCGATTTTCAAAACGTTTGCAAGATACTGCCTATACTGCGTATGATGGGTAAGTAATAATTATAAGGAATGCATAAACACGAATAACCATTCAATTCTCGCAATTAATCATAAACTACTTTACTGATTTTTTTATTTTTTAAAAATTGAGATCACGTATCTAGTAAATATCCGTCAAAACATAACCGAGAAATATTTAAAGTAATTTTATAGGATTTCTTTTTCTATTGCAATCGTATATTTTCAAATAGTATACTTAAGTATTGGGAAATGTTATGCCTGAAAAGGCATTAAAGTACTTCTGATCTTTAAATACATTGCCTAACCCTAAATGTTTTTAAATCCCTTTGAAATCGGGCTATCAATAGGCTCAAAAATTCGAATGAAAATACGAATTCATCGATGTGTTTATTTAGAATCATGTCACAGCGAATTGAGTTTCATACGCTTTAAAATCCACCAAACTTATCATTTCATCTAAAATCAAAGGAAATTTATCAAAAGAAATCAGTTGAAATTTGAGTTTAAAAGTTTTTAAACCAACGAGAAATATTTTAAAATGCTTTTATGTAATAAAAGATGTCAAACATTTCATTTTTTTAAGTTTTTTATTTATTTATTTTTTTAAGTATCAAAACATTTTTATTTTATAAGTAATCTATTTTTTTCCATTTGAACAGAAATTTTTCTTATAGAAAGAAAAATAAATGATGATTTCAGCGTTTGTTTTCAATAGGAAGTGATATTTTAGCATTGGATTTGAAAAATCATTTGAAAAAAAAATTAAATAAAAAATATGTAACATTAATATGGTTCTAATTGTCTGGGTGGATGTCCTGTCCTAGAGAACGTGCCAATTTTTTTTCAATCAAGCGATGCATGACAGATTGCCTGAATCGAAAGTAATCAATTTCCTCAAAGTATTTTTTAAGTAGACAAGAACGTCTTGAGATTCAAGCGCTTTGATGTCAAAAATTTAAAAATCAACAAAATGAAGGCCTTTTGAAAATAAGACTCTCCCCCTTTTTTTTCTCTTTTTAATGTGCTTCTAAGAAGATTATTGTTTATAAAAATAGCTGAATTAGATCCAAATTTTAATGCTATTTTGTCCTTTTTTATTAAAAAAACAATAAAAAGAATATTGCCCAGTTAAACTGATGGCATTGAGCTCACAGGCTACGCATACTAATTGTACATTACAGCCTCGTATTTTCGTTAATTCCGTTCGAAAAAAAATAAGAAAGGGATACAGCTCTCCCCTTTCTCCTTTTTTATACTTAATCATTGAACCTCCTAAACTATCAAGGACATGCTTTATCATGTAAAAAATCTATATCCAAAATTCAGAGCAAATCGGATAATTCTTAATAAAAACCCATTTAGCATTTATATAATTTAAGAGGAGTTATTCCCCTCTCTTATACTTAACCATTAAACTTCCAAAACCATTCGGAGATTTGAACGAAATCTGACAATTCTGCTTGAAAAATCCCTTTATACAAGTTAAGGGGAGGGGCATTAGAACCCCTGTTCCCCCTGTTTATACTTATTCAAATGAACGCCTAAAAACAGCCACGGACTCGCCTCATCAGAATGATCCTGTATCTAAATTTTGAACGAAAACTGTTAATTCTGCATGAAAATCCCGTTTATATCAATCAAGGGGAAGGGCATTAGAACCCCCGTTCCCCCTGTTTATACTTATTCCTTGAACACCTAATAACAGCCACGGAATCGCCTCATCAGAATGACCCTCTATCTAAATTTTAAACGAAAACTGTTAATTCTGCATGAAAATCCCGTTTATATCAATTAAGGGGAGGGGCGTGAGCCCCCCGTTCCCCCTCTTATACATATCGAATGAACTCCAAAAACTAATCAGGTAAGCGCCTTATCAGGATATACCTATATACAAAGTTTCAAGTGGATCCAATATTTTTATCATGAGTTATCGCGTTACGCACGAACGTACATACAGAACGGACGGGCACATAAGCTCTCAGGCTATGATAGCCTGTGAGCTAAAAATATATCAAGGTAGAGCTAAGAGTTTTTGCATTATGATCCTGTTTCAAAAAAGACATTTTCAGTAAATTTGTTTAAAAGGGATCGAAGATATCTAAGATAACGCGCGGGCTTTACTAAAACTATAAATAAATACAAAAAGAATTCAAATTCGACGAAATTGATTCCGTATACTTTAGGAGGTACAAAATTACAAAGAAAAAGAAAATTATGGTTGAAAAAAAACTAATTGTTGGAAGTCACCATAATACTTACCCATCATAAATATGCATACTGTAAAATATTTAAACGAAACACGTGTAAACTATTTATAAAATGCATTGCAATTCCAAAATAACATTTAAACTTATGTTTAATATTTTTATCACATTGTAATGCTCTATTAAGGAACTGAGAGTACTACTTAATTATCCCATCGACCCACTTCAACAAATTGCTTAAGTCGCCAAACTACTCGTAAATTAGACAAATCGGCATAATTTTTATTTTAAATAACGAAAAAACAAACAAATCATTAAAAGATTAATAAAAATTCACATAAAACGTCATATTAAAAATCACTTACGATATGCAGGCATACATAACGTATTAGATGTCAAGTGCATGTGACATTTACGATAAGCCATTATTGGCATTTAAAGTTATAGTTTGGCAATAGTTTTTTTTTTTTTTTTTTTTGTCGACATAATAATCAAGTAATATAAAAACATTCTTATAAGTCGAAAAGTCTCAAAACTATTAACTAGCGGTTTACTAACTTTGATGAAGTGTCTCATTTACAATTAAAATATATATTTGAATTGAAATTTGAATGAAACACATGGTCATGAAGAATCGAAGATTGTGGAAAATAGGATTATAAATATCTCCACAACTAATTATCCGACTAATTTAATTCTTTATGCAAAATTTATATTCTATATTGTCTTTACAGCCACAACTTAAAATAAAAAAATTCCAAAATTTTATCTACCTTTCACCAGAACGAATATTTTGTGAGTCCGAAAATATAGTTCCGGATAATCGAGGTTACTAATATTCAGTACACTTCTTCCCATTCGATGTTTGATGCTGCCATCTATTGGGGCTTTGTCGAACATCCTCTACTGCAGAAGTCTCACTTCCAACCACCTTAATGCAATTCATTTGAAGATCCAGCACTTCTCTTGCCCTTCTGGCACACAACAACAACAACTTCATTCCTTTATTACATACTAACTACACACCAAATTTTAAGTATCTATCTCTATTTGTTCGGAAGATAGAGCGTTCATAGTCAGACAGAAAGACAGACATACAGACAGGCGGATGGTTTTTTTCTAAAAATATGTTTTTCGGAGTCTCCAATGTCCGAAACTTGTAAATCCATCCAACTTTTTTTCCGATTTGCCAAATGATTGCAAGACTTACCCTATACTTAGTATGATGGGTAAGTAAAGAGCAATCCCACTTTAATTCAAATAGAATATTTTTAGTTCGTCAGAAGAAAAAAAGTTAGATGCGAATTTTAAGAAATTATATTAAATAGAGAAAAGCAAAAGGTTGTTTTCTTTAACTCTTTAAGCCCTGACAGTATTTCAGTGTATCATTAAAGCAACTTGTAATAAAATTAATTTAATGGATTGATTAATAGAAACGCTGTTTAGAATGATTTATAGGTATTAAAATCCTTACTGGTTGCACAAAACAAAAATATTTTTTAAAAGGATGATTTCATTTTCCTTTTTCTCTCTTCATCTTTCTTGATATAGAAAGATTGGGAAGAAGGGAAGGTTAAGTCTGAAAGTATTTCTATATTTCTGTTGCCAGAAAATCATATTTGTACATTTCGCAATTCCACAAAATATTAAAAAACCCTTTTAAATAAAAGCTTTGGGAGGAGTAATAGTTATTGCACAAAACTTCCATAAATTCAAACTTAATTAACTAATTTTAATTGGCAAGATACTTCTAAAATTTATTAAATGATTAAACAAATTTTCGAATGTAGTTTTAAAAATTCATGAAAAATGCTTTAGAAAATGACATTTTCACGAACTCTTAATTTTAAAATCGAGGAGATAATAGTATGTAAGTTTAAAAATCATGTTTGAATGTAAAGAAATTTATTTCCAACAGTCTTTCATACTGTAGCGTATATAGGGTTCTTTTGATCTTATGGTTAAACAACTTCAAACTCTTGTCTCTTAAAAAAAACAGAAAATAATTTATTTACAGATCTTCAGAACAACAGAGTCTTCAAAACTTACAAATATTACTAGATATTCAAAAATATCTGTTCAAATCTATCGTACAAATACTGATATAGGTCCCAGAGACTCTTTATACAACGTCTCAACACTAAATCACATTAAAAACAACGTAGATAAAACTCAAGCAAACTTGCTTAAACAATCGTAGCTCACTCAATGACTGACTGATAAATAATAAAAATAACAGCTCGTATTGCTCTCCTTATATAGGCTCGCAGCATGCGCTAGAAATTTCCACAGGCTTCTCGAATATTCCAGAAAACCACGGAATAACATTCAATGTATCAGTAGACCTAAGGGTGGGTTACCATAGAGAGGGAAGGGTTACCATCGCCAAGTTTGTCGCCAACTTGGCGATATATCGCCAAATTTGGCGACCAAAATTAGTAGTCAAAAGTGACTTCAACTTGGCGATATCTATAATATTTCGCAAAGCTGTCATACATATTCACTGCAAAATAATAGTTTGCTTGATAACAGAGACAATGTAACAAAAACAAATATTAGTAAAGGAATGGAGCTTAATAAGATTATTTACATTATTTTACAGTACAAACACTAACTATTTACAAAATTCGTAACACTACCCCCACTTCAAAGACTGCACGTCCCGGGCAGTGCAATCCTTGGGTTAGAGGAAAACACTTAAAATAAATAAACAAATAAATAAGTAAATAAATAATAATAATAATAATAAGATTTACATAAATAAGAACTAATTACTATTTACATATTTACAAAAAGTGACTTTCATGACCATGGTCTGAAATTCCAGTTTTGAATTTCTATTCACTTTGGCCAAAATAAGGGGCTAGCCGGTTATAATGTACGACCTTGGGTTTGGCGTGTGACGATTTTTGTATGCGTACGACGACGTCATTCAGCCTGTTGCCGACTGTGTAAGGACCGTCCCAGTTTCTTTGTAATTTTGGCGACAGTCCCTTACGACGTATGGGATTCCACAACCAAACTTTGTCACCTTTGTTGAACTCATGTCCTGTTGCCTTTGTGTCGTACAGTGTCTTCATCTTTCCCGATGCCAGTCCGATTCGGTTCCTCGCTAGACGATGAATCTCCTCAATCCGTGCTTGGAGTTCATCCACGTACTCCTCGGGCGATAAATGAGCATCAGGAGGACGGCCAAACAAAAGATCCGCAGGTAGACGAAGATTACGACCAAAGAGCATTTAAGAAGGGGAGTAATCAGTGACCTCATGAGTGGCACTCCTGTAGGCAAGCAGGAAAAAAGGCAATTTCTTGTCCCAGTCCTGTTGATCTTTAGCCACAAGGAGGGAGAGGCTATTTAGGATGGTACGACTGAACCGCTCCACCATACCGTCCGACTGAGGATGTAGAGGTGTAGTTTGAGTTTTGTCCATGCCGAGTAGTTCGCACACTTCCTTAAACACAGCCGAATCAAAGTTTCTTCCTTGATCGGAATGGATTTCAAGAGGAACTCCGTATCTGGAAACCCAGTGTTGAACCAGTATCTCTGCTACGGTTACTGCCTCTTGATTAGGTATGGCGTAGGCTTCAGGCAAATTGGTGAAGTAATCCATGACAACGAGGATGTACTTGTTGCCAACAGATGTTCTAGGAAGAGGACCCAGGATGTCTACAGCAATTCGTTCGAAAGGAGCTCCTGCATTATAACGCTGCAATCGTCCACGGGTGCGCCTCTTTGGACCTTTACGTGCTACACTGGTGTCACAAGTTCGACACCACTTCTCCATATCACTGCGAACATTATTGCAGTAGAAACGCTCTCGAACCTTCTGCAGGGTCTTCATTACACCGAAATGACCTCCTGTGGGACTACCATGAAGTTCTTGAAAGACCATAGAAATTCTCGACTTAGGAAGTAGTAGTTGCCATTTACATGTCTTTCCATCGTCAAACTCCCTTTTTCGGTACAAGATACCGTTCTTCAAATGTAGGGAATCCCAGAGAGCCCAATAACGTTTAGTCGTTGAATGGTAATGGGCCATGTCTAGCCAGCTGGGCTTCCTGTTGGACTCTTCTTTCAGCTCTAGAATTGGCTTAATTTCAGGATCAGCAAGTTGATCTTTACGCAGGCTCTCATCACTCCACTAATCTTGCGTTGCTGTAGACCCTGTTGTAACTTGTCTTACTATAGGACCTTTGACATTAAATTTCTTCTCAACCCGGTTGCAGTACCTACGATTCTCTGAGCAGGGTCTTCTTGAGAGAGCATCTGCATTTCCATGTGATGAGCCCTTTCGATGGCGTATCTCCATATCGTACTCTTTAAGCTTTTGTATCCACCTGGCTATCTGTAAAATTCAATAGCCAAGTTAGAGAAGCATGGTCAGTTCGGATCAGAAATTTTCGACCGTAAAGATAGTGATAGAACTGGTCTACGGCTTTCACTACAGCAAGAAGCTCTTTTCTTGTTACGCAGTAGTTTCGCTCTGCCTTTGACAAACACTTACTGAAATAGGCGATAACACGCTCCTTGCCGTCGATTTCCTGGGACAGTACAGCGCCAATGCTTTCTTTACTTCCATCCGTATCAAGTATAAACTGTTTATCGATTTGAGGATACGACAGAATTAGAGTGGATGTTAATGCCTCCTTAAGCTTTTCGAAAGCAGCGTCACATTTCTGTGTCCACATAAATTTTTGATTGGCTTCTGTTAATTTATGAAGTGGTCTTGCAATCATCCAGAAGCCTTTGACGAATGTCCTGTAATAGGTGCATAATCCTAGAAATCTCCGAAGCTGGGGAACATCTGCTGGATGACTCCAATTTTTCACGGCCGATATCTTCTCCTGATTAGTCCTAACTCCATCCGCCGAAATGATGTGTCCAAGCTATGCTATTTTATTGCAAAACAAACTGCACTTCGAAGGGTTTAATTTCGAATTAGCTTCCTTTAATTTGTGTAGCAGCCGCCTGAGGATGTTAAGATGTTCATCAAAAGATTGTCCTATGATTATGATATCATCTATATAAACAAGACATGCTTCATATGACAGCCCCCGGAGAACCGTTTCCATAAGCCTTTCGAAAGTTGCAGATGCGTTACATCGACCAAAAGGCAGTACCTTGAACTGCCATGATCCTTGTCCCGTTGTAAAGGCAGTCTTCTCGCGGTCGTCCGGATGGATCTCCACCTGCAGTAACCACTCTTCAGATCCAGAGTCGAGAACTAAGTGTTGCCCGCAAGTGTGTCGAGAGTGTCGTCGATCCTTGATAGAGGTTAACTGTCCTTTTCAGTGACGTCATTCATTCGGCGGTAGTCTACACAAAATCTTGTAGAACCATCCTTCTTCCTTACTAATACAATGGGAGACGCCCATGGACTTGTCGATGGATCGATGACGTCATTTTCTTCCATATCCTTAATTAAATTTTGCACCTCTTCTTGCTTGGCAAAAGGTAATCGTCTAGGGTGTTGTTTAATAGGAGAGTGATCCCCCGTATCAATTCGGTGTTGTGCCATTTTGGTTCGTCCAAAGTCTTCAGATATTTAGGAAAATAAACTTTGGAATTCTCTAATTAAACTTTCCGCAGCATCTCTCTGGTTTGGATCTAAGTCTGTATTTTGTAACAAATCCTTGACTAAATTATCTGATGATTTCTGAGAGTGATTGGAATTTTGACTTATGCACGTCACCGGAGCACATGATGCTATCACCTCTCCTTTCTTGATAGTCCTCGTCTTATCACTGATGTTAGCAATTCTGACTGGAAGGGTCTTTTTCGAGAGGTCCACTACAGATGAAGCCACCAATACTCCTGCTTGCGTATTATTGTCTTCGGGATAATCTATATGGCCAAATCGATAATTAGTTTCATTTTTAATTACGGCTTTAACTAAAAATTCTGTTCTTGGATCTAGATTGATGTCTTCTTTGGCAATTACTGTTTGTTTACATTCAATTTCATTATTTAATCCAAAAAGGCTTATTTCTTCAAATTTTGAGATCATTTTGTTATTTTTGAAATCAAGTTTGAAGCCAAACTTCTTCAGAAAATCTAGTCCGATTAAGCAAGGATCTGTTATGTCAGCCATATATGCCGTATGATAATATTTGGTTCCTCCAAAGTTGATGGTTAAATTGGCCTTTCCATGTATGCCTATCTTGTCGCCCGTCCCCGTTTGCAGGGTAACGCAGGGTGGGTCCAGATGATTTTACATTTCAATTTTCGAGCCAAATCTTCTCTTATTATTGTTACATTGGCTCCTGTATCCACAATCATACGGCATTGAATCTCGTTAATAAATCCAATCACATATAATTCATTATCGCCGCCACTCATTTTCGATATTTGAAGGATCTTCAGGTGGGGCTTTTTATTATCTGGTCTTGAATTCATCTCACATTCGTGGACTTTGGGGCAGTCTCTTCGGAGTTGTCCTGTATCACCGCATCCCCAGCACGTGAGATTTTGTCTTCTTGAGCTTGTTTTTCGATATTTTAAAGCTTCAAGCTCTTGATTTATTTTCCTAATTTCTTTCAAGACGTCGATCTCAGTCTCTGAGCTTTTGTTCACCGTTGCCCCTCGGACTGAATGGCGATCTTTTCGGCTGACTTGTGCAGCTGCTTCCAACTTTAAGGCATATAATAAAGCAGCCTTTAAATCCTGCACATCTGCCATTCGTAACGCTCTTTGCACTTATGGATCTTTTATTCCGTCTTCAAAGTACTGCAGTGAAAGCATTTCCCGTACATTTGTTGAGCAGTCGATGAATGCTAAGTTTGCAAGCCGTTCTTTATCTGAGGCAAACTCTGGAAGGGTTTCATTCGATTTTTGATGGCGGCTCTTCATTTGCATTCTCGTATAATCTTTAAAAAAATTTTCTCCGATTCGCATTTCAAGTGCACAACTTAGAGTCTCAAAATTGAGTTGCGTCATATCGGGCAATGTTTGCAGCACGTTGGCGGCTTCTCCTCTCAAAGACGCTGCCAGTTAACAAGCTTTCACCTCGTCACTCCATTTGTTCGCTTCGGCTACAATGGTGAATTGGGTCTTGTAGACTTGCCAGGAACTCTTTCCGTCGTATGTCGACAGCTTAACGTGTACAGGAGAAGCAGGCGGATTCCTAAATTCTTCATAATTAACACTGGACGCTGAAAGCTTCTTCTCAAGATCTTCTACTCTTTTATTTAGCTTTATATCTACGTCAACTATTTTCTCTTCAACGATACTTATTTTCTCTTCCACGTTACTAAATTCATTCTGAATTTTCTCTCCTATTTCCTGTATTTTCTCTTCTACCGAACTTATTCTTCCCTCTACCGACAAGAACTTTTCTTCAAAGTTTTCTTCATTTCTTCTTGGCCTTTATTTATTTTATCCGCCAACTCTTCTTGGCCTTTGTCAATTTTTTCAGTCACCTCTTCTTGGACTTTGTCGATTTTATTCGATAACTCTTCTTGGCCTTTCGTCAATTCCGTCTTTATGCCATTGATAGCATCTAATAGTTCTTTCAGTTGTCCGTCCATGCCTCTTGCTTTCGCCATAAGATCCCGACTCCAGACACCAAAAATTGTTGCGTATATAGGATTCTTTTGATCTTATGGTTAAACAACTTCAAACTCTTGTCTCTTAGAAAAGTAGAAAATAATTTATTTACAGATCTTCAGAACAACAGAGTCTTCGAAACTTACAAATATTACTAGATATTCAAAAATATCTGTTCAAATCTATCGTACAAATACTGATATAGGTGCCAGAAACTCTTTATACAACATCTCAACACTAAATCACATTCAAAACAACGTAGATAAAACTCAAGCAAACTTGCTTCGTAGCTCACTCAATGATTGACTAATAAATAATAAAAATAACAGCTCGTATCGCTCTCTTTATATAGGCTCGCAGCATGCGCTAGAAATTTCCACAGGCTTCTCGAATATTCCAGAAAACCACGGAATAACATTCAATGTATCAGTAGACCTAAGGAGGGTTACCATAGAGAGGGAAGGGTTACCATCGACAACAATCGCCAAGTTTGTCGCCAACTTGGCGATATATCGCCAAATTTGGCGACCAAAATTAGTCGTCAAATGTGACACCAACTTGGCGATATCTATAATATTTCGCAAAGCTGCCATACACATTCACTGCAAAATAATAGACAAGTTTGCTTGATAACAGAGACAATGTAACAAAAACTAATGTTAGTAAAGGAATGGAGCTTAATAAGATTATTTACATTAATTACAGTACAAACACTAACTATTTACAAAATTCGTAACAATACAATACGGAATTATAAACATAAAAAAAAGAAAATACAGTCGAGTCTCTCTATAACGAAACTTCCTCCAGTGAATTTCTCTATTTAATGAATGATAAAAACGGTCAATTTTTTCATGATTACATTAAAAATATTCTCCATGTAGCAAAATGTATATCGCCACTTCACGAATTTTTTGAAAAATATTCTTTCATATGTTCAGAAAAACGTTTCAAATTATTTGAGGAATATTTTTTTTTTCGTTGATTTCATAGCGGCATTCCTCTAGCTTACTTTTTATGTCAAAAAAAAAAAAAAAAAACTAGTTGGATATGCCAATCCCAAAACTTTCTTCTAACCTAAACGTACATTTTAATATTTAAGAAAATCGTTACTCATTTTAATGCTTTAATACATTTAATTCAATACCATACCAACTTTGATTTCCATCTAAAATTTCTGCTTCGGTCAATTAATCGGAGTAAACCGAATTTCCGTCCCTGCACTTGCCGATGTACAATATAATGATAGGCAGAAATTTTTTTTTTTTTCAAATTCAGGGAGGACCTACTTGCCATACCAAACAATAATCATACACAAAAATTTTTGTTCAGTTCTAGGCCAAACTTCATACACTTTTAGGTGGTGCAATATTAAGATTGGCATAAAAATCGCTATTGCAGCGCCCTATCCGGCGGATTTTTTTTCAAATTCAGGGAGGACCAAATAGCTATAGCCATACACTTACACAAAAAACTTGGTTCAATTCGATGCATAACTTCATACACTTTTGATCGGTAAAAAAATGAAAATGGGCACAAAAATCGCGATTGCAGAGCCCCATTTCGGCGGAATATTTCAAAATTGAAGGAGGACATGCTTGCCACAGCCAAAAACATTAAAAAATGAAAATCATTAAAAACGTAGCATAGCAGCGCCACAATTTGTGAGGTTTATACCAAAATGTAATCAGCGTCTAATTTTGTTATATATTCTAGTGTAACAGAATCTGAAATTTGATGAAGCTCTCTGCATTAGTTCTTGAGATATAGCTATCGCAAAAATCGTGCAAAATGTAGCATAGCAGCACCACCTATTGGGCAATTCATACCAAAACCTTATCTACGCTCTTAATTTAATTTCTTATTACTATTAAGTAAAAAAAAATATTTTTTTTACTTTGCAGTAGTTTTTGAAGTCGGTTCAATTTTGGTAGAAAAGTTTATATCTTGATAATTCATTTTGTTAGAATATACATTAATAGTAATGATTGTACATGTAAGAATTTCTTAGTATCGCTACATTGATGGTTTGGCGTTTAGTAATAATAATAATAATAATTGCAATAAACTTTACCTATTTCTCTTTGCAATGTAAAAAGCTTTTCTGTTGTTTTATATATCTGTTATTTTTTATATTTGCATATATCACTCTTTAAATTCGAAATAGGTTACTTTTGGAGAAACAATCGTGTGCAACATAAACGTAAAATACAGTCGACTCTCGTTAATTCGAAATTGGATAATTTGAATCTTCGCTTAATTCGAACTAAACATGAAGTCCCGAAATTTTCAATGGTAGAATAACGTTAAACATTTTTATTAATTCGAACTCATTTTCTCTTGACTTCGTTTAATTCAAGCTAACGAGAATTCCGATTTTTCATTTTTCTTTTCTTTTTCACGGATTTTAGACATTTGAATAACTTTCCTACTTTGATTTTTGTTAAAATTGTTCCGAACGAGTATACATATAATCCAATGCATTTGATATCCACTTTCTTAGTGCCTCGTATGTCCAGCAGTGACGCTTGAAATTTTTCTTCCATTGTGATTGTTTCTAATGTTTTTATTAGTTTATGCATTTATACATTCTAATTTAATATTTAGTCATATTCTAATGATAACAGATGAAATAAACTTAAAAATATTATAAAATGAATTCCCTTGTGATATACCATATTAAACGTGTTCTCATTTCATATTTTCCATAATTCGAACTTCGGATAATTCGAACATTTCTTGTGGTCCCGAGGATTTCAAATTAACGAGAGTCGACTGTCTATCGAACAATTAAAGTACCTGTTCAAATCCTGTTACATTATGCGATTAGTCAAATGTCTCCAAAAATATTTCCTTAGCATATTCTCATGTGAACAAAAATCTAGTAGGGCGCAAAATAACTGCATTCGTTTCATTTCTGAAGACGACACGTGTTTTAAACTTCACTGTTAAACATTTCTGTAAAAATACTGAAAAAAGCGAAACTCTCTGCAAATTCACACTATGATTTTGTTAAATGCATTTGTGTAAGTTTCTCAGTCCTCATTTTAAACGTATCACCATTTTCTTATATATAAGTCCCTGTAAGGATATACATGTCTTTATTCAAAAATATTTTTATCTTTGTTGCATTTTTTAATTTAAAAAACACACTTTTTAAAATTCTATAGCAATTTTATTAGAAATAGTAAACAGGAAATTTTAGTTTAAATATTGTTTTTTTTAACTTAAAAAAATATGAAAAGGAAAAAAAATCTCATCATATTTAGTGGGAATTTTTTTTAGCTTAATCTTAAAAGACATACTTTGTACTCAATAGCAACACCTTTTATAGCAAAGTAAGCAAGGCGAACCTCCAGTGTCAAGAGATCTCGGGTTCAACCCCAAGATAGCTATTTTAACAGATTGTGTTAAAATTTAATGCTACAACAGTTCGATTTTACTCAGATAAATCAAGTTGTTTTGAGGCTCAGTGAAGGTTGAGTAATTTGCTAATTTTAAAAACAAATTATTATCATTAAAAGTAAATTTACAGAGTGTTGTGTGTTTTTAACAATATTAATTTACAGAATCTATTCTTTATTTACCGAATAACTTCTCTGTTATTTAACATAATCTCGATTTTTCTAATCTATGTAATTTTACAATAGACTTAAAATAATGGATTTATTTTAGATTTTTTTTTTTTTTTTTTTTTTTTTTTTTTTTTTGTAATTTTACAGAAAATTTTTTAACAGCGTTCCGTAAATCTATTTGGATAGTTACCATCAAATTTATTAACGTATGAGTAATTTTTTTTCGCAACAATAAAAAAGAAATTAAATGTGAAAGGATTAAATATCTAATTTCATTCAAATGTAATAAAAAAATAATCCTTATGAAAAAGGTCAAAAGTGAAAAATTCTTTTTGAATTGGATGCAATGCGAGCATTTATCTTCACAATTCAACGAATAAAAGAAAATTGATTTCTATTCAGCTTCTTGAATTTTAAAAGCTTATTATCCTATTATCTATTTTTGCGTTGTCTGCTTACAGCTTGTAAAAACTTGCAAAGTGGGTAGGATGGAGAATTTTGAAGAAGTATTTGTGTCATTGTGGATACGTTTTGCGTGGTTGTAGCTAAGCCTTTGCGTAGTTGGGATAACCTATAAAATCTTTTAAAAAACTTACGGATAAATTCTATTTATATATACTACTTGAAAGTGTAATAGAAAGAAACAGCAATTTCAAAAAGAATATAACTTTTTAAAAGTAAATTTATCTCTGCAAATATTATTATCGCTATTATAATTATTATAGAGAAGCTATTGTTTTAAATGTTCAGTGAAAAAGCAAGCAGATTTCGAAAAAGCAGTCACTGTAAAAAGCAATCCGTCCTTTTTAATTCTCAGAGATATTTATTGGTTTTCTTTGTTGTGAAAGGCATGTTATAAGAAAATGTAGAGATAATTTTATGAAAGATTTCTCGTTTTCGATACGTATTGCTCCGCTCCACTTTTAAATCATTTAATGGTGCACATTGTAAAATTTAGCTATTTTAATATTTCAATTATTAACAAGAGATATATGCAAGTGTGACAGCCCGTAATTTTAATATTAAAAATCGTATTATTTTATTTTTTAATTAAAAGACAGCGGATAAAACATAAAAAATAAATGCAGTCTATCACCAACAATTCTTTTTTATACCGGCCACTGAGTATGATTTGTCAAGCAATTAAAACGAATCACCAAGCAACTAAGATCTCTCGTCATATTATAACACATACTTGGGTTTATAATCCTGTTTCGTAATATCTATGACGTTATAAACCCTATATATATAAAATCCTAATGATCAAGTGAAACAAATTTATGTAACAACAATTGAACGACGTATAATGTTCCATAGTTAATTCTACTAAAATGTGGTAACTTTGAAGGTATAATCAACAAAAAATATCCATATTTATCCACAAATGTCAAAAGTAGTACGACCGTTTTAAAATACTAGTTAATTTTTGGAGACATTAACTTTTCTTAAGTAAACGAATATTTTTGTATTGATGATAACTAAATTGTTTCATATTTGAGGGAAAAAAAGTGAAAATAAGAGAAAACCGTTTGGTTTTATTCGCTTATTTCACATTTTCAGAATGAAATTGAAATTATTTTCTATTTTGATCGATAATAAAGATAATACTCTGATAAAATTTTGTTTTTTTACCAAAATTTGAAAAAGGAACATTATTTATTGTCAAGAATTAGTTCAATTTTTAAAGCGAATATTGTCTGTCATCTTCAACTTTGACTTAAATTCCAGACAAAAGAAAAGTCTATTCTTGTGGAAAATAGAAAGAAAAGAAAAAAATGAAAGAGATTATTTAATATCTATTCTGTTGTCCTTTACAAATGGAAACTGAAAATGTTATTATTAAAATCACGAAAATTTTACCATAAGAATTGTAAAATCACATGTATAAATCAGAAAAGATGATATGCATATACATTTCAAAATTTATTTTTTCCCGCCAAAATTAACCTTATTAAATTAAAATAAATCCAGCTTATTAAATTAAAATCTTGTTATGAGATCTGATCTATTACACTTTGTAGAAACGATTTTTTTACACAGGAAAAAATAGTGTTTTGATGTACAATTACTTTATTTTTATAATAAAACATTCACAGTTCAATTTCGTTCAATACATATTATAAGAAAAAAGTTTCAATTGTTTTGAAATTTATTTAATAAAATTAATATTTTTGCTCTCCTTATAATTTTCACACGCATTGTAGATGGTAAACAATTAGTGCATTTAAGAATGTGCAAAGATAGCGCATATCAGACAATTTTGTATTTCCAAACTTTGTAATTACTAATTCTGAAGAATAATATTCATGTTACATATGTTTCGAAAAAAACGCGGGATATTACTTAAAAATATAGGTTGATAATGAAATATAGAACCGCTATAACCGCTGATGTATTAAAAAGAGTAAAACCAAGAACTTAAATTTTTATATTGGAAAAAAATATCTTTTAGAATTCATCACTGGTTCATCAAAAAGAGTAAAATAAAGAACATCAATTTATTATATTTTAAAAAATCTCTTTTAGAAATTACACACTGTGCTAATAGTTATAACAAAACGTTACTAAAATATATTTTATAAATATTAAGCGAATGGCTGAAATTTAAAACTATTCGTTTAAAAAAGGTGTTAAATTAAGTCCTTTTAAATATCTTTTTAAATCTTTTTTTCTTTATGTATTTTCATTTTCTATTTAGAGTTCAAAAGACTCATAGTGTTTGGATGGCGGTAAAACATTTGATCTATGTGGCAATGGATTTGAGTTTTTTCTATAAGCTATGAAAATCTTTTAATGGAAATTTTAAAGAAATATATTTATTTACTTAACTACAAAGTCTTCGCGATAAATTATTTTTGAAGCGGTATTGAAATCCTGAATAATGGGAATTTTCAAAAACGGAGTCGCAGAAAAAATTAATACGATTTTCAGCCTATTTTTTACGCCCACTAGTCGCCAACGCTGTCGCTTCAAGAGCGGTTAAGTCATACATTTTTATTTTATTTTTTCTTAACATATGTTGAGATTATTTTTAAGAAGTTTTTATTATGAAAAATTAATAGTATGTAACGTAATATATATATATTTTCACAAAATGAACATTTGCAATGATATATTAAGTTAAATGCGATATTCCACGTTGATTTATTAACAAACTACTATATAGCTACTTAAATCATTTTTTTGCTTAATATGAGAAATAATAACATATTGATGTTAAATATAAAGCAGACATTTTATTTAAATTTGTAAGTATTTTTAATCTGAATAATTATTGCTCTTAACATAGCTGAAGAAATATACTTTTTAACGAGCTGTGTCAATAAATTTATAATACGAATGCATATTTCATGAAAATATCAAGAATATAAGTCATAAATAATGAAATACTTGAAAAAAAGAAAAAAGCTATATTGAAACATAACATGCATTTAATAACATGTTCACAAAAAAAAAAAAATAAAAAGTTAAATCTTTACGAAGTTAGATCCATCATCGAAAGAAGAATTGGCTGGTGTATTTGCTATCCCTTTTGGAAATGTTAAAAATAACATAATTAAATACGCAATAAAACTCAAAGAAAGAATCAAAGAGTATAAAGCAGACATAAAACTTTCTTGCCAATCCACAGCTCTGTCACATTTAAATTTTATTGAGTATATCACAATAGATTATAACCAAGCAGAATATTATGTGCCAATATTCAAGAATATTTGTATGTTATCCAGGGTTCCCGCTAACTTTTGAGCAACATTAGCGATTTTTGTAAATAAGCAATAAAAAACAGTCGCCAAATGAAAGAAAAAAGACATTAGCTAAATAGATTCGGCGTGAAACAATAAAAAGAGTATTTTTAATCACTTAATGTATCGCTTATTTCGAATATGTTCTGGTTGGTTGGTTGGTTGGTTGATTTTTGTCGTCCGATTATCTGCGCTAGGGATATAGGACCAGGGGGGAGAGCCCTTCGTGGGGGTCTTTCTAAGGGAACCTAACCCGTATTTACGCAAGGTTCGAAGAAAACCACGAAAACTCCGAACGGTTAGGCCGACAGCCGCGATTGGGTTTGAACCCAGCACCTGCCGTCTACCAGTTAAGAGGTCCGAACCTCTCGGCCACTGGTGGGGCTCGAATATGTTCTGAAACAACATATTTATTGTAATTGCTTATAAAATAGAAATTCAATCAGCCTTTACAGAAACTTAAAAACAAGTACATACTAGATGTGTCCTAAATGTGTAAATGTTTCAGATATACTTTTTTCAGTCTAAATAAAAATTAAAAATAGCTATCTTTGATTTACCGTTGATAAAATATACCCTGAAAATTGCTATAAATCTTCTACGATAGAAAAAATTTGATCGGTAATTGATTACTTTGCATACAACTAATAAATTGCATGGTAGAGGGCTAATTTCAATACCAGATAACAGCAAAATTTTTCTCTATTTAACACTTGATGTGAGTATTTTTGTTTATTTTTACAGGCGCGATGCTGATATGTAGATAGTGATTAAATGGCAATAGGTAAATATATATCGTACAGTCATTTCTGTTTTTAGTCCAAGAGAAGACAGCACAAAAACCTAAGGTAGGGAGCACAAGAAAAAAAACACCTTTATTTTATGGAAGAGTAGTAATAGGGAATTCTAATGATCCATGTCTGCCGGAAGTGAAGTGGTGCATAAGCCAAATATTAATACCACCAGTGGTCGACTCGTAGGCTTATCATTGTGTTTGCCGTACAATCAAAAGTATGACGGAACTTCCAGAAACATAATTTGAGCTCCAAGGAGGACGCTACAAGACAAATGGCTAACCATTTGTATCGCCATGCCGCATCTTTGTAATGTATCTCAAAATCAATATTATTTTTAAAGTGCAATTTAAAGGCCAATTTCATTTATTGCTGATATCTCCTAATAAAAAAGTCAAAATAAATTGATCATAGAATTTTATACTGACTGCAATACTGAATTATATTTATCATTTGGGCAGTTTTGCCACTATTAATGCTGTAAAAAATTTCACTAATCTTATAAAATGAAACTATCAGTGACATCAAAAAAAAAAAAAAAAAAAAAAAAAAAAAAATTACAAAGACAAATTCTTATGCTTTATAATTTTGTATTAAAAAAATTGACGATATTTATGAAAAATATGTAATTTTCTCTTTATTGCAGATAACAACAAAAAAAATATCTTTTAATCAGCATTTGTTTATTTTTATAGTGAAATTTATCGCTTGCCTCAGCTGATGTATTCTAACATCTAAGTAAATGTTTTTCGAATAGGATAATTGTTTAATCACAAAAACGTAGACTGATCGATAAAGATTAAGCATTTGCGCATCGCGTGGTTATTAAATAAAGTAATACAGGGTGTATATAAACTCTTGGGCAAGACTTAACGGGTGAAAGTACACATCAAAACAAAGAATATTAAACAGGAAACTAGGGGTGCCAAACGTCTTCCGAAGGAAATAGTCGCCATTAAAGTTTAGGGTTCAATATTTCAAATAAACATAAACAAACGGAAAAAATAATCGATCGATTTGCGATTTTCACTAAAACTATTCCTTTTGTCAGTATTTTCTTGAAAATAAATTATAAAGATAAATTTCAAAGAAATGCCGATAGAGGGCGCTTTAGACTTTGGAGTAACGACCAATTATTTTTTGCCGTTATTTTTTGAAACCCATTAAATATTTTCAGAAGCCTAGACTTAAACTTTAATTTTGAGCTCAAAATCTGGAGTGGTTAAGTAGCGCAAACTGAGCTGTGTTCAGAAGTTCAAATTTCAAATGATTATAAAAAACGGAAAAATTGGTCGATCCGTTTGCGGTTTTCTGTAAAACTATTCTTTAAATTAGCATTTTCTTGAAAATAAATTTTAAAGATAAATCTCAAAAATGCCAATAGAGGGCGCCTTAGACTTTGAAGTAGCGTAGAACTATTTTTTGTATCTCATTAAACGTTTTCGATAGCTTTTACTTAAATTTTGAGATTGCTGTCAATCAGCATCGAAACTGGTGCATTTTATTTCCGTACACATTTAAGCTATACAAACTGTAAAATTTTTCCAGTAAAATAATATTATATATGTTTTTTATACTTTTAATTTTCTTATTATTGGATTATTAATTTTTTTTTTATTTCACGCCCATAGTAAGTTAAAATACCAAATGTGGCGCAATAAATTATTCGTTCGCCTCATCAGTGGAGTGAATTTACGATATGCATTAGAATTAAGTCAGATTTCAGTTTGTTTTATAATTGATAGCATAAGAATTAAGAGATATGTTTTTTATCCTATGCAGACGATAAATGCATAAATAAGTAAGCGTATTTCTGTTAACTGCTTTCAATATAACTGAAAACAATTTTTTGATTGAAATACAAAATAAACAAATTATTATTATTATTATTTATTTATTTATTTATTTGTTTAATGTCGGTTGGAAGAAAGTTTCGAATGCTTAAAATAAAATTATGTTGCATTAAATGTTGTCTTTTGGTAAAAATTAATCATAAAGTTAAATGAAATTTAGATAATTTAGTGGGTTTAATTAAGCTGGAGACTTCGCTTTCTTACGATGTCTAAACCACTGTTTACACACTACAAGCAGGTATGACATTCAGCTAGGATTTTTGAAAAACTCTACTTTTGTAAAAAACGTAATTTTTTTCTGCCAAAAATATGAGTATAATTTTGTAATTTTTCAAATTAGTTAGGTCTTGAAAGAATTTTAAAACTATTTTCAATTTTTTTCTTTTATTATTAACTAATTTGGGTTTAATGAGGTTATTTTTAATTTTTCTGTCAATAGTTTTTAAGTGAATCCGAAGATTGCATTTTGATAAATTTATGCTGATGTAAATTATAAAAAATATGTCTTTATCAGAAAAACAATTTAGCCATTAAGAAACAACACCAATAATGTTTTAAAAATGCACGAGATATCAATAATAGGTGAAACCAGCACCAAAAGCGTAAGTTTAATTCTATTAAAAAGGTAACGCATGTAACATAATTTTTTTATATAATTTAAATATCGTGGTATGTTAAAATACTAGCCTTCAAAAGATAAAATACAACATGTTTTTCGAAAGTCATCATAAAAATTGCAATAAAAATAAACTCCATAGTTTTTATGAATGGTAATAATGGACTTGAAAAAACTTATGCATAAATGATAACTACCTTTAGAAAAGAACAGGTATATACGTACGTGGTTCAATAATTATTGTCGCTAGTGTATATAAAACATTTGTACTGGATGGTTGATGTGGAATATCGGCGCCTAATGTTTTAAATGCTTGTATGCTCAATGTAAGAACCGTAGATGCTATATTAACATAGTTTTGGATGGAAGATTGAACTTTTAAAGACGTATTTTTGACAGGAGTTTTAAAGGGGTAGGGAGAGGGTGAAATAAGAGTTTGAGCTAAATATGCTAAATTTATGACAGTGAATAAGATGTGTCTACATCACTGTGATTCCGAGTCCAAATGCCAGTATTTACGTATCATTCACTGTTACAAATCTTGAAGCATACTGTAAAAGTTAGCCTTTACCTTCACCCCCCCCCCTGCAAATATCAAGCTTTCGAAATTTCGTATGTAAGTTTTGTCTATTTTGAACAGTTGTTGGCACTTTCATTCGCAATAGAGAGTAGAGTTTAGCAATGTGTGAGAGCAGTCACTTACCTGATATTTTAAGGTGACTTATTGTCGGATGGATGGAAATGGGGTTGTCCTAGATTGATTCTATTAGAAGTGACAATGATCTAGCAATATGGTTCAACGGTTCTGGGATTAATATTAATCCAAAGATTCCGTGTCTAAATGCTATTTAGAAGATATGTTTAAGATATGTTTCTGGAAGATTTGTTTCAACATATGTTTCAAGCCGATCTCCTTTTACATCTTCAGAAAACCGTTTTTTGGCTCTTTCGATCCGAAGAAGTAAATGCATTACCGTGCGCAGTTGCTGGTATTCATGAGCCCAGTGCGTCGTTGAAGACCACTTTGTAGCATCAAAGAGAAAAATCTCCTCAAATACGGTACGAAGGAGCTTTCGTAATGCAAATTTATATGTAAAGTGGCTAGTTGTACGTCTCCCCTGCAATGGACGACAGAAGAGATTCCATTTATGTCGGAAAAAGAATATGATTCTTATACTTCACAGCAACGTGCATCTCTTTTCTTCACAGGCGACTGACTCTACATTCATACTGGAGAGCAATTCAGGACATCTTCTGATCTGGAGGAAAAAACGCACCTAAATCATGAATCCAACACTGTTAAAACATGCAGATACAGAAATGATGGAACCATTCTATGGTCAGGGATTTCACTCCGTAGTCACACTGACTTGCATTTGTTCCGTGGAGAAACTCTCATTAGTGTGAGATATTGGGATGAGGTCCTTGATTCATATGTTCGCTCAAATGCCGGTTCTATTGGCAACGATTTCATTTTGAGGAATAATAATGCATCAGTTAACCGAGATGTAGTTGTTAAGGACTATAATGAATGTCATGGTTTGGAACGAATGGAATGGAGAACTCATCTTAGAGACCTGTACCCGATAGAACATCTGAGGCAGTAATGTACAATGGTGGCCCATGAACTATAACATGATTTAGAGGTCTTCCTTTTTTTTTTAGTTCTGTCGTAATATGAAAAGAGCGATATTGAAAATTCTGTCCTCTACAAAAACAATTACTCTAATGGAACACATAATATATGTGAAAATTTTACAA
This sequence comes from Maratus speculifer, assembly GCA_964019185.1. Classification (NCBI taxonomy): domain Eukaryota; kingdom Metazoa; phylum Arthropoda; class Arachnida; order Araneae; family Salticidae; genus Maratus; species Maratus speculifer. The sequence goes on along the minus strand of OZ025298.1, from coordinate 287,705,518 downwards.
TTGTTGAACAACCTAGTGCTTTGAGTTTATTAGATCAAAATGCTCCTGTTAATTATAAAGTCTTAGATTTAAAAGCATCAGGGCAAGCTGTCTCTGTCCATAAAAGGTAAGATCGATTTACAACATGGCTGTAAACCCAAACCAAAAAAGACCATGTTCAAAACGTTAAAATAGCAAATAAAGCATTTGTGCAAAAATGTTAAAAGATAGAAAACCAACGATTATAAATGCACAAATAAAGAATGAAAAGGGAGCAAACAGCTGTTTCGAATCTACTATCGAGATTCTTCTTCAGTGCAAAAAACACAGCGAGCTAGACAAAGAAAAACTGAGCGAAAAAGACAAAATTTACTGAGCCTCGCTGTGTTTTTTGCACTGAAGAAGAATCTCGATAGTAGATTTCAAAACAGCTGTTTGCTCCCTTTTCATTCTTTATTTGTGCATTTATAATCGTTCGTTTTCTATCTTTTAACATCAAAACGGTTCAAAAAGACCGAGAAAGACTTCAGCCCAGTCTGTGATACTTATTAAACGAGACGTTCTATTAATACGAACTATAACAACTGTAGAAACATTACTAAAGAATATATTAATAAGGAATATCTGTCACATTCACATTTTTTCAATTAATGTCAAGATTTTTTTTTTGCTGGAACTATACATAAATTTCATTGCTATAAGACAATATTGACTTTACTTAGAGCATAGATAGACAGAGAGACGTACAGACAAATCGTATACATAAAAATTTTCAGCTACATTGGAAAATTCTAAAAAGGTAATCAAAATCAATCTATGGTAGTTAAGGTCTAGTGACATCCCCGATGATGAAGCTGATAGTGATAATTAATCGAAATACGAAATTTATATTTAATTTTTAATATTATTATTTGTATTTTTCTAATAGTAAATAATTCGACTAAAGTTAATAGAGAATCTTCCAAAAATATTCCGTCATAATTTAAAAATTTCTATATATTTAATGTGTCGTGCATTTGTTACTCCAATGTATGGATCCATTAACCAGTAACAGATGTAATTTTTCCATTTTTGAATTTTGGGCGAAAAAAGTCCAGTCCAGGATTCGAACCAGGGATGTATTGGCCGAAGCCGCCAATGCTATACCAATTGAGCTATCCTAGACACGAACACTGGAGGACTACTTCACCCAATCAACCTCAACGATCACTTTATCTGGCCTGATACTCTGGATCAGCTCCACAGAAAAATCGAAGGTCAATATATGGAACTGCAGAAAGTCGCTGCATACGAAATTACATTAGATTAATTTTTAAACACGATTATTCATTCGGTAAATTTATTATAAACAGATTTAATTTTTCCATTTTTGAATTTTCGGTGAAAAAAGTCCGGGACAGGATTCGAACCACGGATGTATTGGCTGAAGCCGCCAATGCTCTACCAACTGAGCTATCCCGGACACGAACACTAGAGGACTATTTTACCCAATTAACCTCAACAAAAATACGTTTTCGAAAATACTTTTACAACGAAAATTATTTTTTCACCCAAAATTCAAAAATGGAAAAATTACATCCGTTATAACAGATTTACCGATTGAATAATCGTGTTTAAAAATTAATCTAATCTAATTTCGTATGCAGCGATTTTCTGCAGTTCCATATCTTGACCTTAGATTTATTCTGTTGAGCTGATCCAGAGTATCAGACCAGATAAAGTGATCATTGAGGTTAATTGGGCGAAATAGTCCTCCAGTGTTCGTGTCCGGGATAGTTCAGTTGGTAGAGCATTGGCGGCTTCAGCCAATACATCTCTGGTTCGAATACTGACCCGGACATTTTCACCCAAAATTCAAAAATGGAAAAATTACATCTGTTATATTAAATTTACAGATTAAATAATCGTGTTTAAAAATTAATCTAACATTAACCAGTACTTTTTAAATAATGTGCAACATTAATAATAAATGTAAACATTTAATTCAATAACATCTTTTCTGAAACTTTTTTGTTTTATATGAAACCTGATTTTCCTCTTTAAATACGGCATTAAAAATCATTTAATGTAAGCAATAAAGACAGATCAAAAATAAAAAAAATACACAAATGTATGTGGTGTATCATAATTTGAATATTTCTTAAACAAACTAAAGAACCGTGTATTATATAGAATTACTTCCAATTAACGAAATATGTCGAAAGCTAATTATTAAATGCTTGTCATTACTTTTTATTTCAGATCATTTACGAAACGAGGATTCTTGTTAATTAATGAGGAAAGTTTGTGTGTATCATTTGATATATTTTCCACGAAATGTGGAAAGAAATTTCAGTTATTCTTGAAGCATAGATGAAGTAATTACACTAAAAGTGAATACGTAGTTTGCGACATTTGTATTACGTTTCATTTTCTTAGAACAGTTTTCTATACACGGACAAATCTATTGCATATATTTAGTGAAATGTTACAATTTATACTTACATATATTATTCACAAAATTGATATTTCACAATATACAATATTTCACAAATACATAATATTCACAAAAAAATTAACAAGTTTCATTTTAGATATAGATAAATGTGCTTTTTAAGCTGGGAAAGACTGCCGAAAATCAGATGGTCTAGGCCAATGGTAAAGCCAATACGGTTCGAGATTAAGAAATTTTAATGCCTAAAACCTAATAATCACTAGATTTACACAATCGAAGTATCATAATGTACAACTTGAGGTTAAGAAGAGATTTATTGCATTTATATACCTGGTTCCTAACAAATTAACCAACCATGCTAAAACTCATAAGTCAGCGGTTCTTTCATGGGCGTATTCTCGTATCTTCCTATATTTAATTACATGTTTTGTAAAACTTTTTAAAGAAAACTTACGTAGTCAAATCTATTATTCGGAGCTTCATTTCGGTAACTGGGATTGCTAAACGGACTGAATATTTTGTAACGGAAGGATGCACATACTGGGTACCATTAGTGACGGTCGTGGGGATGTGTTGGTTGAATTCATGGATAACTGGAAATGTAAGTCTAAACCAGTTTATTTAAACTGTTAGAGCTCAGGGGAAGTGGAGCTTTCAGTTCTTCAATTTCGATAACTAGTCACAATACTAAAAGATTAAACTCATAAATATACTCACAGCTCCGGCACTAAACTCAATCGGGGCACTTCCAACCAACTTCTCACTTAGACTTCAGCTAAGCTGCTAGATAAAAAATTTATTAGACAGCCCGTGGCTGTAACACACTCTTTATTGTCTAAAATACTCAACGTAACTAAATTATCTCTTACCAACGGCAATCTCCTTGAATGGCTCTGCTCTGAATAAACTCAGTCGGTAAACGCTGCTAGCTACTTCAATTCGAAACTCCTCGCTAACTTACTGGAGGCTAATAATAACTTGCTATAACTCGATCTAATTCAATTCACTGCCTCTCACCACCACCTAGCTGGCTTGCGCCGCTACTCACACACTCTCTTCACATTTAACGCTTTTATATGCTGCAAACTGAGATATTATAAATTTGCATATTGCTTTTAACCGGGACATAACTTGTAGAACCGAGGAAGACACACACGGTCTAGAAAATTAAAGTAAAAGAGAGGATAGATGTCACTTCCACGCTACTCATGTTAAATCATTAACGTTACGATCTCACAAAAATGCTAGAGTGTCTTTATCACAAAGTTCACTCCCTCACAATTTTACATAGGCTATTAACTCAATATGTAATACTATACTAATATTAATGCATTTCCCAAGTTCATTCGAAATGAATACCACATGATCTGAACATTTTTCGTCTGTCCCGTGGTTGTTCAGAACAGAAAGTGTCACTTGTAAAACTTTTACACACGAGTTTTTGATATTAAAAAAAAACTATTATAGAAAAGAAAAAAAAATGAAGAGAAAAAAGTTTATGTGAGAAGAAGAGGATGGTTGTTTAGAAAAAAAAATCCGTTAATCTGCCATTAACCTTTTATCTACCGACGGTACTTATAAGTACCATTAAAATTACTTATTATAAAATTCTTTTAATACGTCGATTAGTTGTAATACTATTTAGAATGAGTTACAGATACATTACTTTATTTTGTTCCAAAAGCATTATTGGTTACACTAAACAAAAATATTTTTAAAAGGATGATTTCAGTTGCCTTTGCATTTTTTTTCAGTTTTCTTGACGCTGAGAGAGGGGGATGGGGATTGTTCAGATCGAAATTATTTCTATTTTTATGTTGTAAGAACATCATATTTGTACATTTTTTAATTCTACAAAATACTAAGAAAACAATTTAAAATAAAAGATTTCAGTCGGGTTATAAATATTGCACAAAATCCCTGTGAATTCAAATTTAGTTAATCCATCTAAATCCTTCTAAAATTCTTCAAAAATTTAATAAATGATTATGTAAATCTTTTAATTCAAGTTAAACAATTTTCGCAAAATGCACATAAACTTTTCATGAATTCATAATTCGGTAGATAAAGGGTTAAGGTGTATCACTGAAGTAATTGAAATGTTTCACAACCCTAAGAGATGCTGTTCATAAAGTTGCATTATTAAACACATTCTTGTGTCAATAAAAACAACGTCAGATTTTAAAATATAATTTGTGGATCATTTAATGAAACAATCACAAGAATATTTAATATTATTATCTATGTCTTCTTAATATCATCTATAGCTTTTGTAATAACAAATTTTACATAAGACAAATCCTACTAATGGATAACACTAGTCTGCATTGTTTTTTTTTTTTTTTTTTTTTTTTTTTTTTTTTTTTTTTTTTTTTGTCAGATGATTTCTTATGGGTAAGTTTACTGAATCAATTTTTGATGCTTTTTTGATGCTGATACTGGAAGTGACTTCGATTTATATCAATCACGCCAAGATTTCGCAAAAAATAAGAAGTTTTGATTTGAATATTTCAGTTAATGCAATCAAATATTTATCCCAAAGTCATACAAAAAGTTCCATTAAACGTGTTAAAAATAATGTAATAAATGTCCTTATAAGTTCATGATATTTCGTTAATAAAATCTAAACCAAGCAGTATTCAATAAAACAAACTTTCTTCTTTTTGATTTTCTTGCAGAAACTCCATCATTTACGCCCCCTTCAGCATCCAACAGTAGTCTGCTATCATATTTACATCTCATCTTACTTAGTGCCTATTCACTTTTTTTTTTTTATATCTTGGTGAAAGCTCTCACCGTGAGCTTCACTATATTGCCTGCTATTTTCTGGAAAGTAGCCGATATGGAAATACAAAAAGTGTACTTTTACACTCATATTGCAGCTCTTCTTGAAATTTTCCAGCATTTTTTCAGCAATATTCTTGTAATTTAGACCTAGAAATTCACTAGAAATTTTTTTTTAAATACAGGAATCCGGTCCATGCATATTTTTTTTAACTCATTCATCATTTTTTCAAAATCTTTATCCTTCATTAGTTTTTTGATTGGAGGACCAACGGAAACTCCAGCTTTTTATTTTAGCTCGTCTGAGGAAGGTGGATTGTGTGAGTCAATTTTGTAGTAAGGTGCTTGAAGCAATACCACTCTTGTGGTAGAGCCTTTACTGATTGCTTAATTAATCCTATTTTGGTGTGTAGTGGAGGAAGCAAGATTTTTTTGGGGTGTTTACGAGTATTTCGTACACGATGTTTTTAGTTTCTTGAACATAACTTTTCCGACCTGGCCAAACTCTTACAATCCAATGCATTTGTTTTGTCCCACTGTCCCATTAACATAGATAGCAAGGTATTTTTGTGTACCAAACTTGTTGTCCCAATCGTATTCCACTAACTTTGAAGTCACCACAGATAATCCATTAGTGTACCTCAAGGTAAATACAATCATATTTTATTCTGAAAGCAGTTAGATAAGTTGACAAGTTTCCAAAAGTACATTTAAGTTATGTGTGACTATCACATAATGTTTGTTCTCGGCGATAAATTTTCTAAATCAATTTGCTAGTAAACAAACTATATGAGATAGAAGGAAACTAAGAACAGTTCTGTAATCAGCATAAAAAATTCATTAAGGACAGTCATCGGTTATTAAAACCTTCCCACTGCCATGACCAGATATATCTGTTCACCAGGCTGCAGAATTCACTGCATTTGAAGCTTTATTTAAATTAATGTAATTCTACAAATATAATCCAGTTTTAAGAATTTAAATTATGATAGATACTTTCAAAGTTATAAGCATATACGTAACAAAAAATTGTCCCATGATAGGAAATCCCTCTTTTATTAACACTAGTAGATCGAACCCGGGCTTCCCGGGTAGTGAAGATATAAATAATCTTTTTTTAAAATTAAACTTGAAAACTCTATAAATTTTCTACATGTAATATGATTTTTTAGATTACTAACTAACAGTGAAAAAGCATTTAATACTTTAAGCGTCTTGCAGATATTTTCATTCATGTTTAACTCTAAAATAATAACTGTGAAAAATATTGTTATGAAGAATTGCATTTGATAACTTTAAGTATCTTTTATCTTATACAATTGAAAAAATTAACATTAATGTCAATCTTGTGTTAAATAAGCTTTTGAATTGAAACATTGCACGATGGAAAAACCGCAGCTAGGCTGCTAAGGATTAAACTAAATATTAATTATAGTATCAAATACAGCTTTGAATTTTGAAAACTTTGAATAGAGATTAAAATGAAATGCTTGAAAAATATAAAGTTGTAATAAATGAGTTTTTCATCAGCATTTAATCAAATTGCATTTGAAATAAGATTTATTTGCCTATACGACGGAATAAAAATTGAAAATGTGCGATGATTTAAAGATTAAAAAATTGCAGAAACGAAGATTGCAAAAGAATCATTTCATCGTGAAATGTTCCAAAATGACGTCAGTGCTACCCATGGACACGTTTGTTAGTTATAATACAGATGATATGTTACGCATATGAAAAACCTTACGCTCAAAGTAAAATGCAAAAGTAAAGAAACAACAGCACATGCAATTTTTCAAAGAAAGTTTGTTCCAAAGTTAACTCTATGACAAATTTAAAATTCGTTTTGTAAATTAAACACACAAACACTGCCTGACCTCAATTCATTGTGCAAATCGGATGCCATATTTTCCGTGCAACACGCGTACATTGATTTCTATATACGATGACAAAACAAATATTCAATTGCAATTAAAACCTCAGATAATGGTGAATTATAAACTCTCATTTCATCATTTACATCTTTCTTTTTCCATTTCGTATCAATTTTCTATATAAAAATGTACACCGTTTTTCTGAAAACATATTTGAAAAATAAAAATGGTTCTACAAATAAAGTAAAAAATAAATTACATAAAAAAATCCAAAAAAGAAAGAAAAAATAAATTATTTTGTTTTGCATTTTACTTCTGGTAAAATGACAGGTAACAAAAAAGAACTAATTATATCGTCTAATCTAGTAAGTTTAACTGAAAATTATAAAATATTATTTTATGCAAATTATGTTATTTTGATAAAATTACAGTAGAATGTTTAAAGAATAGCAATATTTTTTTTTTCTGTAGAGAAGCTTTTAGACAAAAACTTAGAGACCCTCATATTTTTTTAAGCCCCTAAGTACTGCCAAGATAATCTTTGTTTGCTAGTCTAATTCGGCAGTGAAAATTCAACCTGAAGAGTATCGCCAAGTTCTAAAATATAAATTGCTGTATTTTGGACAGACTTCCAATCTGTTTACGCACACTGCATGTTACAGCTTTCCCATAAACACGGGCTTTTTTTTTTTAAAAAAAAGACATTGCGTTTAATCAGTGTAAGATTCCAATTATGTTATTTTAAAAAATAAAGCATTTCCACCTGTGAAAATGATATACTTCTACAAAATATATTTTAGTTTTAAGACTTTAAACACACGATTTATATAAACATATAATGACGTCATTTGCATCCGCTAAAGCATTCTACTCTTACGGTCAAGTCTTATGCAACATATATAGAAAAATATGCATCTGACGTCAGAAATCCAACAAAAAAGCGATTTCACCATTTAAAAAAACTCAGCAAGACATATCGATAGTAAAATGATTCATACACTGTAAAAAAAAAAATCTGTAAAGGTACTACACTTTATCTAGGAAACTGGGATTCCAAGAACTTTTCCTGTAACAGTAACAACAAAAACTCAAGTTTTAGAATCGGTTACATGGATTTTTCTTGTTATCGTTACATGAAAAGTTCTTGGAATCCCAGTTTCCTAGAAAATGTTTAGTACCTTTACAGATTTTTTTTGCAGTGTACGACTTCATTTTTTTTTATTTTAATAGTTCCATGTTTTATCAGATGTCTTTATTATTTTTTTTCCAAAATTCAAAAAATAATATTTCACAGAAATTAATGAAACTGTACTCCTTCAGATTTTTTATGTGAATTAAACAAATACTGAGCAAATAATCCACAAAAATATTCATTAAAACACATTTTTGTAAAGAGAAATGTATGTATTTTTTTCTAAGTATGTTTGCAGTAAACTAAAAATCATTTAATTGATGTATACCAAGTTCGAAATTGCACGTGAAGCCTAGCAAATGAGGTGCGTTCGTACTATAAGTTTTAAAATATTCAGATATTGCTGATATAGTACACTGTAAAAAAAAATCTGTAAAGGTACTACACTTTATCTAGGAAACTGGGATTCCAAGAACTTTTCTTGTAACGGTAACAACAAAAACTCAAGTTTTAGAAACGGTTACATGGATTTTTCCTGTTATCGTTACATGAAAAGTTCTTGGAATCCCAGTTTCCTAGAAAATGTGTAGTACCTTTACAGATTTTTTTTACAGTGTAGAGCGTACTTTGAATATAGTATAGTGGTCGAAATCTTTGTGTTCCTGTAAATATGCAGGGAGTAATTTTTATTATACTTCATTAACGTATATCTTATTCATAAAATGTGAAGTAGGTTAATATAATTAAAACATGCAACAAACAATGTTTCCCCGTATAATATTATTTAGTGGAATACATTTGTGCGGCCCTGTAATTTAATAATAAATTATTCTCTGCATCCCAGATTGTACAGAATGTAGATTTTAGTACATACATCATAGATTCATAACAATTATATTATGTTCAAATGAGTGTAACACCATTAAAATGCATTTGAAACATTTTTCCCCATTGATCGTAATGTAACGGAATACTTTTGATTGTCCCTGTAATTGATCTATGCATCCGATTTTCATAACATTTGAAATGACTCGACAAAATTATCTAATAATTAAAAGTTTTAAATTTCAAACGATTAAAATGCATTTGAAACTTTTTTTTTACATTGATTGTAATGTATCGGAATACTTCTGATTGTCCCTGTAGCTGATCTATGCATCCGATTTTCATAACATTTGAAATGACTCGACAAAATTATGTAAGAATTATATATTTTAAATTTCAAACGATTCGGTTGGATAGTTTTTGCGTTAGCATATGCGGACGGACGGACAGACAGACAGACAGACGGACAGACGGACGGACTGAGTGACAACAATAGGTGCTACGTATTTACATAATTACGAACACACCTAAAAACGAAATAAAGCCGAAACACAGCAGTCTTTATAGCAGACGATACTCTTGAAATAGAGATATTTTAAGTAACATTTTTTTTTTTATGTTGAAATGAGAAAATTGGAACAAAAATGTATGGTAATCTGTTATTTTCTATAGAGGAAAGAGATAGATGGAGATGCAATATAACGTGTAAGCAATTTGCAACATGATGTGCGTTATAACTAAATTTAAATGCAGTTGTTCGGCCCAAACAAAACAACTGCATGGAACAGATAGCGAATTCTTAAATATCAACTGAGCACTTTTTTCACTAAATGAAAACGATCTGTTTATATTAAAGCATTCTAAAATAGCATTGCATTTTATTATGAACTATAACTGTTAATAACCGTAAATCATAAATTAAAAACCGTTAGTACTAAAAACCGTTAGTACTAAAAGTTTTCTTCTTTTTTGGAAAGCACACGGTTGCGTTTGGGCTTTTTGTTGAGGATTTCAGGTTTACATTCTTTGCATCACTCCCAGATACTATAAGTCCTGTCTACACTTTCTTGTTACTTTATGGCTATTTTCTCTTCACTTCGCATAGAAATGTAGTACTAAAGTTGCCACCTCCAGAAAAATTGAATTATAAACTACAAAAAAATTAATATCTCGAAAACAAATATAGATACAATTTTCAAACAAATTGCATTTAAAAGCACATTTTTTTCTCTATACAACGGTGTAAAGTTTAAAAATGTGCAATGTCTATAAGTTTAAAATTTTACAGTAGCAAAAACTGCAAAAGCGAAACTTCATGAGAAAGTGTTGCCATTCGCAAAATGTTGTACGCGTTACGCACAGATACGTTTGGCCTTTATAATATAGATTTAAAATAATTTGCAGAGAAAAAAATTATAATTTTGCATCTTTTGCTCGTCGGTCAGGGGGTTAATCATCTGATGTCAAGCAGATCAGTGTAATACTACTAAACATATTCAAACTACTAAACATGATTTACAGAATTATGAAATTAAAAATTCGTCAAAAGCGTCCAAATAATGTTGTGAAACTGTTTTTTCTCTAATTTTGATTTATTTCTTTGTTGGTATAATTCGAACTTCTAAATCTACGCGCCTATTTGCAAGCCAAGTTGCTTTTTTTTACTATTTGGAAAATAGTTTTCTCCTCGGTAGAGAATTGGGAAATCTGAATGTTTTCATTGGTTGAATTCCGCAATTTATTTCATTTTATTTCGTTTAATTCGCTTTCTGGTTTATGTTTAATATCCAAAAATTGAATACTTCTGTTTTTTATTTTATTCGTTTTCTGACTGGCCCATGCTTAATGTCTAGAAATGAAATACATGTGTTGCCACGATGACAAAAAAAGTATTAAAAATTTATTAAAAAAATTATAACTCAATGACAAACTGACATATAAATTTCAAAGTTTCATTTAAAAGTAATTCTTTTTTCTGTACATGATGGCGTAAAAATTAAAAAAGTGCCGTGTTTAGAAATTTAAAAATAAAAACTGAACATTACTGAAAATCGTTAAACTGTTCATTTAATATTTGTTTATAACAGGCCCAGAAATTCTAGCATGACTAGGCATATTTATAGGACTCTGTTATTACGTAAGTTACGTTGTAATCATCATAAAAATGATGTTATTATTGTTTTTTTAAATATAAAAATTATTTATAAGTCTAAAATACAGTCTTTGAAAATATTATTTTTCAAATAGTCGTTGTAATTTGTTAAATAAGAATTTTTTTTTTTTTTAAGTAAGGTGGATTTTCTTTTTTTTTTGTTAAATACATTATTTTTTCCACACTATAACAAAAGATTTCTCGAAATTTCATATTGATCGTTTATTTAAAGAATATATTTATTAAATGCGTCTAGTAAATATGCTAAATTATTCAATCGATAATAAAATTTGAATAAGGTCTCGAATATATATTTTTAAAAAATATACGCTAACAAAAGAAAACTAAAACTCAATGGCTTCAAATGGCTTTTCCTGCGGGTATTTATTAGAATAATGCATCCACAAAAAATTTAGAGTATTTTGAAAACACGAAAAGAAATTAATTAAAGAATTTATTTTTAAAAAAATTTAACCATTTTATTAAATTTTCTTTTAATGTATAATAATATAAATATAGAAGTAAAAATATTCAATATACAATCAGGATTTTATTTTTAATTCTTGCAAAATGATAAGAAGATAAAATTAATAGTAAATAATTTAACCAGGCCTTCCCTCAGATGGATTAGTCTGAGAGATATTGCTGAGAATACACATTTAATAACTAGCGATAAGTAAAGAAAATGAGATATTACCTTTAATTGGTCATTCATTGCGATAAAATATGATGCAAATAAGCATATTGTATCATAGATTTACAAAATCTTATATATAAAGTTGCATATACTATTTTTATAAAAGAAAAGCAAACCATGCATGGATATAAAATTGGAAATATGCAAAATGTTAAAAGTAATACAGAAAATAAAACACCAAATTTTCCTACATTGGAAATATAACTCTTTGAAATGATGTAATGAGCATAAACAGAAGCCTCACACCGATTTGAGAAATTATAAATAACATAAACTATTATGTTTGAAGAGAATAGTATTTTATATGGTGTGAAATCCGTCCGAATAGTTTATAATGTTGAATATCTGTTTTCCACGGATGCAACGAGGTTGCAAAAAGAGTTAAGGAATCCTTTTTTAAAAATTTGTCACGAGCATTTACATCTTATAAGTTTCTGTGATGCCAAAATTATAGTTTCTGACCCCAACAGTATCCTAGAAATTGCAATATTCTCAATAAATTGGGTTTAAAACTTTTTCTACAAAAAAAAAAAAAAAAAAAAAAAAAAAAGTTTATTTTGTGAAATTAAACTGTCGAATGTTTTATAAATCGTTCATAACGAGAATGTTACATCTTAAAAGTTGCCACCAAAAAAAAGAAAAAAAAATATTTTAAATTTTTAGTCATATCAACATCAAAGAATTCTCAATTTTAGAACTTTTTTTGCTCGTGAATTGAGGGCGATTATTGTTCCTACGAAAAATATAGTATATTTTGCAGCAAAGATGGTTAGCAACATTTTTTGCCCACATTATTTTTTAAATCGGCTAGATACTCCCAATGATAACGAAAAACACACAAACGTTAATGCTTTATAGCATAGAAATACAGAATCAAAAGTTATTATCTCCTATTATATACACATAATTTATCTAATTAGTGCTAGCAGATGCATTTTTAAATATACATAGATCAATATAATGCTTCATTTTTCTTTTAATAGCATTTCTTAGTATTCATTTTTCTTTTATTAGTATTCATTTTTCATTTATTTGTATTATTCAATAAAAAACTCACTTTCTTAAGCCCGAATTACGTCAAACTTTTTACAAAAGCGTCTAAGTCCATATAACAGCGAAGTATTCTGAAGAGTATTAAATAGAAGGTAGTAAGACACTTAGACAAACGCAGGTAATAAATCGCCAAATATTGTTCTTTTCGTCCTCTCTCGAAATGCATTTTTTCCGTACATTTAAAAAACACGATTTTGAGTCATCTTATTTAAAATTCAAATAAATAAATAGGAGGAAGCAATAATAGCATAAGTCAAAACATTTTATTTCAGCATCAGGGAATTGTATCGTAGTTACACATGTGGAAAAAAGCTGCTTTTGGCCAATAAACGTTGTCTTCACTAAATTTGAATCCGATTAAAAAAAGTACCGTGATTAATTAAAATGTTATAGGCAGAGCTGCCAAGTCTCCGGCATTTTGGATACCGGTATTTTAATACAGAAAATGTTTTATTAAATTGGAACATTCTGCGGATTAAAAAATAACTTTTCCTATAAGAAAATTCTGCTACGCAATAAGCGGGGGCTTGGCATCTCTGTATAGGAATATTTCGTAATCTACTTTTTAACCTTAAAAAAAGCAACGACCATTTTTCGGGTTCAAAAAGTATTGTTAATTGTACCATTTTGCATACAAGGTACTGATTGTAATATTGATACATCTATGGTGATAAATTTCCAATAATTTTTCAAATCCCATTTATTTCATTAAAAATATAAATCTTTTATTCATTTAGTTTAAAATAAATGGTTTTTAACTAATTTCATAATACTTTTGAAATATCACTTTTCATTGGCCATTTTTTTAAAGCATTTAGAAAATGGTCGTTCTTTTCAGTGAAATATAGACTTTGGTCTGTCCGCATTTTATTTTATTATTATTATTATTTATAAATGGTGGAGAAATATTATAATTAATCCATAACGTACATAATATATGACTCTGTTATTACATAAGTCACCATTTTATCATCATAAAAATTATGTTTTTACTGATTTTTATTAACTCAATAGGAAAAATTTTGTGCTTTGAGCAATAGATGTCCGCATTTCATTTATTTATTTATTTTAACAAAATTCTTTGTATTTAGAAGAATTTTTATTTAAATAGGAAATCCAAATGTCGCTGTTAATAAAGAATAAAGTTACAAAAAAAAGTTACAAAACGAGTAGACGCATATTATCAAATATGGGAAAACGACGAATCCAAAAAAGACGTCGTATGAAATATCATCTTTTAAAGCAAAAAAACTAGGTCTGATTATCGAGCCTACTGATTACGAAATGTGCATTACATTAAAAAAAAGTACTGCAAATATTGATTTTTTTTTCTTTTGTGCAGTTTTGGCTTCGAAAGGTGCGCTATGTTGCAAAAACATATAAACGACTATGAAAACACACTTGGCAAAGTTCATGCTCAGTTTTACAAATAAATATTGCACATATATGCCCTATACACACCGAGGTACCTAATTGGTTCCAAAATGGCGTTCAGTTGCCTAACATGGTTATCATGTAAATGTTATAATAAATTGTTTGTTCTAAAAATGTTATCATTTATTGATTGTTATTTCTTTTTTTTTAAAGATGTGTAGAAGATGTGTGTAAGAAAATGTTTCGTTTATTCCTTTTTTTTTCATTTTGAAATAAATAAATAACGTGTTATTATAGCATGCTATATGTATCTGGTAATCAAAACGATGTTTTCGCCTAATTGGCATAAAAAATCTCGCCAAACCCGATGCTTATATCGCTAGTATATTATCTCAAGTATTTTATTTATGTATACTATAATTGTTTTTACATACCACTTACTTCTTCTTGTATATAAAAATAGGTATGTGCCTCCTTTATGCAGTATAAATTGTATAAATCTTCAAAAAATAGCCCCAGTTACCTCTTTTTGGATCGAATTAAAAAAAAATCAATGTCTAATTCCAGTATTACTCCCAGGTTTGCATACATATTCCAAATTTCAAAGTTGTATGCCAACAGGAAATGGATGAAAAATAGGAAAAGATGTCACATATGCACCAGGGTACATAATTGGCGTCAAAATGGTATTATTTTACCTGAGATGGTAACTCGGCTTTAATTATTTATTATTTGTTTATTTACTCATAAAATGTTTATTTACTTTCATTTCCTTTTTTTAATTCTTTTATAGTTATTAATTATTATTATTATTTTATTTACTGTAAGTTCTTTTTGAAAATAGAAAATAATTTAAAAATGTGTATGTAAGCGTTATTTGAAAATGGAGTTTTCGCCAAATGGGCTTTGAAAAAAATTGCGCCAAATCTGATGCACTTGTGGTATCGGTGCCAAAAAATTAGTGACCAGAATTGACTTCCACACACAAACAAAATATAAGTTAAAAGAAAACATGCAATAAAAAAAAATGATGTCATAAAAGAAACTTTTTATTTAAAAACGTAAATGTTTCTAATTTTCTCACGCGAAATACAAAAAACATTCTTTTAGCGATCAAAAAATTCTATTAAGAGATTATCACAAAATCTCAAAATCAAAGTTTTTATGACATTTTTTTTAATATAAAAAAATAACAGTTTTATTTTCCTGCATGATGAAATTTTAAAATGTTTTATTGCATTCAATATTTCTGTGTGCGTAAATGATTACTATTTACTCCATGTACTGATTCGGTTATCTACGAAAATATCCAGCCGGTGAAAATGACGCACACCAAATTTCTGTGACGTATACAAATAAATTGTGCTTTTTTATGAGTTTTTTTACTATAACTTTTAAACTATTTGGAATTAATTTTTGAAAGTAGGTGCATTCACGAGGTTGCCTTCATAGGTACCTTCTGGTACACACAGAATCGAAATCCGACAAGTACTTTTTGATATTTGCTTGACGAAAGAATTTTTTGACTTTTAATATCGTTACGTACTCTGAATATAAGACTTAGTATGAAACTGAGTATAAAACGATTGATTTCTCTGAATGTAATGATGGGTGTGGCTTTTACATGGAATTAAAGACATTTTTTATAATATATGGACTTTTAGATTATTTTGAACTCAGAATAAGTTTATCTTAACATATGAGTTTGATTTTAATTCAAGAGCTCCAAGCATCGCGTAGATGCAACCCGCAAATAAAGACATGCATGGTTAGTAAGTAATTTTTAAACTAACCTCGACGAATTAACTAGGGTTAGTTTAAAAATTACTTACTAACCATGCATGTCTTCATTTGCGGGTTGCATCTACGCGATGCTTGGAGATCTTGAATTAAAATCAAACTCATATGTTAAGATAAACTTATTCTAAGTTCAAATTAATCTAAAAGTCCATATAAGGTACCCTGGGGTAATAACGCCACGTTAAGGTTCTACCAATTTTCACGGCTTAGTTTTAGATTGTATTTTTCAAACAAATATAGGATTTGATACAGCAACTCATTGACTATCTATATAAAATAAAATAATTTAACAGATATGTATTCATAAAATGTAATGGCGCTTTTTCTTGACCAATGCTATTTGGCGTTAATACCCACCTATATGGGTAATAACGCCATGCAAACAAAACTATAAAATAAGATGGAATAATGGCATGTAGATTGCCCAATTCTAAAAATACAAACTCTACAGCTCTAGAAATTGACAAATTGCAATCTAAGCTATTGAAAATGTGCAATATTTTGTGACTCTGAAAGAAAAAGAAAGCTGTGGTGGTGGCGGGGGGAGGAGGCAAAAGAATATCAGATTCTAAGCTACGTTTTGCTTAAAAATGACCATTTAAATAGAATTATTAGAAACATTGCACGGATTATTTGAATCAGTATTTATATTCCCATGTATGCATTCTATGCGATAGAAAATATTGATTTTTTTGTGAAAGTGGAAAGAAAAAGGAGTGAGGGGGAGCTTCAACAGAATATAACACCCTGTGTCTCTCTTTGCTTAAAAAGTCCCGCTTAAATATGATTATAAGAAACATTGCGTGGTTTTAACCATTGATAATGAAATATTTTAATCATGTGAAGTTTTGTAATAACTAGAGTTATATGTAATAAATAATTTTGTTAAACCTTAACTGCTGTTAGCGTCTCACATATCGCTGAGTTTTTCAAGTTTCAGAGTTTAACTTGCAATTTTTAGTTTAACTATAGATACCGGGAAAATTTTGTTTCATTTGGAATCCTATTACTATCTCTAGAGACTTTTGAATAGCTGAATTTAATTTATAATAGTCCTGTATATAAGGTTCAATACAAAAATATTATTCTAAAAGTTAATTTAACATTTTATTCATCGTTAGATTAAGCGGTCTGACAGGCCGCTCAGAGTAAGTTATGCGGCAATTTTTGTCACAGCAGTTAAGGGTTAATACTATTATAGTAATCTAGTAAATAGTTTTTAACCCATAACTCCACACTAATGCGGATTCTCCAAACCTACAGTTAAATTGTCGACGTTTTAAAGAACATGCTTTAATAATTTTTTAATAAATTGAATAAAATTTTTGATTAAAAAATATTATCCCAGAGAGATCTCTTATTGAATTTTATACATAATTCATATGGTTATATATCACTATCTCTATATTAGCAACAAAATTAACCTTTAACTGCTGTTAGCAATCTGACTGAACACTGTACCCCCTCCCCCCCTCGAAAAAAAAAGCGTTTAACTTGTATTTTCCAGTTTAACTGTAGTTACAACTGAAATTCTCTTTCGTTTGGAGTTCTCATAATATTGTTAGAACTATTTGAATAAATTAAATTTAATTAGAAATAATTCTGTACAAAAAGTTTAGCGCAGGAACAGTATTCTATGATTTTTAATCATGGATCGCCTTTTAACCTTTAACTAATGTTACCGGTCTCGTAGACCACTATTTTTCATTTAATTTTTTAGTTTAAATTGTAATTTTCAATTTAACTGCAAACACTACCGAAATTTTGTTCATTTGGAATTTTAGTACTACCACCAGAGACTAAATAGGTGAATATTAAGTATAATACTCTTGTATAAAAAGTTTAGTACAAAAACACAACCCTATGAGTTATTCTCGCCTTTTATTCATCTTTCAGTTTTGCGGTCTCACAAACCGCATCACATTCATACGTTACAATTTCTATCACATCAGTTAAAGGTTAGATTTATAAAGTTTTGAAAAACCGAACGCTGAGAAAGCGGACAGTTAAAATTTCGAACTCAATTGAACAATCCAGTGGAAATTTAATAGAAACCGGATTTTGAAGATATTCGAATTTGAATCTCGAAAACATTTTGATATAGTTTTATTTACAAGAGTTAAAAATTATTTTTTACAATTTATAAAAAAAAAAATAATAATATAATAAAAAATAAAATAGGGAGATTATTTTTAAGTATTGGGCACCCCCCCCCTTAATCGTACCATTTCAACAATGATGATAATGCTGTCCCATATATTATCATCATAAACCTCCTTAGGATATAGTTCGGCCACTGTTGGGAATCAAGCGGGGTAATAACGCCAATTCCTGGCGTTATTACCCCGGGATACTTATTGCGCAGTAAATACTAAACTACAAATTATCTCAAGAAGATATCCAAAATCTTCTACAACAATTTGAAAGTACAAGAAATACACTACAAATTTATGTAATAAACAAAGTATTTCCGGATAAAAAATATAGTCTTCACATCAAAAACCTTATCTCGCAAATTTTAGATCAAGCATTAATTTTAGTTGCTTGTAAAAACAATAAGACCTAAAAATGAAACAAATTAACTTGAAACTGTTTTTTGCGATTTATATGACTCAAAACCCTTCTGCGCAGAGCACATGGGTGTCATTTACCTGATTATTTCATAATTATGCAAAATATAAGCGCTTGGCGTTATTACCCCGCCTGGCGTTATTACCCCAGGGTACCTTATTATTAAAAATGTCGTTTAATTCCATGTAAAAGCCACATCCATCATTACATTCAGATAACTTAATCGTTCTCATACACTTATCAAAGTTCTTCGAATAATAACAATAAAATCAGACAATATTTTCATTTTCTTAATTTACGTACAGCGCGTTCTATTAGTTTCACTTCATTTCATTTTACAACATGCTCCCCCCTTTGAAACTTGGGGAGAGTTTCAAGTACATAACAATTATTATTAAAAAGATCCAACCTCTTTGGAGCTTTTACACATCTTCCAGAAGAGGTATATTTCTTAAATATGACACTATCAGGAGAAGACGCATTTTCATGATCATCATGCTCACTGGAACTAGTTTTCTCTTCACCCGACGGTTTGGATGCAATTTCAATCATTTCATTCGAATATATTTCCAAAGGTAAGATGCGCTGCAGCGGACATAAAACCGTGCCGTGCTGAGTTTCCAACTTAACAGCACGAACCTTACCATCTCGTCATGGAATTAAATGAATCACCTTTGCTAAAGGCCAAAATAAACGTTTTTTGTTATCATCCCCAATTAAGACTGCTTCTCCCACTCGCGGTTCACGTGTATGTTTTTCAGTATGTTTTTGAACTAATTCGCTGAGGTATTCCTTTCTAAAACGTTGCCTAAAATCAGTAAGAAGTTTAGCTCTGTAATTCAACCTTCTCCTTAAACTTTGAGAATCTAATTCGATAATATCCGAATTGCTGAAACTTCGGTTTTCAGTAAGAAACATAGCGGGTGTGAGAGGTACTAGCTCCAGTGGGTCCTCTGAAATATAGGTTAGAGGCCTGCAGTTAATCACAGATTCACAATCACATACAAGTGTATTAAATTCTTCATAAGTCAATACAGATCTACCTAAAGTATGTACTAACAATTCTTTTACAATGCGAACTAACCTTTCCCACCAGCCTCCTTACCAAGCTGCGGTGGGAGGTATAAATTTCCAAACAGTTTTATGCGTCATGGTTTCTTTTAAATTTTTATCCCAATTTAATTTCGAAAGTTCATTGGAAGCCCCTCTAAAGTTTGTTCCGTTATCACAATAAATAGTGCTGTTCCTACCGCATCTAGCTATAAAACGTCTAAGTGCTAGCAGGAAAGCATCAGAAGATAGTGAATTGACTAGTTCAAGGTGAACTGCGCGATAAACGGAACAAGTAAACAATGCTATCCAAACTTTCTCGCCATTTTTTAGAAATAAAGGCCCGGCAAAGTCTACTCCAATAATTTCAAAGACAGCACAATCTGTTACGCAATCTGGTGGCAAAGGTGTTGGTTCGCTTGACAAAGACCTTACCTTAAAACGTTTACATGCAATACAATCGTACAATACATTTTTAATAGTTCTTCTAGCTCTAATTATCCAAAATCTTTCTCTTATTAAAGATTGCATTGTTCTTATCCCTGCATGACAATTCTTTTGGTGTACTGATCTAATAAATAATTTAGTAAATTCACATTTACCTGGCAACAATATTGGATACAAAAATGATTCTCGGTCATTTCTTTCAGTTATTTTAGTTTTTACTCTTAAAATTCCATTGTCATCTGTGAATGATACAATATCCTTTAATGACTTTTTATTACACAAATAACAGCTCTGAACTAAACAGATTAGATATTTTTCAGAACTTTCCATTTCATTTTGAGTAAGATTAGAATCTTTACACTTATTAGAAACATTTCGGCAATTATTTATAAATCTCAGAATCCAAGCAAATATTCTAATCATCTTATCATAATTAGATATATTATCTAAGAGCCAAAGGGGTGCGTCTTTAGCTAGATCAATATTCGTAATTTCGACCATTTTTTTCTTTCTAAATCAACATCTTTTGGCTGACAGTCAATCGCGCCAATTGGCCAACATTCAGGATTTTTTTTTAACCCCTTAGGACCTTCCCACCATCGCGAACTAAGCATTTTCTGTGGAGAACATCCACGTGAAAGTATATCAGCTATATTCAAATTTCCTGGAACGTGCTTCCATGACTCTATATTGGACATCTGCCGAATTTCTTTGACCCTGTTGCTCACGAAAACCGATCAATTTCCATGTTCCTTTATCCACCAAATTGCGGTAGTGAATCTGACCAGAATGTGATTTTTAGACCTGGCATATTTATTGCCTTGACGATAGAACTCGCAAGTCGAGTACCTGTATAACAAGTCATTAACTCTAAACGCGGCATGCTCAAAGTTTTGAGAGGAGCAACCCTAGACTTCGCTCTAACAAGCGTATCCTTGACTAGCGAAGACACATGCTGCATATGCCCCTTTACTCGCATCAACAAAAACATGAAGTTCAGATGAAGAATTAATTTCTAAGTATCGAGGTATAGCTACTTCTTTTAAAACATCAATATTCTTCAACCATTTCAGAAAAGCACTCACAATGTTACAAGGTAATTCTCGATCCCATGAGAATTTCTGTTTCCATGAGTCTTGTAGCAATAATTTTGGAAGCAATGTAGCAGGAGAGAAAAAGCCGATAGGATGAAAAATCTTTTGCACAATGCTCAAAATTAATCTCTTAGTAATTTTCCTTTTACACGTTAATGTTTCTAAATCTAAACAACATTTCAAAGAATCATTATCTAAATTCCAAATAATCCCCAAAACTGAAGTATCCCCAGAATGTTTATCAACATTCTTGCTAGCTACATTGCTTTCAAAACAACGCAAATTGAAACACCCTTTAGACATTAATAACTTTGCATTTTCAATAAACATTTCAGCTTCATTAATGTTAAAAACACCTGATACACAATTATCTACATAAAATGAACATTTTAATTTTTCAGCCGTTTCCTTATATTCAGGAGAACTATTTTCTAAAAAATGCATTATAGATTCACTTAATAAATAAGAGCTAGAAGAGATACCAAATACAACTCTACAATGTCTATAAATCAATTTTCCTTCATTACATGGGAAATAGAATCTAAGAAAATCTCCATCTTTAGGCATAACAGATAACATTAATTAAGCCTTTTCCATATCTGCAGTTATACCGATAGGATACATTCTAAAACGATCAAGAATATCAGGTATTAATTCTATAAGATTAATGCCTTTATACAAACATTCATTTAACGAGGGTTTCCCTTTCTCAGAAGCAGATGCATCAAATACAGGGCGTATTTTTGTGGTTTCCTTATCTAACCTGATAACGGCCTATGCGGTAAATAATGAAATTTATTACTTAATTCATTTTCTGGAACACGTTCAATAATATTCATTTTTCCCAATTCTTAAATACTTCCTGATATTCATCGAAAAATCCCCCACATTTTAATTTATTAATCATTTTTTCATATCTCTTCCAAGCTAAAACTTTATTATCGGGCAAGTTCTTAAAATTACACTTCCATGGAAGCCCTACTTCATACCTGCCATCAAGAAGAATTTTCAGGTTTTCCTTAAAATCGTTTAAATCAAAGTTTTCCCGTTTTTCAAAACTCTGAATGGGGTCAGAAATTCCTATGGTTTCAAGTTCCCATAATTCATTCAAAGAAATATTTCTAACGTGCATAGACAATGTTGTCAAAACGTTATGTTTCTTGCCACACGTTTGTTTCCCCATTACTGTCCAACCGAGCTTGGTTTCTATGGCAGTCAAATCGCAATTTAATTGAATTAAATTTACTGTCAATAATTTTCCAATCATATCAGCCCCCATCAAAAGATCAATTTCAGATTCCTAACAAAAATCATCAGGTAGATTTATTTTATTTCTTTTTAATTCATTTAAGATTCTATAATCTTTAATTTTAGGTACAAATCCGCAAATCCTTTTTTCGGAAAATGCTTCAAAACAAAACGCATTATTTCCATATAATTCACTGATTTCTACAGAAAACACATCATGTTTTTTAGGCTTCGTTTCATCTCCCCCGAAAAACGCGTGAATAACTATTTCTTTTCTTATAGGATGCATTTTTAGCGATTTCGTTATTCTCTCGCTTACGTAACTACTTTGGCTCGCTGAATCCAGCAGTGCGCGTACGACTTTTTGGCGACCTTGCGATCGAATGCGCACGCCAAGATTTGAATATACACGACTTTATTTCTACTACAGTTAGAAAGAGAATTTTCAGATTTCAAAGTATCATCTTGATTATTATTTATATTTTGTTCTGGACACATTATTTCAAAATGAGGTTTATGGCAATGATTACATTTTAATTTATTTTTAATATTACAATTCTTACTCAGATGACCAGCTTTTTGCAAACAAGTGAAACAAACCCCCTTTTTCAACAAAATTTTTTGTTTTTCAGTTGAAGACATTTTTTAGCCCCAAAACATTTATTAGAGGGGTGAAACCTATCACAGAATATGCAATTGTTTTTTTTTATCCTTTATTTTCTATACTCATCAATGCAGATGCGGAGGCTGGATCAGGTTTGCTAATAATTTCAGATGAAATGTTTTTTTTTTTCTAACAACAGAATCAAAGCCTTTTCTTGCTAAAGATACTATTTCATCTCCTTGAACTTCTTGGCGTAGAAAATTCATCAGTTTTTCTAAAGTTCTGGAATTCTCACTGGAATATGTAACATGATTTCGGCTTCTTTCCCAGGTCAAGAGAACTTCTTCAGGCAAGCAGCTCTCAACCAAGGGCATGAGAAAGTCTCCATACTTCTCTTGAGTTTTTCCCAAACTTTCTAAGGCACGAAGTTTGCTTTCTAACTCATCGTATGAAGAGGCTAAGTCAACTTTCATTTTCGGCGCCGTTGCATTTTTCATTACGAGGGTTAACAATTCCCTGACGTAAATCTGCACAAGAAGTCATATCGTCCAAACCTCTGTTTTAATTGATCGATAGCCTTCGGATAATTTTCCGCGGTAGCTGGATAACTTGATATTAAACGCTCCGATTTTGATTTTGGTTCCATACATTGGAATAAGTAATGCATTTTATCTTCAGCGGCAATAGAATCATCTTCGTGTATTTTCTTGAACTGGCTCCAAAAAGATAAAAATGTCTTTGATTCGCCATTAAATTTTTTCAGCTCGATCTCCGGTAATTATATTTGCGTTTTATTTCTTCGCCAGGAGATGAAGAAAACTGTATCTTTTCATCAATACGTGCACATATTTCTATGTATTTTTCTCGATATTCTTCTGCACCTTCAAAATCTTTGGTAAACAATTTTTCGTCCTTATCTTGTAACAATATTTCGAAATTTGACTATGACAAGTGTCCTTCTGTTGAATTTTATCAAACAGTTGAGTTTTCAAAATAGAAAGTTCTTTAATGTCACATGTTTCTTTAGCTAACTCAGTTTCAATTTTCTTAAACGTGAGAGTAAAAGCAGCTCTCAGTCCTTTTCTCTGAGTTTTCAAACTACTGAGATTCATTCTTTCATTTAAAATTAATTAAAAGTCAGAAACTCCAGTCCCACCGAGGGTACCAGTTTTGTTAGAATTCGAAAATAGGGTTAGTTTAAAAATTACTTACTAACCATGCATGTCTTCATTTGCGAGTTGCATCTACGCGATGCTTGGAGCTCTTGAATTAAAATCAAACTCATATGTTAAGATAAACTTATTCTAAGTTCAAATTAATCTAAAAGTCCATATATTATAAAAAATGTCGTTTAATTCCATGTAAAAGCCACATCCATCATTACATTCAGAGAACTCAATCGTTCTCATACACTTATCAAAGTTCTTCGAATAATAACAATAAAATCAGACGATATTTTCATTTTCTTAATTTACGCACAGCGCGTTATATTAGTTTCACTTCATTTCATTTTACAACACACGAGGTTACCTTCATAGGTACCTTCTGGTACAAACAGAATCGAAATCCGACAAGTACTTTTTGAGATCTGCTTGACGAAAGAATTTTTTTGACTTTTAATATCGTTACGTATTCTGAGTGTAAGACTTCGCTACGCTCAGGCAATAATATTTAAAATATTTAAAGAGTTACATTGTTTAAAATTAATGTATAAGTAATTTTAAAATTTAAATTTTTGTTTTCACACTTTCATAACTGAAAAAAAATATATATAGGGGAAACTGGGGGACATTGATACATGGAGCACATTGATTCACCCCCTGTACTGCACACAGGGTCATTACAGGAAGCTTCACAACAGCTCCAAAAGGTGATACTACTGCAATGAACTGTATACAGAAAGTTTTGAAAAGATTCAGTACTTTGTTGAAATGGGACGGGTGATTAATTGTTTTTATAGGTCAAAAGTAAATTTGAGTTGAACAATTGAAATGGTATTATACAACTTTTCCAGTATTTTCAACCGAAAAGAATACTCTCTCTGGCAAGTAAAACTACTCTTTATCAGTTTCTCATTCTTTTTTGTTAGATAAATTATGAAGCATATGATTTGAGACTCATTTTATTCAAAATGGCTGTATGGGGCACATTGATACAGTCTTTGTCAGGGCACATTGATACAACCTAAATCCTTTTCTGGTTCAATTTTTCATTACCTTTTAAATTTTTTTTTACAATGCACTCCTTTATCCAACCATTTTTCGCTAAAAATTTCTAATATTAGTTTTTATTGAAGTGAAATAGCTTTAATTTCCTTATATTAGAACATTTTATGGTATTTTTGCAAAGAGAAGACGTGCGAACTTACCCAAAATAAAGTGCTAGTAGAACTAATTAAAGAAAAAGATGGCAGCCTGGAAAATCTGAAATTTATATCAATTCTCTAGAGATAAAAGTATTTTCTACATGAAAAGTGTTACATAAGAGAAACAAGTTGCAGAACAGCACAGGATAATTATATTAAAAATAGAATTTTTAGTATAATTATCCTTTATTTTCTGTTTATAAACAAAAGACTTGGTAATTTTTCATATTTCCTAAGAAAGAAGATAATGTTGGGGTTGAAGTACCAGATTTGTCAAAGTTACCACAGCCAACAATCAGACAAGAAACAGCCAAAATATTAGGTCATTATACATTTCATTTTGCTTTAATATTGCTTACAAATAAAGTGTGGGTCATTTGAATTTTTATAAATAATATAAAATGGTTTGCTAACAATTTTTCTATGAAAAATATGCATTGGTGTTATTTAGTTTCCATTTTTCCCAGACATATCAAAGTGTATCAATCTACCCCGGAGATGGGGCACATTGATACAAATTACTTATTTTGATTTTTTTTAAATTACTTGCAAAATTAATGTATAAAACAACGATTGTACATTTTTATAACACACTACACAGGTTTTTCTGACATTACATTGAAAAATAACTTGAAATTTCTGCTTTCTACACGCCAAAAATTTTTTTAGAAAAAAGCTGTATCAATGTGCCCCAGTTCCCCCTATGTTGTCTCTGATATAAATATAAATAATCTCTATAAATAAAAGGAATTCCGAGGATAATTAATTAATTAATTAATTGAGGCACAGGGGAAAGCAAATCTTGGCAATGCGCCAACTCGGTCCAGAGGAAGCAAATCTTGGCAATGCGCCAACTCGGTCCAGAGGTATAAAAGCAAGATAGAAAAAAACGCGCAGGTCTGTGCATTCAAGTACAACCACCCATATGTATATGCTGAAAGTTTGTTCTGACGCTCACCCGACGCACGTGGAGTGCCGATGGTCCGGGAAGCGTACCATACACATAAATTATTAAATAAACCTTCAAATTAAGCCCGGCGAAGCGGGCTGGGTATGCTAGTTTATAATAATAGAAATCCTTATATATATTATAAATGTGAAAGTGTGTCCGAAAATTGGACTGAACTTGGCCTCAAAACGGATAGATTAATGTCTTTGAATTTTTGTATATAGATAGATTATTGACTTGAAATGAACATAGGCTAATTTTTATTTATTTTATTCAAATATTTTTCTTAATAATTCAAAATTTCACTATTTTTCATACAGAATAAATTGAAAAATTTTCCATAATATTTAATCATCTTTCTTTTTTCGTTGCCAAAAAATAAAAAAACCGGAATAATTATTTATCTTCTGTAATTAATTTTCAACTGAAAGATTTTCACGTGATAAAACAAAATGAATTAAATAAATGGACCCTATTCTGTTTTTCGGTTCGAGGTTAAAACCGCAATTTTACCAATTGTGACGTCAGAGGAATACTGTTTTTCTTCTTATATCAGGCAGACGATTATGTAAAATTTCTTTTACACTTAGAAGACTTCACAAGAATATAACTTCACACTTTACAAGAAAATAAATATTTTAGTAGTTTTTCCAGATATTCATCCGTAATCAAAATGAACCTTTTTCTTTCTTTCGGTTCGAGGCTATACAATTCAATTTTTTACCAATTGTGACGTCACAGGACTACTTTCCATTAAGAATTTTAAACTTATCAATGTAACGTCATATCTGAAACAAAGTATAAGTTTTCAAGTCTTCATTTTAATAACACAATGTAATTTAGAGTAAGTGCTAAAAAGAGACGACTGTGACGTCACATATTAAAAATAAAATAAATATGCTCTGATATTGTAATGAAATGAGATTGAATTATGATATCAAAAGTTATTATTTAAAGAAAATTAAGTTTATCGTCTGAGCGTGGTTAGTATAAATATTTAATTTTAAAATGTAATAAGTTTTTTAAAGATTAAGTATTAAATGATTAGAAAATGTTAATAATTTATACATATCGTAAATAACGTAATGATCAATGAAAAATACTTTTTACCATTTTTAGAAAGTAAGAAAAACTCAACTAATAATTAAAAAATATATTTTTGTGTGTTAATTCTTAAAATTGTTCAATTCTTCAAATGTAAATAAAAATCACTTTAAAAATGTACTATCAGGCTTAAAATCTAAAGATTTAATGTAATTGTGAGAAAATACATTCCCTCAGTCAATATCTCAATTTCGCATAATGCGCTTGAAGTGTGCTGGAAACAGGTTTGTAAATCGATATTCCACTTTTTTTTAGCTCTTAAAAAGTAAAAATATGTTGTCACTTTTAAGAATATATTTTTTACAATAAATTTCTATAAATTTTTATGGTATGCAAAACATATATGTACAAATTATACAAAAATGCCACCTAAAACACAGTTTTGAAGTAGATTTTTTCCTAACACTGTTTTTTTTTTTTTTTTTTTTTTTTTTTTTTCCGTTTTACGGAAACTACTTCCATTTTGACACTTTCTAACATGGTCTAAAAGTGTTTACGACTTCAGCCTGTCTGTATACCGGATGCCGAGTGCTGGGGTCTGCCGTCTGTTTGTCCGTGTTTCAACTTGAGTAAATATAGTAGGATTCATACGAAAATAACTTACGTTATTGAGTTTTGCCATAGCATGTGCGGCATTGAAAATGCGCCAGGTAGCAATTATAGCTGAATCACAGGAGCACTCATAAGGAGACTTTACATTATGGTTTAAGAAGGAAAAATCATTTTTGGTGTATTTTGATAATGTTACATAATTTTAAATGTAATGAAATTTACATGCATTTTTAAGGTTCACAAGAACATGGTTACCATTGAATATGTTAAGTGTAGTACTTATAGTGTGCGTACAGGGAGCTCAAAAGTATTTCAATATATAATGGTCTGTGAAGAAAAACCATTTGCAGCGCATTTTAATAATGTTATTTTATTAAGGTTATTTTAATAATATTGAAATTGATATCAGTTTCTGAAATGCATTAAAACAGGATTTCTATAAAAAATGGGGTGAAAAGATTTAACATTCATTTACAAGATCACAGAAAAATGTTCGGTAATATAATAGTCCACGGGGAAAAATATTCTCAGCGTATTTTAATTGCGTTGCATTATTTCAAACATGATGAAATTAATATACTGAGATTAATCAATACAATGATAAATACTGAAATTTACTACAATATGCTTGCAGTTAAGTATGATTTGCATCACATTTGTTGTTCATTTACACAGACGCATAAAAGATTTTGGACCTGTGTCCAGATCTCAGATATTGTATCCAAAGTATGGTCTATTAGAAAAGAATGCTGAAGAGCTTTTACAATTATCGTATGTATTTTAAGGAAAACTAATGCATCCTGAAGTTCAGCTACATTTAGTATAATAAGAGATGTTTGTAGAATTTGAATAAATCATCTATCGGATTATACAATAAACTGGATATATGGTCACTATCTATAACTGGATATATGTGCAATAGCGATTCCCGGAAATATGAATTCAATAATTTTAATCGGGTTTTTTGCTTGAATAATTTAAGCTAAATATGCGGTCGTATAAATATTTGCACGTAGTATACAGGACTGTAAAAAAGAATCCAAGTAAGTTTCTGTCTATTATTAGAAATTGCTAAAGGTGAATTTTAATCTTCGTTACACTTTTTCTAACTAAGCAAAATTTTAACATTGTATTTAGAATATTTACAAACACATAGATCATATACACAGCTGAAGAAAAGAATGGGCCGGCGAAGTTATGTATTATGGAAATGTTGGATTTTTTTTATTACCTAGATTAGACATATGATTTTTCTTTCTTTGATATGGAATTCTGAAATACACTACAACATGATTTGTGTACAATTGGGGTGCGTTACAGTTGTTCTACAGTATAAGTGGTTGCAATTTCATTTTCGCGATTGCTCATATTATCTAACACATTTCCATTTTATTTGACCGAGTTCTTTAAGTCCCCCATAAAAAAACTACTGCATAGCCTCCTATAAGATATGTGTTATATATATTTTAAATTATTATTAATGAAACGTTTTGTTTAACTAAAGCGTTTATCTTTTTTTTAATGCTACGTGAACGACGTCACGGGTAACAGCTAGTATATAATAAATATGAAAGTGTGTCCGAAAATTGGAATGAAATTGGCTTCAAAACGGATGGATTAATGTCTTTGAATCTTTACATATAGATAAGTTAAAGCCCGGAAATGAACATAGGCTAATTTTTAATTGATTTATTCAAATAGTTTCCTTAATAATTCAAAATTTCATTATTTTTCATACAGAATCAATAGGCATTTTTTAGCTAAAATTTAACCATTTTCCTTTCCTGTTGCCAATAAAATAGAACTCTGGAATGGTAATTTCTCAGCGGCAATAAATTTTCAATTAGAGCAATTTCCGTGTAAAAAAATGAAAATAAAAGAAATTAAAAGAAAATAATATGACACCATATTTGAAATAGAAATAAAGAGAGTATTTTCTGTTATATATTAAACATGTGTAGTTGTTTCATTAACAAGAATTTTTCTGTCAAAAATAGCGATATAATTAGAAGTAAAAAAAGAATGAAAAAGAATAATATTTTGAATGAAATATTTCACATGGAAAAATTTGACGTCATAGTTGAAATAAAACAAGTACTTTTTAGTAGTCGTTAAAAATACAAGAGGCATGAATATCAGTAGCTAATCGAGCTAGATAAATAATGGCGTCATATTTAAAATGAATGAAAAATATTTTTTATTTATACTAATTAGTAAGTTATAAGTTACATAAAAATGAAAATTTTTATTCAAAACTCATAATAAATCAATGGAAAAAAATTTTTGTAGGGAAAAGACGGAAAGTAAAACTACTGATTAATATGTTTTTTACTCTATTTTTTAACACTTTCCAACAAAGTTGAAAAGTTATTATGCTTTCGGTTTGAATGCCGTCTGGCCGCTTTCTAACTTTCGTAAATTTCATGGCAATCCGAGTAGCCATGAAATTTTTGGACTTCATTAACATTTACTTTAGCCCGAATACCTATAGAAACTGAAGTTTCTACCATGATTAGTTTATTTATAGAGATAGTCTAAAATTCTCCTTACATTACGGCATTATGAGGAAAAATCGATTCAATTGAATTTTAACGATGTTACACCCTGTGAAACATATTCAAATTTATATGCATCAACAAAGTGCACTAAAATATGCATTTTGTAAAGTATGCAGTGAAAAACACACTTATTATTCATTTACAGGGTCAAACAGAAGAATTTTATTGCTTAAGAATAAAGGCAGGAACAGTCTGCGACACATTTTAACTGTGGTAAAAGATTTCATGTATAATCAAATTGATATACGTTGCTGAGGCTTAATATGTGAGTTATTTCATGCATAATACGGAGTGCGTAGGGACACAGGTTACAGGGTAGGGTTACAGGGACACACAAAAGATTTTTATCCGAAGTACTGTATATGATGAATGATGACTGTTGTATGGATGAAATGCATTTTGAATTATGATATGTGCTTTTAAGTTTCACTAAATGAATGCATATTAAATGGTGTGTATAAATGCTAATATTTACACAATTTAGATATACAGGGTTACACAAAAGGTCTTGGAACGGTTACTATTCAATAACCGTTCATATTCATGAGACCGTTCATATTCATTCCTCTCATACTCATGAGAGTAATTTACTTAAAGGTGGTTTTTAAATAAAGTATGCATTTTTATTTTGAACTGCATTCAGTAAACTAAGAAATGTTTGTAGTATATATATAAAATGATATACAAGGTTACGCAAAGAACTGGATACATGGTTGTATTCGGATGATAATTTTTGAAAATGTAATTTAAGTAGTAATAAGGAATATTTTTGTTTGAACTAAAGTTTAGAAAAACACTTTCGTATATTAAAGGTACTAGATAAACTACAGGGCTGAAAAAAGTATTAAGAATGTTTCTATCTATTAGTATAAATCGCTGAAAGGAAAATTTAAACCATCAAAAAAATCGGCAAAAAAGGATCATCAGAAGATTTTTACTATAAATCGCGATAGAAAGTTAATTACACATGCTTTTAACCAACGAATTCTTTTGTTTGATTGATTAATTAATTATTCCTTAACTGTTATGTGAACGAAGTCACGGGTAACAGCTAGTATATAATAAATAGAAATATTCTTGCAAAAATTTTAAAATATTTAATGGAAAAAATTTGTTTTTTTATATTTGTTTGGTTTGGCCCCATTTGTTTGGTTTATATGGAGAAATAATTTAGGCCGTGAATTTTAATCACTTTTACCTGTTTAATGTAAAACTGTTTTTTCATACATATTTCAGAAGCACTGCAAGATACTTAATGTAGACTGTGACGACGTGCATAACATTTATAGCTTATTTACAGAGATATACAAAAGGCTTTTGTTACATCACTGTGCAATATTGTGGTGCATTTTCTGATATTGGTTTGTTTAAATTGTTGCATAGTATATGGTGTCTATTAATTCTACAGATTTTATAAGCCCTACGCAGATAAGTTTGTAGGGGTGTTAATTGTTTTAGTGACATTTATCATAGAATCATGCATTTTGTAGACTAAATAAATTTATATCTCATATAAATAAATATATAAATATATATCTAACTAGGGAAGTGCACGAAGTGTGAGTCACCGATTTTGACAAAAGTGGTATCGTTAGAAAGATCTCATCGAGAGCAGCAAAAAACGCAATGGAACTACCCGTCGCAAATGAGTCGTTATCGAGATATCCGGCAATTTATGTCACTTAACTAGTGCACACTTAATGGGGGGCCGCAAAAAATTTTAGTCTCGATTTTAACTAAAGTGGTATCGTTGAAAAGATATGATCGTGAGGATTAAAAAACTGAATTGAATCACCCGTCGGAAATGAATTGTTTTCGAGATATCCGACAATTTGTGTCACATTTTTAATACACACTTCTAGGAAACTGCGTTAAGTGACAGAAATTGTCGGATATCACGAAAATCGCTCATTTCAGATGGTTTGTTCCTTTGAGTTTTTTACTTCTCACAATGATATATTTGCAAAGACACCATTTTCATTATAATCGAGAAAACATTTTTTTGCAGTCCCCCATTAAATGTATACTATTTAAGTGACATAAATTGACGGATATCTCGATAACGGCTTATTTGCGACGTGTAGTTCCATTGAGTTTTTTACTGCTCTCGATGAGATCTTTCCAATGATATTACTTTTGTCAAAATTGGTGACTTATACTTTTTGCTCTTCCCTAGTTAATGCAGTTTCCTAGAAGTGTGTATTAAAAATGTGACACATATTGTCGGATATCTCGAAAACAATTCATTTCCGACGGGTGATTCCATTGAGTTTTTTAATCCTGACGATGATATCTTTTCAACGATACCACTTTAGTTAAAATCGAGACTAAAATTTTTTACGGTGCCCCATTAAGTATGCGCTAGTTGCGTCACATATATTGTCGGATATCTCGATAACGATTCATTTGCGACGGGTAGTTCCATTGAGTTTTTTGCTGCTCTCAATGAGATCTTTCGAACGATATTACTTTTGTCAAAATCGGAGACTCACACTTCGTGCACTTCCCTAGTAAGACATTTTTCTTGAAAATAAATTAGTTTATATACAGGACTGCATAATGAACTATCGTGTATGGATGGTAGTTACATAAAGTACCCCGCATAGCATGCATGGTCACAGTGGCGTCACAATGACGTCACTGTGAGTCACTTTGGTCAAATCACATCTGAGACGAAAATGCCACCACTCAGTGACGTCACATTGTGACTGAGATGTGACTTTCTTAAACATTTTTAGAAAATTACAAATGTTCTTCAAAACATGTTATTTACTTTAAAAAAACATGTTCCTGGCAATTAAATATCGTCGCTTTTGTCACGGTTTCGTCACAATGTTAACATCAAAGTAGTCAGTTTCACAAATTGGTCACATTGTGACGTCACAAAAAGCTCTAAAACGGCCATAAAGACTTCACATTTTAGTCACTGTGACTTCACATCGACATCACGTGACGTCACATCGACAATCGATGGTCATAAAGTCACAACAAGGCTTCTCAATGACGTTGCAGTGACGTCACCATGCTATACGGGACGTTAGAGGTTGTCTTTTTCATTTTTAATACTCTAGTCTAAAGCATAGTTAAAACGTGATCATTTCTCTGGTTTGTATGTATTCCGTATACTTTCTGTTTTCTGTGGATGCTGTAAGAAAAATTTCATTTCCGATTTAAAATCTGAGATTTAGCATTTAAAACCATACCTGTAGTCACTTTCTTTTCTTGCCACGGATTCTATGCTGCATCGTGTGTTTGTGTATTCTATGTATGTTTTTTTTTTAGTCGATGCAATTCATTATATTCTTAGATTATTCTATTTTAATTTAAGATTACTTAACTAAATAAAGTTTTAAAAAAAAGGGATGTATGTAATACGTCGAATGTATCTAAAAATGAAAAAATACTTTGCAGCATTTTCAGTGCGTGTGTTTATGCCGGCATTTGCGGGAATATAATGTGACATATCCACCAGGTTTACCAAATTCACATTAAGACATAGTATTTTAATTTAAAAGGCTACTTTTTAAAATCAGCCACAGAATTTTTTCGATGGAACGTCTTTAATTTCGTTTGCTCTACTTTGAACTTAACCGTTTTCTATTCCATTAATCTAGCCTTAGCCTTTTGAGACCCGAGCTCGTATTTTTTGCATATTTTTTTTAAAGAAATTTTACATTTTTTGCGATTTCTGTTTCTTTTGAGTCTAGACAGCAATACACGTTTTCATTTATTTAAAAAATCATAATTACTTTGTTTTTTAGCGTGTCGAATAAAATAGACATTGGATCTTAGTCTTTTAAAAAAAATGCTATTGAAGTACATGAATCTGAATGTAAAACTCTTAATACTTGAGAAAAATGACACGAAATTGAATTCTACATAAAAATAACATATAAAAATTAATTAGACACTAAAGTAATAATGAAAAAAATAAAAAAATTCATTACTCCTGGAAAAAAAAAGAAGAATTTGAAATTTACAACGCTACATAGTCTTCTAAAATCATATTTTTAGGTTCAAGTTATCATTTCTTTCCCTACAAACTTTGCTATCATCACAAATGTGTATTTTATCATTTATGCGTAACTTCCAAATATCGAATAAACACAACTTTTGCATCATAAATAGAAAAGAATGCATTTTAAATACGAAACGTATTGATCAGTTTAGAAATTTTCAATCTTGATTTATATTTCCTTTAAAACTCTATTGTAAATATGATTAAATTAATTAATTGATTTATAAGTAGCATAATAATAGAAAAATAATACTAAAAATGGTTATTGTGACAGGAGACTTAATGTGCTGTTTCTGTCCAGAAAAATGGTTTTGAACCGCCATTCGCCGACCCAAAAAGGGGGGCGTAGGATATATTGCGTCAGCGACATGAATTGAAATGAACTGAACTGAACTGATATTTTCCTCGAGAAAGAAACTAAAGTTTTCTATTATTCTATTTTTTGTTTTGATGTTATAATGTCGCGTTTTCTGTGTGATTGTGAATTAAATGTACTTTATTTAAATGTGAAGGACTTTATTATTTTTAAGACCGCTATAATATATCCGGTAGATACCCGTCAATGAATCCTCATCATATTTTGAAAATAACATTATTATTTCTGACCCTTAAAGAGGCATAAAACATTGCTTTCGGTTGTTCACGTAAGATTTACAATGAATACGAATAAAACATAATAAAAGTTAAATTATAAAAATCTGCATTTATCAAATACTGCAAAAAAATAAAGTTCATTAAATTAAAAAATTTAACAGTGTACTGATTAAAAACAAGCGTTTTATTAGTATAGTTATGCATTTTTATGATAATATTTAAATATGTTTTCATTCATCTAAGAAAATACAGTATCTGCCTTCGTATCAATTACTTGTTTTAATACTGTGTTGATTTTTATGTAAAAAATAATGCCTCTCAGCATGCAAAAAGAGTGTAATATGAATAAAAACAACTCATAAAAACACAACGTCCAATAGAACGGACACTTAAAAAATATATTTATTCTCTTAAACATACATTAGATTATTTAAATTCCGATGTTATTTCATTGATACGACATTTCAAATTAGATGTGTATAGCATCAATATCAAAATACTTAAAAAAATTGTATAAAATTAGCGTTAAACTGACTGCTTACCAACAGTCATTTTTTTTTCATCTTCTACTTTCAAATAATTCATTTTAACTGCCTTTTTTTAATTATTTCGAAGAACACATAGCAGCCCTACATCATCTAATATAATAAACAGCAAATATTTACAAGTTCCAAGTGAAATTAAGCATTTTATATCAAAAATAAAAATGTCCGATATAATGGACGCAGGAGAAGGCAAACAATACAAAAAATTCAAGATCATTTATCATAATATAATATTGAAGACCGGATGATTAGGCGTCAATAAATAGCAGCTTAGCGATTGTTCTATCGCTGCAAATTACACTTCTAAACAAGGTTTCTGTTTCTAACTGAATATGTGGTGGTTTTTATATTTTAGGTGGTGCTGTAAAATAATTTGCAGTTAAAAAGTTTCCATTACCCACAGAATTTTAAAAAATTCAAAATCTTGAAAATCTGAATTTTGTAGTATTTATTCAACACATATATACGTTATGAAATTTATTATTTGATATTCTAGAAGTGACAAACTTTTAAATAAACATTTATAAAGCTTAAAATTAATATTTAAAACACTGAAAATATGCATTGTTTATAAAATTTCAGAAAAATGTAGAAGAATTTTTGTAAAAAGAAATTATAGTAATAAGAAATTTCATACATTATGTAGCGGTAAATGTCTTGTCTGTGGATGTTCGCTTATAGGCACAATCACTGGCGTCCCTAATAAGGTTCCAACAGTAATCTCCGAGCGTATTTGGGGTTCATCTGCCTCGATATCGGGTTTATATTGCAGAAATATCCTGGTGGAATCACTCTCCATGCTCTTCCCTCACAGCTCCCATATTTTCCGGGGGGAGGAAATTTAGATGAGATGCTAAATGTGAATTTTTAATGACACTGAACATCCTAAATCTATGTAACTTTTTAACATGTATTTAATTAATGCTTCATAGTCAGGACTTTAATGATTTCCTAAGAAATGTGTCACAACATTTTAAAAATCGATTCATGCTGCTTTTTCTAAATCACTAATATATCATAAAAATTTTTCTCCTTCATAAAGTGTCTAATTTGTGGGCCAACAAAAATGCCCTCTTTAATTTTTGCATAGCTTAGCATGGAAATTTATTTTTGAAGATAATGAAATCTACGACCTTTTTTATGCATAGCTTTAATGAAATTCTTCATCAATCCCATCTTTATGTGTAAAGATAGAAGAATAATTTTCTTTTTATGGATTAGAGGAACATTTTGGATATTTTTTCACTTTCAATATATTGTTTGCGCTCTGGCCACTTCTTTTTGATACAATGCTCATACTTTGCTCTGCTATCCCGCTTGCATGGTTAATAGCAATATTTTGTATAACCTTGTTGCATACCAATAAGAATGACAATTGCTTTAAAATCCGCACTTATATTCCAATCATGAGGTAAGTAATCATTTTCATGAAACAGTATCTTCATATTTTTACAAGAATCTTTCATTATGCAAGAATATGCTATTGGAACAGACGACAAGGCATTTCCATTTTGAAGAAGCATAGCCTTTAAGCTGGTTTTCGTACCATCGATGAACAATCGAACACTGTTCCGAGTTATAGAGACAATTTAAAGCAGACATTAAACCACTTATATCATTACAATAGCATCAATAACCTTTTCTTGAAAAATAAGTCAAATATTTCTTATGTCGATTTCATTAAACAGATATCTTTGTATTGTTTTTCAGAAGTTTCCAACCTTGCAATCTTGATCCAAGTAATTCTGAGCTTTCCTTTGATAAATTCAAGTCTCTCACAAGATCATTTAATTTTACTTGAATAATTAGGTGTGGTTCTTAATTTATGACAGGAGAATAGTTTATATCTGGTGTAGAAGAAGTTTCAATTTCATCAGTTTGCATTTCTTACTGCTGCATCGTCATGTGTAAAATTCTCTAGAGTTTTCGATGTTGGTAAATCATCATTATGTAATACTGGTCGCATTGCTGAATCTATGTTCAAGTACTTAATTTTATGTTTACTTCTAGCAGAAAATCCTCTAATTTTTGTAAAAAAAAGTTGCAGTCAGCCATATGATCCTTCGGCTCGCGCCATATAGGGTTCAGCAAAGGGCATACTCTTTCTTGTACTTTTCACCCACGCGCTTTGTAGCACATCGTGCACAACAAGAATGAGGTGCCCAATGGGCACCTCATTCTTGTTCCTCCTTCTTTCTCATTCTTGCCCATTTCTTATCGCCCATTTCTTATCTTCTTCACCTACTTTACATCCCAAGTACATGTAATAGGCAGTCTTTATTAGCGGCGTGAAAGCGCGTTGATGCTTTTTCAAAGTTAGATCCCCAATCAGAATCGGGTTCATAACGCATCCTCCAAACTTTTTCTCATATTGTAGAGGAAATAGGATAATTATAATCCAAATTTAAGTAAAATGACTTAAAAAAACAAAGAAATAGCAATACATTCGCCCCAAAAGATAAGTTTCAACTGTCACGGATTTGCGTTAACGCCAAATACTATGGAGGAGTCTGTTCAAGATCGCTAACATAAAATTTATTAGATAGACATCTGTTTTTACTCTCTTGCTGTATCTTCTATCGTAGTAATAAGAAAAAAGAATGTTTGTGTAAATCTAACGCATTTAAGATAATAATGTAACATAATTATAATGCCTATACGATGCCTACATACTCCGAAGCGTATAGATGAAATTTATCAAAATTGGATGGTGATAGAAAATTTTTACAAACGTATTTTTTTCAGCAACTTGAAATCAATAAGAATTACTCAATGTACATAGAGAAACAGAAAATTCGTTAAAATTTGTTTATTAGTGATTATCAAATAGATGGCAATTCGAATAAATTATATAAATGACACTAAAGCTACCAACCTGTTGTTCTCAAATAGCTTTACAACACGCTTTGGCCGAAAACTGCAGCCTCTACTCAACTAATTTTTTTCATTTCCTATTTTTAAGAGCACATATTACAGTTTAATTACAAAACCAGTGAACTAGCTTAGCATTGCATTCGAAGGTATCTGTTTACCTAAAATCTACTGTATTACTTGTAGAAGGATTTATTTTTATTTTTTCCAATCATAGCAACAAAAACATGTTTTTATATTTACATGAAAAACAAAGTTTTTTCTGTAAAGACTCTGAAATAAAAACTTTTCAGAAACAAAAGATTATTACATTTTCCGTAATAATTCATAATTTTTTCCATGATTTGCATTTTTTAAAAATATTTCGGAAATATCTCGAATACGGATTTATGATGTTTTGTAAATTTGCATTTCTTTTCTGCTTAAAATCAAAAACGAATAATTTTTAAGTACTATAACCATATTCTTACATTTCTAGAAAAAAATCTACTCACATACTTTTATACAATTATGGCGAAGATATTTATGGAATACTCTAAACATAACCGATAAAAACCTCAAATATTTCGAAAGAACAAAGATCATATTTCGCAATTTCAAAATTCAGAGTCATATAACCTGTTTTCCAAAGTATAAATCAATAAAAGGTAAGCTGGAAAGATTTAATTTAATAAATTTCACAACTTAAATATACAATTTCTACAAAAAAAAAAAAAAAAAAAAAAAAAAAAAAAAAAAAAATCAACATTTTTGAAAAAAAAAACTTTTTTTTTTTCAAAATATGAACCATTTTACAACAAAATTCCAATTTAGAATATAGCTGTTAGCTATTTGACTTTTAATTAATACTTAATACGGGAAAGACTGACTTAGAGAGAAAAGTTCATGTTTTTTAACGAATAAAATCTTAATTTCTATACATATCGTCTTTTCTATTAAGTTGTACTAGTTACTTTTTCAAAAGAAATCGCTTTTAAAAAATAATTGATAACACTCACACACTATATAGCCAACGGTGACTGCTCACTTGGATTTTTAGACATTTTGTTAAATATCAAGAAAAATATATGGGAAATTATCTTGAAACTCAGGGATTTTAATCAGAATAGTATAGTTCATATATTTCCATTGTGATTTTTTTTCCCGAAACCCCCAAAGGGGCTGTCAACAAATTGAAAATGGATGAGGGTTATCTGTCAAAACTAATGTACAAAAAGAGTTCAAATTGCAGATTATGATTAAGTGGGCTTAGTGTGGTATATTGTATTACTTTTTATGCGGGTAGCATGCATACTCATATAATAATTAAGGTTTTCATAAAAAAATCCCAATTTTTGCTAAGATTTTTACTTACAATTCTCAGATTTCTTAATACAGAAAAAAAAGTTCTTTTTAAAAAATATGACAAACAAAATTTTACACAATAACCAGACATCAGAATTTAAAAAAAAAATATATATATATGGATGAAAAATGAGCACGTTTAGTGTAAAATGTTTCACATCGCATGTGCGAATGCAAGCAAAATACAATGTGAATAAATATTAGCTAAATGTAGTTTGAAAAAGTCTCAAAAATTAGTTTTAAGATTTATAAAATTATGGTTGATAGAATAATATTATAATCTGTTGTTCCTAAAATGAAGCAAAAAGTTGAGGGGCTGTATCCATATATCCATTGATTAGAGTCAATATAGAATGCACAATATTGCACGCACTTCTACAACCCTTGGCAAAAAGTTTCCGATCATTACATCAACACTACCATCTTTTGTAAGAAAAGATTATTTATTCTCACTGCATAAAAATGAAACGACTATTAGCGATAATACATTTGTGTTACATATAATGAACAACAATATGCAATAAAGAAAAATCACCATTCATCAATTTATAAACAGAAAAATTGTGATTGAAATTTAGGCACCAAAGAAAAAATTATCCGATCATGCTTTGATTTGGAAAAAAATAACCGATCACTGTAATTAAATATTTCGTAAATCCATTTTTATTTCGGATGACAGTCGAAATTGTTAGTGGACTGGACTCATTAAGATTTTTACACTCATTGGGAGCAACTTCACTCCAGCATTCCCTTATAGTTTTACGTAAGTTCTATGGCATTTGTAATTCATCGAAAATCGATTTTTCTTTTTTATATGTTTCACATATTTTCGATGGGATTAAGATCCGGACTATTGGGCGGTCACGTCATGGTTTGAATCGGTATATTACCTATATTTTGTAGAAATTTCTTCATTGATTTGGTGCGTTGAGGAGCTGATTGTCATCTTGAAATAAGAAGTCATTTTGATTTCCGAACTATTGATCGATGCTGGGAATCAAAAAATCCACTAAAATGGCAATGTAAACTTCAAAGCTTACTGTACGTAACACAATACACAACTTGCCGACGCCTTGTGATGTAATACAACTCCAAACTGCAAATGCAGGTGAAAATTTAGTCTTCGTATTGATACACTTATCATTGAACTTTTCACCAACTCTCCTCCAAACAAATGTTCCCACAGTCATCATTTTTACCGATAGATATGCGAAATTCATTGCTAAAAATAACTTTATTTCATGTATCAAATGACTAGTGCACATGTTTTTTACACCATTGCAGGCGCACTTTTCTAAGCGTCTTTATCATCTAAGATTTTGTTTTAATTTTACAAGATTTAAATCTTGCTACATTTAGATGTTTACGTACTGCGGTCACATGCCTTTACGTTATACTTAAACCATTCGGAATCAAGTTGTTTTGAGGTTGCTTGCTGCTTTCTTTTCGATATTTTCACAAGTTTTCTTTTCCTTCCTAGATATTGACATTCGTGGTCGTCCACTTCGAGGTAAATTTTCCACGCTATTAGTCAACTGATATTTTTTCCAAATATCGCATACTGTACTTTGAGCACAATTTCATAAATCAGCCACTTTCCATTGTGAATTTACTTCTTCCAATAATTAAATCATGCGGATTTTTAAATCACGAGGCAGGTTTTTCACACGAGTCCTTTTCCAGCACTTCAGAGCTGCTTTTGATCCCGCAACTGAAATATTTCTCCTTTTAAATAGGACTCATGTATCATACGCATGCGCAGGCACTCTAATCTATCTTCAATATGCAAATTTGAAACTTTTTTCCTCAGTGATCGATTACTATTTTCCAACTTCGATCTTGATCGGATATTTTTTTCTCACGAGGAAACATTTTTGCCTGCATTATAATTATAAATTATATGATTGCAATACTGAATTCACTTTTTATTTATATTTTAACTTTCTTTCTTTTATTTGGCATATTGCAAAACGGTCCTATGCTTTTGAATCGCGAAGTATACGCTTCGAAATACAAAACTCACAAACTTGATAACAGTGATCAGAAACTTTTTGCCAAGGGTTGTATATTTGGATACAGCCCATTATCTTTTCTGCTTTTTTTGGAAAATTAGATTTTGATCTTATGCTATTGAAGATATTTTTCAGAATTTTCGAGCTATGT
Organism: Maratus speculifer; assembly: GCA_964019185.1. NCBI lineage: Eukaryota > Metazoa > Arthropoda > Arachnida > Araneae > Salticidae > Maratus > Maratus speculifer. Next base: position 287,663,337 of record OZ025298.1, on the reverse strand, counting down.
TTTTGAGACTTTCTCAAAAGTAGTCCTATCCGTTTAGCTAATATATTACATACATTATTTTTTCATTGAATTCATGCATGCGCAGTGAAGCATAATTTAGTAAACGTGCTTATTTTTCATGCATTTTTTTTTTAATTCTGATTATCGAATATTATGTGTTATGTTGTTTAACATATGATCTAAAAAACAAAATCATTTTTTCTATATTAAGAATTCTGCAAATTATAAGCAAAAATCTTCGCAGTATTTTGGGACAATTTTTTTAAATTATTAAATTCTCTTCGAATATTACATGATATTCTCATACAAATGAACACAGTTTATTACAATCCTTATCCTTATATATATTACTAGCAGCCCGCCCTCGCTTTGCTACGGGATCAGCAAGTCGCCCAGTCCCGTGCCACTACTGACACTGCAAATTGTTACTACTACTTCATCCCATTAAATTTAACTACTAAAAACAGTACCCTCCTTTTAGATAGTCGGATAAAATTAGCCTATATGTTAAATTAAGGTCTCAGATACCTTCATACAAAATTTCATAAAAATCGATCCATTCGTTCTTGAGTTATAAATGATATAAAGAACCCGACTTTGTTTTATGTATATAGATTATAATCAATAGTATTAGCAGCGGACGCGATGTAAGGTAGTTTTAAGGTCATTTTCCTACACCTTGGGTTACATTATTGGTATTTTAGAAAAAATCCCCTCCCCCCCCCCTTTTCTTTTTTTAATAATATAGCCTATATTCACCGGAAGAAGTGTAGCTTTCGAACGGTGAAAGAATTTTTCAAATCCGTCAAGTTGTTTCATAGCCTATTCAATTCAAACAAACAAACAATCAAATCTTTCCTCTTTATAATATTAGTATAGATAAATGTGAAAGTGTGTCCGAAAAATTGGAATGAACTTGGCTTCAAAACGGATGGATTAATGTCTTTGAATCTTTGCATATGGACAGATTATAGGAGTGGAATGAACATAGGCTAATTTTTATTTATTTTATTCAAATATTTTCCTTAATAATTCAAAATTTGATTATTTTTCATACAAAATCAATAGGCATTTTTCAGATAAAATTTAATCATTTTTCTTTCCTGTTGCCAAGAAAATAAAAAATTGGAATAATAATTTTTCAGCGGCAATGAATTTTTAATAAGAAACTTCCACGCGAAAAACTATAATAAAATAATTTAAAAGAAAATAAATATGACGTCATGTTTGAAATAAAAATAAAAGGTGTATTTTTTATAATATATTTAAGAAGGTTATTTGTATAGTTAATGGGAATTTTTGTCCAAAATATGGCGACATAAATTAAAAGTAAAAAGAATGAAAAAGAATTATATTTTTAATAAAATGGTTCACTTATGAAAATATGACGTTATAGTTGAAATAAAGCAGGTACTTTATAGTAGTCGTTAAAAATACAAGGGGTATGAATATCAGTAGCTAATGGAGCGAGATAAATAATGACGTCATAATTAAAATGAATCAGAAATATTTTTTACCTATATTAATTAATAAGTTATAAGTTACATACAAATGAAAATTTTTATTTAAAACTCATAATTATCGATGGAAGAAATTTTTTGTGGGGAAAAGGCGGAAAATAAAACTACTGATTAATATATTTTTGGCTCGATTTTTTAACACTTTCGAACAAGTGGAAAAGTTATTATGCTTTCGGTTTGTCTGTCTGTCTGGTCGCTTTCTAAATTTATTAAATATACTCCGATTTCCATGAAATTTTCGGACGTTCTTAACGTTTACCTAGCACGAATACCTACTGAAAATAAAGTTTCTACCATGATTAGTTTATTTACAGGGATTGTCAAAAAATTTCCTTGCATTACGGCATTATGGGGAAAATCGTTTTAATTAAATTTAACGATGTTACACCTTGTGAAACATATTCAAATTTAAATGCATTTACAAAGTGCACTAAAATATGCATTTTGTAAAGTATGTAGTGAAAAGGACACTTTTATTCATTTACAGGGTTACACAGAAGAATTCCATTGCATAAGAATAAAGGGAGGAACAGTTTCCGACATATTTTAATTATGGTAAACGATTTCATGTATAATCAAATTGATATATACGTTGCTGAGGCTTAATGTGAGTTATTTCATGCATAATACGAAGTGCATAGCATTTACAGGGACACACAAAAGAGTTCAAATATTATATATTCTATTTGAAGTCTGTATATGATGGATGATGACTGTTGCATGGATGAAATGCATTTTGAATTATGATATGTGCTTTTAAGTTTCGTTAAATGTATGCATATTAAATGGAGAGTATAAATGGTAATAGTATAAATAGTTAAATTTAGATATACAGGGTTACACAAAAGATCTCGGAAAGGTTACTGAATATGAGCGTAATTTACTTAAAGGTGTTTTTTAAATAAAATATGCATTTTATTTTGAACTACATTTAGTAAACTAAGAAATGTTCGTAGTATATATGTAAAATGATATACAGGATCCCGCAAAGAACTGGATACAAGGTTGTCTTCGGATGATAATTTCTGAAAATGTAATTTAGGTAGTAATAAGAAATATTTTTGTTTGAACTAAATTTTAGAAAGATACTTTCGTGTATTAAAGGCGCTTGGAAAACTACAGGGCTGAACAAAAGAATTCAAGAATGTTTGTATCTATTAGTATTAATCGCTGAAAAGAAAATTTTAACCAGCAAACAAACTAGCAAATAGGGATTATCAGAAGTTTTTTACCATAAATTCATGATAAAAAGTTAATTACACATGCTTTTCATCATCGAAATTTTTTGCTTGATTGATCAATTATTTCTTCTTTAAATGTTATGTGAACGAAATCACGGGTAACTGCTAGTATATATTATAAATGTGAAAGTGTGTCCGAAAAATTGGAATGAACTTGGCTTCAAAACGGATGGATTAATGTCTTTGAATCTTTGCATATAGATAGATTATAGGAGTGGAATGAACATAGGCTAATTTTTATTTATTTTATTCAAATATTTTCCATAATAATTCAAAAATTTAATTATTTTTCATACAAAATCAATAGGCATTTTTTAGATAAAATTTAACCATTTTCTTTTCCCGTTGCCAAGAAAATAAAAAATTGGAAAAATATTTTTTCAGCGGCAATGAATTTTTAATAAAAAAATTCAACGCGAAAAACTATAATAAAATAATTTAAAAGAAAATAAATATGACGTCATGTTTGAAATAAAAATAAAAGGTGTAGTTTTTATAATATATTTTACAAGGATATTTGTTTAGTTAATGGGAATTTTTGTGTAAAATATGGCGACATAAATAAAAAGTAAAAAGAATGAAAATGAATTATATTTTTAATAAAATGGTTCACTTATGAAAATGTGATGTCATAGTTGAAATAAAACAGGTACTTTATAGCAGTTGTTAAAAATACAAGGGGTATGAATATCAGTAGCTAATGGAGCGAGATAAATAATGACGTCATATTTAAAATGAATCAGAAATATTTTTTACTTATATTAATTAATAAGTTATAAGTTACATACAAATGAATATTTTTATTCAAAACTCATAATTATCAATGGAAGATATTTTTTGTGGGGAAAAGGCGGAAAATAAAACTACTGATTAATTTATTTTTGGCTCGATTTTTTAACACTTTCGAACAAAGTTGAAAAGTTATTATGCTTTCGGTTTGTCTGTCTGTCTGGTCGCTTTCTAACCTTCGTAAATATACTCCGATTTCCATGAAATTTTTGGACGTTCTTAACGTTTATCTAGCACGAATAACTATAGAAAATAAAGTTTCTACCATGATTAGTTTATTCACAGGGATTGTCAAAAAAATTCCTTACATTACGGCATTATGGGGAAAATCGTTTTAGTTAAATTTAACGATGTTACACCCTGTGAAACATATTCAAATTTATATGCATTTACAAAGTGCACTAAAATATGCATTTTGTAAAGTATGTAGTGAAAAGGACACTTATTATTCATTTACAGGGTTACATAGAAGAATTCCATTGCATAAGAATAAAGGGAGGAACAGTTTCCGACATATTTTAATTATGGTAAACGATTTCATGTATAATCAAATTGATATACGTTGCTGAGGCTTAATGTGACTTATTTCATGCATAATACGAAATGCATAGCATTTACAGGGACACACAAAAGATTTCAAATATTATTGCCGAAACGTCAGTGAAGGCTTACTTTGGAGACACGAAATTTTTTTTGTGTTTGTCTGTCTGTCTGTCTGTTCCGCGATAACTTCCGTCAAAAGCATCCGATTGGCTTGAAATTAAGTGAATATGTTAGTGAGGCACTGGGATTAAGCTGTATAGTTTTTTGTAAGATATGGTTCATTCGTTCAAAAAATATAGAATATTTTATTTTGCGCAATAATGCTTTTCTATGGCAAATCCAATGATTTCCATTTTTTTTTCTTGAGAGAAAATGTCACATTATGATAAATGGATACTAAAATTTACCGGTTAAATTATTCGTATTGTTTTGAAATTTTGTCAATTCATTTGTCAGATTTTTAAAATTATTACTGTAAATTTTAGAGATTTTTTATAAATGTATTCCAATAATATAAACTAATTTGTTTTAGAGACTTACTTATTTCAAATGTATTTATTTCATTTTCTTTATTTTCTCTTAATGGTTGCTAAGCAACCATTCATCCTAATCCTTATTTTTATAATGTTATAAATTTGAATGCATGTAATTATTGAACGCGAAAATTTAAATGAAGTCAACGTCAAAACTGATGAATTAATGTCTTTGTATCTTTGTGTATAACTATAACATAGCCCAGAAAAGAACATAGGCTATGTTTTATTGATTTTATTCACATATTTTCCTTAATAATTCAAAATTTCCTTCTTTTTAATGCAGAATCAATAGCGATCTTTTAGATAAAATTCAACAAATTTCCTTTATCGTTGCCAAAAAAAATCAAAATCTGGAATAATTTGTCAACGGCAATAAGTTTCAATTGAGCAAGTTCCATTCAAAAAATTAAACTACGAAAAAATAAATATGACGCCAGAGTTAATATAAAAATAAATATAGTACTTTGTTAAATATTAAACACGGAAATTGGTTTCGTTAATAAGAATTTTCTGATAAAAATGGGGGCATAATTAGAAGTAAAAGAAATAAAAAATAATTATATTTTTAACAAATATTTCACCTGATCAAATTTGACGTCATAATTGAAATAAAACAGGTATTTTATAGTAGTCGTTAAAAATGTAAGAAACATGGATAGCAATAACTCATGAATAATGACGTTATTGCCGAAACTTCAGTAAAGGTTTATTTTGACGACACAAAATTTATTGTTTTCCGCCTGTCAGTCTGTTCTGTCTGTCTGTTCTGTCCGCGATATCTGCCACAAAATGCAATCAAAACTTCCTTTTTTTTGGAAACAAAATTGTAATACCCTAGATTACTGAGTTTACACTTTCAAAAGTTCCTGGTACATCAGATTTAGATGTGGACAGGTATGTAGAAGTATGAGGATAATGAAAACTGCTTATTAAAACTGTTACTTATCCTTATAAATCAAAATGTATAAAGAAATACAGGATATACGATAACCATTAGCAAATTGATAGAAAGTTACAAATTTAATTTTAATGAGACTACGGGGGGGTTCAGGGGGGTGGAACCCCCCTGAAGAAATCTACTATGTTATAATAAAAAAAAAATAATAGATCATGAAAAATTCAGAATATCCTAACATAACTAAATCTTTAATTTAACGCTTTTGTTGGCTGAAAACTTCTTATTCTTATTTTATTCTTATAAATAATTACGTAATTTGAAAACTTTAAATTACATTTTCCAGGAAGTTGAATATTACCCAAATTGTGTTTAAAAAAAGAAATGATGTGCAAAGCTGACGTTGAGGATCTTGATCTGCAGATTTACTAGTATATTCTACAGCTCATATTCAAAATATTAGAAAAATTGAGAAAAAGTAATAAGAAAAAATTATTTGTCATTTATTTATTTTTTATACTAAGAAAATGCAATTAAATTTCTTATAAATTAAATCTGGAATGTTTAGATAAGATTTTAACATTTATAAAATATAAAATACAGCACAATAAATTAGGTATACAGCTTCCTTAAACACACCAGAATATTAGAATAAAATGTAGATAGGTTCAAAATATTAGAATATTTTATTTTACGCAACAATATTACCTTATGAATATGAAGTAAATGGTAGTTAATATTTTGTAGCATCCCCTTTAGCTTTTATAACAGCGTACAATCGATCTTGCATACTATATACAAGGTGTTTACAAACATTTCTATCAATATTAGCCCAAATAGACTTTATACGTGCCACTAACTCAGTTTTACTTGAAGGAGGATTTTCTTGAAGTTTTTTCTTCATTATGCACCATAAGTTTTCGATGGGATTAAGATCTGGTGAATTTGGTGGCCAAGGAAGTACCTTAATGTTGCGTTGGCGGAACCAATTCTTAGTTGACACCGAGGTATGCGGGGACGCTAAATCTTGTTGAAAGATGAAATCATCTTCAAATAAATCTTCTGATGATGGAATTATGTAATATTCTAAAATTTCTTGATATATCAGAGAGTTAACCTTTTCGTAGACGATGCATAACTTTCCAGGTCCTTCTGCACTCATACAACCCCAAACCATGACACTAGCAGCAAATTTTACGGAACGTTTAAGGCATTCTTTATCAAATGCTTCTTGCTTCATTCTCCAAACTGGAATACCTTGATTACCATATGGAACACAAAACATACTTTCATCACTAAATAATATATTTTTTTTCAATCTTCATTGCTCCATAAACGTCTTGATTTACACCAGTTCAATCTTATACGCTTTTGTCTTGCAGTCATGAGAGGTTTTGTTTTCGGTACACGAGATTAAAATTTAAATTTATGGAGACGTCTTAATGTTGTCGATGTAGAAACTTCAACTCCTTCTTCTTTCCATTTTCGGTGCAAGAATCGCACACTTTTAAAACGGTTTTTCTTAACTATACGCTTCAGTTTCCTGTCATCTCTAACAGATGTTTTTGGTTTTCGGCCACCATTTCGGCGATTATTTTGAAATTTTCCAATTTTTGAACATTGTGTTAGTATTTTACTAACGCTCGATTGCGAACAATGTAAATAATTCGCTATAAAACATTGATTTTTACCGTGCCGATACAAATCAACCATACGAAGTTTAGTAGATTCAGGAATATCACTCACACGGCCCATTTTAAGACGAAAAAGAAACAAACTGCAAAAAAGAATACTGATTTTAAATAAAATAGTCTGAATTTAATCAATGATGCCACCAGTTAAGAATTGGTAATAATTAAAGGAGAATTAATGTGAAATATTCTAATATTTTGAACCACTTGAATAAATATTCTAATATTTTGACTTTTCAAAATAATTTTTTTTGCAATTAATCTTTTCAAAAATGATATTAAATTTAAGATAACAAGTAAGATTAATCAACAATAAGTTCTTAATAAAAATATCGTTTGCATATTTTCATTAAAAGACATTAAATTACCAAACGATATTTTCAATTTCTAAAAAAAGGTAATTATTCTAATATTTTGAATATGAGCTGTATTCGAAGTACTGTAGGGGAAGATGGGGATACTTGAGCCATTTTTTTAATTTTAATTTTTTTAATTTTTTTATATTTTTTTAGAATAAAATAAAATATTGAAAATGAAAATTTGATATTTTTTTCTTCAACTAAAAACCACTTTCAATTAATTTTGAACTATTTTTCTATGTATAATAAATGTTTATTTTTTATTTTACATCGTGGCTCAAGTATCCCCATGGCGGGGATACTTGAGCCATGCTGAAGGCATACTTGAGCCACTAAGGAAAAATACCTACAAAAGTAATTTTTTTCGCTTTATTTTTGCACAAACATTTTACATAATGATAAATTATGAAACGCAAAGTCCTTCAAAACCAAGTGAGAAAACAAAGCTAGTATACGATCATTTTTTGTCGTTAAAACTGGTTGTCGGAAGATAATTTCAACTTGAGTTATAACGACGGTAGAAACATCCTCAGTTCAGAGCCATTTAAATTTGGAATCTGCAATTCTTCGTGCAAATTTCATTTTCAAAATATTAAGCACTTATCCAACAAATATTTTTACAGTTTTCTTTCTGGCATATTTTATTAGTAACCAACCATCAATAGAAGGTTTTCTTTTCACATCATCACCATCATTGACAGAATTTTCCTCTAATGATATTGTCGAACTCATGCTTTTAATTTAGTAGATGTCGGAATTTAAGCCAGATGTATCATTCTACTATTTCAAACACTTTTTTGATTTCACAGGAAAAGATTTTGTCTTTCTCTTTGGCTCCATGCAGGTAAGTTTGAACTGGGATTTTTGTTGCTTTTCTTGTTTTTTGTGCGCTCTTTTTACCAATTTTTCTTCAATTTTCTTAGTTAAAAAAAAGTTACAGCAACAGAGGTTACGATTTCAATATAAAATATTAATCTTAATACGTTATATTAAAAAATAAATATTTTAATATGTTGGACCTAACTAATTAAAGTATTAGAGATTATAGCCTGTAAAACCGTTTTTAAAATTTATTTTAATTTAATGAAAGTTAAATTGAAAACTATGTTTACATTTATCTAGACAGGCTATTTTGTTAGTCAAAATGAAAAATAAAATAGATATTTTCATTTAAAAAATATACATTTTAAAACATTTTTAGGTCGTTATTTTTTTAAGAAAAAAAAATAAAATAAAAAATTATTCTCCCTTTTATCCAGAAAAATATCTATTAGTGAATATAAGGATGTAAATTTATTTTTTGTTTGTTTCACCCATGTTTAATTTCTAGTGGGGATGGTTGAGGCATGGCTCAAGTATCCCCACTCTCATTGGCTCAAGTATCCCCACTATCACTATTTTTGTTTCCCAGAGTTTTACTAAATAAAGCATGCAGCTATTAGAACTATTTTAGACTCAAAATACAATTTAAATTATGCTTATTGAATGTATGTATATAGTTGCAACTTTGAACAAAACTTTGATTACAAAAAAAAACAAAAAAGCCATGCACCCAAATATTTACTTCAGATAGGGAAAAGACAACTATTAATCACTATACTTTCAAAATGGTACCAAGATGTGTGATTTCTTTTTTACGTGTTCAGAACTATAAATATGTTATCATATTGGCAGTTTTAGAAAGAAAAATTAACCAACTGTAGAGATAATAGGGGTGGCTCAAGTATCCCCTATGCTCAAATATCCCCACTCTCCCCTATATGATGGATGATGACTGTTGCATGGATGAAATGCATTTTGAATTATGATAGGTGCTTTTAAGTTTCGCTAAATGTATGCATATTAAATGGAGAGTATAAATGGTAATAGTATAAATAGTTAAATTTAGATATACAGGGTTACACAAAAGATCTCGGAAAGGTTACTGAATATGAGCGTAATTTACTTAAAGGTGGTTTTTAAATAAAATATGCATTTTTATTTTGAACTGCATTTAGTAAACTAAGAAATGTTTGTAGTATATATATAAAATGATATACAGGGTCCCGCAAAGAACTGGATACAAGGTTGTCTTCGGATGATAATTTCTGAAAATGTAATTTAGGTAGTAATAAGAAATATTTTTGTTTGAACTAAATTTTAGAAAGATACTTTCGTGTATTAAAGGCACTTGGAAACCTACAGGGCTGAACAAAAGAATTCAAGAATGTTTCTATCTGTTAGTGTTAATCGCTGAAAGGAAAATTTTAACCAGCAAACAAATTAGCAAATAGGTATTATCAGAAGTTTTTTACCATAAATTCGCGATAAAAAGTTAATTACACATGCTTTTTATCATCGAAATTTTTTCCTTGATTGATCAATTATTTCTTCTTTAAATGTTATGTGAACGAAGTCACTGGTAACTGCTAGTAAACCATAATCTATAGTTTAACTACTTCAGCTACATTAATTTTGTCAGGGTTATGCAAGAGTTTTTCATTATTGTTGAATTTGTTGACGGTTCCGTATGGAGTTTCGGGGGAAAAATCTTCTCGGAAATATGTTACTTGTATTATTATTTATATAAGGATTATTGACGGACAGCATATTTTTTTTTCGTGTAAATCCATAAAAAAAAATTGATTTTGAAAATGATTGCAAAACTTGCACTATTCTACGTATGATGGCTAAGTAGTAAGATGGATATTTATAAAAGTGAATTAACTTTTAATATAGTATTTTGTTGTAGAAAGCATGAATAAATAATTCTACTATTTTATAAATCGATCTGCTGCATAATCAGGCACAAGCTGCAATTTTTCCGCGTATTGATGTCTTCTTTATGTTCTTTAATTCCAGTTTAAGTTTTCTATTTGTCATACCTATATAAAACAAAAAGAAATAATACTGATTCAAATAATACTGAATTGCGTAAAAGAAACAACCATATAAGTCCTAAAATAATTATCCTTATTAACTATCAGTTTATTGCGATGGATTAGGCGTCTTATTTCCAATTAAAATATATATTTGAATTGAAATTTGAATGAAATACAGGGTCATAAAAAATGTAAGAACATGAAAATGTGATTACAAATATATCGTAACTAATTATTCGATCAATATTATCCTTTATATAAAATCTGTGTTTTTTATTGTCTTTTACATCGACTCTTTAACATAAAAAATTCCAAAAGTTTTATGTACCTTTCATCAGAACGAATAATTCGAGAGTCCGAAAAAAATAGTTCTAGATATTCGAGGTTGCTGATATTCAAAAGGCTTCTTTCCATTATTATATACTAAGTACACAGCAAATTTCAAGTCTCTATCACAATATTTTCGCGAGATAGAGCGTTTACAGACATACACACTGTTAAAAGTAATGGTGACACATTGCACCTTCTAGGGGTGAAAAGCTTGTCTCACTGGTGACACCCCTAAAGAAACCAGAATGGCACCTTTAATTAGAGTGAAAAGATGGCACCCTTAATCCAAAGTGCCCTATAATAAAAAAATTAAAAATATACAAACCAATTTTCAGCCCTCGAAGGATTCGAACCCACAGCGTCTGATTACAAGCCCAGTGCTCTAACCACTCGGCCATCGAGCTCACCTTTAAAGTCTCCATGAAATGTTCAAATGTCCTGAAATTCAAAGGTTACTTTATACATAAAAGCTCGCCAAAAGTTAGCCATCCGAAGTTCTAAACGAAATTGGGATAGAGTGTAGCGGTGATAGTCATCGTAGGGAGAAATTGCAGTTTTGATCCACCAGTGAATTGAAAGGAAAGGATGCACGTCACAGAGCATGCACAAATGATTAAGGGGTGAAAATCTTTCACCTGTATGCGTTCGCGGCACCTTAATTAGCGTGAATCAGCCAGTGAGAGATCAAAAGGCACCCCAAACACATTTTCATGCCCGCGGGTATCAAATGGTAACACCTTTTCACCCCTGTACGCCAAATGCAACTGGTTTGTCACCATTAGTTTTAACAGTGGAGAGAAACACCCAGATAGAGGGATGACAAATGTTTTTTTCTAAAAATATATTTATCGGATTCTTTAGTGTTTCAAATGTGTAAATCCGTAAAAAAAAAAAAAAAAAAAAAAAAAACGATTTTGAAAATGATTGCAACACTTGCTCTAGGTATAATGGCTAAGTAATAAGATTGATATTTGTGAATGTGAATTAACTTCTAATATAGCCTTTTGTTTTAGAAAGCATGGATAAATAATTCTATTATATATAAAATCGATCTATTGATTAATCGGGCACAAGCTGTAGTTTTTTCTGCTTCATTTTGTTCATTGATTCCAGTTTAAGTTTTCCATTTGTCATAACTTCATAAAACAAAAAAGAAATAATAATAATGATTTGCAATAAAAAAGATACAGCCCTTATTTCAGTTTCAGATTTTTCTTAAAAAATTACTTTAAATTTTCGACTCATTTAGAACAGGTTCTGAAATTGAAACTATCATAATATAAAATAATAATATTTGCGGGAAAAAGAATCTCAAATTGTTAATAATAGTTAAATATATTAGATGGAATATGTCAACCGAGAAATCTATAGAAAATTGGAATTTGGTATGGAAGACTAAATTATATATAAAGTATGCTTTTAAAAAATACTAACAGACTTCAAAAGAAAAAAAAATCAAGCTGGCGACAACTTGGCGCTAACGCATATGAATGCTTAGTTTTAACTTCTTCAGACCTGAGCATAAAACAACTCTACAAATACATATTTATTGCTTCTTTCTAAATATATCAAACTTATATTGTTAACTCATAACAATCTAAAGAAAAACTACTATTAGTAGTATCACAGCATAAGACCCTTTAAACTCACTAAAATAAATCCAAGAGACGTAAAAGAAAAACACTTGTTATCTATTCAGCATTTTAATCGACAACTGCCTACATCATTTAATAACATTTTACACACAGATATCATGACGTCACAGAATTAAAACAAAGTGAATGCAGTGGCGTCAATCTGTCGGCATTTCAGAATTAAATTATAAACATAAAAAGCAATATATTACACTTAATGTTTTAGAAAATGATTACTGTCTAAATAAATCTTTTTTAATGATTTAGGAAATTACTTTACATTAGTTTTGATTGATTTATTATATTAAATGAGTATGTTAAATTATTCTGCTAAATTCTATGTTAAATTATTATATTAAATTATTAATGTTACCGATAACAATATTTATTGCTTTTGCATAATCGAAAAGACGCCATAGATGAGAGAAAGAGTCATTTTTATGAGATCAGTACTTTAGGGGACTGGTAATTTAGGTTTACAAATATGGATATAAAAGTACTAATCCCCTTAAAAGATCCGTTTTACTATCAGTAATATAAATTTACGCAATAACAAAATTAAGTTCTTTATGTAAGTAAATGATCAGCAAATCCTCAAAATTTTTTATTGTAAAGCATTTAAGTTAAGTAATCATGAATATTTCGTAATTTCTTGGCCACAATGTCTTGAACGTATTTTCGAAACTCGGATGAAAATAATATTTATTTTATGAATTAATATTCATCAGCGCTGACATTTATTGGTTTTCTATTAAATAAAAAAACATTCAGCTGTATAGAAATAAAGTAAAAATGCCATAAATTTGAACAGTTTAGTTTTTATGAGGAAAAAAATGGAGGTACACATTTGTGTACCTCAGGTCTGAATAGGTTAATATGCTCATGATTTGAAAACGTTTGCAACAATGAAAGATGATTTGCGACAAATCATTATTTTTTTTATTTAAAAAATTATAATTATCAGAATTTAACGAAATTAAAATGGGACCACATGGGTATCTTATACTCTAAAAAAATATATAGATCAAAATCTATTCCTATTTGAAGAAGTTATGAGTGTACAAGGAATACATACAGGTCGAAATCAGAACCTTCTCTTTGAAGTCGGCTAAAAAAATGTAACCAAAATCAAAAGGTCAAAACTAGCCCGGTTGTAGATCGTCTTCAGCTATTTTTAGACATTTTGTTAAATATCAAGAAAAATACATCGGGAATCATCCTGAAACTCCGGGTTTTTAATCAGAAAAGTATAGATCATATATTTCCACTGTGATTTTTTTTCCCGAAACACCCATAGCTGAAATCAACAAACTGAAAAAGAACGGTTATCTTCCAGATAAAACTGTCAAAACTAATGTACAAAATCTTTCAAATTGCAGATTACGATTAAGTGGGCTTAGTGTAGTATATTGGATTAATTTTTATGCTGATAGCATGTATACTCGTAGAAAAATTAAGGTTTTTATAAAAACAGTCCCAAATTTTGCTAAGAATTTTACTTAAAATTCTTAATCCAAAAATTCTTAATATAAAAAAGAAAATAATCAGAAAATATGACAAACAAAATTTTACACAATAAGTAATAATCAGAATTTTAAAATAATAAAAAAATGTATGAAAAATGAGCAGGTTTACTATATAATGTTTCACTGTGCATGTGCGAATGCAAACAAAACTCAATGTTAATAATTATTAGCTAAATGTAGAGAGCAACGTTTGTGAAAGTATCAAAAACATAGTTAGTTTGAAGATTAAAAAAATTATGGTTGATAGAATAATATCATAATCCGTTATTCACAAAATGAAACAAAACGTTAAGGGGCTGTATTCATATATCCATTGATTACTGTAAACATAACATACACAATATGGCACACACTACTATAATTGGATACAACTCCTTATCCTTTTTGCTTTTTTTGGAAGAACAGATTTTGAACTTTTCCTATCGAAGATAATTTTCAGAATTTTCGAGCTATTTTTTCGAGATTTTCACAAAAGTTGCCAGATCCATTTAGCTAATATATTACATACATTATTTGTTTATTGAATTAATGCATGCGCAGTGAAGCATAATTTAGTAAACATGCTTATTTTTCATGCATTTATTATTCTTTTTTAATTCCTTTTATTGGGCATTGTGTGTAATGTTGTTTTACAGATGTTCTAAAAAACAAAATAATTTTTTCTATATTAAGAACTCGGCAAATTATAAGCAAAAATCTTGGCAGTATTTTGGGACTGTTTTATGAAATCCTTAAATTCTCTTCGAATAAACATGCTATCCTCATAAAAATGAAGACAAATTATTACAATAAACCATTTAACCATAATCTATAATTTGAACACTTTAACTAGATTAATTATGACAGGGTTATGCAAGAGTTTTTCGTTATTGTTGAATTTGTTGATGGTCCCGTATGGAGTTTCGGGGGAAAGAATCTTCTCGGAAATATGTTACTTGTATTATTCTTTATATACGCCAGGTGTTTCAAAGTAATTTTCACTATATTTTTCGACATATTTCACAAAACGTCTTCATTGTTAAAAATTGTGTCTTAGTTTAAACTAAGTTTTGGTGCTCTGTAGCTGTCACCATAAAATGGTGAAACCTCGTACCAATATTTGAAGCTTCCAATTTCAATCAAGTTGCAACTATGTTTAATAATGTTTAAACGTGTGCTCCCAATGGTGGTTCAAGATTTGACCATCTTATCGTGACAGCTATTGAGCACCAAAATTCGGTTCAAATTAGGATAACATTTTTGCAAGTGTAATATCGCAAGTGACTTGTCATCTTTGGAAATATAGTGAATATGTATGTGATTACCTTTTTTGCAGTTTATATATTTTCTGTCATATAAGTGAACAATATTACTAACAAATGCAATGTTTTCTTTATAAGTACTCCTAAATCATGCTTATGACTTTTCTCTACTAACCTAATTATAAAATTAATTTATTGCACTAAATTTGGAGGCTTACAAAATAACGGTAAGAAAATAGGGAAATGATGTTTTGTGAAAGTATATTTTACAATACCGTAAATTAAATATAACTGTAAATTAAATATCTCATACTACACAACATTTCTATTTAAATAACCGTGTTTATTTTAAATATGTTTCTCTATTTCATATTATTTGTTCTTTTATTCCAGAAATATTTGAATGAAATACGTTCGTTGTAATAAACATTTAAAAAAAACCGCATATATTTGATAAAAAAACATTTTCTTGCCCTGAATCATGCCATTATGCTTTGACTGCATATATATATATACAGGGTGATTCATAAAAGATGGGCAGAACTTTAAGGGGTTATAGTACACTTAAAGACAAATAATATTAAATAGGAGACTAAGGGTCCCAGACGTATTCCCAAGGAGATAGGGGGCATTAAAGTTTAGGGTCCGAAATTTCAAATGATTATAAAAAATGGAAAAATTGGTCGATTCGTTTGCGGTTTTTGCAAAAAATTTTCTTTATGCCAGTATTTTCTTGAAATAAAATTTTAAAGTTCAATTTCAAAAAATGCCGATAGGGGGCGCTTTAGACTTTGGAGTAACAAACAACTATTTTTTAACGTTATTTTTTGTATTTCTTTAAATGATTTCGAAAGCTTAGACTTAAACTTAAATTTTGATCTAAAAATCTGAGTCCTAACGAGTAGTTAAGTAGCGTAAACTGAAATTTGAAATTTGAAACCCTTCTCCCCCCAGAACAAAAATCAGTTATTCCCGATCTTTGTGTCGTAGATTAGGCTCTAACTACTGCCGCGTTTTGCTAAAATTATTCTTTATGTCAGTATTTTCTTGAAAATAAATTTTAAAGAAAAGTTTCAAAAAATTCCGATAGAGGGCGCTTTAGACTTTGGAGTAACGAACAACTATTTTATACCGTTATTTTTTGTGTCTCATTAAATGCTTTCTAAAGCTTAGACTTAAATTTTCAGCCCAAAATCTGAATCGTTAGACGTGGTTAAGTTTCTGGGGAGAGGGGTTTGAAATTTCTACTCCTGAGCACAGTTCAGTTTACCATGTCCACACATTGTGTGCTGTGATACGAGGTAAAAAGACACAAATTAGGATTATGTTACCAAAGCATATTTATTAACATGTAATTACAATAAATGTTCAAAATTGTGACCACCAGAGGTTATGCACGCAGAACAACGGGGAAGAATGGAACGGCGAACATTCGCGAAAACATCAGGCTTTTCGAGCACTTCCCCTACAGCGGCGGAAAGTCTGGCGACCAGTTCCTCGGGGGATTCAATGGGTGTCTCATACATAAGAGCCTTCAATTGTCCCCAAAAAAAGAAATCGAGGAGTGAAAGATCTGGCGAACGAGCAGGCCAAGCAACAGGACCACCTCGACCAATACATCTGTTCGGAAATGTGATGTCCAGGTAGTTGCGGACGTCTCGTACGTAATGGGCTGGCGCTCCATCGTGCTGGAACCATATGACCCGCCGGATGCGTGGAGGAACAACGTTTAACAGGTCTGGCAGCACATGTTGCAGAAATGTGAGGTATGTTTTACCGTTGAGGCGTTCAGGAAGAAGGTACGGTCCGATTAGGTGGTCTCCGAGGATTCCTGCCCAAACATTGATGGAAAAGCGTCTCTGATGAGCATGTGGATACGCAGCATGTGGATTGACATCCGCCCATACATGTGCATTGTGTGTGTTAAATGTACCTTCACGTGTGAAGGTACATTCATCGGTGAAAAGCACAGTTCGTCCAAAATGTGGATTTAGCGCGTTCTGCTGCAGAAACCAGCGGGCGAATTCAATACGATTTGGATAATCCCCTGGAGACAGTTTCTGGACTCGTTGCACATAAAACGAGAGCAAATGTTCATCCTTCAGTACCTCCAAGTCATGGACTGTGAGGTATCCACCTGCCTGGCCACTGTTCGTGTACTTGTACTTGGCTGCGCCGCTACTACATCCAGAATGGCTTCTGCAACAACTACTGATTCGTCCTTTTTTACACGACCTGCATTCGACCGGGAAGCGAGAAATGATCCCGTCTCACACAACTGTCTGTGCAAGCGCTCGAAAGTTTTGCGGTTAGGCAACCGCCTGTTGGGAAATCGCTCTCCGTACATTCGTTGTGCCTCTGCACCATTTCCATCTGCCGCTCCGTAAATTAAATGCATCTCAGCCTTTTCCTTATTCGTGAAGGGCACCATCTTCCGATTCATTACTACAGCGACTTACACTTGACTCACCGTTCAGTGGTTTTTATGCCTGAATCGTGTCGAAATTTTGCATACGTGTTCTTCTTCTTCCCCATTTGACATTTGCATACTTTCTGTCTCCTTCTTCACCCGGTGACTAGCGTCAGGAATGGAGCTTTAACGTTTGCATGAGCGACGTTTCCAACTGTGCCAGTGCCTTTATGAGTGAATTCCGACTATGCAGTCCTTGACGAAAGTTGTATTTTTGCCTCGTATCACAGCACAGAATCGTTGGGCATGGTTAAGTAGTGCAAACTGAACTATGTTCAGAAGTTGAAATTTGAACCCCCTCCCCTCGCTACTGAACCACGCTCAGCGATTCAGATTTTGAGCTGAAAATTTAAGTTTAAGTCTAAGTTTTAGAAAGCATTTAATGAGACACAAAAAATAACGGTATAAAATAGTTGTTCGTTACTCCAAAGTCTAAAGCGCCCTCTATCGGAATTTTTTTAAACTTTTCTTTAAAATTTATTTTCAAGAAAATACTGACATAAAGAATAATTTTAGCAAAACGCGGCAGTAGTTAGAGCCTAATCTACGACACAAAGATCGGGAATAACTGACTTTTGTTCTGGGGGGGAGAAGGGTTTCAAATTTCAAATTTCAGTTTACGCTACTTAACTACTCGTTAGGACTCAGATTTTTAGATCAAAATTTAAGTTTAAGTCTAAGCTTTCGAAATCATTTAAAGAAATACAAAAAATAACGTTAAAAAATAGTTGTTTGTTACTCCAAAGTCTAAAGCGCCCCCTATCGGCATTTTTTGAAATTGAACTTTAAAATTTTATTTCAAGAAAATACTGGCATAAAGAAAATTTTTTGCAAAAACCGCAAACGAATCGACCAATTTTTCCATTTTTTATAATCATTTGAAATTTCGGACCCTAAACTTTAATGCTCCCTATCTCCTTGGGAATACGTCTGGGACCCTTAGTCTCCTATTTAATATTATTTGTCTTTAAGTGTACTATAACCCCTTAAAGTTCTGCCCATCTTTTATGAATCACCCTGTAGATAGATAGATAGATAGATAGATAGATATAGATGTATTATTTAAATTCAAATTCTAACATTATAAATAAAATGTATGCTTCAATTATTAAAAAGAGAGAAAACATACAACAATTATTTAAGTCAAACTAAGCTAAACATTTCTAAAAGCGATAAAAATGCATTTAGATCGCATATAAAGAGCTTTATTCAGATCGACATACGTTTTTTTGACTCAAAAGAGATATTCTCAACAAATACGTTTGAAAATATCAACGAAAACAAAAACAGAAAATTGTTAAATAAAATCACTAGACCACATGTATACTAAAAAACACGTACAAACGTAGAACTAGTCGTTGGGGGGGAAGGAGGGGGGCAACGTAATACTTACCCATCATAAATATATTCATAATAAAAAATTTAAAAATAAGATGTCTGTAAACTATTTATAAAATGCATTGCAAATCCAAAATAAAATTTAAACGTATATTTAAATATTTTTAACACATAGTAATGCTTTATTATTGAATACTGATGAACAAATTTCGACAAAATATATAAAATATCAAAATGTTGAAGAAATACTGAATTGCGCAAAAGAAACAAACGTATAAATCCTAAAATAGTAATCCTATTGACTAACAATTTGCTGCGTTGTATAAAACGTCTCATTTTCAATTAAAATATATCTTTTAATTGAATTTTGAATGAAATACAGGGTCATGAAATATTTAAGAATATGAAAATGTGATTATAAATACCTCGGTAACTAATTATTCGATCGACTTCATTATTTATGTAAAATTTGTGTTTCTTATTGTCTTTTACATCGACTCTTTAAAACAAAAAAATTCAAAAAGGTTTTTGTACCTTTCATCAGAACGACCATTTCAAGAGTCCAAAACATATAGTTCCAGATATTCGAGGTTTCTGATATTGAAAAAGCTTCTTCCCATTATTGCATACTAGTTAGACAGCAAATCTCAAGTCTTCGTCTCAATATTTTCGCTAGAGCATTTCCAGATATACAGACAGACACACAGACAGACGGAAGGGCAATTTTTTTCTAAAAATATATTTTTCGGATTCTTCAGTGTTTGAAACGCGTAAATCCATCAAATTTTTTTCTCGATTTTTAAAACTATTGCAAGACTTGCCCTATTCTAAGTAATAAGATGTATATTTGTGAATGTGAATTAACTTCTAATATAGTTTTTTAGTAAAGAAAAGCATGGATAAATAATTCTATCATTTAAAAAATCGATGTGCTGCATAATCGAGCACACGTTGTAGTTTTTTCCGCCTATTGATGTTTTCTTTTTGTTCTTTGATTCCATTTTAAGTTTTTTATTTGTCATAACTATATCAAACAAAAATAAATAATAATAATTTGAAATAATCTAGATACAGTGTTTATTTCAGTTTCAGATTTTTCTAAAAAAAATTACTTTAAATTTTTGACCAGTTTCGAACAGGTTCTGAAATTGAAACAATCATAATATAAAAAAATATAACCAAAATCGAACATGTAAAAACTAGCCCGGTTGTAGATCACCCTTGTCCTCAGCTATCCTATCTAAAAATCATTATCATCCCGGTCTTATTGAGTGACAAGTGGCATCTTAAAATAATAGATTATCCTTTGATTCTCATTAATTTTACAGAAATTTTTTTAATAGTGTATATAAATACAATTCCAGAAAGATAGGGGAACAGTTCAATTTTACTATATCCAAAGTATTCTTCTTCAGAGATTATTCTTGAAGCTACGTTCTCAGTTATTTATGCATTTAAAGTTTAACAAAATTTTAGCGTACTAACCGGACGGATATAGATTCTATGTGGTATATATATATGGCTCTCTGGAACATATATAGTCCAGAAGCCTTATACATATTACTGCTCAACCAGTGGCTGAGAGATTCTGCTCACGAAGCTGGTAGACGGAAATTGCTAGGCTCGAACTCAATCGCTTGAGACCTAACCCTTCAGAATTTTCGGTGGCTTTGATCAAACCTTGGATATCCTTTTGTAAATATGGGTTAAATTTCCTTAGAAAGATCCCCACAGAGTGCAGTCCCCCTAGGGCCTATATCCCTCATGTCGATAATCGGTCTTGATGCATAGCATCAACACCGTATCTATTACTAAATGTGAAAAGGGATAATTTAAAGGCATTTTTTTTAGTTTTGTAATTTCAAGCTCAACTATATTTAGATTGTAGAAATAGCAGATAGAACCTTAATGCAAGAATATTAAAATGCAAAAAAACGAACGTTTTTATATGCACAAATAATACACAAAAAACAGAAAATAGCTATTTCAAATTCACAAGCAAATTATATAAATAAATATTACATATTATTATAAGTAAAGAATTTTTCTAAACTGTTAAATATATTTCTGTAAAATTACGGGCAAAGGCCTGCAACATAGATTGTCGTCATACCCCGTAAAACAAAGTCCATGTCCATCAATTTGTGCAGTCCGTAAAACGGCATATAATGTAATTTAAAACAAAATAACACTTTACTTACTGTTCCATAGGATGTAGCACGTTAGATAATCATCACAGAATTGCTTTTTTGGCGGGTTAAAAATACGTTATGGTTAAATGCTATTATTTTTCGAAACACGACTAAAATGAAGGATTATCTTCTATCGGAGTAAAATGTATGAGGGTCGTACCATAAACATATGGACTAGAACTGTAAGATATGTGCATTGCCCTTAATTCTCTAAGTATCTAATGGATAAGAACACTTATTTAGCGGATCAGACCGTTTCTTCATCAAATAAGTCAGTTGTCATGAAAATCGAAAGACAAGCGCTCAAATTACAGTTTTTCTGACGCCCAAACTGCAGCAAATTTACAGTTTTTTCTAAGAGTGTAAGGAAATAGCGAAGCACGTCCATTCATTTTAACCCTTTATCTACCGCATTATGAATTCATGAAAATTTTACCTTCTGAAGCGTTTTACGTAAATTGTTTGAACTAAAAATTAAAAGATTTACATAATCATTTTATACACTTTTGAAGGACTTTAGAATAATTGAAGAATTTAGAAGGACTAATTAAATTTGAATTCAAAGGGATTTTGTGTAATATTTATAACACCAATCATTTAGTTTAAATTGTTTTCTTAGTATTTTGTAGAATTTTAAAATGTAAAAATATGATGCTATTACAACATAATTATAGAAATATTTCCGAATTGAAAAATCCCAACCCCCCCCCCCCATTTTTCAAAATTTTATGATTTGACGTGTGGCTCGAGGTATTCAACTGTAAATACAAAAAATTTGAAGTCTCTGACTTGTGTGCGGGCACTGTGTGTACGGACACTGTGGCGGACGGACAGACGGGGGACAGAGAAGAATAGGATTTCGTTCATCTGACGTAACACTAAAAAGGAAATTTACAAAAAACAATTATTGGTAGGAATAATCAAGGATTCTGAGTACCTTATATGTCATGTTTGCTTGATACTCGTCCCGAAGGGGATAATTTAATTTTCTTGTTTGGTTACTTTTGTTTTCGTCGATTCTCCAGTACATGGCTCTACATGTTCTCTCACACAGTAAAAAAAATTCTATAAAGATATTAAGAATTTTCTAAAAACTCGAATGCCTACAACTTATTATGTAACGGCAAGAAAAAAAAATCATGTAACAGATAAACATTTGCACTGTAAATAAAATAACTCTGTATGATAACTAATAATTTTTTTAAGAACATGGGATAATGAGAATTTTTCTTGGAGCTTGAATAAAATCAATTTCTATAAGATTAGTCTAATTTTAGAAGATTCTTTTGTTTGTTCTTCAAGCTACAGAAATTAGTAGCTTTACAAAAAAAATGTTTCTAGGTTTTTCATCTTATTTTGTACAATGTACAGATAAAGTTTTAGTAAACATACAGATTTATGTATTTTTACGTATGTAAACTTACTCCTTTTTTTAATTTTACTTTGCGAAATGCATTTTCAAGATGTAAACATCTCGTAGGTTATGATATTAACCACTTAAATAATCAATGTTTTTGAAAAAAAACTTCAAATAATGTGTATTTCTTCATGTTTTTTACAGAGTTTTTAAAGGGGCTCAGGGTTAAAAACTTTTTTAAAAAAATCAATTTTTTATGATCTAGTTTTATTATTCAATTAATTCTGAACTCAAGGCAAAAAACTGTATAGAAATATTTGCATTTTTAACGGAGTTATAAGCATTTATGTATCAACATTTTCTAAGCCGCACCCATATAATTTCAACTTTAGTCGTCTTTTCTCAAAACTTGATTTTTGACGACTAACACCTAGATTTAAAAAAAAAACTATTTGATGGAATGGCTTATTTTTGTTTTTTGGATGCATATAACATTATTATCTATAGAATGAATTAATATATATTAGATAGTTTAATATTTTGAGTATTTTTAATGAAAAAAAATTGTATTTTTTAGGGTTTTTTTAAATTTTCAAATTTGAGAGTTTTTTTAAATAATGCTTTTTTGAGTGATAGTTATAGCCGTAATTATTTCTATAGAGTAAAGTTTCCGGATCATTTTAAAGCAAAAATTAGGTTCTTATATCAGTTCAACGTTAAGATGTCTTGCAGATGGTGATATAACACATATTTTTTTTTTCGAAAATTGTGTTACATAAATTTTGCTGTGTTTCTTATTATATTAAACTGAAGTATTTTATTTTATAATTTTATAAGACTAAAAACACACCTTTAAAGTATCAGAAAGTTTTAATAATTACACTGAATACTTCTGTTTTTATATGGACTCGAAACAAGAGCTCTGTTTACATGTTTTTCCGTATCGATCAAGCCCTGAGCCCCTTTGATATAGTATCACCGGATTTTCAAAATAGAAATTTTTGCTAAATTGAATCAGAAAATGTTCGTATTAAATAATACAAAATTTGCAATAAAATTTTACTGATGAAAATAATAAACCATGATTGGAGTGTGGATGCCCGTACGTGGTACGGGCAAATCAGGATTTGCAAAAACCGATTTCTCATATGACGTACAGGAAAAACAGGGAAACGGTTAACCCATTATTGCCCAAGTTATTTTCTTCATTAAAAAGTAAATTTCAGGTTTTCCACCACTTTTAAGAGACAAATAACTTTTATCTTAATTTATTGAGGAATTTGTCTCGCGAAAAATAGTGCTTATTTATCTTTCTATTTACTGGTGTAAAAAGTGCTTTATTGTTTTTTTTTTATAATCGTCTCTAAAAAGGGACGCTAGGCACTAATTAAATGTAATGAATCGAATTAAATATAACTTAATTCGCGTCTTACAGGCGATGTATGAAATTTACACAAAGAAGCTTTATAAAATATTATACGAAGCTAAAGAAATTTAATTATAATGCTCATCATTCTAGGGTATTATGTATGGAAAACAATAAGTAAACTAACAACAAGTTTAACTAACAAGTTAGCCTGAGGACGTAGGGAAACTGAAAGTATTTGGCAGTTCTGGATTATTTTGCAATATCTTCGCACAAGATAGCAAACTTTTTACTGATTGGAAAATTTGCATGTTAGTACCTAACTAGTTTCATAAAGTTCTTAATTATATATCCCTCAAGTGTCATTCATCGCCTACATTAATAGGGAATCTATACTAATAAAAGAACAAAACGCTCTGTCTGTGTGTGTGTGTGTGTGTGTGTGTCTGCGATGGCTAGCAAAATCTACAGCCCGTACGAAGCTCAAAATTTTTTTGAGAGTAGCTACAAATCTCTCCTGATGCACCTGGGTTTCAGAATTTTGAAATTCCAATTATTAAATGAGTAATTAATTAAAATCGAGAGGTCACTCTCATAAAAAAATCATCGTTTTCCCATTTTTTTCTCTTTCATTTGTTTACGGTTGGTTGGTTGTGTAAAAATTTTCGCAAACGTAATAAGAAAGCTGAAACAGAATTAAAGAAATCCATGGATGAATGAGATAAGTGGAGGTGAAGTAAGCCTCAAAAATGGTTTGCAATATGAAACCATTTATCGCTCAAATTTTAATGTGCCAAATAAAAGGACGTGGAAGGGATTTTGTATTATAAGACGAATTGAAAGAAATGAGTTACAATTTTAAGCATATTTTAAGAGGAAATAGCAAATTTTTAAAATGGTCTTTGTTCTATAATTATTTATTAAAATAAATGTTCGTTTTTCAAATGAAGGAAATTGGAAAATTAGCAATAATTAAATATCAAATTAAAATTAAATAAGATATTGAAAACATTTGATACGAACTAAAAATTGTATTACTAAAAGTTTCCTTCATTAATGTAATTTTAAATACTTTATAACGTAGATGAAAAATGTTTATAACTTAATAATTGCATGTAAATAAATATTTAAAATATAATGATGAAAACATTCTTTTAAAATAGTGTATGAAAACTTAAGTAATAAATATTAATCTAAAATATAGATTTCTGACTGCAAACGATTTTTATGTACTAACAAAAGAATGTTATATTTTCAAGCAAAACGTTAAAATAACTTTCTATATTGATATTTAAAACACATATGATAAAATAATTAATTTATTTTTACCGGTGAAGCTATAGATTGGTTCTTTTTAAGAAACAAGAGAAAAAAAATACGGGTTTAAACCTGTTTTAATTGATAGGCGTGTCAAATCACGTGCCTTTGTTGATACTTAATTGGACTTAATGTAGGGTTACATTTTTAGCATCACTTCCAGAGATAATTATTTCCATGGACGTGAATAAAAATAATTTCCAAAATAATTTCCATGGACGTGAATCCGACCAGAACCTTAAAAATCAATTTGGAAAAATCTGAAATCTGAATCGAACCAAATCTGAATCTGACGAAAATATTCCAAATAACTATAACCAGATACGAACAAGGCAATATAATTTCAATGACATAAACCCAATCCGAACCAAAATATTAAAAAAAAAAATCCCGAAATTTGAACCAAACTTTATCTGAACCTAACAAAAATATTTCGGTAAAGTATAACCTCATTGGAACTAGGTAAAATAATTTCCATGCAAGTACAACCCGACCCGAACTTAAAAATCCCATTTGAAGGAAAAAACTCCACGAAATCTGAATTGAACCGAATCTAAACTGAACAAAAATATTCCAAACAACCATAACCGTATCCGAAGAAGACAAAATAATTTCCATTAACATGAATCCAATCCGAACCTAAAATTCGGATGTTCTACAAAACATAATGCGTTTCGTAGCGGTGGCAAGTGAAACTAAGTACTTAGCGCGAGATGGATAAGATATTTCGTTTATAGTTAGAGTTAAATTATAACTTGGTTATGGTTAGGTAACTGTTAGGTTGTAGTTACATTTCGATGAGCCTTATGTTATATTTAATTTCCGGTTAGGTTACAGTTAGATCATGGTTAAGTTCCAGTTAGGTTAAGGTTAAGTTGCGGTTAGATTGTGATTAGATTATGGGTAGGTTATGATAAGGTGACGTGCAGGTTACATTTATGGTCTATTTAAGTTACATTTAGGTTACTGTCAAGATACAGCTAGGTTACAGACAAGTTATGATACAATACAATTAGGTTACGGTTAGGATTTTGTTCACAGAATGAACATTACGCATGTTTGATAAAAAATATACACCTATTTTTGTAAAATGGCTCTGAAATTATAATACTATATACTAACATTTTAGCTAATCATCGAGAATCGATTTCATTCACGGTATAGTCGGATTTCAGAGTGATATAATTAGTTTGAAATTCAAAATATTTCACTTGGGATATCTGTGTGAAAAAAGTATATTTAGTTAAGTCACTTAACAGTAATTTTAAGGATAAATATCAACACTTTAACACGAAATTCACGCAATCGTTTGACACATATTCCCTCCTGCGTTTCCCATTGCAGTCATTTTGGGTATTTTTGGAGCTAAATATTAGTTTTTTTTTAAACCAATTTTTGACACAGTCAGGGGGTACGTATTTAATATAATGTACACTGTAAAAAATTTGACCCTTTTGCTGCATCATCACTCCCCCGCTTTTATAGAATATCTCTCTTTTGACCTATGAGAATGCTCCATAATAAGCTGAAGTAGTCATTTTCTATAAAAGCTGTGGAGTGACGATGCAGCAAAAGGGTCAAATTTTTAACAGTGTATTTACACATATTTCGAGTTAAAGATAAAATCATAAAAATTTCAAATTCGTTTAACATTATTATTACGGACCCGGGCAACGCCGGGCGGGTCAGCTAGTAATCTAATAAACTTTGTATTCATTAAACCTTTTACGTGAAGGGTGAAAAGTTGCTCATCCACTGTATACATTGAATAACGTATTTCAAACATTCTTTTTTAACATGCATAAGTTAACTACATATTTTTGTCTTAAACTTGTATTTATTTATGGATTCAAAGTGAGCGCTTATGCGGAATGTTTTTACAGGAAACTTTGGTAAATACTGATAAGAGATGACGTAGTTTAATGTAAAAAAAACACAGTAAATGATTATATGAAATAAATGCTTCTGAAACGTTACCTAATATGCTATTGTATGTTTACCTATATAAGTATAGAAATCGTCATTATTTGTTCCTGTCCAAAAAAATATTGCATTTATTTACTGACTTTCAAAAGGAATTAGGAATAAAAGTTATAAAAATTAAAACCGTAAAATCAAATTAAATGTGAATGTATTCATTATTTAAAGTCTTCACATTTTTAAAAAATCTTTTAAAGTCTTTATACAATTAACTTTTATTTTAATACTTAACATTTTATATTTTTTCCTAAACAGGAAAATAAATTTTAGTAACTTTAATTATTACTTTTTTCAACCATTAAAATTTAGTTTTAAACATGACCTCCATTGGGACACCACTCTTCGGAGCGAACAATTTTTATTGGAACGGAATATGGTAGCTTTAAGGAGGTGTTGCTATATATATATATATATATATATATATATATATATATAATCTACACTACTTACGTAATTTACAATTTTAAAACTTTACAACAAAGTTTTCTGTCGGTTACATAACTGTATTTTAACTCTACTAGCCGCCTATGGCGACTAGTTTAGTGTCCTTGAATGCATATTAAGAATTAAATCATATTGCTTTTATTAATAATTTATTTTAATTGCTCTTTTATTTATTTATTTATTTATTTGCCAAATTAGCAGATTTTGCTTGAGAAATAAACACAGATGGCATATGCTTACCACATTGGCGCGATTGCAACAAAATGGTAATTATGTTCCTCATATGGTAACCCGGCTATTGTTATTTTTTTATTAATAAACTGTTTGTTTGTTTTTATTTTCTTTTTTGTAATGATATAAACTGTTTTATTCTATAATCATTAGGAAATAATTATTTTTTGTAAAATAATTATTTCCTTTTTAAAGTAACAGAAATTAGTTTTAAAATATGTATATAACTGGTATTTGAAAATCGAATTTTCACCAAATTGGCTTCATAAAAATAACGCGCCAATGTGGTGCATATATGACATCTGTGCTGATAAATCAAGAACTCAGTATTTTTATGCAATCCGGGCTCAGATAATAAATCGCGAAATATTGTACTCGTGGCATTTTTTCGTATATCATTAATTATTCTAAAATATAATAATTTAACCCTTTCACTCATTTCATTTATTATGCATAACTATAGTTTGAAACTGGAAAGTTTAAAGTTCATGACTTTTACTTATTTTTTTAAGTAAAAAGAACATAAAAATAAAAATAATGATATTTTGAAACTCCATTGTATCGAAGGAACAAAACATAAATAAATCCAATTTACCACAGCATAAATCTTACTAAAGGACTTTTTCATAGTAACCCATAAGATGTATTTCATTTGGATGTTGCCATTAAACAACTAACAAATAATCGTGATTTTCGAGCCACATACGTTAGCTTAATATATATATATATATAGATTCTGACAATAACATGAGCAATAATATGATCAAATTACAGTTAAATATTTTTATGTAACTGTTTTCTGTGAAAAAGGTAAAATGACTGGAAACTTTGCTGAAAAATTTTAAGAGTATAAGAGTGGATTATGATTGATGATTTTGAAAAAAAAAATCATCAAATGAAATACCGAGTGATCCGAAAGTCAGGAAATACTTTAAATTAAAAAATAATAAAAAAGAAGAAAGATAAAAAGAAGCTATCTGCATCAGTAAGGATAAAACGGAGATTAAGTTTTTATTTTTATTTTATTTATTTGTTTTAATATTAAAAGCAAAATCGGATGCTTAAATTGTTCTATTTTTTTTTCTTTTTCTTAACTAACCGATATTTTACATTTGAACAGACACTAATAAGTTATATGTGAGTTTAGAACTGTTCAATATGCTGTCCGTCATTCAAGAGTACAGTTGTCAGATGCGGTTCAAGATCGTTATCAGAATTAAGCAACATTTCTTTTGGCATAGAAGGTACATAATTAAGAGTGGCATCTCTCACTTTAGATTCAATGACTGCAATGAAGGAGAATTCAAGTTTTCTTCTAGTTTAAGCATTTGAAATTATTCAGGAATGATTTCTTCTTAAAAATTCAAGCTGCTTATTCTATCCATTATATTTAAATCAATTCTTTCTATCCTTATTCCTTTAAGAAATTAACTTTTTTGAATTTATCTTTAAGAATGTCTTAACATTTGGATCTATCGGTATAGCTAGGAGAGAGTCAGGTGAAGAGATGCATCTCAGTTTTTTATGAATTTGGACTTTATTTTGTTGTTACTGTTCACTGTCAGAAAATTTCGCCAATCTACATTTAATTATCCTTATTTTTTTCACAAATATGTCCGTACTCCCAGAAAACATACTTGATCGTGAATTCATCACAAATGTCTAAAAAAGAAGAAGAGATTCCGTTTACTCCTAGCACGCATGCGCATGGGGGTCTATTAGTAATAACTTCGAATTTATTTTTAAAATGAAAAACAAAAAGTTCTCTAGATTAAAAGGTCTAATTTAGCTTAAAAAGAAAAAAATGTTTTCGAATTTAAAAATAAGTAACAATCAATTCCTTCATTCATTCAAAAATACTCACAATTTATTATTTAAAATTGGATAAGTTGAATAAAGTTAAATTTACAAAGTTATTTATAAATAAATATTCGCATTTAAATTATACTTTAAGTGAACACATTTAAAAGATATTTTAATTAAAAAATTAAATGCAAAAAAATTGATATTACTCCATAATAATCTTATCAAATAAAAATAGAACAACCATATTTTACTTCTAGCAATCTGCATAAATATATTTAAAATTCACATTTTTATATTATATTAAAACCAATGTATAAAAATTCCAGCCACAATCTCATTAAAGGCGAAATCATTCCGAAATTAACTTCAAAAGTAAAAGTTTTTAACTAAATAGATCAAACTATACCTATATGAAACGAACGCATTTACTTCTAAGCGTTTCCCTCCTGTACAAATGTAGCCACGTGTTAGCACGTTCGCCGAGCAACACTGGGGTGGGTGGTTCGATCCCCGTGCCGATCGCTTTTACCTTTTCCAAACTTTCTTGAATCGGTGAATATTTTGCGTCTTGGAACGGAGAAAAAAATAAATGGATATCCGTCTATTTACAGAAAATTACTGGCAGCAGTGCTGCTAGTAAATTTTTTCTGACAAGAAGACAATTTTTTGTGAGTGTTGCATTCTTTTAATGCCAATGCGTGTTTTACATACCATAAAAGATATAACACGCTATGACTAATAAACAGATCTTGCTCAAATTTAGTGAGGACAAAATCCGTTGTTTTTGCAAATGTAAAGATGGATGTACAATACTCAACCCTCTGACTGCCTAGCAAAGGGGTAACATTTTAATGCTGTTTTATTTGCCTTACATGTCTTACATGCTAATATGAATTTTTCCGATGTAATATAAAAAAAACTTAATAGCGCAAGTGAATATAATCCTTAAGAGCATTAACAGCCACTCAGTATCAGTGAAATCTTTAGATCAGTGAAAGTTTATGTAAGTTTAGGTCAAAAATCGAGAGGGTTAAAAATAAATCCTGCCTATGAAAGTGAATTTAGAAATCACAGACAATTATACAAGGTGCTTCAGAACTCTTAAGAGGAGTAGAGTGCATCCTGACGCATTGCGGGGTCAGAAATGCTTTCCCGACAAACTAGATGGCGTTGTGCAAAAATTCCGTGCTTTTATGCAGGGAATCGTCATTTCGCACAAGGGCGCCAAGTTAGTAGGATTGCTGATTATACGAATGCAGAGTTAGCCTGTCTGCATTTAGCGTACGGGGCTGCAGATTGCAATGGGAGAGCCGCATAGCGTTTGTACGGTGAATGATATCCGACAAGATGCATTCCCAGTCATAATTTCTTTGCAAGTCTGCACCAGAGGTTAGCTGAGATAGGTTCATTTCAAAGAGCTGCCAGGAACCGGGTAAGAATAGCACGGACTCTGGCCATCGAAGAGAATATGATTCAGCAGGTGCAGGAGACTGCCAGTATGAGTAAACGAAGTCTAGCGCATGCAATCGGGGTTTCCGATTCTGGAGGATTCTCCGACCATTGTACTTGGTGGCAGCTTAAGAAACATCGCCATTAACTCTTGCAAAGAAAATGCAATTTAGCAAGCATGGTTTTTTCTTTAAATTTAAATCCAAAATGGAAAAAAATAATAATTTGAATTAATCTATTTAAAATCGCTTGTTATAATTTGATTCTTATTCTACTAAACAAAGCAAAACTGAGCAAAGAGACAGAGAGTCGCGGGCTTATATACCCGCAACGGGAACGATCCCGCCTAAAGGAAAGCAACCAATGAGAAGAAAGCAGATGGAACAACTGGATGGACAAGTAGCGACAACTACCGGAGAACAAACAAAATAAAAACTAAAAAGCGATGGAGGAAAAAAAAAGTAGAGAATTAAAGTAAAGATTTCCAAATGCTAGCAAAATAAGGAGTAATTGATAATTCAATAACTAAGGAGTGAGAATTTTTAAGGATGTGGTAAGCTTCCCGAAAATCAAGATCAAGATCACTTATGAATGATGGTGGCTGAAGAAAAGTTAAATTTATGTTGTGAAGACCAACAATGTTGAGCTTAGAAGAGTGTTTAAGTTCTTGATTTTTGACATCCTTTTATGTTCAGTTAAACGAAATCTTAGAGCAAGTTTAGTCTGGCTGATATAAGAAAGACCACATTGGCAAGAAATTTGGTAAATACCCATGGGCGTAATCTGGCGGGGGCGAGGGGGGCATATGCCCCCCTAGTTTTCCAGGAGCAGGGGCAAGACTTGCTTTTTGCCCCTCCAGTTTTTTGTATTATTCTGAGGTTCTTGTATCCTTCTACTTTCTTTGTCTGAGACTAAGAGCCAATTTTCCGTTTCGATTTTCTCTTCTTTTTTATTTAACCAAGTTATGTGTTAATATTTTGAGTGCAAGCTAGAAATAACACAAATTTCGTCAAAGGATCGCGAAGAAACCGCAAAGTTTGTTGAATATCGCGAAACAATTCAAATTTTGCCAAATTATGATAGAAAAAATGCGAATTATGATAAAACATCGTAGAAAAATGCGAATTTCATCAAAGAATTGATAAAATAACGCAAATTTTGTTGAATATTGTAAATGTACGTGAAATCGTTTTTGTCAAAAGATCGCGCAGAAAACGCAAATTTTGTCAAAAAAATCGAGAAAAAAACGCAATTTTTGTCAAAAGATTGCGGAAAAACTAGAATTTTTTCAAAAAATCGCGAAAAAAACGGGGAAAATACGAATTTTTGCCAAGATCGCGCAAAAACGCAAATTTCTGTCAAAAGATCATGGTAAAAACACCAGTTTTCTTCCAGGATTGTGAAAAAAGAAAAATAAAATTCTAAAAGATTGTGGAAAAAAAGTCTCGTCAAAGTATCGGGGAAAAAAACGCACATTTTGCCGACGGATAGAGGGGAAAAAAAGATTAATTTCGTCAAAAAGTCGAGGAAAAAACGCATAACTAACCTCGGGAAAAGATTTTTATCTCTACCTCTCTGCTGTAACCTTTCAAAAAATTGCGGTGAATTTCTGTTATTATTATTATTATTGCTCAAAATTATCTTTGCGAATTTCGTCGATTATACATTAAAAAAATTCCGAATTTTTTCAATTTGTCTCTGGAGGAAATATTTTCCAGGATCTTACGAGTCAGGGAAATTCGGAAGTTTAGGCAAAATGCCAGGGAAAAGTCAAGGAATTTTTGATGCACTACTTTGTCATAGTAAATGAAATAAATTTTGAATTAATTATTCATCCAATCTAAAATTTTTACATAAATTTGAGGCAAATCATGTGACAATAATTGAATAGACAAATATTATCAATATTGAAAATTGGGAATCTTTATAGATCCATTCATACAGCGCATACTTTTTTAGCATTCATTTAGATTAAATTTGTTAATTGTGGAAAGTTTTACAAGAATATATATAAACTGAATTTTGAGAAAAATAAGGGAAAACCTAAAAGTCAGGAAATATTTACTATGAAGACGGAACCTCGCTTTTGTCAGTCTGTTTCGAAAAATAATTCACAATTATTTTCTCTGCCTATGTATATTTTCAAAATGTGTCGTTTTTGCAGTGTTTTCCTCTCCCATATGGCATTGCATCCCTAGGGCGCAATTTTGGAGGTATTTATTAACAAGTAAAATACACATGTAAAGCTGATATATTTTCTTCAAAGATGAAATCGTTTTTTAAAAATATCAATCATAACCATTTTGAAAAAATTCGAGCCTGCAGGTCACTTCCAGCCTTGCGGAGACGTTCGTTTTTAGATGCGTTCATAATTATGTAAATACGTAGCACCTATAGTCGTCCTTCAGTCCGTTCATCTGCCCGCATGTAACAGAGCTAAAACTACCCAAACAAATCATTTGAAATTTAAAATATATAATTGTTGCATAATTTTGTCGAGTCATTTCTAATTTTATGAAAATTGGACGAATAGTTTAATTACAGGAACAATCAAAAATATTTCGTTACTCTTTATTAAGGTTTATTACAAGTTACTTTCAAAAATGAATCCTTTCCCTGATTTCAAAATTAAATTTCTCAAAAACAAATATCAATAGAATTATGAAGTAAACGGTTTGTTTATCAGGTAAGCTGTAAAAATCTTATACAAAAGTTTCGAACGGTAAATATTTTGAAAAGATTGTGTT
Organism: Maratus speculifer; assembly: GCA_964019185.1. NCBI lineage: Eukaryota > Metazoa > Arthropoda > Arachnida > Araneae > Salticidae > Maratus > Maratus speculifer. Next base: position 287,629,474 of record OZ025298.1, on the reverse strand, counting down.
CTGATTGCAAAGAATGCTTTGATTTGACATTTTTCTTGCTTTAGATTGCTGCCAGAGAATGTGTTTTTCGGCTTAAAGTGCCATATTTCATAGTTTTTTTTAATTAAATTTTTGAAATTTCGAAATTCTAAAAATTTACTTCGAAAAATCTTTAAAATATTGCACTGTAAGCTGAAAAATTGTTTCTCTGCAGGCAATCTAAAACAAAAAAATGTTAAATCAAAGCATTCTATGCAGTCAGAACGCAATTTTTTCAAAATACTCACTGTTTGAACGGTATAAGATTTTTACAGCTTACCTAATTAAAAACCCGTTTACCGCATATTACTATCGATCTTTGTTTTTGATAAATTTAATTTTGAAATCAGGGTGTTATTTGCTGGATATCCTGTATATAGTAATACAGGGATGCACATATGATTTCAGCTATTATACTGTATCTGAAGTGCTGCATACTATTACATAAGGATCTATAAATATTTTTAAAACTTCGTTATAGTACGAACGTATCTTATTTGCTACGCTTGACATGCAACTTCAAACGTGTTTCTACGGTAAAATTGCCTAAAAATTTGCATTTCGGCGCAATCTTTTTAGACCATCTTTGCAGACCAAATTTAAATCATCTACTATAATTTCGAAACGTTCCGACGAATAGAGGCATTTTTTACAAAATAAAATATGTGAAAATTTCGACGAAAAAGGAATAGCATTGACGTCTATGGAAATATTTTCTGAAAATGCATTATCAACTGTTTTATGCGCTTTTCCGCTTAACCAAATTTGACTGCATTTTTCATACATTGGTACACTGTCAACTATTAAATAGTACTTCCGTAGAAAAATCTTTTTAGTTGTTTTACGAGTTTTTCAGCTGATTTAAATTTTAGTTTCAGTTTTACTTATGTGGTATGCTTATAGCTCTATAGATCATATAGGGAGTTGCAAAAAATAATTCACATACATACATTATTTGCTATGGACAGAAATTCTTGAAAACAGCATTCCGTTTATCTAATTTTTTTTATTTAAATAGACGTAATTGTATGAATTTTCACAACAGTATTTTAATAATGTGGGAAAATATTTCATAATCAATAATCGATGGTCTCGTTTTTGTTCTTGTTTTTCTTCACTTGAAACAATGTGAAATGGTGCAATTATTTTTTTTTTCTTTAAGACAATATTAATTTTTACATTCTTAATCTAAAATTAATTCGCGTATCCTATAAGATGTACAACAACAAAATTTCTGATTCACTCGAATCAGAACGCTAGCTAAAGGTTTTTTTTAAATAAAGTTTTGTAATATATTGCAGTTCTGGAATGAAGGGTTTAAACATATTTACCTCAACCTTCTCCCTCTCCACCTACCACCATTAAATAAAATCTTCGAAAGCATAGGGTCAGGATTTGCCAGAGCCCCGTACACGGCATTCGCGGGCAGGGCCGGCGGAGTGAAGGCAAATTTTCCAATAGGTCGGCAAAAAAAATCGAACGGGTCAACCGGACTGGGCTAGGCATAGGCAAAAAAAAAAAAAAAAAAAAAAAAAAAAAAAAAAAATCGATCGCCCCGTTTTTCGGCCCGATATAAAAATTTACGCTAAGAAGATAAAATTTCAGCTACTTTCATTGAATAAGACTTTTGCGAGAATAAATGCAAATGTGCGTCACGAGCCGATGGTAGTTAGACAACATCAATAACATGTTCGAAAATATAACATGTCCACCGTAAGAGACCAGCATCAGGTATCGTGCCTGGGAGTCATTTTATTTTATTTTTATTTATCTTCAGCTGATTTATGCCGTACTGACATCAATCTTGATTGTTTTCCCTACACTGTCGAACCGAGCCGGAGCTGAGCCCGGGGCAAGAATTTTTGGCCCGTGCAGATCTCTAGAAAGGCTTTTATTAATTTTTATTAGGTTTTTTTAAACTTTTTTTCCGGTTGAACAGTGCATCAAACGTAAGAGATATAAAGGTTGTGTGTTCAATATTTTAAACTATCTTATTAAAGACATGAAATTACTAATTTCGTATTTTTCCTTATTTTTTCGTATATGGTTGAACATTTAATTTTTTTAATATTAAGATTTTTAAATATTAAAGTGTATATGTATGCACGCGATGACTACAAAGGGGAGGGGGTGTAATTTTCTAGAGAGGTACTTCGAAACTTTTGTCCCCCCTAGTTTTAGAGCCTAGTTTTTTAACAGTGCATCAAACGTAAGTGATATAACGGTTGTGCATTCAATGTTTCAAAATATATTATTAAAGACATGAAATTACTTATTTCGGATTTTTCCTCATTTTTTCGTTTATGGCTGAACATTTATTTATTTATTTATTTAATATCAAAATTTTTAAATATTAAAGTGTATATGTGAGCACGCGATTACTGTAAGGGGGGGGGGAGGTAAAAATTTCTAGAAAAGTACTTCGTAACTTTTGCCCCCCTAGTTTTAGAGCCCAAGTTACGGCTATGTAAATACCCTAGTTATCTAAGCGATCAATCTGGTGCTTAAGATTTGAAAAAGCAATTTTATTAACAGGAAAAAAAAACATTGAAATCGAACCTTTTAAAAATTTTAGCAACTTATTGCTGACTGATTTTGGAGAAAAGAGGCAAAACAACCAAAGTGTTGGAGTTCGAATTAAAGTTTTTTCTTTCAGAATGGGTGGATTTTGTCAATTTTCTATGAATTGAATCTATAATATTAGGGGAATAACCACGATCAACAGCAATAGCTTTTAGATAATAAAGTTCATCACTGAGTAACTGAAGAGTTGAAGAAATATTGGAAGCCCGGAAAACAAAAGTTTTAAAAGCCACAACTTTCTGGTTAGGAGGATGAGAAGAATATCTGTGAGGTGGAAGACTGACACCAAAAGGTTTGCGAAAGACAGTTGTCTGAAAATTATCTTCATTGCGAATAACAAGGGCATCCAGAAACGAAATGCAATTGTTAGATTCAACTTTAAAAGTAAATTGAATGCAAAGAATCAATAGAATTCATGACAGAAGTAATATGACTTATATCTGAATTCACTTAAACTAAAGCATAGGTATCATCTACGTAACGAACATAAAACTGAAATTTTAAGACTTCAAACAATTTTATTTCAAAATAGTGCATGTACAAATCGCATAAAATCGGACTAAGAGGATTACCCATACCCAAACTGTCATCATACGAAAGAAATTCCCGTTAAATACAAAAGTATTTTGAGATAAGCAAGCACGAGTGAGATGAATGAGCTCTTCTATTTCGAAAAAAGAAAAATTAACCCGCGAGTAGTCGCGACTTTTTTCACAACGTCATTAGTCGCGCTCGGTCTTTTCGCCGCTGCCCCCTCCACATACCAAATATGTAAAATAAGAAATATTTTTCACTTAATATACGAAAATAACAATTCAATGAAGATATAAATTTGCAGTTTTCTTAAATTATGCATTTTATTCATGAGATCTGGAGTAATTGGGAAAAGTAAAAATGAGCTGATATTAGTGATTGTTACATAGACTTTTTCGCCAATTTAAACTTTGTTTCTAAAAATGTACGTGAAAGAAAAACACAGGTGTCCTGTTACTTCACTAAGGTGGTCGAGAAAGCTTCAAAGTCAGCTACATGATAGATCACCGTTATATTTGTAATATGATACAAGTTAGGAGAAAATAAGTTATACGGGCGGCGAAAAGACCAACACGCGACTACTGACGGGTTAAATTCACAGAGCCTTTTCTTCAGGCAATCTAAAGCCCCTTCGACAAGAACATTAGTAAATGATGATGAAGCATCAAAAGGAAAACCGTCATGTGGCCTTGTGGCTTAAAACTGTAAAATTTCTTAACAAATTCAAAAGAATTCTTAACAGTGAAAGAATTACTGCTTGAGAGAGGAGAAAATATGGAAACAAGATATTTTGCAAGTTTATAAGAAGTCGTACCGATACTGGAGACAATGGGTCTAAAAGGAATGTCAGATTTATGGAACTTAGGTAAAGCATAAAACCTGGCACAATGAGCAATTGAAGGAATAAGAGACCTCTTTAATTTAGCAGGAATAATGTGTGAAGACTTAATGGCAAATTTGATAATATTAATTTCACTAGAGGAAGGGTCTTTGTGGATATCCACATAGAGACCATCATTAATTAATTTATGGGAATTTTCCAAACATGTAGACTTGTCAAGAACAACAATCTGACCACCTTTGTCAGCCTTAGTTATGATCAAATTCGGATCAGAAAACAAACTTTTTAGACAATTTTTAACCGAACTATTAAGATTTGGCTTATAAACATTCGTGTTGAAATCGACAGTATTGGCAATGAGATGCCTAATAGACTCTTTTTGAGAAGGAGAAATAGCGCTATGCTTAAAGGCTCTTTCAATAGGAGCAATCAAACTGGGTAACGAAGGAGTGGCAGAAACAGAGAAATTGTTGTTTAATTTGAGAGCATTAAGCTGATGGGTCATTCCACGTGAAATCAACCAATTTAAGGAAAACTTGTTGCATCATAGTCACAGATTTTTTTTAAATTTTTATCATAGACAGACATAGTACTGAAACCCTCAAATCTGAAATTTAAAAGTAATTTTCACAATATTGGCCGAGATATGGCCATTTGAAAACTGGCCATTTTTATAAAATGGCGGCCATCTTGGAATTGTATCACTGTCTAAATATGGCCATAACTTGACAACTAATGGCTCCAAGTTTATATATCTGGTACCAATTTGAAGCTATTTGTACAAAGAATGAATATTTCACATCAAAACAATAATAAATTTTCATTTTTTTACTTTTTATTATGTGCAAAGTGAAAATTTTACCCCAAAAAAGGGCAGATTGTAATGGCTCATAAAAAAAATGAATCATCATGAATTTCTCTGAAACTTGGTAAAAACGTTGCTCCATCTGTGTGCTTTAAATAAAAAAAATTGGAAAGGTAAAATTTGTTGTTTTAAAATAAATGGTTTTTTACAGATAAGGTGTCATTAACCAAATAATGATATTTTTAGAAACTGTGAGCATTCCTGATTCAAAAAATAATGATTAAAATAAAATTTTCTAACATCTAAATTAATGTAAACGTATAATCAAAACCTCATTTGTACTAATTTTGTAGAAATCTGCCTCCAGCTCCCCTCCCCCCCACCCCCCCCCCCAAAAAAAAAAAATTAGACAATTCAAAAAATTTTACACTGAAAAAGATAAGATAATAATTAAGGAATATAATGTATAATTATAAAATACCTATAAATGCAATGCATACATATGGTGATTTACTTCACATATAGGGGCAAGTGGGGTAGAATGGGACAGTAGGTTTTTCTCTTTATGTATCATTCTAAATATTTCATCAATCACATATTAGATGAAGTAATGGTACCCCAATCTTCAGTTGAAAAAAGTAGCTAATTTACACAAGCTTGCAATTATATAAAGAAAAAGATTATTTCAAGAATCAAAACATGAATTCAAAATTTTAAATTTTGAATTCAAAACATGATGTAAAAATTTCATTATGTTTCTATAAGCTGATGTAATATTGCATCATGTTCTATATAAGCTGATGCAATTTAAAGAAAAGATTGCTACTGTACCTTCATCTGCTTCTTAATTGGCTATAATCAAAGTATGATGCTATCTTGCATCATGTTCTATATGAGCTGATGCAATTTAAAGAAAAGATTGCTGCTTTACTTCATCTGCTTCTTAATTGGCTATAATTAAAGTATGATGTAATCTTGCATCATAATGTCCAAGAAACTTGAGTAATTCCTTTTAAATACCATATACCACTTCTAAAGTTTTCAATGAAGTGTATTTAGACATACAATAATTATTTTGTACTTATTATACAGTGGAGATGGAGTGTTTTGTATGTAAAAAACTCAATGTTTCTCTGAGTACTGATGTTATTTCTGTTCTTCAATTATCCCCACGGGATTTACATTTATTAAAAAAAAGGTTACATTATATAATCCCAGATGAAAAAAGTTTTTTGCATGCGAATATATGCAAGGTTCACAAGGATAAATTTCTAAAATTTTATAGTTTAAATCAGAGACAGTGTTGTGATCCATTTAATAAATATCCAAATAGTAACAGAGCAAAATCACTGAAAACAATTTCTTTAGATATGTCTATGACAAATCCAGACATCCTCATTCCAGGAAAAAAATTATGTACTTCCTGCTATTCATCAATAAATAAGATGATTTCTATTGTTGACATGAAAAGCATCTCTGATCCAGAATTTAGTGAACCCACAGTAGTAATGGAACAATTAAACAAAAGCTGTGAAATGTTAGAGTTATCGCCAATAAAAATGAATAGGCGTAGCTCAAAGAGGAAACTTGGTTATTTGCAGACAAAAGTTACAAAAATCAGCAAGTGTATTGAAACTAAAGCAGCTACAGCATTAGGTGTTGAAACCATCAGTAAGCCTCAAAATATTAAAGACATGACTTGCCCCGACTGTACATCTATGATGGAACGATTATTGAAGAAGTTTACAAATGCATCTTTTAAAGAAAAGCTTCAAATTTTGACACTAGTTCCAGATTCATGGACAATCCAGCAAACAATGCTTTATTTTAATACCACACAATATTTTGTAAAAAAGGCAAGAAAGCTTAAAACAGCTGAAGGGGTGTTATCAATGCCTAGTGAAAGAAAAAGTGTTAAGTTGAGTCCAGACATTATAGAAAAAGTTATTAATTGTTATTATGATGATAGTAACAGCCGCATGTGTCCCGGAAAAAAAGATTTCATATCTATCCCAACTGAAAATGGAAGAATATTGAAACAAAAGAGATTGATTTTGCACAATTTAAAGGATCTATATATTGCATTTAAGGAACAACATAACTTAAAAGTTGGACTGTCTAAGTTTTGCTCTCTACGTCCAAGAGAATGTGTTACTGTTGGAAGCAAAGGCATTCATTCTGTCTGTGTGTGCGTATACCATCAAAATGTTAAACTCATGCTTCATGCTATTCATATTAATGACTACATAGCACTATTACAGAAACTTGTTTGTTGCATTGAATCTGAAAAATGTATGTTGCACAGGTGTGATAAATGTCCATCTCCAGACATTTTAAAGAAAGATTTAATGCTTTTAGACGAATTGGAAATGAGCAATGAAGTTATTTATAAACAATGGGTTAAGACTGATGGTGCAGAATTAAAAACAGTGATTGCATCAGTTACAAAACTCCATGATTTATGTACACACCATTTTTTTGCAAAATCTCAAAGTTTATATTTCAAGAAAGCAAAGGAGAATTTGAAAAAAGGTAATGCTGTTATTTCAGCAGATTTTTCTGAGAACTATACTTGTATTGTGCAAGATGCTATCCAAAATATTCACTGGAAAAAAGAACAGGTTACAGTTCATCCCTTTCTAGCCTATATAAAGGACAATAACACTGATATTGTAAAATCTATTCCTATGTGTGTAATAAGTGATCATTTGGTTCATGACACTACAACATTTTGGTCTTTCCAAAAAGTAGTTGTTAAGTATTTGATTAAAAAATTTCCAGAGATTAAATACATACAATATTTTAGTGACGGATCATCGGCTCAATACAAAAATTATAAAAATTTTACTAATCTCTGTCATCATGAAAAAGACCATGGAGTGAAAGCTGAATGGCATTTTTTTGCCTCATGCCATGGAAAAGGAGCTTGTGATGGTATAGGTGGCACTATAAAGCGCTTGGCTACCAAAGCAAGTCTTCAGCGACCATTTAAAGATGGTATATTAAATGCATTTGATCTCTATAATTTTGCAAAAGAATCTGTTAAAGGAATTGAAAGTTTTTTTGTAACAAAATCTGAAATTGAAACCGCAAACAGTCAATTAGCAGGTAGGTATGCAAAAGCAGATACAATCATAGGAACAAGACTGAATCACTGCTTTGTACCAATCAATGATTGCCAAATACTGGTTTCCAGGGTGTCAGACAGTTCATCAACAAAATTTATTGCTACTTTGGGAATCAGTGAAATTGTCAGACCATTGACATTTAAAAGTGAACAATATGTTGCATGTGTATATGGGATAAATTGGTGGATTGGGAAAATTTTAGATTACTGTGAATAACTGAACGACTATAAAATTATGTTCATGCATCCTAATGGCCCCAATTCTTCATATTCATGGCCAAAATCCTCAGATGTTTGTTGGATTCCGTATGAACAAATAATAAAAGAAGTGTCTATTCCTTTAACTGCTACAGGAAGAACATATACTGTTCCACCAGAGGAAACTCGAACAATTCAAGCATTATTTTTAAACTTTAAAACTAATTAAATCCATTTTAGCTTAAATCTGAAGAAAAAACTGCTATATTATAAAGTTATATGCATGTAAGTAAATATTTTCTTCTTATTTTGTCTAGATTTGTTCCATGTGTAATTTTAAACTTTGGCTTATTTCTCATCATATTCAATGTTTTGCCCTGGATTTGTATTATATTATTGTTATTTATTTTTTTGTCTCATCATATCTAGATTTTTGTTCATATAAATTTTAATTCAGTGTGAACAAAAAATAACAAATGTCAACTCAATTAACTCATTTATATATATTTATTGTATTTAAATTACACAATTGAATAATTTAACTCTGTAATTTACAGCTAGTATTTCTCCAACATTTCTGGAGAAAATATTATGTGCCTTTTTTTTTCATGCATTCCATAGTAAGGTATTTAAAATATTTATGTAAATATGTTTTGAGAATTATATTATCATATTTTGAATGAAATGAAATAAAAAGTACTGTAAAAATAAATATTTAGTGTAAATAACTGCAAATTGATATTTCTTTATTGAATTATATAATATAAACACAATACTTTAATTTAGATGCTAGAAAATTTCATTTTAACCAATATTTCTTAAATTAAGAATACTTACAGATTTTAAAATAATCATTATTTGGGTCAATGACATCTTATATGTAGAAAACCATTTTTAAAACAACAAATTTTACCTCTCTAATTTTACAGTATAATGTTCCATATATAGAGAAACTGTTACATCTATGCATAATCAAATCATTATACAGAAAGCGTAAAAAGTATATGAACTAAATTTACTTTTCATTTTTGAAATAATCTTTTTCTTTATATAATTGCAAGCTTATGTAAATCAGTTACTTTTTTCAACTGAAGATTGGGGTACCATTACTTCACCTAATGTGTGATTGATGAAATATTTAGAATGATACTTAAAGAGAAAAACCTACTGTCCCATTCCACCCCACTCGCCCCTATATGTGAAGTAAATTATCATATATATATGCACTGCATTTATAGGTATTTTATAATTATACATTATATTCCTTAATTATTTTCTTATCTTTTTCAGTGTAAAATTTTTTGAATTGTCTATTTTTTTTGGGGGGGGGTGGGGGGGAGGGGGGCTGGGGGCAGATTTCTACAAAATTAGTACAAATGAGGTTTTGATTATACTTTTACATTAATTTAGATGTTAGAAAATTTTATTTTAACCATTATTTTTTGAATCAGGAATGCTTACAGATTCTAAAAATATCATTATTTGGTTAATGACACCTTATGTGTAAAAAAACATTTATTTTAAAACAACAAATTTTACCTTTCCAATTTTTTTTTATTTAAAGCACACAGATGGAGCAACGTTTTTACCAAGTTTCAGAAAAATTCATGATGATTCATTTTTTTTATGAGCCATTACAATCTGCCCTTTTTTGCGGTGAAATTTTCACTTTGCACATAATAAAAAGTAAAAAAATGAAAATTTATTATTGTTTTGATGTAAAATATTCATTCTTTGTACAAATAGCTTCAAATTGGTACCAGATATATAAAATTTGAGCCATTAGTTGTCAAGTTATGGCCATATTTAGACAGTGATACAATTCCAAGATGGCCGCCATTTCGTAAAAATGTCCAGTTTTCAAATGGCCATATCTCGGCCAATATTGTGAAAATTACTTTTAAATTTCAGATTTGAGGGTTTCACTACTATGTCTATCTATGATAAAATTAAAAAAAAAATCTGTGACTATGATGCAACACCCATTGGTTGAATTCATGTGGAATGACCCTGATTGTTATTTAAAGCGACACTAGAAAGATTGACAACAGCATTTTGATTAACAGTAGGTAAATTGCTGGAGTTGTTAACGAAAGAATTATTACAAAGCGTACTAAATTTCTTTTTAAGAACTGAGCAATGAATCGAAGAAGCTTTGAATACTCTATTCCATGAAATTCTGTCTATAGAATAAAAATCAGGAGAAGAATTAGCAAGAAGGATATGTAAGTAATGTAACTCGTGCTCTATATGAGTAATTTTCTGATGAGTCTCTTGAATCAAAGCTCTTAAAAGAGCTAATTTAGAGCGAAATAAGACCTTATCTATCCTACTAGAATTAAATAAATTACAACGTATTGAAATGAACCTAGGAATAACTTTTTTGCGTCTACAGTCACGTAGAAAATGTAAGTGCTCCAAAAACCTATACCTTTTTAGTCGTAAATTACAAAATCTATTGATTTGTGACATGACAAAGAGAAGAAAAATAAAAACAACAATAAAGGAATCAAGGCCTGTTGACGCCAAATACATTAAAATAGCAAATAAAGCCTCTGTGCAAAATTGTTTAAAAATAGAAAACCAATGATTATAAATGCACAAATAAAGTAAGAAAAGGGGAGCAAACAACTGTTTCGAATCTACTAAGGAGATTCTTCTTCAGTGCAAAAACTCAGCGAGCTAGACAAAGGAAAACTGAGCAAAGAGACAGAGAGACGCGGGCTTATATACCAGCTACGGGAACGATCCCGCATAAAGGAAAGCAGCTAATGAGAAGAAAGCAGTTGGAAAACGGTCGCTACTTGTCCACCCAGTTGTTCCAGCTGATTTCTTTTCATTGGTTGCTTTCCTTTAGGCGGGATTGTTATTTAAGCCCGCGTCTCTCTGTTTCTTTGCTCAGTTTTGCTTTGTCTAGCTCGCTGAGTTTTTGCACTGAAGAAGAATCTCTTTAGTAGATTTGAAACAGCTGTTTGCTCCCCTTTTCATACTTTATTTATGCATTTATAATCGTTGATTTTCTATCTTTAAACATTTTCACACAAAGGTTTTATTTGCTATTTTATTCTTATTCTACTAGTTGTTGTTCTTCTTAATAACATTATTATAATTATTTGCAATTTCTGAAACGTATATTTGTTTGAACGACTGTTTGACCTTGTAGTTATATGAATGAAAGCGTTCTTGTAAGAATAAAAAAACTTTTAGAGCATATTATCGTAAACACAATTTATGACAATACAGGTGTGTTATCTGAAATACATGAGTTGTTTAGATGTCTTGCTGGTCACTTGGTAACAAATAATAAATGATAAAGTTTCACTAAAAAAGAAAATGTAAGGCTTATTCCCCACAATCTGGTATTGCAAATCAGTACAAATTCCTATCATGCAAAACCAGTATTTTGTACGATCTACAAAAATAGTGGTAGTCTATGGTCATCAGGTTTCCTATCCCTAACATCCCTTACATTCCTGGTATGAAACACACACGTAAACATTTTCCCCCTTTTTTATTAGCTGTGCAAAGCATCAGTTACAAAATACATTTAGAAAATCACAAGGCAGTTAAACATTTTAAGATAATACAACCCATTCCCATCAACGATGAAGTAAAAGTTCTCAGGAGGAATAGGGTAACAGATGCGATTTAGTATCTATTAAATGTTAAAAATTATGACAAAATGATCCAATTATGAAAGTAATTGGCAGTCTGTACATTTAATGTACACATAGCAGCCGCTGATGATTTGATCAGCATAAATGACTCAGAAATACATGAGTTGTTTAGATGTCTTGCTGGTCACTTGGTAACAAATAATAAATGATAAAGTTTCACTAAAAAAGAAAATGTAAGGCTTATTCCCCACAATCTGGTATTGCAAATTAGTACAAATTCCTATCATCCAAAACCAGTATTTTGTACGATCTACAAAAATACTGGTAGTCTATGGTCATCAGGTTTCCTATCCCTAACATCTCTTACATTCCTGATATGAAACACACACGTAAACATTTTCCCCCTTTTTTATTAGCTGTGCAAAGCATCAGTTACAAAATACATTTAGAAAATCACAAGGCAGTTAAACATTTTAAGATAATACAACCCATTCCCATCAACGATGAAGTAAAAGTTCTCAGGAGGAATTGGGTAACAGATGCGATTTAGTATCCATTAAATGTTAAAAATTATGACAAAATGATCCAATTATGAAAGTAATTGGCAGTCTATACATTTAATGTACACATAGCAGCCGCTGATGATTTGATCAGCATAAACATTTATAGCGCTTCTATAGCTATGCATTGAAGAAACTCACATAACTATTGTGACTAGTTTAAATCAACAATTTTTAGTATTTTTTAAGAAACATTTCCAGTTTATTAGTTAGTTTATAAAAGTGGTTATAAATAATGTGAAAACAGTATAAGGCTTCAAGAATATATACATATACATTTTTTACACTGTGATATATTTTAGTATTGTAAGGTTTCATGGACATATCAAATTAATATGAAAGGTTCGAAACTCATGTCTGAAAATCGTCAAAGAAATTATTTAAATCACAAACATGAAAAAAAACACGTACGCACATAATTTGACAAAACATATTAGCACATATTTCAAAGAAAAAATTTTTTTAAACTTTTTTGTTAAATATTAAATATATCTATTCCCTGCAGCGTTATATATATTGTGAAGTAAGAATGGGATTAAATTAACTTTTTTATTATTGCGAAAAAGTTTAGAGTTTTTGATACACTTGAAATTCTTTTAATATTAATCTTTTAGGAATATTAAATACCCGGAATAGATGCCATTTCAGCTGTGTCCAAGAAATTATGTCTTATTCATTTTCTTCTAAGAAAGTTTTCGTCTCCCAATAAAATGCTTCCACGTTGAAAACTTATATTAAAACTAGATAAATCGAAATATTTGTAAATACATCATAAATTTATTTATCATATGTTTATTTTATTTTCATTTTTTTTATACTAAAAGGATAAAAACACCCATCTAAAGATATAATGTAACATTTTATTTCATTAAGTAATTTATTATTCCTACTTGTGACAAATGTCTTAATTGCAAAAAATGTAAAAAAAAATAAATAAATATGTAAAGAGAAACAAATTTAAAAAAATAAATCTTTCACAAAATCATTATGTATTGTGTTTCTAAAATAAAAAAAGTAATTTATATTTTCCGTACATATGGTTTTGGTTAACTGCGTAAAACTCGGAATCTTTTAAATAATACTATTTCCATTAAAAGTAGTTCTAATTATACATATACTGGTGGGGCAGCTCTTCCCCCTGCAAGCTACGCCTGCCAACCCCCTTTTAGAGTTTTTAAAAAATGACAATTTGTCTTTTCTTGAATGGAGCATTTTTTGGTTACCATGGTTTCATCCACCGCTATCGCCACAGTTGGCGGTTGCTTTGTAAATTGATAATTAAAATGAGTTATACATTTGAATACCTGCTTAAAAAGAATGATAGTGTTTAACCTTTAACCAGGGGCTCGTACACCATGTGTCCAAGTCGCCATGTAAAGGTTAAAATATCTCTACTACTCAATGTTTTACATCGATGCTATAGATAAACATTATTCTTCCGTTTGATTCAAGGACTAAAAAACGCCATAAGCTTGAGAATAATATTTTTAATCACGAAATGTATCGTGTATTGAAATTTTACTCTTATACATTATTATTATTATTATTAGATATTATCGGTAACAGGTTTTAATTATTTCCCCTATTTTAATGCACTATTATGCATATATTCATTTTACTTTTAAAATTTAAGTTGTTTATTTTATTTATTAGGCTATTTAAGAATTTTCTAAGAAGTATCAAATAGTAATTTAACAGAAAAAATCGAAAATACTTGGCGCAGACAACCTGCAGTTATAATTCTTGCAGAGCAGGCATATATCCATTTATGATGCATATGAGCCTCATTTGTTTTTTTGACATATATTGAAACAAATTTGTTAGCCGTACTACTTTTATACTATGTGATTCTCAATGTGACCTCAAATGTATATTGTCCATAAATAAAGCGTTTTATATGTACAGTTTTAATTTATGGTTTAATTTTTACCTCAAATTTGATTTTCGTGAACTTATTTTATTATTTTTAAGTTTTTTGTTTGTTTTTGATATTTAAGTGTATAATTTAATCATATTATTGAAATATTAATTTGTTTTAAATATTAATAGCATTGCTGCAAATGCTCAAGAGAAAAGAGTAGATGATGTCATTTTGTTTTTAAATTTGAAGGGAAAACTAAAGGACGAATATATATATATATACATACATATATATACATATATATATATATATATATATGTATATATATATATATATATATATATATATATATAGAGAGAGAGAGAGAGAGAGAGATTTACAGTCATTTGGGCGATTATTATTTCATATATTCGTTTCAGATATCAGAAAAGTTGCAAAGGAAACTTAGTAACTTTTAAAATTTCTAAATGAAAAATATTATGAAAATAATTGTTGAAAGATTAATTTGTTTCAAATATTAATGACATTTCTCTTATAGTTCCAAAAAAATTATTGCTAATTGTGTCATCATGTTTCCTATTATTAATGTCATTTTATCTTTAAAATTGGAAAGAAAACCAAGCCGGAAATTTTATCACCCTTAAGTGCTATTACACGTGTGGTGCTGACGGCGTCAAATTCCAGGCGTCTCCTTGTTATCCTATGGGCGAAGAGGAGTCCCTGGAGAAATTCGCGCTTCTCTTGTGTGGGAGCGTCTTTGACGCCTGAACGAAGCGAGTTGCTAGTAAGAGCCAATCAAATGCTTGGAAACCCAAATTCTGGTAAAGCCTCTTCTCGAACAGCCAATGAAATTCTCAGAAAACGAAAAAACGCAGGCAATTTTTGTCGCTTGCTATTTTTACGTGTAATAGCACTTTTAGATTCAATTGAGCAATGGATCGTATACTTTCATTCGGCTCGAGGCTATAAAAAATCGCCATTTCACTAACTGTGACGTCACACGAATACTTCTTATTGAACTTACCACACACAGACGATTAGAGAGAATTTCGTTTTATCTTAAAATAATATCAATAGGTTAGCATTTATTTCGAGCTAATAATTCCTTATAAGGAAAAGGACTCTATATGAAAGACCCTTCCTTTTGGTTCGAAACCATAAAAAACGTTCTTTTACTAATTGTACATCGCAGGAATAATAATTATTATCGTTTAATACATTCGTTTCACATATCAGCTTTCATAAATTCATTTCATCAGAATAGCAGTTTTCGCGAAACCGAAAATGCATAGGATACGAAAGAGTGATTCCACGTGAAGTCACAATCCGCTGTAAATTGTTTTCGTATATAACGGGAATACGGGTGTAAGTTTTTTAAATAATTGAAAAATGATAGCTATAAATAATCATCCCTAACATTTTCCTGTTTTCCTTTTTTTAGCTTTTACATAAAAGACGCCATGTGGAAGATGATTAAAAATATTTCCACAATAGGAATTAAAATAAATACTTGGAAAATTGTATATTTTCTCTTTAAACCATTTCAGGTTTATGCGCTACTGTTAACTGTAAAAAAAGATCCAAAGAAAGCCACGGTGGAATTATTTATTTTTTATACATATGATAATGAGAAAGAAAACAGATGTAGTCTGTTTGGTTGGGGTGACGCCAAAAAAGTAACCACTGCAATAAAAATCCACTACATACGGCCTAAATACAGACACGTGCTTTCGCAAAAGTGGAAAAAGTTCAAATAATACTGTTTTTGATTCTAATACAATGACATGCTACTTTAGAAGGTTTAAATATAAGCAGATCATTTTCATTTAGAGAAAAAAAAGCACGGATTATGACAGAGAATTCGGTCCCTGTTTTGCTTGAGCTGATTGAGGACATTTAAATTTGAGTGATAACGTGTATCATATTGCAAACCACTTTTACGGTATACTACATCTCTATCTATTTCTTTCCTTCATCATTTTTAAGCTAATGGAATTTATTTCAACAATTACAATGACAGACGATTTTTTTCTTTTCTGACGTAAAATGATACCTGGAGATTGAATAAGTAAAAATAAGGTTTTGTTTTATCAGGTATTCTGAAAAATATAATGTAATAATACTATTGTCTTTACTACTGATTGAAATAAAAGTGATTTACGGTTTCAATTTGAAATTAATAGAAGAAAAAGAAATCTAATAATTCCTATCGTTATCCAATTTCTAACTTTTCACAAAAATGGAGTAATTTGCTTGCCATTATAAGCCAAATTTAATTCAAATTAGGAAAAAAAAACATAATATCTCGAAAACAAAATCAAATTTTAAAAATCTAATAACAATTTTGAGATCGGCGGATCAATAATGATTTTTTGGTGTTAATTTTTCCACATAATATTAACTATTTTTGGAGAAATCGTTGTAAAAGAAAATCATTCGTTTATTCAGTAGGATGGATCGGTTGTCTATGGCGAAAATACAATTACCATTCATCAAAACGTACCTATGCGGAAAACATGTTCTATTGTATGGAGATTAAGGGAAAAATAATTTAAAAAAATCAATTTTAAAATTTAATGCTGCCACAAAAAGGTTGAATTTTCGAAAAAAATTGAAAAAAAGACCGAATTTCGGTTAGGTGATTTTTGTCAAAAAGTAATTACTTTAATAATATCAAAAAATCGAAAAAATCAGCCAGCGGTAGTCAGGAGGTTAATACTGCCACAAAAAGGTTGAAAATTCTGTGAAATTTGGAAAAAATGGAAAAAGATCTAATTTTAGTTTTTGAGGCAAAATAATCACTTTAATATCAATCAAAACCTACCTTTGCTTAAGAAATATTATATTGCATGGAGATTAGGTGAAAAAAAAAAAAAGCTAATTTCGAAATTTAATACTGCTGCAAGTGGTTTATAGTTTCGAAAAACTGTCAGTTCCAGTTTTTTCAGTGAAGGATTTGTCTGCTTGTGTATTGTGTAGCTTAGTGTACTTTCAATATTACTGTACCATAGCATTATTAAATATATATATATATATATATGAATTACCCCCTATTTGGGTTTGGCTTTGATACGCCAATAAATATGTTCCCTATTAGAAAAACGTTAGAAAATTTATATATTGGTATTTAAAAAATAACCAAAGCAAGGAATCGATCGGTCTACATCTATTTATTTCCTGCCAATGAGAAGGAGTTGCTAATAAGTTAGAAATGACCTGTAAATGAGATTCAGTCTCAATAATTTACCACTGCAGCATTTTAAGAAAAATTAAATTGCCTCACGACAAATATTGCGCTCTTCTTAATTCCTATAAAACAAAATAAGATATTGAAAGCTATTACAGTCTTGCGGACCATTCCGAAAACATTGCCTATTTTTTTAGTTCAATATATTTGAATATGAATATGAATATTGGGTGTAAACTAAACAGATGAAGTGCGAACAAACTCACTTTTATGCATCATCAGCTATAATTGAAAAGCCAAAATGCTGACGATCTAGGTGTTACACCACCTGTAATGACGAAAATTGACATCAGCCAGAATATTGGACCATTTGGACATTTCCGACCAAGCAGATGCTGCCATCGTGTATGATGCACTTCAAGATGGGGGCATTATCTCACAAAACTATAAATCGATAATGCTATTAACAGAAAAAAATCCACATAACAAACCAAACCAAAGACTACTCTATCGTTTTAGTCATTCTCTTTAGTCATTTATAAAAGATTATGATCATGGCCATTTTCTTTAAACTTTAATGGGTGTAAAGACAAGACTACATCAATAGAAGCCAACCAAAGCCGTCTTTAGAAGTATGCGACAGGTGTGGCCGTACAGGGCCTCGTGCCTAGAGGAGAGGCCTCGCACCTGGACACAAAATAGTTTTTCTTTAATAAAAAGAAGAAGGTATACTAGAAAATCTTCAATATAAATTTATGATTTTAGTTAAGTAAAGCTAGGGGTCTTATAAAAATAAATATATAAAATACAACCTATGTTGAAAAAGGGGCTTTCACCGTCATTTTGTCATCATTATTTTTTAAATTGATTCAGTAGTTCTAGAAGTTACTTCAATTATTTTTTCATTGATAGTATACATAAGATTATGTTAAGAGTCCGAAAGGAAAGGGCCTTTCGAAAGCCTAGTACCGGGCCTCGCTTTAAGCTGACTTCCGTAAGGACGGCTCTGAAGACAACAGAAGAAAAATCATAATAGAAACAGACCTGAGCTTCAAAAAAGAACTTGGTTCCGAATACATCGGCCACATATATGTAAATTCTGGAAGAGGGCCAAACAATTTAAAAAGACGACGTACATTTTTTTTTTCAGATGTTAACAATAATATACATGTAACAAACTTGGTTGCAATCGGTTGTGACGGAATACCTATTAACATAGATGTTAAAGGATGTATTATTTGAAACAGGGAACTTATCTTCAAGCTTCTACTACAATGGAAGCCACCAATGAGGTTCCACTAAGTCATCTTTTCGCAGCGTGGATGGAACCACTCTGTGGACACAAATGTTTCACTGGTGAAATAAAAAAATTATTCACTGCATGTGAGAAACTTTTTGTATTTTCATTTATGTCAGTGGATGAATACTAAAAGCGCGCGAAGGAAATCAAACGGTCTTCTGTAATCCTAATCATTACATTAAATAATATCTATATTTTCCATTTACCAGCTTTTGATCTTTTGCGATGGATTACATAAATTTAATTAAATAGGAAAATGTGTCGAATCTCCACTAACTGAGGGATTTAGTAACGAAATGATTTCAGAAGCAATAGTAAATCCAGCAATCATTCTAGTGACAATAACATCTACTATTAATAATATCTATTCACGCAACGCTTATTCTACAAAACTAATAATCAAAATAGTCACGGAAGCATTTTCTGTTGTGTGTGGCCCATACATAAGAGACGGTTTTATAAAAATTTAATTAAATTACAAAATCTCATGCCGATTTTCAATACCAAACGTCATTATCGCCAATTGTAAGTTGACGATTTTTCTTGATTTAATAATAAAGAAGCTGTTAAATAAGAAACTAAAATTTTGAATTTTGTAATCAAATAAATATCCCCTCATCGCAATGAATGTCAAAAATTCTAAAATTCATATTTTATTTTACAAAAAACCATTGATTTTTTTACTGTAAAAACGTTCAAATACATAAATTTGATCTACATTGCGGCAGATTTAAATTTTGAATTTAATTTTTTTAATTATTTTTCTCATACTAAGCATATAATATAGCATCTTTTAAGCATAGGTAGGTTTTGGATAATTTTTTAAAACATTATTTTGAATTAAAAATCATCAAGCCAAAATTAGGTTTTTTTCCCTTTTTTCGAAATTCAACCTCATTGTGGCAGTAGTAAAATTTGAAATTATTTTTTTTTATTATTTTTTCCTTAATCCCCATCCAAGAGAACATCTTTTCTGCATAGGTAGATTTTGACACTGTGAAAAAAGATCGATCCACCCTGTTAATCAGTCGTTTCATAAATTCATTTCTGTATGATTATATATAGGGTAGTTATATATATATATATATGTATATATTGTAATACACATAAAAATGAAACACTTTTGCTGATGCAAGGGCAAAAAATCCCATTTAAAAATTTATTTCAGAAAAAACTGTGAGAGAATAAAATCGAGATGAATAAAGTTTCCTCTTTTACAACCCTCAGAAAATAAAAAGCGATTG
Organism: Maratus speculifer; assembly: GCA_964019185.1. Taxonomy (NCBI): domain Eukaryota; kingdom Metazoa; phylum Arthropoda; class Arachnida; order Araneae; family Salticidae; genus Maratus; species Maratus speculifer. The sequence goes on along the minus strand of OZ025298.1, from coordinate 287,609,599 downwards.
AGAAAATATATACCTTATTGCTGGAAAGATTTAGAAAAATCAGAATTGCTTTTCAATTTTCTTTCAACATATTTTTCTTTAATATTTGCATTCAATTAATTCTTTTATTTTTATTTAAATAAGAATCGTTTTCGAATTCTTTCAAAGCGCAGTTTACCTGCATACGATATCGTAGTCCTAGTTTTTGTGTTGTGAATGTGTTACATATGTGTTGTTCGAAAGTAAAAGGTTGTGCAAGAAATGTTGTTAAAAATTACAAAAGGAGAAAATGTGTTTTCAAAACATATTTCAAAACATTCATTTTTTAAATTATGTAATTTTAAAGGCACCCCGTAAAAAGTGTTTTAAAAGTATTTTACATGTATTGTTTCATGGAATTCTAAATTTTGTGGTGCTTACAATGTGTTGTTAATTTGGGATCAGAGTGCTCATTTTTGATGTTATTGTTAATGACAAATCTGATTCTAAATTGCTCTCCATAGCCTGGAAAAAGCTTTTTAGCACTATCATATAATTAACTTTTTGCATTATTTATCTATATATTTATTTAGAAGTATATATATGTGTGGGTAGAGCTACATATATATAATTTTATTTTATATTTTAAGTTGAGCTATTTATGTATGTACTTTTATTTTACCTTTTTTTCCAATTGAGCCTTTTATGTATATATTTTCACTTTATTTTTTTCATAATATTTGTATGGATTTATTATAATTTACTTTTTTATTTCTCTTGCTTTTTCCTTCCCTTTCTTCACTGTGCTAGTCGTACAGTTTGATTATACTCTTCCGTGTTTGGCTGTAGCCTTCTACTTTTCTATTGGCTGTTCTTTCAGCTCTTTACCTTTCCCGCCTTTTCATTTCAGTCGTGTCGTTGCATTCATAGTAGTCGGACGTCTTTTTTTTCGTCTGACGAAGAAAGACTCGGTTCTTTCGAAAGGCCTCGCGCTTTCTCAATAAATTTTATGGTGAGTTTAAGAAGTCTTTAAAACAGTTCGAAATGTTCGCAAATTAATGGTGAAATCACTGTTTCAACTTAGGCATTTTACGATGGTGTCACTGTCAGCAGAGATGTGGTAGATCGTTAGAAAAAAAGCTTAAAATTTGGCATGATGGTTAATTTTAAGATGCAAATACATACTTTAAAAAAATGGTTTCAAAAAAATTCATAACTTCAAATGAATACTAAATTCAGCGTCTGAAATGAATATAAAAGCTTGAAAAATCTTTCTACATTTTTATTTATTAAGAATTAGTTTAAGCTCTTATTAATTTAAGCCTGATTTCTGCCTAACGCAGAGTAATAATTAAGTTTAATCAAACTGTGGCTTAATTAATAATTTTTGAATCATTTTTAAAAAATATCTTTCAAGATATTTTTTAGTAAAAGATATCATAAAAGTCAAAAAATGTTAGACATGCAAATATAACTTGGCATATTTCCACTATTACGCGATAAGAACCGCGGCGTTTGCTAATAATTGAATAAAACTTTATATTTTCATTGACACCGTAATAGATTGCATTGGTTTTTCAAATCATAACAAGTTTTATGTTTAAGATATTTTCATCTAAAATCAAGTGTATCTTGATCATCACAAATTTCTGGAATGCATCAAAGATATACAGGGTGTCCCCTCTCAACGGTGGCCAATGGCTAATTTATAAACCGTTGGTCATAGACATATAGTTCCAATTGCAAAAATGCTTTAAAAAAGGTAAAGAATTATTTTTTAAGTGATTTAGGTCAAAAAATTTTTTACTAAAAAATTACGAAAATTAAATTTTTATACGGTCTCCCGGTCCTAAGTGATATTTAGAAAATTTTTACCACTACTCTAACAAGTAAGACAAAAAAAGTCCCATTCCTCTGCGATCAAAATTGACCGAGTTATAGCTGTTCAAAGTTGAAGCATATTTTTTGCTGCAAAATAGGGGTCAGTCACAAATTTACTGGAAATAAAAATAAACATCGGATAGAAAATTTAACTTTAAACATTGAGAGTAAAAAAAAAAAAATTACAATGTTGTTTCTGAATTTATGTTGGCATTTACATGTTAAAGTAAAATATGCAATTTGTGCTAAAAATATAAGTAAAAAAATAACAGGAATTTTGTTAAATTAAACTATGAAAAGCAACAGTCACAAATCGTTACGAAATGATACATATTTAAAGCTCTATTAGATTACTCAATCTAATAAAATTTGATGTAGTCTTATAAAATAAATAAATGGAACGCACCTAAAATCGTATTAATATTATATTGTCATCGGGTTTAAATAAGTATGGGAATTGAACCTCAATCAGATATTTGGAAGTGAGTTAAAATTTGAATATAAGTTTTGAACTAGGAAAATTTACATACGAAAACTATGAATAAAATAAAAGTTTATCAAAATAACATACCTTTTTAAAATAAAATCACGAAAAGAATCAGCTGCATTTGCTTACAAAATAAAACATACGTAAAAGTACGATTGAGGATATGAATTTCAAAACTCGACTTATCGCTTTCTGATTTCTCTATCAGTCTATACAAACCTCCACTATTGTAACAATGCAATCTCTAAATTTATAATGAAAACCAATAGATGCATTTAAAGTTTTTTCGTTATTTCCCAAAATTTGATTTTTTCGATAAAAAGAATTTTGAAATTCATGTCTTCAGTTATTTTAATAACCAATCTAGAAGTTAATTAATTATAATTAACACTACCGTAAAACTTATACGGTGACAGCGCCTTCAGTTAAATCGCTCATTTAAAACATTTTGTAATTGGAACTATATGTCTGTGAGAAATAGTTTAGGAAGTAGCCTTTGAACAGCGTTGTAAATCGACTCCCTTTATAATACTTTATGCACTTAGTGTACGTTCCCTTAAAGCTGCGTCGAACTCATCCTTTTTCAGCTATAGAAAAATGGTTTAAGTCATGAAATTTAAAGTTTCATAACTAGGTCAATTTTAATGTTACATGAATGGGACCTTTTCTGTATTACTTGCTAGAGTGTTGAAAATTTTTTACTAAATATCACTTATAGGACCGGGGGACCGTATAAAAATTTAATTTTCGTAATTTTTTAGTAAAACATTTTTTTGACGAAAATCGCTTAAAAAACAATTCTTTGCCTTTTTTAAAGCATTTTTGCAATTGGAACTATATGTCTATGACCAACGGTTTAGAAATTAGCCATTGGCTACCGTCGAGAGGGGACACCCTGTATATAATCTTATTTGAGCAAGGAAGGTTTTTCCTGTTTTAATTACATGGTACTATAATTATTTACTGTAGGATAAAATTCGAGAAATTAAACTATTTACAATTTTCAGTAAATAAATATTTTTAATGATTATCTTCTAAATACTGAAACATTTCAAAACGACGTTTTATAAAAAAATGACAATAAGACTTGTTTAAATATATTTTAGAAATTTTAATTTTTTAATTAAAAAGAGGCTTTTTTATTGTTGGTCTTATAAATATTCCATTACTATCCAATGTTATATGTTTACTTTTCTATCTCTTTACTTGCCTTCTTAACGAATTTTACGGAACATTTTTCTTTAAAACTGGTTGACATTCAAGATCTTTAGACATGGCCTTTGGGTATGCAGTAAATATTTGTGTGTTTAAAACTGTTAGTATATTGTATAGGGGAAACTGTGGAAGGTTTATCATAGAAGATGTTTGACCCACCCTTTAGTATTCATATTTAAAAGAATGTTAGAGTTTTGCAGATAATTGAAAACGAAAGCTAATTAAATGTACAAGCTGTATGTCTTTGTTTCATACAGATAATTGAAAGAGATGTAAAAAAATCAATTATGAAGCTTAAAAGGCGCATGTTTTAGAAGATTTTTTTATGTTTTTATGACCAGCTAAAAAGGTGTGCTTTTTAGAAACATTTGTAAGATTTTCACAGATAGAACTTTTCATATAAATTGAAGGATGTAAGTTTTAAGAAATATTAAAGTTTATGTCCAGACGTAAAGATCGCATAGCATTTTTTTTTAAACAAAACTGTGCATTATTCTATAAAAAGTAAGAAAAATGATGCGTTAATCACAGATTATGAAACACTTTCCAACACTTCTTGAAATCTTTATTAAAAGTTTGTTATTTAGGAAAATAAGATGCTACTGTCCATATCCTAATAGGTATTACAATACTTTTGAATAGTTCCGTATTTGATCCGTCGATTGATATATAAGGTACCCTGGGGTAATAACGCCAGGCGGGGTAATAACGCCAAGTGCTTATATTTTGCATAATTATGAAATAATCGGGTAAATGACACCCATGTGCTCTGCGCAGAAGGGTTTTGAGTCATATAAATCGCAAAAAACAGCTTCAAGTTAATTTGTTTCATTTTTAGGTCTTATTGTTTTTACAAACAACTAAAATTAACGCTTGATCTAAAATTTGCGAGATACGTTTTGTGATGTGAAGACTATCTTTTTATCCGGAAATACTTTGTTAATAACATAAATTTGTAGTGCATTTCATGAACTTTTAAAATGTTGTTGCAGATTTTGGATATCTTCTCGAGATAATTTGTAATTTAAAATGTACTGCGCAATAACTATAACGGGGTAATAACGCCAATCCTTGGCATTAATACCCCGGTTGATTCCCTACAGTGGCCGAGCTACATCCTAAATACTGATTCAAATAAACACAGTTAAAATTGTGCAATATTTCTCATATTTATATTTAAGCGGTCCTTTTTGAGCAAAAAGAAGCTCACGGTCTGATATTCTTTTGCCTCATACCCCCCTCCCACACCACACCTTTATTTTTCTTAAACTTTTACAAAAAATGAACATTTTCAATAGCTTAGAATGCAATTTGTCAATTTCTAAGTTTGTAGAGTTTGTATTTTTAGAATTGGGCTATTTACATGCAATTATTCCATCTTATTTTATAGTTTTGCTTGCATGGCGTTATTACTCATATAGGTGGGTAATAACGCCAAATAGCATTGGTCAAGAAAAAACGTCATTACATTTTATGAATACATATCTGTTAAATTATTTTATTTTATATAGATAGTCAATGAGTTGCTGTATCAGATCCTATATTTGTTTGAAAAATACAATCTAAAACTAAGCCGTGAAAATTTTTAAAACCTTAACGTGGCGTTATTACCCCAGGGTACCTTATATACTATATAATAGGAAAATTTAGTTTTGCAAGAAAATGCCCAACTGATTAAAATTTCTTTTTCAACATTTTATTCTAATCGACGGAAAATACTAAGTACTTTTGTTCAGCCCTTTAATTTACCTAGATCTTTTATAACACGCCAGTATTTTGTTAAAATTTTGTTTAAAAAAACACTTTTAAAACTATTTAAACCACATTTCAAGAAATTATCATTTATGGGTGAGTATGCCGATAATTCTTTGCATGACCTTACATATCATTTTATCTAAATTCTAGAAACATTTCTTAGTAAACTTAAAGTAGCTCAAGGTAAAAAAAATAAATTCTTTAAAAACCATCTTTAAGTTAATTACCCTCATATTCAGTAACCTTTATGAGCTCTTTTGTGTATCAACTCTGTATATCAACAATAACATTTATACACACCATATAATTTGCAGATATTTAATAAAACTTAAAAACGCATAGAATAATAAAAAAAATATTTCATCCATCCATCAGCTATCATCGATAATATACAGTACTTCAAATAAGATTTGAAATATTTTCTGTGTCCCTGTAAATGCTATGCACTTCATATTATGCGTTAAATATTAATTCTTAGCGGCGTATATCAATTTTATGATAATTGAAATCGTTTAATATAATTAAAATATGTCGCAAACAATTGCATCCTTTATTATTGCGTAAAGGAATTCTTTTGAGTCGCCTTGTAAATGAATAGTAACTATTATTTTCACTGCTTATGTTACAGAATGCATATTTTAGAATCCATGGAAATTTAAATGTGTTTGACAGGATGTCGCATCTTTAAAATTCATTTGGAAACGATTTTTTCCCATAGGCCGTAATGTATCTGAAAACTTTTGACTATCACTGTAAATAAACTAATCATTGTAGAAACTTCATTTTCAATAGGGTTCGTTCTGGGGTAAAGATCAATAACATATAAAGATTACATTTTTAATAGGGTTCGTGCTAGGGTAAACTTCAATGACATATAAAGATTTCATTTTCAATAAGGTTGGTGCTAGGTTAAACATCAATAACATATAAAGATTTCATAGCAATCCGAGTATATTTACGGGAGTTAGAGCATGAACAGATGGCCATCCGTCCTGACGGCCAGACAAACTGAATGCATAAACACTTTTCAACTTTGTTGGAAAGTGTTAAAAAGTTGTATGCGAGGAGGTTTTATGCGATCAATGTGAGGGAGGGTTGACCATGGTAACAGCACCCTTGATTATGTATTTTTGGATACATATTTTTTACACATTGTATGTGTACATAATAAAGAATTAATGCTTAGATTTCTAAAATACTCTTAATTAGTAACACAAAGCTACAGCAGAATGGAGTATCAGAAAATAAAATGCAAAAAAAGTATTAAAGGAACTGTTGAAAATTTCTATAGCAGAAAGAAAATCTTTAATGAACTACAACTGGTAAAGTTGACAGGAACTTTCATTTCATTTAAATAGTGCATGTAAGTAAAAAGAAATAATGGATGAGACTAAAAACGTTGAAAAAAACAATTTAAAGAATAATTAAGTATTCATGCCTCTGAAATATAGCATAACATTTATCAAAATGTTTTGGGAAGATATTTAGACAAATTTCAACAAGATGGCCACAAAATGAAATGAACCCAAAATATGCAGCAACAGATGCTTTTGGATAGAGTGAAACAAGAAGTTGGTGGTTAAAATGGAAGTTTTTCCTGTGCCTCAAATCCCGTCTAAGCAAATTTTTTTACGCATAACATTTTCCCAAGCATTTTTACTTTGTTCTATCTTCAATATAAGAAATTATTGTAATCGAAATTTTTTCGACTTCCGGTTTTCGACGGATTTACACGTTTTAGGGGTCAGAGATTCCAAAAAACATGTTCTTAAAAAATGTCTGTCTGTCCGTGTGTCTCTCTCTGTGTGTGTGTGTGTGTGTCTGTGTGTATGTCGCCATTCTACCATCAAAAGTGTATGAAGACATGCATAGAATTGAACCAAATTTTTTGTGGATGTTTTTGGCTATGGCAAGCAGATCCTCCTTAAATTTTGAAATATTCCGCCAAAAGGGGGCGCTACAATCGCGATTTTTGTGCCATTTTTGATATTGTACCGGCCAAAAGTAAATGCAGTTATGCATCGAATTGAACCAAATACTTTTTCTAAGTGTATGACTATGGCTAATTGGTCCTTCCTGAATTTGAAAAAAATCCGCCGGAAGGGGGCGCAGCAATCGCGATTTTTGTGCCATTTTCAATATTGTACCGACGAAAAGTATATGAATTTATGCATCGAATTGAACCAAATTGTTTATGTAAGTGTATAGCTATGACTAGTTTGTCCTCCCTGAATTTGAAAAAAATCCGCCGGATAGGGGCGCTGCAATCGCATTTTTTGTGCCATTTTCAGTATTGTACCGACGAAAATATATGAATTTATACAACGAATTGAACCAAATTTTTTGTGTAAGTTTATGGCTATGGCTAGTTGGTCCTCCCTGAATTTGAAAAAAATCGCCGGAAGGGGGCGCTGCAATAACCAATTTTATGCCATTTTCAATATTGCACCACCTAAAAGTGTATAAAGTTAGTCTTAGAACTGAACTAAAATTTTTCGATTAATTGATTGAAGCAGAAATTTAAAACCAAAGTTCGTATGGTATTGAATTAAAATTATTAAAACATTAAAATGAGTAACAATTTTTTTAAAATATTAAAATGTACGTATGAGATAGAAGAAAGTTTTGGGATAGGCACATCCAACTAGTTAATAATGATGTAACCGTGTAGCATAAAATTATTCTATCTTTTTTCAAAGTGTTTTTATTTTAATTAACGCATATTTCATTGTAAAATAAAGCAGGTCGAGACTTCCATATGTGGGGTGTCTCGAGTCATTATTTTCCCATAACTAAATCAATCAATTTTCAAGTTTTTTATATATATGACACTTATGTGATTATTTGATTTTGATACCTGAATGCATAACAAATAAAAATACATATTACATTTATAATTCAGTTTTCTAGGTTCAATATAAAAAAATGTTAATTTTTCCATGTCCCCCCTGAATATATATGATATTTTTACGTTATCTTTTGCAAAGTTATTCAACAAAATAGTTTTTTTTTTGGGCAAAGGCAGTTAAATTTTTACTGACACGGATCTACTACTGGTCCATTTTTTGAAAGATTATATTTTTAAAGAGAAAAAAATCGTCGAAGGTTTTTGTTACAATAGCAACAAAAGCTATCTTCGTAACAAAAAGGCAAAACAAAACAAAACAAAAAAAAAATAGACGAAAGTTATAAATAAGATTTTAAAAAAATGTGTTCATAAAACTGACAAATTGGAAAAGCTGCTTTTTTAAATTGCAAAAATTTGTTGACAGCGAAATAAAATATTTAGTTTTATAGCAATTAATCTTCTTAATATCGGATATTTTTAAGTTTGAGGACATCTGTCCCCTACGAGCTAGACTCACAAACCTCCATTCAAACATAGCAGATTCTCAAAACACTCTCATCTTATAGGTATTAAAACGATTATGAAGCATTGAATTGCAATTAAAAAACAAGTGACGATCTCTGTAAGTGGGTTTCGAACCATTTATCTTTTATTGGCAATCTTAATGCAAAAAAAGTTGCTGTTTAAAACAACTATTGATCATTTTTGTGTTTGATTAAATAAAACCAATTAATTGTTCGAATATAAGCTACAAGTACAATTGAAAATAAATAAGTAACATAAGCAAAGCAAATAAACAGCGAGTAAGATATGCGTTAATACAGTTAAAAACATAGCCCAATTAAAAATTTCCACTCAGAAATTTCCTCCAATAAACTGATGTTGTTGAGCTTTTCTATGAATTCCTGTTTAGGATGTATAAAATACATACACTTTTTATTATTAAAAAAATCTCAATTATAAAAATTTATACACCATCTGAAAATGCAGTTCCAATAACTCTCATTCATAGGTTTCATTTTTCCATATAGTGAAATTATTTTGTGTGTCCTTCTAAATAAACGATAATATATATATAGGATGGACGAGAACTCACTTGAAATAAAAGCTAATCTTTGACGGACACATACATTTATTATAACGAACACACAAAACAAACAAAGATAAAATAAAACATCGATTCATTCTTCGTAATTTTTCTCAACAATCTTTAAAACTATCAATAAGTTGTAAATATTTTATAGTTCTTTAAAAGTTTCATCTTAAAATCGTCATTTTTATATCGTCAAAATCTTCGTCTTAGTTTTTAATCCAAAAAATTCAGCGCCATCCTTGAAAACATTCTATTTACTTTTTTGTCCTTTCGCTTCGTCACACAGCTTCGCTATTTTCCGTTTCTTATTTAATCTCGAAGCAGAGTTCCGGAAAATGAGTAGCGTTGGGAAAATACAGTCCAATTCGGGTGTAACAGAGAATACACCTCACATGCGGCCGTCCTGACATCTGGAGCTGCCGCAGCGACATGGGATCTTACAGAATCTGAAAAGAAACAAAAACTAAAACAGTAACTGTTCTTAAGGGAAAAAATTCGTTGTTCGTTTTTACATGCATTTTTAAGATCAAGAGTTGTGAATATTTTTGCAGAGTGCAATTGGTCGATAATGTCATCGATTACTGGGCGGGAAAACGTTGTTTATGTGTTTTAGCATTTAGCTTCCTATAGTCAACACACAATCTATATGAACCATCTTTCTTTTTTACGAGGATAATAGGTGATGAAAAATTACTGGTGCTTTTCCGGATAATTCCCTTTTCAAGCCATTCAGAAATTTGTTTTTCGACAAATTCTTTCTCTATAGGAACTAGGCGTCTGAGAGGACAAGTAACAGGCATTTCGTCTTTCAGATGAATTGATAATTTAACATCGATAGTTTTTACTTTTCGGGGGGAATAATTTTGAATAAGTTCCGAAATTTTTGAACGTATAGTTATATCGGTAATATGAGATAAATCAAGATTAATATCGTCTAATACTTGAGCAACATTAATCAGAAAATTATTAGACATATCTTCATTTTTCTTGATTTTTTGCGTAGAAACATTATTTTGAGAAACTGTTAAAATACTCTGCTGTATAATATCTGTTCCAATAATAAGATCAGAAGATATAGAATAATCTGGTACTACATAAACATTGGTTGTATAATTAAAATCATCTATCGTAACATCCGTAGAGAAAAAACCCAGGGATTTGATCCTAGTGTTTCCTAATAAAGTTAATGTGATTGTTGAATGTTCGAGGTTCGAAACCGTTGGGAGTTTGCGATAAATGCTTTCTTTTAACAGACTTCTTTCGCTTCCCATATTTATCAAAGAAAGAACATTTACTGACGAAATAATTACTTATTTGGTTATAAAAGTATTCGACAAAATGGTGGAAATATTGGATGGTTCAGGCTTATTTCTAGATTTCCTTGGTTGATCACATTGAGCCGACTTATGGCCAAAATTCGAACAATTGAAGCAGCGAGGGCCTTTGTCTTTATGCCTACATTGGCTACTTTTATGGTTGGTTAAACCGCAATTGAAGCAGAGAAGATCAGGTTTTGGACGAAAAGATTTCTCTTTCGACGGCATTTCTGGTTTGAATTTACGAAATTTAGTGTTCTCATAGTCATGTCGAAATTTATCATAAGTTTTGAGCTTTTGTTTAAATTCTACTATAGATTGGCAGCCATATAATATTGATTTTCCAAAAACAGGGCCGGGTATACCGTTAATAATGTATTGCATCAGTGCTGAATATTCGATGTTAACGCGCGAACAAAATTGTGTCATTACGAGAAAATATTCTTCAAGGGATTCATTTTCTTGTAATTTTCGTTTATTTAACATGTCATGTAATTCAGCAGAATTATAAGTAATACGAAATTCTGAAATTAAGAGTTCTTTAAGTTTTTCATACGAGTTAATATGAAATTCTGTTTGTACTAACAGCTGGGCTTTTCCTCGTAAGGATCGTTTAGCAAATATAAATTTATGAAATTCTGATAAATTGATCATGCTAGCGACATCGTCAAAATTACTTAACCAAACATTTATGTCTTGAAAAGAACTGCCATCAAAAGCCGGTATAACGCTTTCAACATCATTAAAATTAATAGTAGATGGCAAAAAACTTTGAACTGGAAATTGCTTGCTTTTATCAAAATTTGATGATTCGGAATTACTTGCAGTGTTCTTACTCAGTGTAGTGTTATGTGGAGACATTTCAGGTTCCGAAGCTGTAGCACTTTCGTTCTGAATAATGTTAGCTTGCAGTGAATTCAAGTCTGAAATCGGGTTGCAAGGTCAGTTAAAGAACCTTCATTAGAAATACAGAGTAAATTACACATTGTGATTAAATCGTTTAAAGGAAAATCCGCTTGAACTTTCGTAACTTTATTTTTGAATTCAGTGCTGGTCGTTTCGAAATCGAAACCAGTGAAGTCACGAATTCTTTTTCTATTTGATCGATCACCATCAGTGCCGAACAATAATTTATGAAACAATTTTATTTTATTAGTACGTTCATTTTTAAATGCAAGTTCCAGTTCTTTGATGTCGACTAGCTTCATAGTAAATATAAAATATGGAATAATAAACTCACCCGTAAAATGATATCCGGCTTGAATCTGAAGAAAAAAATAGTTCATAACAATGAGGAAAAATGCTGCGTTAGCACTTCTGTCACCACTTTTATATAAGATGGAAAAGAACTCACTTGTAATAAAAGCTAATCTTTGACGGACACATACATTTATTATAACGAACACACAAAACAAACAAATAAAAAATAAAACATCGATTCATTCTTCGTAATTTTTCTCACCAATCTTTAAAACTATCAATACGTCGTAAATATTTTATAGTTCTTTAAAAGTTTCATCTTAAAATCGTCATTTTTATATCGTCGAAATCTTCGTCTTAGTTTTAATCCAAAAAATTCAGCGCCGTCGTTGAACACATTCTATTTACTTTTTTGTCCTTTCGCTTCGTCACACAGCTTCGCTATTTTCCGTTTCTTATTTAATCTCGAAGCAGAGTTCCCGTAAATGAGTACCGTTGGGAAAATACAGTCCAATTCGTGTGTAACAGAGAGTACACCCCACATATATGCATATCATTTTCTATAGTAAAAACTTTGTAGTGCACCTCATTGATGTATATCAATTTCAATATAGTATAACATCATTAAAATACACGACAAACAATACTAGATCCCTTTGAGTGCCCTATAAAGGAACAGAAAATGCTACACACTACGTTTCTATAACTAGTATTCGATAGTAAACTGCAATAACACATCAATTTCAATCCGCGCAAGTTAGAGCGTGAAGAGACGGATAGTCAGGCATACTCACCAACAGACAGTGAAACCGAAATCATAAATACCTTTTAACTATGTTGGAAATCGTAAAATATATATATAATCATAAATATTATCGTACGGTTTATTTAAATGTGTTTTCCATTTTAAACATGATTTATTTTTAAGAAAATATTGCATAAAAAGGATTATGACGCATTTTATTAGTTTTGTTCAAAAAGATTTCTACCACAGGTTTCTTAAGGCTTTCCTTTCTCATATGTGTTCGATCTATCTTCAAAAATAACATAATAAATTTTTTGTCTTTCAATTCAAAATGACATTTTATAACAGTATGTAAGGCTTAATTTCCTTTATTGTAAATAATTAAGTAAACGAAAAAATATTTTCTTTTTTCCAGGGAGTTGAATTAAACTACAAAATAACGACAGATATAAACATTTAAACAACATAAAGATAACATTTTCTTTCTAAAGGTCGAAGAATCATATACATTTTTAAACGAAACTTTGCTAATTGTAAAATCGATATACCATTCTTTAAAAATATTAAAATATAAAAGAAAAGAAAAGTACATCTTGACCGAAATTACTTTTGCATTTTGCGAAGGATTTCCTAAGAATATTTATCTAGACGTTAAATACCTTTTCTTTCTTTTTTTTAAGTAATTAGTATTTCTTCTATGGTGTGTTTTTCTATTCAAATATAAATATTTCTTTCCTTTTAAAATATTGCAAAACGCGTTTAAGTTCGTTTTAATAATTTCAGTCTTTTACTACAAACTTCTTTCAATGTTTTATTATCAGTAAATTAAAGAAAGTAAAATTAAAAAATGTAGTTTATTCTGGAAATTACATCATAAATAATCCCCCCAAAAATACATGACTTAATAGAGTTTCTCAAATTATTTACAACTTACAATTACCTCAAGTCGGAAATTACTGCATTAAGGGGTCCGAGCCTCAAAAATCTTCAAATTTTCTAAAAAGAAAAAAGTTATTGTTATTAAAAAAATATAATTCCTGAAGATGTATAAATCCGTATTATATCCTGATTTAGAAATTCTGAAGATGTATTAATCCTGAATACGCAAATTAAATAAAGATTTTTTCTTCTTCAGCGCATAATTACACTTAAATTAATACGAACTCTTAAATTAAAAGAGATAAACACTTCTTTCACAATTATTTAGATTTCTGTTTTCTACTTTTTAATATTTAAAATATTTCATTGTTGCAGATTCACAGACCGTTGGTAAGGTGATTTGGCATATGTATTGGTTTGGGATGTTAACTGCATCGATTTTAAATGTTTCTAATGTAATTGAGAAGTGTTTGTCAGTTTTTGTTTTCTGTCTGTCCATCTCTGTTCTCACGTAAATATAATTTGACTGCTATGAAATTAATTTATGATGTTGTTGTTTACGATGGATAGTATATAAATTGAATTATGTAGTATTAACGGTTCTTTTACACACAACGGAATTCCGTTACATTATGGTCTAAAGGGAAAGAAAGTTTGCGGTGTATTTGAATGACATTAGGCTCTTTTAAATATCTTAAAATTTATATATATTAATGAGGTGTACTACAAATTGTTTATAGTACATTCTTGTGTACATATAATTTAGTATTTGATTACAGGAACACATTAAACCGTTTTTACCGAACTGATGAACAGTTTCTTGGAAAGCGCTTTCAGTTAGAATACGTATTTTAGAATTACACTACTTTTTACTTATTTCTTGGTGTGTACAAATTCGATAAAGCATATACAGGGCTACACTAAATACCGAGTGATCCAAAATTCTGGACGAACTTTAAAAATGAATAATTCGAAAACGAATCAAGATGCAAAATACAGTTTGCACCAAACGTATGGAACAGAAACCGAGTTTTGTGTGGCGATAAATAAATATAGTTCTGTTGGCGACCAACGACATCACTAGCAGCACTGAAAGATGCTATCCTCCAAAATGTGTCTGCCATAACGCAAGAAATGCTACTAAATGCTGTGAATGGTGTTGTGGCTAGTCTCACAGCTGCACTTATGTATGATGGACATCACAATGAACATTTACTGTAGCACTAATTAACTGTAATTAAGCTGGCTTGTAAGTTGTCAAAATTTTTTCATTTGTAAAACAACTTTTGGTGCAATAAAACACTTTAGCACCATTTGTTGGTCGCCAACAAAACTACTTTTTTTCGTTGTTACACAAAACCTGGTTTTTTTCTCCATCCGTTCGGTGTAAACCGTATCTTTGTATCTTGATTTGTTTTCAAATTATTCATTTTTAAATTTTGTCCTGACTTTTGGATCACCCAGTATATCAAGTGCATTTCCATTTATGGAATAAAACTGCCGATTTTGACATCATTCGCATTGCGCTCGAATTCAGATGTCCTAGAGTTGCGGTCGATGGAGGGATAAGTAAGTGTAAAAGTAAACATGTTTTTTATATAAACGGTCATGTGTCAGTATTACCCACGCTCAGATTGTTCCGTAAAAAAAAATAGGAATTTTTTTTTCTGTATTATTAAAAAATCGTTGCTAAAAGAATACGATTTCGTAAATAATTGTACAATGTAAGATGGTGTATAGCTGTATGTACTAGAAAAGCATAAATAAGTATACCATAAAGTTTAAAGAGATATGTAAAGCCTAAATAATATCAAATATTTCTATTCTGCATAACTTTTCTTTCAATCTTATCCTATTCTCTTTTTATGAACTTTTTTCGGTACTGACAATATTTCGGTACTGACAGTTCTAAGTTTAAATTTGGCATTGTGCTCAGCGTGAAGGTCGCAAAGATGCCACAAAACCTTGATCCGTTTTTAAGGAATGTTTTTAATTAACTTTTAAAGACACAGGAGGCGTATTGAAAGATACGCAATGGGAAAGTAGTCTCGAATCCCATAGTATTTTTGT
The DNA here is from genome assembly GCA_964019185.1 of Maratus speculifer. Lineage (NCBI taxonomy): Eukaryota > Metazoa > Arthropoda > Arachnida > Araneae > Salticidae > Maratus > Maratus speculifer. The sequence goes on along the minus strand of OZ025298.1, from coordinate 287,594,152 downwards.
GATTATTTCCAATAAATTTTGTCTGTTATTAAAAATATGACATTTTTTGCTTGTGTACTGCTCTTGAGCTTTTCATTACACAAATATGTCATTAAAAATTGTTATCAGTGTTTTATTTAACGATGCCATTTCCACAAAGCATTGATTATTTCTTAATCTAAAATTAATTTTCAAACCCATTTTTCATATTATTGATCAGAATTTGGATAGTTAAGGGGATATATAACCCTTTTCGAACTATACATAAAAAAGAAATGGAAAAAATCGTCATTATTAATTTAATTATGTAGGAAGTAAAATTAATTATTTAATCTAAATGATATGCTTAAAAAAAGGGAAAAAAGAAAAAAACATGACACACTGACGGTTGAATAATTTTTGTATAAAAGATTTTTCACAAACTCTTTTTAATTACTTGTATCATATGCAGTAATGCAGATTTGAAAACATATTTTCTTTCTTTCTAATTGCTAAAAGAAGTGTAAGATTAAGATTTTAAAATCAATAAAATAGTTTTATTTAACTGGTGATATGTTTCAACTTTTTGCCAAATCATTTTCGATGCAATTTCCAAAAATGTTTTTTCTTATTTTGAAAATGACTCTGTGAAGAGTTTGAGCGCATCAATAGTTAAATAAAATTATTTTACTATTTTAAAAATCTTAATCTTACACTTTTTTTAGCAATTAGAAAGAACGTATTATTACAAGGTGTTAATTTGTTAAAGATTTGTTCTATTTCCATTTTCTTTTAATTTTATATAACAAAGATTTGTAATTCTATAGATAATTATAATCATAATTTTATATATTACTATAACTTTATATGGAGTTTATATATAACGAACAACATTCAATACATAATTAAATTTAAAGCACATACTGAATTTTAAAACACAACTTCCAAAAATTTTTATGAAAAAGTCGTGTTGTCGATTTCTTCTTTATGTCCCTTTAAATAAATTAGAAATGTTATGAATACTTTATTATAACGTAATCGCAGTAAAATTCAGTTATTTATATCAGTTTCAATACATTTGAAATAACGTAATTTCAGCAAAAACTCTTCAAACGATTTTTCCCATGTACCATAATGTATTATTTTGTGTGCCCATGTAAATGAATAAAAAATGCCATGAATGCCCAGTTCAAAAGTAATCGAAGTAAAATTCAGTAATTTATATCAGTTTAAATATCTTTGAAGTAATATGATCTCATTAAAATACTCTTGAAATGTTTTTCCCCATATGCGATAATGCAATGGAATACTCTTGAGTGCCCCTGTAAATGAACTGTTAATCGTACATACTTCATATACAATACCAAACATACTTTGATGACCGTAAATAATCTTTATGGATTGCATGAAAATCGGAGTATATTTATACGAATTAGAGAGTAAATAGAGAAGACAGACAAATCCAACATAAGCATTTTTCAACTTTGTTGCAATATGTTAATAAAAAGAGCAAATCAAGTTATTATTATTATTATTATTATTATTATAATTATTATTATTATTATTATTATTATTATTATTATTATTATTATTAATATTATTATTATTATTATTATTATAGATACTTTTTTTAATTTACAGAAAGAGATAATTTTTTGCTTGCATGTAAAGTATGTATTCTTTTTTTTTTATTAAATAATCCGAAAATAAAAAATATTAATATTTTTTTTCACAGTATTTTTTTCTTCAGATCTTTTTTAGTCATTAAAATCATCTTTTGTTGTGGGGGAGAAAAAGCTCGCAAAAAACATAAAATAAAAGAAAAGTAACAATGAAAAGGATCTAATTTAAACTTTTTGGACGTGTTGAAATAAAAATTATGTATATATACATTAAAAAGCCAAAACATTATTACCACTTTTCACGAGGAATTTTATTCATGAATAAAAACTGATTTATTAATATAAATAAAGCAATGCACCTGCGATAAAAATGAATTTAATTGCCTACAATTTCATCTTTTAATATGGAAATACATTTCTATGCAAAAAAGTTGTATTTTTCATACCAATTTCGATTTATTTTCGAAGAACTAAATCCTTTGAAAAATATCATCCCATTTAAAAATAATGTCATTAAAATTGCATATTGAGAAATATGTAAATATAATGTATAGCGTTAATGCAAAGTATAGTGTTATGATATAGAGAATTAATGAAGAAACACAAAAAAATGAAACGTATCGTGATACGACCAAATTTTTCAACCAAAACATTTTCCACCTACCACTTTTCGTTTATTTATTTTCTTTAACCAGTGCTAGGTGGAGCCCGACGAAATTCGACGAAAAAAAATCCTTAAGTAAGAACTGTTTCATTGATTTATAATAAATATAAAAAATTAGTTACCGTAAAAAAATGCATCTTATAATGACCAGCCTACCTCTCAAACAAATATTTTTTTAAGCTAAAATTAACAAAATAGTGTAAAACTCAATTATCCAAATTATTAAACTAAATAAAACTAAAATTCACCAAATTTTATAATAGACGATATTTTTGAAGTAGTATACGCATTTTAATTTCTTTTTTTCTTTTCATTTCTTTCTTTTCTTTTCCTTTTTTTTCAAATTTAAGAGAAAATGGAGTGATTATGTTGCCACAATTGCCAATTTGGTACTAAAAACTATAAAAATAAATAATATCGCAAAAAAAAAATTGTGATACAGCTTTCAAAGAAATTGTATTTAAAAGTACATTTTTTTCTCTATACAGCGCTGTAAAAATTTAACATGTGCGATGTTTAAAGGTGTAACATTTGCAGTAGCTAAAATTACAGGGAAAGGTGTTGTCATTCGCAAAATGACGTATGCTTTACGCACAGATATGTTTGTACTTTATAATATAGATATAGATGTTCTTTTAAAATAGCGTAATTTGTAAAGTATAATTCTCTTAAACATCAGAACTCTAAATTTTAAATGTAATTCTATTTCCACAGTAAGAAGTATAGTAAATAATTTAAAATTCGTATTCAAAAATTGCCTAAAATCATATGCATCTTTTTATTTGTAAATCACAATTCTTTCTAGACTGCAAATGAAATATATCAGGTTATTACAAGTTTAGTTTTTATTAGGTATTAGTTGTAAATACCATACTATTAAAGAATAGTCTAAATTTTGGATCTTGGATGTTTTAAATATCCTTTTATTTTTCATATATATAATAATGTTCATTTTTTTCCAATTTACTTATTGAGGGGTTACCTAACAAAAATTTTCCAATATTCTAAAATAAATTTATCGCGCTAAAACTTTTTTTCTGCTTAAAATTATGTTTAAATCTTAATTGGTGGAGAAAATGTTAATATATTTGTTTTGATTTGTTTTCAAAATCTAGTTTTCAAGCAATGGTTATCATGATAACGACTTCTTGTGAAAATTCGTTTTTCTTCATAATGAGTTTCTTCACAAGTTATCGAATTTACATTTTTATAAATCAAGAATCGTTAAATATAAGAGATTAAAACTTCGAAAAAATCATTTTCAATTATTTTACTTTAATTCTAATTCAGAAAATTAGAAAAAATAAATAAAATTAATTGATGCAACTTTTTGAAAAAATGCTCTTTTTCAAAAAGTTGCATTAATTTTAAATATTTTTAATGTTTTTAAATTAATATTTTTAAAATAATGAATCAAATTTAAACTTATATAATTTTATTTATTTAAATGAAAAAATGAAATACAAGAAATAATATTTCGAGTTATAATAAGCTTAAATTATCCCTCAATTTTTAATAATTTTTAAATTTTAATTAAAAAAATGTGAGAAGTTTTGTCATATGAATATATTTAGAAATAATATGGTTAATCATCAGAAAAAAAATTCAAAATTTTAACTTAATAAATAACAAGTTGTAAATTGCACGTGAAGTGTAGCAAATGAGGCACGATCATACGTTAAAAAAGTTTTAGAAATATTCAGATCTTGCTGTTTCAGTAGACAGTACTCCGCATACAGTATAGTGGTCGAAATATTCTCTGTGTTCCTGTAAATATACAGGAATATATCATAATTATAAAATGTGAAATTGTTTAATATAATTAAAATATGCCCCAAACAATGTTTGTCCTTATAGCATTATGTAGTCGAATACTTTTGTGTGGCCCTGTAATTTAATAATAAATATTTTTTGCATCACAGATTCTACAGAATGTATATTTTATTATATATATATACTTCATGGGTTCATGTCAATTCCATTATATTCAAACGAGTTTAACAACATTAAAATGCACTTTAAACTATTTTTTCCTATTGATCGTAATGTAATGGAATACTTTTCATTGTCCCTGTAATAAAACTATGCATCCGATTTTCATAAAATTTAAAATGACTCGACAAAATTAGGGTAATATTATATATTTTAAATATCGTGTGATTTGGTTGTGCAGTTTTTGCTTTGTTAAATGCAGGCAGACAGAGAGATGGATGGACAGTCGGACTGAAAGACTGAACGACGAATATAGGTTCCAGCTATTTATATAATTACAGACGCACTTAAAATTGTTCAGATCTTGATGTGATAGTACACAGTATTTCGGATACAGTATAATAAACCAAAATCTTTTGTGTGTCCCTGTAAATACTATCTGCTTTCTTTTATACAGGATATAACTAGTAGTACTCATCAGCAACGTATATCAATCTCATAAAATGTTAAGTAGTTAAATACAATTAAAACGCGCGCCAAACAATGTTCTCCCTATACCATTGTATAATGGAATACTTTTGTTTGGCCTTGTAAATCAATAAAAAATGTTCCTTGCAGCCCAGATTGCACAAAATGTATATTATAATATATTCTTTATAGATGAATATCAGTTTTATTATGTTAGAAGGAGTGAACTTGAAACTTTTTCCCCATTTATCGTAATTTAACGGAATAATTTTGATTGTCCCTGTAATTGCTCTATGCATCCAATTTTCTTAAAATCTGAAATGACTCGACAAAATTATATATTTTTAATTTCAAATGATTCGGTCGGGTGGTTTTTGAGTTGTTATATGCGGACAGACGGACGGACTGGGCTACAACTTCAGGTGCTACGTATTTACGATAGCACCTAAAAATAATTTTAAAATACGTCCCGGATCCCCTTAATAAATATATATGCCTTACTATTTCAAGGTGATTCCGAGAACACATTTGAAAAATATGAAATAAGAAAATCTTCCTTCTCTGAAATTTCGCTACTTCGTCTGAATACCAAAGTAATAAAAGTTTTACCTGGAATTTTAGCAGTAAACATCTTCAGAAATGACACTTCTACTTTTATTTCAAGGAAATAGAATTTATATGTTTTTTGAAATTCATAAAAAAATATATAGAGCTTAAGAAACTTATTACTTTTCTTTGAAGAAAAATAGTTACAATATGACATATCTATATCAAAATTAAACAAAAGTATCCATATTTTTTTCATTTTGTGGAACATTTTTTAAATAATCTAATTTAAATTGAAAGCTGAAACTCGTTTTTCGAAGAATTTTTATTAAATTGAAAATCCAAAATGCAGTTTTGGTCAGTCTCGTGTTACAAGCGGGAAATGGACGAATATCTTAAAAAATATACCTATGTGTTTAATTTATTACTACAATTACATCAACAGTTCTTTCTTAGTATGTATGACATGATAATAAAACTAATTTGCTAATACATCAAATTAATGATGACCAATTATTATGAAATCAATTTGCTAATACAAAAATTGATTGACATATTTATATTAGAAGATTAATCAAAGGTATTAAGGAGCAACACTAGTCACAGAAAAAGACCCGGATGATGATGTAAAGTTTATGAAAGCGTTCTTTTCAAATACCTCGCTCAAATTTTAATATTTTGACGCGATTGTTTTCCCTGGGATAGCTGCGGATGACCCACGACCTCTCTAGTTTTTACTTTTTCAATTTTGGTTTCAGATTTAAAAATAAAATACTTTAAATTTAAAAACCAGTTTAATAAGGTTCTGAAATTGAAACTATCACAGTATAAAAAAGATGCAAGCAAAATCAAAAAGTAAAAACGAGGCCGGTTGTAGATTGTCCTCAACTATCCTATGCAAAAAAAAAAAGTCACGTAAAAGTATTTTAATTTGAGCGCGATATTTTAAAAGTACGCTCCCAAAGACATTACATTATCATCCGGGTCTTTTTCTGTGACTAGTGTTGCGCCTTAATTACAATTAATTTTCCTTAATGCAATTATTAGATTCAAAGCACAAATAAAATAAAATAATTATATTTAGGTTATAAATTCTAAGTACATTTTCGCACATTTGACACAATATGAAATCAAATTAAATAATTACTTCTAATAGATACATTTACACCAATCTCAAAATAAATATTTGATAATTACATTTAAGTAATAGACATTAATTTACTTTTCTCTGGTTGACATTTATTAATAAGTTACAATAGTTCAAGAGCCAACTTCACAAAAACCAAAGGTATCGAGCACAATAATTTTTTTAGTTGAAGAGTAGAAATGGGGGTATCTAATGGTCCATGTCTATCGGAAGTTTGTCCTTCAATCATTTCCTTCCTTTGATTGTAGGACAAACAAAATGATAAACCTACGAGTAAAACACCAGTGGTATGAATTTTTGGCTTTTGCGCAACTTCACTTCCGGCAGCTATAAACCATTAGATTCCCTTATTTCTATGGTTCCATAAAATAATTTTTTTTCTTGTGCTCGACACCGTAGGTTTTTGTGTTGTCGGCTCTTAACTACAAACATCATTAAACAAATTACAAATTTAGAATTTATTGTTGGAGATGCAACCAGTCTTTATACAATCCTGCTACCGTCACAAAAACTTACATGTTAAATAAAACTGAGTTAATTAAATTAAAGAACCTGCCTATTTTTACTTGCTCATCTTCTGATGGGGAATGCAAATTCTGGAATATAAATAAAATTCACCAGAAGAATAATACAATTGAGATGTTCTACCAGCCACAGAGCATATTGTATGGATGCTTGGTGTCGTAATATAGATGTTAAAATGTAGTACTTCAACAGTTCAGTTTAATTCAAAGTTATACTTTTTGAAATCAAAATCAATTAAGGTACCTGTGCCTAATATGGATCCCGAAGGAAAATGTATTTTTTTCACCCCCATGTACACGTGATAGGACTCCAAAAATATATGACCATGATACCTGGACTTCTGACTATCATTATTAAAACTAGCGACCTTGTAACTATTCTGGTTTACTTTAAATGATAAAAACAAAAAAAATGTTTACAAATGTCCATATAAGGAACCACTAGTCCCTATTATGGACAGGTGGCTCCTTATTGACCTACTACACAGAGTGTATGAAAGAACCACCCTTCTATGGAATGTTAGAGGAGAGGGGATAAAAAATATCTTAATGTATTGCGGGGGAGAGTAGGGCACAGTAACTATCTCCAAAACATGCACTTTAGAACGGGGGGGTCATTTTCAATTGTGGCTCTTTGAAGACCGATGCAAAGCACCTCAGTTACTACAAAATATTATGAAATAATATAGTTTGTTTTGCTCATCTTTCTATTTTTGCGAATCTTAAGATTTACTGCTGTACTTCTAATGTGGACATAAGGTGTCCATATTGGGAATCGGGAGAAATTTTAATAAATTTTGCAATAAATAAATAAATAAAATATTTTTAAGCAATATATGCAATAGCAATAGGAAATATGTTTTAAAAGCTTTCTAAAACACCCCACTTTTCAATATTTAAAGTAATTTTACAATATCTAATAAGAATTTAAACTTACCTGTAATTATTATCAGCACACCACGAAACAACAAGTTTCCTTCTAAATGGCTAACAACGCGCTTTTTTGTACTTTGCTGGCTTAATTATCTTTTCAACTGCTTGTCTCCACGGACTTGTAGCGCGATTTCTCTATTAAAATTGCTACTTTAAAAAATATTAGGGGTGTCCATATTGAGAGCACTGTCCAGATTGGGTACAAATAACTTAATCCTTTCGAGTCAGATTTTTTTTTTTTTTTGAAAAGAAAATTACTTTTTCTTTAATAATGCTAATCGTATCTATCTAAATATGTTTACTGAAATTTAAAGATTATCTCATCGTCTGAAATCTAACAAATTTAATTATTTTGGGTACTATTCAATTCATATTATTTATATGATAATAGATTAAAGAACAGTTTTTGGAGACGTTAAGAAATTATCGCGTTACAACAGAGTTTAACCGATATCGCAAATTTCTAATGTTTTCTGAGTTTTATCACAAATGTTCGTTATTAAAACTAACCTATATTTTAAATTTAAGAAACGAAATATAGCCATAAAATAAAGAAATCGCTAAACGGTTCAAAGATAATTTAGTAAACTTTTGTTTGTATTGTTATTACTAAATGTCAAAACATAAATGAAGTCAAAATGAGAAAGGCATAGCCATATACTATAATTTCTATATAGAGAAAGTAACTAAGTAATTGTTAAAATAATAATACTCCATGAAAGACATGTACTATTACCAGATCCGAAAGGGTTAAAGAATGAATACTTCAGATTATATGACATATTTGCAACGTACAAAATGAGGTTAGTGCAATCATTTTTAAGTAAAATCAAAACCAACTATTAAGTTTCTGAATGTTTGACCCAAAAACAATTGTTTATAAAAATAAAATTAAAAGTTAAATTGGATTTATATGGATGGTCCATGTGTGATTTCCGGGAAGATGAAAGAGATACATCTCCTTCCAATTTAAAGAAAGACATTTCAAGTTACTGCCATTTGTAAAGATTGATATTTTGCGGCCTCCTTCTGGACAGGATTCTGTAGTGTATATCGGGATTTTAAGAAATACATAGAAAATATTTCAGTGGAAATATCGGATGGAAGGGAGACTCTGACTGGAAATGCAAAGATGTCTGTAAAGTTCAAATGCTGACAATAATGAGGTCTGAATTTATAAATGTTACGTTTAAACTCATCTCATGCCAAGGTGTTAGGTACATAAAAAAATCAATTGTAATTTGCAAATTATACAATATAATACAGAACACATTTAACAAAGGCATTATACTCAGTATTTACAATTTCAAAAGTAATAATCTAATCTTAACTTTGGACATAAATGTTATTATCTTATATATATTATGAATGCAAAATGCTTTACATATTTCCTCAAGATTGTTGTTTTCTTACGAACTTGTTAATATATTTTCTTGAATATGCCCATAAAATTAATTAAGGTTTTAAGATTTCCATACGGATGTATTTTCTTATTTTATTTTCTAAAATTTAATCTATATATATAAAAGAAAGTCTGGATTTCGAATTAATCACAGCACAAAAAAATCTACCGAACCAAAAATCTTGAAAATTGGGGTAAAAATACTTCTTATAACGTCGAGTGCCGCTAAGAAGGGATTTTCGAAAATTCCACACCTAAGGGGTTTTAAAAAAAGAACGAACTTTTAAAAAATTCCTTAAAAATCGGAATTTGTAGTTATTTTTCAACTGATTACATATTTTAATTTATTTTTTCATGCTGAATCGAATGGCACTAAGCAAATTATTTTAAACCCTGTAGTTCATGAGATACATTGAATTTTCCTAATTTGGCGATGTCTTCGGCGCAAAAACCTGAAATTTTCAATACTTATCTATATATATAAAAGAAAGTCTGGATTTCGCATTAATCACAGCACAAAAAAATCTACCGAACTAAAAATCTTGAAAATCGGGGTAAAAATACTTCTTATAACGTCGAGTGCCGCTAAGAAGGGATTTTAGAAAATTCCACCCCTAAGGGGTTTAAAAAAAAGAGCGAACTTTTAAAAAATTCCTTAAAAATCGGCTTTTGTAGTTATTTTTAAACTGATAACATATTTCAGTGTATTTTTTCATGCTGGATTTCTGATTAAAAATTTTGGGCATTTGATTAGATATTAAGATTTTTTATTTAAATATATTTCGTTTAATTCAAGTTTATTTTAGAGAAACTGACCAGCGTAGCGGGCGAAGACTGCTAGTTTATACATATTAGAAAGGATATGAATTTGTACTAGTAAATGTGGTACTTCATTTACTACGAAAAAATAAAAAATATGAATGATTCTTCAAAAAATCGCTACTAAAAGACATACACATTAACAAATACAAAAATGCGACACATTTTAAGATAACAAAAAAGATTTTTGAGTATGTACTCATTAATTCGTGATTTCCATTTTTTTTCATTGACTGGAGAATACTATTTTACTCATCCTGAAATAATAGGGGAAAACACTTTAACATTTTTAGATCTGCCATTCGTTATTAATATCAAATTAATATATCAATTAATTTTCAATAATGAAAACAGATAAAATTCATGATTTGTACTTAGTACAATTCTGCATTTGCAGCTAATTATACATGAACACTTCCTCCTGATTAAATCCAGCTATACAATGTGCCTACATAAAATAAATCAAAATAAATACATTTTCTGAAAACAAGTCACCATGTTGTCCATATCAAACCCCTTTTCCATTCTAACAATAGATTATATATAATACAGATAATTCTTTGGCAGACTAGAAAAAGATTAATCATTTAGAAACTTGTGGAAATTTTGTAGGTATTAAAATTATAAGCTCTACATTATTCGACAATGTTTTTGATGAAGAAATTTGGGTACTAATCTGTTACCCCGTCGACCAAAATACTGTCGCCAAATTATAAGATTAAATGCCAATGATGGATGATGGTGAAGGTCAATTCAATGACATTAAATACGATACACGCGTTTAAAGCGTCATTAAGTGATTTTTATTTCGACTTTTTATTGATTTTTATTAATATTCTATTAAATATATTTTTTATTATTATTTAAAACAAAAATTACATCAATATGTCTAATTTGATAATTTTGATAAATTGTAATAGTGTTCGAGTATTCGTCCGTATTGTCTCAGATTGAAGAGCATTGGCGACTTCATCCAATGCATCCCTGGTTCGAATCCTGGGCTTTTTTTCACACCCATTGTGAAATTTGCAATTGTTATAATTTACTTACCAATTCAATAATTGTGTTAAATTTAATCTAATATAATAGTGTATGCATTATTTTCTGCAGTTCTAAAAAATAACCATCGATATTTTCTGTAAAATTTAATTTATCATACTAATTCTTAAAAACATAAACAATTAAATGATTTTTTTCTGTTCAACAATCTGTAAAATTTTTAGAGTACCTATTTAGAAAATAATTAAAAATTATTCGTAATTAAATGGCAACATTCTCACTTATTTTGATGCATACTGCGAACTAAGTTAATTTCTGCAGACAACATTTTTTATCTTTCTCCTCTGATATATACGTTCTATTTGTGCAAATACTTTCATAATATATTTTAATGTTTTAAAGGAATTTCTTTGCATATTTTTGACGATGAGCACATATTAAAATAACGTTTTTTAAACCATTGAAACAGAAAACCAAACTAGGCACTTTAATAACATTTTGTTTCAATAACTTTTTCATTTATATTTTAATAATCTAAGTGCATAATATGTATTTCATAGAAATATTTTTTTAGACTCTGAATGCCCATTTTTCAGAAAATCTTTTGTACAAGAATTAATATATTTTTTATTCCATGTGAATACACGATAGTTATAAAATTCATTTTATAAAGCTATCTTTATTAAAATACGAAGGAATGTGAAGCACAAAATTAATTTAAATGTAATAGTTGTTAAAAATTAAACAAACAACAACGAAAAATAGCATTTGAAATATCGTTTGAGAGTATATACAAATAAAGAGTGCAAAAACAAATAAAGACAGTTTCGAAATTAAATCACATTTTGACAATTAAATTTTGTTTATGCTATGCAATATATTTTTTGAAAAAGAAGGAACATTTGAACATCATGTATTATATATATACATATACACACACACATTTAAAATTTAAAAAATTGAGGAACGATATTTCGAAATGTAATTGCATTTTTTCTACTTAATTTTATATAATTAAATTATTTAATTTAGACAATTTAGTGGTACTTAAAAATATTGTTTTATATTATATGTTTCAGTCTATAGCCATACATATAAATTTTACGGACTGTAAATATTTTAAAATCGAATTTCAATATTTAGTGCATTTTTTTTTTCCGGCAGAAAGTAAAATTTGATAAACTGTCCTAAGATGAAATAATTTTATGTTACCTGTCGATCAAATTTGTTGTCATGAAGTCCACAAAGCTATCTTTTCTCCTGTAAAATAATATTTAAATATCAATTTTGACGCCAGATCACGTTTTTAAAAATCATCTCATTTATACGAAGCAAAAGTTTAAAGGTTATAATCACATTTGCTCTATGTTGTGTCACCTCACGAACAATGAGTGCAAAAATATTTAAAAATATGTAAAATGGCAAAGTTGCATGCACTAAATTTTACTCCTTTTTTTTTCTTTTCTTTTCTTTTTTTTTTTTTTTTTTTATTAAATTTTAAGCACAAATGAAATGAATATTGCAAAGAATTACTGTTTAGTTAGAAATTCTAAGATTAAATAATTTTATGTTATCTGTCGATAAAATAAGTTGACATGAAATCAATAAACTATCCTTTAAATAATATTTAAATGGACACAGAACTTTGAAATTGGTCAAAATATCGAATTTCCTTTCCTTTTTTTTTTCCTTTTTTTTTTTTTTTTTTTTTTTTTTTTTTTTTTTTTTTTTTTTTAACGGAAAACTTTTTTGATTGTAAATATTTTGATAACTCATTTTTTCCTATACGGCTATCGTAAATTTGAAATATTTCTAATATTGCAAATTTTTTATTAATAGAATCTGCGAAATGGCCCATTTAAAGGAGAATTTTAAACTGAATTTTTCCCTGCTCATATTTTTACAACATGCTTGTTCGAAAAACACTGAGGCTTTTTCGCTATTTTTGATACATGACTTTTTTTTTACTTAGTTTTCGTGGTGTATTTAATATTTTAGTGTATGGATTTAACGTTCAAGTTTATAGTTATTTAAAAAATATTAAAATTGAGATGTTCTTAAACTTTCTTCATTTCTTTAATATACAGGTAGAAAAGAAATCCTATTAAATGTAAAATCCCACGCATCCAAAAATCGATGCTCAATATTATGTTGTATATTCTAATGAATGTGAAAAAATAAATAAAAGCAAAAATATTCAAATTAAAAAAAAATATTAAGGATTTTTAAAAAGTTATTTTTTATTAAATTTTAGAAAGGAAGGCTGCTATCCATATTTATTTTATTTTATTTAATTTTCAGTATTAAGTACTGTGCCATCACATATATTACAGCACATTTGAAAATTGAATAGATGGTTCCTGGTCATGATGGCAAGTCTTGTTTCAAAAATCATTTCATTCATATGAAGCAAAAGCTTAAAGCATATTTATAATCACATTTGCTCTAGGTTATATCATCTCACGAACGATGGGCGCAAAAATATTTAAAAATATGTAAAATGGCAAAATTGTCTGCACTAGTTTTTGCTGATTTTTTTTTAAGTATCAAGCACCAATGAGATGAATATTTCAAAAAATTACAGTTTAGTTAGAAATTATAAGATGAAATAATTTTATGTTATCTACCGATCAAATGTGTTGACATAAAGTCAATAAATTATTCTTTTCCTTTAAAATAATATTTAAAAGGACACAGAACTTTGAAATTGGTCAAAATATCAAGTTCCCTTTTTTTAAATTTTAACTGAAAGCTTCTTTTGATTGTAAATATTTTGATGCCTCTTTTTTACCTATACGGCTATTATATCATGATATATTGTAAATTTTAATAGTAGATCCAACGAAATTGCTTGGACAAATAAGAACTTTAAACTGAATTTTTTCCTTGTTCATATTTTTACAACTTGCTTGTTTGAAAAACGCTGGTGCTTTTTCGCTAATTTAGATCGAGTTTTGATTCTTTGTTTGCTTGTTTTCCATGGTATATTTCATATTTTAGTGTTTGGACTTAACGTTCAAGTTTATAGTTTTTTTTAAAAACTTTCTTCATTTTTTTCAATATACATGAGTAAAATAAATCATATATTAAATGTAAAATTCCTCACATCCAAAAATCCATGCACATTTTTATATCGTAAATTATAATGAATGTGGAAAAAAATAAAAGCAAAAATATTCATATTTAAAAAGGTAATAGGGGTTATTAAAAAGTTATTTTTTTATTAAATTTTAGTAAGATACGTTGTTTAGTATTAAGTTTTGTGCATCACATATATTAGAGTACATTTCAAAATTGAAGAGATGGTTCCTGATCACGATGCCAGATCTCGTTTTTAAAATCATTTCATTTATATAAAGCAAAAGTTTAAAGCTTATAATCATATTTAGTCTAGGTTATATCACCTTATGAACAATGGTCACAAAAAATATTTGAAAATTTGTAAAATGGCAAAGGTGTCCGTACTAAACTTTACGGGGTTTTTTTCTTTTGTTTAAGCATCAAGCACCAATAAAATGAATAATGTAAAGAATTATAGTTTAGTTAGATGCATTATTTTTCCTTTAATGAAACAATAAATAATCAGACGTGGAAATCCCAAAACTTTCTTCTATCTTATGCACGTAATACTTGAAAATTCGCTAACCACAATCCGAAAATTACATAAAAAAATATACTCATCAGGAGGATTCTAAAGGGATGGAATTTCATGCATTAGTCATTGAGATATAAGGCTGCAGCGGATATCTGCCACATAAATGCACCACTTCTTGGGCGATTGATATCTAGTTCATTTAACGGATTTACTGAATCTGAAATTGATGAAAATCCGTGAATTAATTTGTGTCAAATTAGGCTGATGCGTAAATCATAAATAATGCAGCATAGCAACGCCACCTTGTTGACACCGAAAACTAATCAGCATCAGTTTATATCAGCGACTACTTAATATACACTTTTATTAAATTCCGTGCATTAGCTGATGAGATAGAGCACCCACAAAATTTATGTCTTATACAGACAAAATTTCAGACAGACATTTTGTAAAAACACGTTTTTTGGAATCTCTGACACCAAAAGCGTGTAAATCCGTCAAAAAACGGAATACGAGAATTTTCACGAATCGAATACTTTCTTCTTGTAAATATAGGAAAAAAAAGAATATACATGATACATTAAACATTCAAGTAGTTTGATTTATTTGTGGTTAGGGAAGAAAATTAGCGTTAAAAGTTAGTGATGTCGACAAAGATTCTGTTTTAAGTTAAGCATGTTAAATACTGAAAATTGTAATTAAAAAAAAAAAACTTTAAAAAATGAAAGCAAAATTAAAATCCGATTAAGAGCTCTTCAAATGTTTATTAAAATTTGATAGTTAAGGCAACTTTGTTAATCTGTCGTGATGCTGGCTTTATTGAGGATGCTCATATTGTGTACTATTGTACTATTGTACTACTTATCAAAAGACTTAAATGAGCGATTTCCAGAAAATGCTGATACTTTGAAGCTAGCATACTCGCATACGCTTTTTTGAGTCAGCATTTCACTTATCATACAAAATCACAATTCGTATTTCGCGTTTGGGCAAAATATTCCTGCGATGTTCTATTTTGACTTTATCATGCTAGAGGTTTGAATGATTTTTGAATGAATTTTATATTTCACGTGGTATATCACGTGGTATTCACGTGGTTCTGACATTTGTTGACACATTGTTCTGACATTTTTGGACGTTATTCACGTTTACTCTAGCACGAACCCTATTTCAAATGAATTTTCTAGCATGATTATTTAATTACAGGGACAGTCAAAAGTTTACCGTTACATTATGGCCTATGGGAAAAATTCGTTTAAAAGGAATTTTAAAGGTGTTATACCCTATCAGACATATTCAAATTTACATGCATTAGCGCAGTGCATTAAATTATGCAGTGAAAAAAATAGTTATTGTTCATTTACGGGGCGAAACAAAAGTATTCCCATTCACAGTTGTAAAGGAAGGAAGTATGGGTGACATACTTTAATTTTATTGAACTATTTCATGAATAATGAAATTGATATATGTCGCTGAAGCTTAATATAAACTATACGATACAGCATGCATAATACGAAATGCGTAACATTTACAGGGGCACACAAAATATTTCAACTAGTATATTATTTCCGAAGTACCGTATATGTATCCGATGATGGCTGATATATGGATGAAATGCATTTTAATTATGATATGCGGTTTTGGGTTTGAGTAAATCTATGCATATTATATGATGTGTATAAATACTACAGTTGATATAAAATATACAGGGTTAGACAAAAGAGTTCGCAAATGTTATTGAATATGAGCGTAATTACTTAAAGATAGATTTTAAATAAATTTTATATTTTTACGCTGGACGGAATTCAGTTTACTGAGAAATGTTTGTAAAATATAGATAAAATGACATACAGGGCAGCACAAAGGTTAGATACATAGACGAATAGAAATAAGAATTTCTGTGAATGTGATTTCAGTAATTTTGAGAGTGTTTTAGTTAAAAATAAATTTTCGTTAAATACGGGTGTGTAATAAAGGTACTAGGTAAACTACAGGGCTAAAAAAAATCTTAAAGTATGTTTCCATCTATTAGTATAAAATGCCTGAAAAAGAAATTTCAATCTGCTTAAGCATTTTCTTGCTAAACTAAATTTTCTTATTACATAGTATATATATATCTATCGAAAAATAAGATGCAGAGCTGTTCAAAAGTCGCGGAATATATTTTTGGCTAAATAATCTTATTTCGCTAAATAACATAGTTTTGTGAACGATTTCAGGAAGTGTTGGAAAGTGTTTCATAATCTATGCTTAATGCATGGTTTTTCTTACTTGTTTTCTGATGTAAATGATTTGTAAAAGATGGCAGCCTTTTTATCGAATGAAAATCTGTGATGTTATGTAACTGAAAACCGAGTCGTTTAATTTTTTTTTTTAATATCCTATGATAAAATTATATCCTATGTTCATAAGAAGGTAATCTAATAAAATATGCTCATTTATATGTTACTATTCCAATTTTCAACACAAAATAAAATTTTCAAAGGTATTTCTTAAAATGTATTATCTATTTTTTTTTTTTTTTTTTTTTTTTTTTTTTTTTGTATTACACGTTTAATGATACATCTGGAGAAAAAATTGATAAACGCCATAGTTTTATAAGGAATATTTCTTCCTGAAACGTCATACATATGACATAAAAGATGACATATTTTAAGAGAATACAGAATAAGAATCCTATAATGTGTTACCTGTAACGAAAATACATTCGATGCATTTTGTGAATTAGATTTCGGTGCTATGACATTGCAGAAAATTAAATCAAATATGTCAAGGGATAAGAAATTCCTTTTGCACTTGTAGAGACAGACTTTGCTTCTGACTATCAACTTAAAATACGCGCTACTTTCCAATGGAATAATATATTGTAGAAAACTAAAAGACAGTAAAAAGTTGTTACATGTGCTCCATCCTGTTGTAATAGAACATTTTAAAAAGTCTTAAAAATCTGCTTGTTGTGAAATTTTCCTCTTAATAGTGTGCACAATGACAATGCTTGCAGATGTTTGTAAATATAAATTATTTAAACTAAATCAAAATATTTTTAGTTTGATAATTTACTATTATTTTTTTATACGAAAGTATTCCGGTCTTTTTTTTTTTGGAACATTATTGGTCGCACTCGGTTTTTTTCCTTTTTATGTCGAAAAATGTAATAACAAATTTACAGAATATTTAAAATAAAACATTTTTCATTTAATATTTAAATATTTAATTTTAATTAGATTGTAAACTATCGGTTTAATTAAATTATTCATTATGGTCTGTTCTTTTAATAATGAAAAAAACCCCTGACATTAGCGTTTATTGCGCAGATTTTTCCATCAATTCCATCAACTTTTCTTATAAATATGTATATGAAATGAAAATATAGATGTACTGGTACTGTTACTTCACTGTTGAGGTAAGAAAACATTTATTCAGTTACATGACCGTTGTTCTTCATTCATTTTCCTCATTTTTAAACATGCCATTAGTGGTCTATTTAGAGACTTTTTTAGGTGCGTTCGTAATTATGTAAATACGTAGCACCTATAGTTGTCGTTCAGACTAGAGGTCTGCACGGGCCGAAATTTCCAGGCCCGAGCCCGGCCCGAAAGTTAAAATTTCGGCCCGAGCCCGGCCCGGCCCGAACGAAAAAAATATTGGCCCGAAAGTTAAAATTTCGGCCCGAGCTCGGCCCGGTCCGGAAAAAAGTTTAAAATTCGGCCCGAACGCGGCCCGGCTCAAGTGAATTTCTACAGAACATTGATCTTTAATCTTATGGAAGAGTTATGACCAAAAAACATTATATTAGTCTTTTTTTCATGTTTATAATCTCCATTTATGCAGAAGTGCCGTAGGCTGCAATATTTAAGCTTTTAAATGAATCTTTGTTTGTTGTATGTAAATGTTTCAGTTATCACTAGTATTATTAATCCATATTCCCTGTAATGGAGACAAAAAGTCGAAAAAGCGGTGTATGGTAAAATTTCCAAAAACAAAATCGTTTTGGAACGAAAAAAAAAAAAAAAATACATTCCCTTCTTAACAGATGTAAATGTTTAGTATATTTTTTCCTCCCGTATTGTTGTATTCATTTTGCATGGATGAACATTTTAAAAGAAACTTTCAGTTTTCAGTTTAAAAAAAATTCCGCCATAATCATGTTTTTTTTTTTTTTTGTGTGTGTGTGTGTGTGTTTAATTCTATTTTAAAACGCCTAGCAATCTACGATTCTTTAAAAGGAATAAATTCTAATGTTTAATTGTAAAATAATGACGGCTTAAAAGTATATGCCTTTTTTGCAAACATTTTGGACAAAGCCGAATATTACTGATTTATAAAAAGTCGAGAAAAAGATTTTCATATAGGAAGATTCAATAGGAACTCATTATTTTGGTCCATGAAAACTAGGAAGAATGATATCAGTCTCGGCTTCGTACGAAAAAAAAAGTTAGGCCCGGCCCGTCCGGCAAAAAAATTAAGGCCCGAGCCCGGCCCGGCCCGAAAGATTAGTGACTAGGCCCGGCCCGGCCCGAGTCTTCAGAAGTAAGGCCCGAGCCCGGACCGGCCCGAATGCCATTATGGGAAATCGGCCCGAACCCGGCCCGCGGGCCGGGCCGGGCTCGGGCTTCGGGCTGCGGCCCGGCCCGTGCAGACCTCTAGTTCAGACCGTCCGTCGGCATATAACAACGCAAAAACTACCCAAACGAATCGTTTGAAATTTAAAATGTATGATTATTAGATAATTTTGTTGAGTCCTTTTAAATTTTATGAAAATCGGATGAATAGATCAATTACAGGGACAATCAAAAGTATTCCTTTACATTACAGTCAATGGGGGGGGGGGGAGTTTCAAATGCATTTTAATTGTTTCAAATTTGAAATACATGATTATTACTTAATTTTGCGGAGCTATATATATTTTTTTTGAAAATCGGTTGCATAGATTAATTACAGGGGCAATCAAAAGTTTTCCATAACATTACGGTCAATGGGGAAAAAGTTTCCAATGCATTTTAATGCTGTTACACTCATTCGAACATAATAAAATTGGTATGCATCTATGAAGAACATATTATTACTCTACATTTTGCACAATCTGTGTGCAAAGAACATTATAATAGTATAGGGAGAACATTGTTTGGTGCGCATTTTAATTGTAATTAACTATTTACAATTTTATGAGATTGATATATGCAAGTGACATTTTTAAAACTTCGTTTTCGTAAGAACGCACCTCATTTGCTACGCTTCACGTGCAATTTCCAACTTTTTTTTAA
Organism: Maratus speculifer; assembly: GCA_964019185.1. NCBI lineage: Eukaryota > Metazoa > Arthropoda > Arachnida > Araneae > Salticidae > Maratus > Maratus speculifer. The sequence goes on along the minus strand of OZ025298.1, from coordinate 287,574,279 downwards.
ATTCTACAAGTAGTCATGAGTTTCTGCTAAGTTAAAAAACTTTGTTATTCTAAAAACTTTAAATGTTTCTGGCTTAATACAAAACTATCATAAAAAGGTACTGTTTCCTATTAGGGTCAGTGTCCGAATTTTCTCCGAATGAGAAACTCAACTATTTGTTTCTCAGCAGATGTCTCGCGTCGTCCCTTATTGCAAATGAGTACTAAAGTTTTTATTTATATTGGAGGGTGTTATAAAACTAATTCTAAAATTCTTATTAATGTTAGTCTATAAAATGTTTTAAAATTACTGTACATGACTTACTGAGCGCGGGATACATAATCATTAGTAACTTTTATGTCAAAGAATCTAGTAACTTTTATAAAAGAACCAAGAAAATTTGAAAATAAAGGACAAATATATCAGAAACATGAAAAGCAATAATATCTTTAAAAAATACCTTGAAAAAGAAAAAAATCCAGAATTTTTTATTTTAACTACCACTTTAATAATGTCTTAAAAAATGTCTTGAAAAAGAAAAAAAATCCAGTTTTTATTATTTTAACTACCATTTTATGTCTATTTTCATAATTACTTGGAAAGAAATCACGAAATTTTATGTTTTTGTGTTGTACTGCTGTACTACGCCACCGGTTGGTCAAAATTAGTAAGATATTCTTTATTAAGATTTCGGATAATAATATATCATTAAATAGTAATAATCAATGTTCAAATGTAATAAATGTAATATTTTAAGTTTTTTTTTTCAAATTAGTAATTACGGCTTAATCTTACACTGACAAATGAATAAACGCATTATATAACTAAGCATCTTTCAATTAAAACAAATACTCTTTTACTTCAAATTATATGTCTCAAGTGCTATTGTACAAATAAATAATTTAATAAAATGCTTAATTAATTAAATGTACAACCATTTTTAAGTATAAAGTTGAATTTTATGTGATATACGAAAAAAATACAGCACACAGGGGAAATATTGAAACTGATGAACAATTCTTTTTAAATTTTTGCCACTGTTGAAACATTGTTCAAGAATTTAATTTTGTTTATTTATTTTCAGAAATTGTAGCACACTATTTCAGATTTTTCATCAGATCTTTTGATGTCATCAGATCTATTGATGACATTTGCGATTTTTTTACGATCTTTTAATTAAATTCGCGCTTTTTCACAATATTTGGAAGATTCGTTTTTTGACGATTTTTGCGGTTTTTAAAATTTTATTGATGAAATGCGGTTTTTATAAAACATTTTATTTCTTCGAGATAAATTGAGAAAAATCGCATATTTTTACGATCTTTTGATGAAATTCGAGCGTTTTTCAAGATCTTTTGATTTGTAGATTTTGCGACCTTTCGATGAAAATTTCGGATTCTTTTCGCTATTTTTTAAAGAAATTAGCTTTTATTCATCTTGGTTCAACGTTTGATCTTTTACCTAAATTAATAAAAAATGCTATGAATGCTCCGTTTTATCGTGATCGTCGTGAAATTCCATGATTTATATCAGTTTCAATACATTTGAAATAGCGTAATGTCATTAAATTACTCTCCTAATGATTTTTCTCCATATACCATGATGTAATCGAATTATTTTGAATGTCCCTGTAAATGAACCCTTAATCGTACATAAGTCTTATCAATTACAATGGACATCTGAGCATATTTACGGGAGTTAAAGCGTAAACAGACGGATAGACAAACCGAATGGATGTTACCAGATAAGCACTATTTAACATCGTTGGAAAATGCTACTAATAAAAATGCAGTAGATTTATCCATTACATAAGTCGGAATAAACACTTCACAATCTGCTTTTATATTGTTATAATCAGTTCATACTGAATCATGGATTGATGAACACACAGTATTTCGAGAGCATTTCGTGATGTAATAACATATGACACAAAACAAGGTACAAATATTTGCCTTTACAATTTCAAAGTTTACATTTTTATGAAAAATATAACCGTCAGTCCATGTTCAGTTAGGATGAAACACCCTGTATTTGTCACTAAATAAATTATTAGATATTTCATATTATCAATGGTAACTTTTCATCTTCTTGATGTCTATATAGCCCCTCTGAAATTTCCGGTTGAATGTATATACCCTGTATATGCACAGATACCCAAAACTAAACGTTATCAGAAATGTAATATTAGTCACATTTTATTTGTTAATATAAGTAAGGTACCCTGGGGTAATAACGCCAGGCGGGGTAATAACGCCAAGTGCTTATATTTTGCATAATTATGAAATAATCAGGTAAATGACACCCATGTGCTCTGCGCAGAAGGGTTTTGAGTCATATAAATCCCAAAAAACAGCTTCAAGTTAATTTGTTTCATTTTTAGATCTTATTGTTTTTACAAACAACTAAAATTAACGCTTGATCTAAAATTTGCGAGATACGTTTTGTGATGTGAAGACTATCTTTTTATCCGGAAATACTTTGTTAATTACATAAATTTGTAGTGCATTTCATGTACTTTTAAAATGTTGTTGAAGATTTTGGATATCTTCTCGAGATAATCTGTAATTTAAAATGTACTGCGCAATAACTATACCGGGGTAATAACGCCAATCCTTGACATTAATACCCCGGTTGATTCCCTACAGTGGCCGAGCTACATCTTAAATACTGATTCAAATAAACACAGTTAAAACTGTGCAATGTTTCTCATATTTATATTGAAGCGGTCCTTTTTAAGCAAAAAGAAGCTCACGGTCTGATATTCTTTTGCCTCATTCCCCCCTCCCACACCACACCTTTATTTTTCTTAAACTTTCACAAAAAATGAACACTTTCAATAGCTTAGAATGCAATTTGTCAATTTCTAAGTTTGTAGAATTTGTATTTTTAGAATTGGGCTATCTTCATGCAATTATTCCATCTTATTTTATAGTTTTGCTTGCATGGCGTTATTACCCATATAGGTGGGTAATAACGCCAAATAGCATTGGTCAAGAAAAAACGCCATTACATTTTATGAATACATATCTGTTAAATTATTTTATTTTATATAGATAGTCAATGAGTTGCTGTATCAGATCCTATATTTGTTTGAAAAATACAATGTAAAACTAAGCCGTGAAAATTGGTAAAACCTTAACGTGGCGTTATTACCCCAGGGTACCTTATATACATACATATATTTAATGAATGACATACATACAAATATATATGTATTTGTAATGTATGACATTAGAAATTTTGTCAATACACAGCATTGTCACTGAGCTACTTTTATAAAACACTAAAATCTTGGCTGGCGCCATTTTTTTTTTTTTTTGAAATATTAAAATTAATTAAGGCGAAAATAAGGGAAATTTATCACTTAAAAAAAAGTAGCATCAATCAAAAAATCTGAATTTTAAAAAAATAGCCTACTGGCAACACTCTATGTACGTTATTATTTGCACCTTTATTTTTAAAACAATCATCTATATAATAAAAGCCTAATTCGTGTGACTGTCATCAACAGTTTTGGGCTGATCACTTCAATTTTTAATTTCTAATCGGTCTTTTTTCCGTTGTTTTATGTTAGTCGAGTACAGATTATATCTTTGGCTTCCGGTAATAACCCGGTAAGGCACATTTTTGAAAAAATTGAGATAATTTGGGAAAATGTACTTTAAAAGAGTACTTTCATGTGCCATGGTACTGAAAAATGAAAATCGAATACTTCCCGTCATAGGACGACTATGAATGTTCATTTAAAAATTGAATTTTTTTAAATCGGTTCTCAATTAATAAAAACCATTTGTATATAACTATTTTGGCCAAAAAAGAGGTTCTTGTGTCCTAATTGAATGTAGTGAAAATTATTAAGTTTAATCTATTTTATAAAAGTGATGATAAAAAGACATTTGAAAACTTTAAACGTCAATTATTCAAAATATTAAAAATGTGCCTTGCCTGGTTATTACCGGAAACCACAGATATGTCGCCAAATATTTTTCATTATTAATCATTCTTCAATGCATTGAAGATTCATTATAAATCTATAGAATTACATTTTTTAAAATATTGCTTAGATTGCAGTGAAACCTGGAGCTTAATGAACGGATTATTACACGCCAAACACTTAGAGGATTAAAAATGTTTTCTTATCACGATAGAGTTCAATTAAATCACAAAATAAAGAGAAATATAAAGTAAAACATTTCATGTTTTGCTTCTTAAAACACAGATATTTTTTACTAGCGTTTCTTCTAATTGCAAAATCGATATGTGATTCTTTAAAAATGTCAACACGTCAGATGTAAGAAATAATAAGATTTGAATCGAAATTACTTTTTCGATTAGATTGTTTTTCCAAAAAATGTTCATCTAGATGTTACATATGTTTTACTTTTCTTTTTTAGTATTTTGTGTGTCATTTATAGTTGTTTAGTATTTACAAATAACAATATTTTTATTTAATATAATAACAAAATCATTATCAAAATCAATAACAAAATTATTTACGTTCGTCATCCATATCTCTGGTTTTCTTAGAAATCATTCTATTACTGGTGCATTTAAAAGAATAACTGTAATGAAGATTAACGATAGATAAACATGTAGAATGTTTCAATTATTAATATATATCTATAATATGTATTGCAGTTGGTACATATGGTTAGCAAGGTTTCATACGATCCAGCAATTTGGTCAACAATAAATGCAAGTTTTGGTGTAGTTTTGAAATTTGGTACCTTTATGTTTTTTGAGTCGCTGAACACGAATCTGGTGTTATCCAATAAGATTTATCCCCGAAAACAAGATTTTTCGGAAAAAAAAGTGTAAAAAGCGTGATTTTTCTTTTTTTTTTTTTTTTTTTTTTTTTTCTAAATAACTTCAAAATTATGCATTTTACATAAAAGTCTTCGGTACATTAATTGAAGAGAACAAAATTTTTTACATTTTTTATAGTTAAAGTTTTTTCTCTGATCAATGGTTTAGCCGTGACAGTGCTTCAAAAATAAGTGTCAAAAGCAAAAAATTCTGAAAAACGGCAATTACGGTACTGTATGTCGATGAAACGTGAAAAAGAACCATTCTACGCAAATTTTGACCACTTAATAATACTAACTATAATATTATTGACTATATTTTATATTCTGATGTTCTTCGTTTCCTTCATAACTAAAAAATAATTAACAAGAAAGAAAAATCATGCGTTAAACATAGATTATGAGACACTTTCTAACACTTCATGAAATCTTTAACAAAACTTCGTTTTTTAAAGAAATAAGGTTACTGTATATAGCCAAATGTATATTCCAATACTCTTGAATAGCCCTGTATTTGATCTTCCGGTTGATATATAACACACTATTTAATGGGAAAAATTATTTCTTCGCAGAAAAATGCCTAGCAAGTTAAAAATTCTCTTTCACCAATTTACGCTAATAGATGGAAATATAATTGAATACTTTTATTCAGCCCTGTAGTTTACCTTGTGCCTTTAACTTATAGTTTCCTTCATAACTAAAAAATAAATAAAAATGAGCATATCTTTATTAAAATGTTCATTTGCTATTACAAAATACCCAATGAACCAGTGGATCCAATGGAAGGGGAAATAGTCATACTGCAGGGCATCAAATATTTACTATGAAAAAAGAATTTTTTTGTAGCATTGGTAGTAATAAAAACATCCACTAATCCCATACGTCTATTTTCTGCTTTGTAGATTTAGGAGTAAAGTACGGACCCTCAAATAAAAGAAAGTGGAAGTAGTATATTTTTAAATTAAATGTACTTACTAATGTACATAATTATTTATAATTAAATAATGAGTTGTATTTATTGTTAGAAACTTTATTGTAAAATGCAATCAATCATATAATCTTTAGTAATATTTATGGTCAATCTTTGCATAAAATAGTCGGTTTTCATGTTAAATCTATGCCCAATGCCGTAATTCCTGTTTTGCAGAATTTTTCATTTTCACACCCACTTTTGAACTTTGAGAACAAAGGACCGTGTCAGCTTTTATCAATTAAAATCCGTTTTAATTATTTTATTTATATTATTTACATTATTTAAAAGCCAATTTAAGAAATGTTTTATCGTTATTATTATTATTATTATTTTCTAATCGTAAATGAAGATTTCGATCACAGATATACTAATTTCTAGCACTTTTCAACAAAGTTGAAAAGTGCTTAAACATTTGGTTTGTCTGTAAGTCTGTCCGAGCTCTAACTCCTGTAAATATACTCGAATTGCCCATAAATTTTTGGAAGTTATTGACGTTTATCCTAGCACGAACCCTGTTTCAAATAAAGTTTTAAACACCATTATTTTATTTGCAGGGGAATCAAAAGTTTACTGTTACATTACGGTCTATGAGAAAAAAGTCCTTTCAAATGAAATCTAAAGATGAAACCCTGACAACATATTAAAATTTATATACATTCACGAGGTGCACTAAAATATGCATTCTGTAAAATATGTGGCGAAAAGATAGTTATTATTCATTTACAGGGCCAGACAAAATAATTAATTCCATAATTGTAAAAGGGGAACTGTGCGCGACCTATTTTAATTATATTAAAATTATTTCATATATAATAAAATTGATAAATGTCGCTAAATACGATTTTTCAATGATTTGTGTAAAACAGAAACTGAAACATAACAGGAAGTAACTTGTAGTAAATTTCAGATACGCATATCATTTTTATACAATGAGAAATATTTTAACATAATTAAAATGCGCCCCAAAATATGTTTCCCCCTATACTGTTACGTAATTGATACTTTTGTGCAGCCCTCTAAATTAATAACAAATAGTCTTTGCTCAACAAATTGTTCAGATTACATATTTTAGAATATACTACTTATATGGATATAAATTTTCTTATGTTCGAAATTTTCTTATGCCCCAAACAATGTTTCCCCCTATACTGTTACGTAATGGATATTTTTGTGCGGCCCTGTAAATTAATAACAGTCTTTCATCACAAATTCTACAGAATACATATTTTAGAATGCACTACTTATATACATATAAATTTTCTTATGTTCGAAAGAGTGTAACATCATTAAAATGCACTTGAAACTACCCTGTAAACTACCCTGTAATTGAATTATGCATCTGATATTATAAAATTTAAAAAGAGGCAGCAAAATAATGCAAAAAATTATACATTTTAAATTTCAAACGCTTCGGTTAAGTAATTTTTGCGTTGTTATATGTAGACGGACGGACTCACGCACTGAACGACGACTATAGGTGCTACGTATTTATATAATTACGAACGCACCTAAAAAGTCAGAATTCAAAATATTTCTTTTTTAAATCTAGATTATGAATATCCTGTTATATGTTATAACAAAAACGAAAGGAATCAACAACTTAGCATGATATGATCTGTTTGCAAAGTTCAAACGGAAAATCTAACTACTTTTTCTAAAATCGAGTATAGTAACTTTTACCTAATAAATATATGTTTTTTATATCAGGCAAAGAATATTTTTTCGAATTGGCTGAACAAAGTTTTATCATATGAAATGTGGATAGAAGAAATCTTATTTTCGGCAAAGCAAAATTCATAAATATGACTTTTTTAAACACATAATATTAATTTATTAAACACATAAAACATGGAATTTATTAAAACATTTCAGCAACATGGACCTAACCAATAAGTTATGATCAAAAATACATTCAACTTTATGTTTCAAAATACCTTGTAGTCTTGCTCACACCCTCCAAAGATAAGAAGCGTAATTTATTCTTTTAAATTCTCACAAAAGCTATTTTTTTATTTAAATTTTATATAAAATATGTTTTGCTTGCATTTATTGGCTAAAGCAACAGTGTGAATAAAATTAATATATAGTGGAACCTGTTTAAAATGACAACCTTTGGAACCATATAAAATTGTCACTTTATAGAAGTAGTCATTTTATGGAGTGTCTTTCAGAAAGACACATTAAAGTTTATATGATCTAAAAAAATAAAACAAAATATAAATAACGAAAAATGCACTATATTAAGTAAAGAGATCTTTTATTAACAACCATTAATAAATGAAATTACTAATTTAAACACATATTTCATAAAACATAATTTACTTGAAACTCATGTTATTTCTGTTGAATACAGTTAAAATTCTGTAGTGATTGGTTTAAATAACACATATACTGTAATTTATATGTATTTTTATTTTCATTGTAATATGAAACATGTAATATCAATTTGAAACATATTGATAACGTTTCTATAACTGGCAGTAATAAACTTTTCATTAAATTCACCTTAGGCAAATGCAAATATCATTACAATAAAAGAAAAAATTGTCACTTTATATTTATAAGCAAATAGTTACTATAGGAGATAAATTCCTGTATTTTTTTAATAGATCAAAATAAAATTTTAGAAAACGATCACTTTAGTATTTTAGTTTGAAATTTATCGGCATGCAGAAAAATGATTGATACACTTTACAGGTTTGTTCTTTGACATCATGCCTTTATGGACATGTATCTCCTTCAGCTAATGACGAGCTGTATTGTTTTAGCTTGAAACGCGTACTGATTTTGCTATTGGAAACTGCAATATTTTAAATTGCTATTAATATAAATCATACATAGATATATACATTTAAGATGTAAGAGCAATGGCAACATATTAACCGATAAAAAAATAACAATTATTAATATTTTGTCAATAGGTTTTTATGAATGTGTAGCGTGTATTTTATTAAAAAAACTTATTATTTTTTTTAAAAATAACATAATTTTATAAAAAAATATTACTATTTTTATAGTCTCTATCATATACAAAAGTTTAGTTTTTCACATTTTACCGTGTGAAAATTTTATTGGAAATATTAATTTTAATAAGATAGCTTGAAATTTGTCCTTTTTTGAAAAAGTTCGGCAGCATTCGCGATTAAAATATATTATCTTAATTCAAAAAACATTTTCTTTTTCTCATTCTTATCAGTAACACAAAAATCATTTTTACAGTGCAGCGAATTGAAAATATACATTTTCTAGCAGTAAAAGAAATTCCAAATGTTGTTATTTATCATACGATAAAACATTTACATCTAAATACTAAAAATCTTTAAGTTCGGAAATTTAACTTTTAATATGTTTGCTAGATTTTATAGAATTCATTTTCAAAACATTCTACATGGTGTAACAGATAAAAAAGTAAATACTGCAATTTTTTAAACCAGAACAATGTTTACCACATGGGATAATTTGAACTTTAAGAAATTTTCATATTTTTTGTTTTGCCAACAAACGCAAAAGTACTTAAAAACTTCAAATACCATACTGGGTTAATTTTGGTTTAACAGAAAACAAATTTTAATTTTCTTACTTTAAAAACATTAAAAAAAATATTTAAAATATATTCCATAAGATATAAAAACCATATAAAATCTGGCTGTTGTATTTTTTTAAATACGTTTTTGACATCATTAACTTTCTTTTTATGAAAAGATTTTTAAAACACCTCTTGCAATTTGTAATATTTCTTTTAAATAAATGGTTTAGGAACTAAATATTGGTCAACATAAAAAAGAATCAAACTATACAGTTGTAAAAATAATAATAAATACAAACACCCCCTACTAACTCGGCAAAACATTATGCAGAAGAAAATTACTATTATCAAACTATTGGAAATAAAGCGTACTTTTAAATGATGTTTATAAAATATACTTAGGAGTCCTTACACATATTAAAACGAATCACAACTTCTTCTTTTCAATAATTGTACTCACTTTTGACAGTACAGTAGAACTCTATATTCTTCAGTTAGCCTAAGAACAAATTTTCAATAATTCGGGCAGTAGGTTTTCAATAAAATATTTATTTTTAAAAGGGATATTTTAGGGGGCGTATACAAATTGAAGTTCGGTACTCACTGAGAGAGCACCCTTTTTGATCAAGGAACTTTAGGCATTCAGGCAGTCATTGAAGTCTGCTGGATTACAAGGTAGCATTAGAAGTTGTAAAATATCTAGTTTCTTCTGTAGTAAATGGCCCCTGAAACCCTCATTTTGGGATTTTTTAAGCATTATTTAAAAATAACTTGAATGAAACACTTGAAATTTTTGATTACCACAAAATGGGGCATAATAGATCTAAATCCACCCAAAAAGCTGTAGGTTGCTATTCGCTATTTTTTCGAATATTAATTTCACAATTGAAATTTATACAATAAAAATATAAAATTTGTAAATTCAACATATTTATGTTTCGATATTTTAATATCCTTACTACATAAAAAAATCAGCACATTAGGAGTATAATTCCAGGTTATATTATTAAAAATATGAAAATGTAATTTAATATTAGAAGCACTAAATTTTGAATGTTTATAATTCAGAAACTTGTCATTCAAATGATTTGAAATTTGGTGTCTGAACATAGTTTGAATTAAAGATTTTAACTATCTTGTTAAAATTGGGTTTTGCTATTGAAAGAAAATGATATTTCGGGGCATTTTAATAGATCATGCCCTCCTAAGCAAATTTTATGTACATCATTTTAAAGTAGACATTATTTGCAGTCGTTTGGTAATAGCAACTTTTTTTTCTACGATAATTTTTTTAAGATTTAGTAGGAAGTGTTTACTTTTTTCATCCCCACGAAAGTACAGTTAAATGTTTATTAAACGTAAAACACATTCAGATGAAACGAACACAAATATTGAAAAGATGTGCAAGATAAAAAATAACTTTAAATTTATCTTAATGTCAATATAGAGAAAACTGATATTACATTTTAAGTAGTTTCTCAAAAGTCTAGCAACATAGAAAAAGCTGCATGAAATTTTGAAACGATTCTTGCAACATTAATGTAAATTAAATGATTCATATGCAGTTAAGAGTGAACTGTTGGTCTCTGTAAATACATACGAAATAGTACTTTGGAATTCTTATATTCATTTTATTTACTCGAAAATCCGTGTTTCGTCGTGTTATGTCGTGTCCATCAGTATTAAACCAAATCACACATCATTTTAGAATATATCGTTGCTAAAGTATAGGATTCATATAGTGAAAAGTATGTCGTTTTATTAACACTTAAAGCGCCGAAATGTTTTGTTGAAGGCCTTTTGGAGCGTTATTTAAATATCCAGCAGAATTTGGTTATCTAAAATGTATTTATCTTTGTTAAAACTCTATGAATATCACATCAGTATATGAGGCTGCTAAAATACATTTTATCTAAAAGTACTTTAGTCTATATGGAAATTCAATTTATATGGAAACGTGATAATTGTAAGTCAGTTGCTTAAAAGCATAAAATTAAAAGACATCTAAATTAAATGTCATTGTAACAAATAATCGTTACCTATTTCTTTACACAATGCAATAAATAACGAATGTACAAAATTTCTATCTTAAATAATTTAAGAGCATTTTTGCGCATCATAATGAATTTTATATAATGTCAAGAGAGAAGAAAAACAGAAAAAACATCTAATAATTGCATTAAAAAAGAGTGTAAGCTTCAATAATGATAAATATAAGGAATAATTTTATCTATTTGACTAAAAGTTTTGATTTAAATAATGTAAAATCATATTTTAATAAATAGTAAGAATATCTACCTAATATGTCTTTAAATATTCAATATTAAAATTAAGAATCAACCGAAACATGTTTCTAAACCTAAACCAAAACTTACACCAATGTTCGAGTAATCTCCCTATTTTTGCCTGAATACGAAATGAAAAAAATTCAGTACATTGTTTTTAAGCTATTAATACAGAAAAATAATCATAAATGTAAATTAACTATATATATTTATCAAATATACAGAGTTTTTATTTAATTATACGATTGGCCCTATTTAGCTTTCTCTGTCTCTGGATTTTATGCCTTAAAACCCCATTTCAATCAACTAACTTTTGGCTCTGATCAAAAAAAAATATATATATTTAATATAAAATAAAATGTAATTAACTCATCAAGAACACAGGATTTTCTAATTATACAAATTAAATCTATAATTAAAATATGTTTACATAAAAAATTTAAAGTGTCTGGTGTTTAATGTCTATACGGTGTATGAATGTCCAATTTTGTTTTTTCCTGGCAAGGAAATGCTTTAGTTGGACATTGTTTGACACACATAGAAAAAAGATGACGCTTTGTTTATTCGTTCATCATTCTCATGTTATTTATTTCTATTATCGCATCAAATAATATTAATATTTTTTTACACCGAATTAAATAATTCTAAATATTAATTTTATCTGCATATAAAGAAATCTCTTTTTCTTATTTAATTTCCTAAATTTATACACGTTTTACGACACGTACTGATTTGTGGAAATAAAACAGTGAGTATTATATTCATGCTTGCAATTATGATAAATACAGTTTTTATTACTTAAAAATGGAATGGGGATGTCATGCTTTAGCCAATCAGCTGTCACCAACTACAGTTGGAAAATTACACAATTTTTTTTCAGCGCTCCTGTATATGATATATGGATTTGTATCTATTAATTAGATTCACGCCAAGATTTTATTCACGTAAGAAATTCATATAACTCACTTTAAAATTACATTTCGGTGACTGCGTCTAATGAAGAGAATGGTATGTGAATATTTTTGTGCCGCCTGTATATGAGGTATGTGATTTATATGTATCGAGTAACATGGAAAAATCGTTAAACTTATAAGCGCGTTCCGAATTTTAAAACACACACCCCAGCAATAATTATTTAAAGAAATTACTGTAACCGATTTCTTTTGTGTGTCTCTGTGAATGATTTTTAATAATGCTATGAACGCCCTGTTCTAAATGGATCATAGGGAAATTGAGTATTTTTTCAGTTTCAAAGCATTCGAAATAGCATAATCTCATTAAAATATTCAGCAAACGATTTACTCCTCCGTTTAACATAATGTCATGAAATTATTTTGAGTGGCCCTGTAAATAAACTGTTGGTCCTACATACTTTATATGTATTACAAACATGCATCGGTGTTTCTAAATAACTTTTATCAATTTCATGAAAATCCAAGTAAATCCATTTGGAGACGTTAGAGCTTTTATAGACTAATTGACGAACAGACAAACTGAATGCATAAACAATTTTTAACTTTGTTGAAAAGTTTTAAAAATGCTCAAAACACTAATTTAGGAAAAAAAATGATGAGTATAAAAAGACAAAATAATTGTATTAATATCCACTTTTTATTGCGCAATTTTGTATATGATGATAAAAAATATTTTTAAACCACAGAAGGATAATGGAAACCCGTCATAATACACTGGCCATCAAATTTAAAGGATAATATGTAATTTATGCTCAGTCGGCTCATGTTGCAACCAATGCCGAATGCATCAGTTATTATTTATGTTAATTAAACAGAATTGAATACAAAATTGAACTTACGCGCATAATTTAGCGTCGTAAATAGGAAAATTATGCGATTGTCAAGGTGGTGCGCAATGTGGATGTATGTTGGAATTCTGGTCAGTAGGGTTGTTTAAAGTGAATGCGAATTCTGATAGTGATCAATATTTTTTAATTATGACTCTAATTAATTATTAAAATAAAAGTCAAGAGTGGCGAATATTTGGTAGAATCGTGGGAGATCAAATACAAATGAAGGTCGTTTAAGAATTGAATATTCTGAAAGTGTCACATCAAAAGTTTCGAGCCGCTTTTTAAGCATTTGATATGTTAATAGACAGCCTGGTCAAAACAGACCAAGAGCAACAATCGCATACGAAATCCTCTTTCTCTCATTTGCGGCTCGAAGAAACCGCAAACTGACTGAAAGAGATTTGGTTTCAGATCTTCGGACTGTCACAGGAACTCTAATTAGCTATTCTACTGCTGCATGAAGGCTTAACGAGGGAAGAAAAGGAAACATTAGTTTATGTCCCACTTATTCCAGTTTTTAAAGGGTCCATTCAAACCTTTGGCATCGTTATATTCAATGGTGGCATAAAGACTAGGGGGACGACACACACGGGAACTCATCTTATGATTTAGAGTGATGTGCAATCCCGAGGGACAGCACTATGAACCGAGGGACCCGAGGGACCCGAGGGACAACCGCCGAGGGACCACCACTAGTTGCTCTTGTTATAAATGGCTTTTATAATGCTTATTGCACAGTTTTACAATTCCATATTACAACATATATATCTGTGATCCGTTGAAAAACTAAACAGGCTGTAGTTAATTTATGTTACGATTGACTTACTATAGAGCATTACTTTATCAATTCATATTATTTGTGAATATCAGTGAATTTTAAACTAAATTGGCAATTGTTTACATATGATAAAAATCTATAATCAAACGAAAAACAATACTATAAAGACGATAGCAGGTTACGACACTATACAGTTATATAACATTTTACAATTGTGCACTAATGGGATACGACGGCAACAGTTTAAATGGACTTTTTCGTGAATGGAGTGAGTAGAACACAAACTATTGGTCTTTCCGTATATGGTCTACCTTTCTTAAGTCTCGTCCAATAGTAGAGCGGCTAATTCGAGTTTCTGCGCCCGTCTGAAGTCTGAAACCAAACCTTTTGTACTCATTTCGAGATTTCTTTAAGAGGAAAATGAGAGAAAATTTTCTTTGGATACAATTGTTGCTTTTGGTATCCCTTGAACAGGCTGTCTATCAACGTATCAAGTGCTTTACAGGCGGTACAAAGCTCTTGATATGACACTTTGAAGCCAATCATTCGCCACTCTCGATCTTAACTTAAATGGTGCGTTTGAGCCATAACTTTTAAATACTTAACACTTTCAGACAACACATTCCATTTAATTTAAAATAACTCGACAGACCGGAACTCTAGCATACGTACATTGCGCACCACGATGAAATTCGCCTAATTTGCATATTTACGACGCTAAATGATGCGCGGAAGTATTTTGTATTCACCAGTATTTAATTAACATAAATAATTGATGCATTGGGCATTGCTTGCTACATTAACTGAGTAAGCATTATTTTACTCATTATCCTTTAATTTGGATGACCGGTGTATTAAAGGATTTTGCAAATTCATTGCTTATTAAAGTCGGATAGAAAATAAAAATCATTCATTATATAAAACGCACCTGAATTTTTTTTTTATTGTAGTATACATTAAAACATTGAAAATATAAAAAAATACTGTAAATTAATTCTCGACAACGTGAAATTGCTCATCTAACATAAAATGCAACCAAAACAGAATCATAGAAAGAATATCGAACAATAACACTTTACTAGACATTTTTATAAAATATATTGTTAGCAAAACTTAGGTAAAAATTATATAACATTTTAAAAATGAAATGCTTTTCTTAACTCAAAAAATATAAGTAAATGAATTACAATTTTTAATCTGGTGAGTGGAAGAATGCTTGAAAATATATAAAACAAAACAGTAAAAATATCATAAAAATAGGCTATGATAATGCTTATGCAATACAGTTGTTTTCGAACCACAAAAATCTCTCAACGGAATATCTTTTAAATTAAAAAAATATTTTGATGCTAAAAATAAAAACATTGTTTTGTGGTTTACGAAATACTGTAGAATTTTTTAAAAAAAGTAAGTTTTCCCTAAATTCCTTATGTAGTTAATTATTTAAAGTACATTTTAAGAAGGTTTGACAAGCTTTAAAGTACCTTGATTTGTTCTTTTTACTTTCTAAATTTAAATTTTAAAAGAAGCCACATTTTAATAGTTTACTAATTAAGCTGCAATATTAAAAAACTGATAAAACTCAGGTAGTAAAATATTTAAAATAAATTATAAAGTTCTTGAAGTAAAAACAAATTTTCAAAACATTTTTCGTTTTTTTTTATGTAAGCGTAAATTTAAATATGAAAATTAATATATAACCGCAATTTTTTATGTTATTTCCTGTAAAGATTTAGATAGCGTTTAAATTGGTGAAATGGATAAATCGCTAGAAATTCGCATGAAGAAAAATATTGGTGCTTTTAAAATAGAAAAACTAAACTCAAAAATTGTTTAGCATTCTCTTCTAACTGATCACATCCTGCTATTTGTGAACTCTACAATTTTGAAACAAGGATATAATACTTACCATAGTAGATTTTTCCTAGAAAGTTGATTTACCCAGATATGACCACTGACATTGAATGAAACCTATGCATTTCCTTATGAGTATAGTCTGTTTATGAAAAAATAACTTTGACTTTAGCCGTACTTGATTTGCCATGTTGGTTGTTTTGCAATGGTTGAATTATAGGCCTCCATGGCCGAGTGGTCAAAGCACGACGAAGCTAATCGCCTTCGAACGAAGGAGGTTATACGTTCGAATCCCACTGGCTACATTGCATGCACTCTTTGTTTGAGCTCCTGGTTGTATATCTCTTGTGTTGTAAAATTTCATTATGCTATCTCGTCCCTGTATATTGACGATAACTTATAAGCAGGCTTCATGTCGTGCACACAAGTCAGATGTATCATGTTCAATAAATAAAAATAAATTGAATTATACCGCTGCTTTAGAAATCCTCAAGGCCAGGGGACACGAATGTGACATCATTATTAATCGACCTACTTCTCGCTAGTGTTGAAATTCACATCGGAAAAATTTAATAGCTATTTTATTTGTGGAATATATATCGTCTTATAAAACATATAACTATTTAAACTAACTGGTGGGAATTTGGAAAAATTTAGCCAGATGCGGAATGCCACAGTGTTACTTGATCTGTAATGTTGGTTAATTTTCAATGGATATATTGTAGTGATGAATATTTGTGAAACTTGCGTTTAATTGCTTGGCGAAACTTATATTAAATATATTTTGAATATTTTTAGTATTTTTTAAAACCTTTTTTATAAATTTTATTTTAAAATATATTTAAATCTGTTTTAAGTTAATTATTTTATTTAAATTTTAAAAAAATTTAAATTCAGACGTCAATTGTATTTGTATTTTATATTTTTTTGGTAGGTTGAATTTCCAAGAATATCTTACTGAACGGAAAAAAATAAGATAATAAATGAAATATATTATCCTTCATGAAATTAAAACAATGAAACTATCATTTTGAAGAAAACATGAATTGTTGTATATATGTTAGTTAATTAAATAAAAAACGAATGTCGTGCCCTGTCCAAAAGATGACAAACTAGAAGGCTGGTTTACACAGAAACAATCGTTAATACAGGGCTACCACGGGCGACTATTTTTTAACTCAGACTGGCATCAGTTTTTCTAAACAGAAATCCTTAGTATACAATTTGACAACATTTGCAAGAAAAATATTCAACAATTTTTTTTTTATTGAAAAGATGTTGGTGCGAACATAATATAAAAGTAGTCGCCTGTGACAGCCCTGGCAATATTGATTAGTTCTGTTTCAATGCCTGTGAACAAAAATAGTTTTTAAAAAAAGGCTGTAACTTTAACTGTATGTGGCGTGTTTTGTTGTTTGTTTTACAATGATTAAATTGCACTGATGATGCATTCGGGTTACTTGGAAAAAATTATGCCAAATGCATTTTTAATATTTTAAGTACCTTTTGTTTATTACTAATTTTATTTGAAAATGTATTCAAGTCTGTTTTACTTCAGTTATTTTTTTCGTTTTTTAATAAATTCATATTCAGACGTTAAATGAATGAATTTTTTTGTATAATCTTTTGGTAGTTTATTAAATAATTGTAAGAAAATCTTACTGAATGGGAAAAGAAAAATGATAATAAATGAAATATATTAATTTTCTTTAAATTGCAACAATAGAAGTCATCATTTTCAATAAGACATCAGAGTTTTACATTATTGTATGATATTTAATTAAAAAATAAGAAAGTAAGTTCCCTGTTCAAAAGCTTTAAGTTTAGGTTTTATTATTTCTGCTGAATAACTAGAAAACGGGGTTTTTTTAAGGATAAGAAATTTATATTTAGGAGTTAGAAAAAAAAACACATTTTCCTATTTCATTAAAACATATCAGTATATCAAAATAGTATATATCTGAAGTATGCGAGCAAAAATAGCTTTTTACTTCATTCTTAAATGATAATTTGCAAGATTGTTTTTTTTTTATATTATTCATTAAAAAGTAATATAAAAATTGAGTTAGATAATTCGCAATTACATGTTAATGATGAGTTTAGATTGATAAATTTTCAATGCATGCATTCGTGCTAAAAATTTAATCTAAATTTTCTTATTGCGCAAATTAAATTCTAAATTTGCACATTTCTTCTTCCATCTCTGCACAGGCAAAAACCACTGTTATTAATGAAGTATTGAAAAAAAATATTGAGTTCTAGGATATGTATCAAACATTTTTATAAAAAACAACAACATTATAAAAGAAAATATCTCTAATAAGTTATAACTCTTCTTTGCTTTTATTAAACAGTTTTATTATGAAGTCAAAATATGTGTTGCCATCAGGGGAAAAATCCCAGCTGGCTTGGCCTACATGATACTACATATTTCAACGCCACACTTGAGCGTCGCGACAGGTCCATGTGTCAGAAGATCAGTTTAAGCATTCAAGGTGACTGTAATTCTGAAAAATCTTTAGTTCTCTTCTTATACCTCATAAAGTAGAGCCGATAGAGAAAAACTGATTCACATTTAGATTCAGTATCCTAAAATATTTAAAATCAGTTGTAATATCTTAGACACTTTTTTTAGGCCTGTGTAATCAAATTATAACCCAAACTATTTAACCTAGAAGCATGAAAAATGGATAAAAATTCTTATTATGAGGTAAGGATGCACTAAAACAGAGTTTTTGAAATTTCCTTTCCGCCTAAGAGGTTACAGGAGAGGAAGAACAACTTGCGATACATTAGCTATCGTTTTAAGTAGAAGTGTGAAATTCCAAAAAATGAATCAACTAAAAAATTAACCCTGTCATGCATACTGGCCTCATATGAGGACGGATAAATATTACCCCATAAAATATTAGAGTTACGAATTTTTTTCAGCATTCATTCATGGGGACCTTATTTATGGACAGATATTACCTTGCATGCAACACAATAGATAGCAACAACATACTGATGGTTTTAATTCACACGAATGTTGCAATAAAATCAAAGTATTGAAGTATAGTGATATTGCACAGAATTTTCTACAAATAGACTAGGAAATATTTACAATATAGTCAAGGTAAATTTTTTTATATGCAATTTATCATCATATAGCATGTAATGATAGAAATTTTTTACAATATTTCAATTAGGTTTTTATTTAAAGCATAAAACCTATCTGTCCTCATATGAGGACAGTTTGCACTAAAGTAAACAAAACACATTTTTGTTTACTACCTTTATTTATTTTTCAAATACATTTTATAAATAATACAATGATTACTGATGATGAATATATAAATATTCGACCGATTTTCACAAAATTGCATGAGAAATTTCACAAAGCTGCCTATAATGAGGAATATCAAAGTTTGGATGAGATGATGATTCCATTCAAAGGAAAATCATCTATAAAACAATACTTACCTAAGAAACCGCACAAATTGGGATACAAAATGTGATGTAGTGCTGGTGTATCTGATTCCATTTATTCTTTTGAATTGTTTCAAGATGTAACTGGTAACATCTGATTGTGGTGCATCTGTTGATGTCATACTTCGTTTGACTTATCGTTTGCATCAGACAAACTGCAAAATATATGCAGATAATTGCTTTTCCAGATTACCATTGATTTTAAAACTAAAACCCCTGGGAATTTGGTATGTTGGGGCTATAAGAATTAACAGGCTTATGGGTGCAGAAAAGCAGCTAAACTCAATAAAACAATTGAAGAATGAAGGAAGGGGTAGTAGTTCGATTGTTTTATCTTCGGATAGTATAAGTATCACCCGATGGATCGATAATACATCGGTTTATACAATCTCTTCGTACTATGGAAAGGTACCTGAAGGCCAAGTAACACATTTCACTACAATGGAAAATAAAAATTATTTCCATCAAGTGTCCACATTGTATCTCTAAGTATAATAAGGATACGGGTGGGGTTGACCTTATGGACTCTCTCATAGCCCTCTATCGTAATGATTTCAGAAATAAGAGGTGGTACATGTGTATTTTTTATCACCTTATAAATGTCACCATTGTTAACGCTGGGATTCTATGGAAATCAGAAAACACCAAAAACATAGACCTGCCGGAATTCAAAAGTTCATTTGAAATGAGTTTGATATATAAGGGTACAGCTGCGATAAATAAAAATAAAAGAGCCCTCTGAAAGATAATCAGCAATAAAACATAGGAATACACACGATGTACCCCAAACTATGCGTTTAGATGTAGGAAAGCATTATCCGAAGAAAACGGAAGCAAAGTTTGCTAATCATTGTAGAGATAAAAATTGCAAAAGTAAAACACGATACATTTGTGGAACATGCGCTGTACCTGTATGTCCAGAATGTATAGAATCATTTTATACTGAATAAATCATATGAAACGTATGCAGATATGTGAACATTGAATCATATTGTCCCCATATTTTAAGGACAGTACGAATGTATCCCTTGACGCACAATGTCCTCAAATGAGGACGTATGAATATATTAATAAATAATGCATAAAAATTTCCAATAAAATAATTTTCATGACAAACTGCTCTCATTTATCACAAAAAAAATGATTGTTTGATTTTTTTTACTGTGTATAAAATAATTCATGCATGAGAGGGTTAATTAAACACGTATTCCATCGATTTTACAAATCCTCCCCACTAAAGGAGGTTAAAAGGGGAGGGGATTAAAAATTTTAAAACATTACGCACGTCTCAAAGGCCGTTTTACGTAAAAACGTGTAATTGCTGAAAATAAATCAACTAAAAAAATATGTAAACACTTGTTTCTGCGATTTTCAAATTTTCACCCTTAAAGGTGGTTAAAGTAGGGGTTAGAAGGTTAGAAGTAGGGGTTTTTTGGGCCCGCCATGTGATATATTGTCGGAAAATACCCAGGCCACCTTTCAAATACGAACCATTTTTTGTGTCTTCACCCCCATTTTCTTTTGAAAGGGGGGTATGGGGATCGAATGTCTTCAAAATTGGGTAATTTTTATGACTTTAGATAAGACTTTTTTTACGGAGCTGGATGATAAATGTTATTTATGATCTATGGAAATTTCAAATTAGAGATTGGAGGACAATTATGTCGGTCACGGTATCTCGAACGGTGGTGGGTACTTTTCTAACTTTTGCCGACACCCTTCATGTGACATATCATTGGAAATCCCTATGGTTTTTATTCCATGTTATACAGCTCCCGAGCCTCTCCCTCACTTTACACCCGCGAGGGGGCCTTTTTCTAAATTTAGCCGACAAACCTCGTGTGATATAGTGTTGTAAAGCTTTATGACCATGTATTTTTATTTATTTTGGATTTCCTATGTTCCTCCCATGGGTACATTTAACGTATTACAATAAGAGATCTTCTAATAAAAAAAAAATCATAGATCTGATCTCAAACGACGAAGAAAAACCAATAAAATATATTGATCTCATTTACCATCATTTTACTTCCTGTTTTTACCACTAGGAATGCTTTTAATTCTTATTTCTTTGCTAACTCGTGTATTTTCAACTTTTGCAACCAGGGGGCATCGTGATTTCCACTATTGTGGCCCCCTTAGAGCGTCATTTCTATTTGTTCTTTTTTTTAAATCTATTTATAGTTGTCATATACTTCTAAAATATACTTTATAAATATGAAATACAATGATTTTAATAATTTATTGTAGACTATCTCCATTTTAGATTTTAGGAAATAATCCATGACTCTATCGATTGTTTTTATACGATAAGAATTTTTTTTATTGGTAAGTTTTTGTGAATACCCGTGATTAGCCAAATTCCAGGAGAAGATTTTAGTAGAAGCTTGAAATTTAAAGTAACAAACCTATTAAAAAATAATTAAACATTTATTTCAGTGATTTTACAAATTCCCATTTGAAACTTAAGTTTGATGAAAATTTGTGCATTAGGTCTTGAGAAAGAGCTAATGCAATAATCATGAATAATGCGGCATAGCACACTGTTAAAAATCTTGTCCCAGTTTGAGCCAAATTTTGGTGCTCAATAGCTGCCTCTGTAAGATGGTGTAATCTTGAACCAATATTTGGAGCTCTTATTGAAGCATAGCTCCAAAAGTTGGAACGAGGTTGAAATAGGAAGCACCAAATGTTGGTTCGAAATTTCCCCATCTTATGGTGGCAGCTACTGAGCACCAAATTTTGGTTCAAACTAGAGCAAAATTTTTAACAGTGCAGATCCACTTCTTGAGCGATTTGCACCAAAAATAATAAGCACCAAATTATGTCAAGGACTATCTGAATCTAAAGTTTTATATACCTGTGCGTTAGTTCTTTAGAAAGAGCGATTGTTGAAATTGTGAATAAAGCAGGTTACAGTCCCACTTTTTCAGCGATAAACATTAAAACCTAATCAACACCAATTTATATCAATAAGTAATTGCATCTAAAATTTTGTAAAATTCCGCGCATTTGTTCTTGACATAGAGCTCCCACAAAATTTTTGTAACACACAGACTCACAGACAGACATTTTCTAAAAACCATGAAATCGTCTTCAGGAAATTCTGAGCGTATAAATCTATCAAAAACCAGAAGTTTAAAATTTTCACGAATCAACTACTTTCTTCATGTAAATATAGCATAAAAGTACCGGGTGCCCCAAAAATGACTGATGGATTTTAAAATTCAACAACTTGCAAACGGTGAAAGCTATTTAAAAATTTTTTTGCAGGAGGGTTATGTATAATTTCAAGAGTTTGTTTTACCGTAATTTTTATTTTAGTTCGAATTTCAAACAATAGGTGGCGCTGACAGCGATGGAAGGCCATTTGATCAGTATTGAATAAAGCGTTGACCTGGCCTTCTATCGCCGTCAGCGCCAACTATTGTTTGAAATTCGAACTAAAATAAAAAATTACGGTAAAAAAAAGTCCTGACATTGTACATAACCGTCCTGCAAAAAATTTTTAAATAGCTGTCATCGTTTGCAAGTTATTGAATTTTAAAATCCATCAGTCATTTTGGAGACACCCGGTAAAAATAATTAAAAATAAGTACTTCAGTGATATCTCAAGCTGTTTTCTCTATTATGTTATCAACATCGACTTTGAGCAGAATAATGGAAAATTATACGAATAAGACAACAGTGATAGATATTTGATTAGATATTAATAATAATAATAAAACTTTACTCTCATGCACTTTGTTTGATTCAAGATTCTTTTAGAGAAACCGATCAGCGTAGCAGGCGAAGTCTGCTAGTATTCATATAAAAACTATTTTCACTGTGAAAAATTTTTTGTAAAGTTACTAAAAGTTTTCTAGGAAACTGGGATTCCTAGAACATTTTATGCAATGACAACAGCAATAATTCATGTAACAGATACAGATTTGCACTGAAAATCAAAAAATCTGTACTTAACACTAAAAATTTTAACACATAAGTCATTCGCGTCTTTTTTGTTTCTCATGAAATTTTCAATATATAAGTTATACACTATATGACCATTGATTATTGGACACTTGCGATTTTAGACATTTTACTAAATATCTAGAAAAATACACGAGGAATCATCTCGAAACTCTTAGTGTATAAATATAATAGCATACGTCATACATCTCCATGAAGATTTTTCACCGAAACACAATAGGGGACCGTTAACAAATTAAAAAAGAATGAATATCTTTTGAATAACCCTGTCAAAACTAATGTAGCAAAAGCGCTGAAACTCTCGATTATGATTGAATGCCTTATTGTAATACATTGTGTTTATTTTTATGCAAATAGCATGCATACTCGCAGAGTAGTTAAGGTTTTTATAAAAATGGTCCCAAATTTTTCCAAGTTTTTCCTTTATAATTTTCAGAGTTCTTAATATAAAATAATATTTTTTTCAGAAAATATGACAAACAACATTGCACACAGTAACCTGTAATCAGAATTAAAATATAATAAAAATTGTATGAAAAATGAGTAGGTTTACTAAATAATTTTTTACTGCGCATGCGTCAAAGATATCAAAATTTCATTTGCATATTATGTTAGCTAAATGTATATAGCAACTTTTGTAAAAGTCTCAAAATCATAGCTTGACAATTCTGAAAGTAATCGTCTATAGAAAAAGGACAAAATCCGTTGTTTCCAAAATGAAGCAAAAAAATGAGGGATTTTATCCAAATGTAGTAGTACATCCCGTGTTGTGTATTCTATATTGACACTAATCAATGAATATATGGATACAACCCCTCTTGTTTATATCCCCCTTATACCCCTCTTATGATAGCCTGTGAGCTAAAGCTTAGAAATAACTGAATATTTACTGTGATTGTGGAAACAAAGTACGTATATATTTTTAAATTTTTCAAAAAAATATAATATATCTAAATAAAATAAATTTGAATTTGATCTAAAAACACCCGAGCACCCTTGGAAATTTAAACTGCAGCTGAGATAAAGTGAATAATCTCTGGAATTTTAAAAATGGCTGATGAGAAACAGCAGCATTTTCCATAATTTGTCACACCCTCTTATTCTGCTTTAGGAGGGATTATTCAAAAATCCTGTCTTGGAGCATACTTATCTTATAAAAATTATCCCTTCTCCAAATTTCCATAGACTAGGCTCAGTAGTTCAGTTTGTGTGCTGTTTATGAGTCAATCAGGACAAACTGTTTTTTTATAGATAGACAGATAAACAGATAATGTTGATATGAGTTATATTTAAATTAGGAAAATATTTTATTTTTTCTAAATGCTTTCTCTACATTTTTCTCTACATTTTTTATGTAATATCTATTTAAAAATCAATGTAATACACGTTGTAATTTTCCAACTGAGTAAATTGTTACAAAGTTTAACACAATTAAAGTATTTATGCTAAGTTATTAAAGTGTGATTACACATCCAATGTTTTTTTCGAGCTTTATTACTTGCGATTATTTCTGTTAATTGTTGGGGATAACAGAAATAATGTCTCAATGAAAATGGTTGCCTAAGTAAATTGTTTCCATGAGATTTGTTTGGGATGAATGAGTTGGTAGAGATGCTTAAAATTGTATCGTAAGATACCTGGTTAAGTATCATCATTGAAATTTCTTCCCCTCAGTTGGGAAACTAAAACTCTTATTATTTATTTACCAATTAGAATAATTGTGTTAAATTATAGAAGTTGAAGTATAATATAATAATTAATATTTAGAATTAATATCTATATACGCTGCATCACTTATTAATAAGTTTGTATTAAAGAAAAAATCACAAACATCTAGACATAAAAAAATAGATTAAGTTTTTTTAGCAATAAATTTGGTAAGACATTTTAAGACATTTCAAAAATAAAACGAATCCTCCTTTGATTTAATTAAAATTCAAAGAATATTGTAATTTGACGTATGTAAACTTCCAAGAAAATGGAAAAATATAATATGTTATAATTTAAATCTTTATTAATGCTTCTTTAATAAGGTTTCTTCGTAACCACTCACTACTAGCAGTGATGCTTCTAGGAAAAGCGTCTTTGAAAACAAATATTTTTTTTCATTTCTTGTGGATAATATCAGAAAGTCTCGAAGTAAAAGTGTTTATTCTACCGTTAATTATTTTCAGTACATAGTTTCGAATAAAAATTTTTTAAAACTTCTATATGTTAAAAAAAAAATCTACTGTTGGAACTTTTTTACTTACAGAAATGTAGGCCCCACCAGTGGCCGAGAGGTTTGGACCTCTCAACTGGTAGACGGCAGGTGCTGGGTTCGAACCCAATCGCGGCCGTCGGCCTAACCATTCGGAGTTTTCGTGGTTTTCTTCGAACCTTGCGTAAATACGGGTTAGGTTCCCTTAGAAAGACCCCCACGAAGGGCACTCCCCCCTGGTCCTATATCCCTAGCGTAGATAATCGGACGTCAAAAATAAACCAAACTAAACTAAACTTACAGAAATGTAAATTTCAAAAGAATTACTGTTTATTGGTAAAATATATTGTCGTGTTAGAAGTCTGATAAAAAATAAACCACTAAAGTATTATCTATTAAACTGCTTATAATGTTCTTAAAATTTAATTAATACTTAAGATAGTTTGACATTTTGAAGTGAGTTTAGGGATTATATTAAGTAACGTGTCATTCCACGTAAAATGAGCAAAAATTTTAAAAAAGTCGTGGCCCCCATGGTAACCGATTTATATGTGTAATATAATATTAATGCCCCATGTAACAGAATAAAATTTTATACACAGATTCCATTCATATTCAAACAGAGCTCTGCAAAATATCTTGAAAAAAAATTATTTTAGTAGTTTTGGACATTTAAAAACTTGTGATGTAGAACAGCATGTATGCAGTCGTCCAATGTTGCAAGTTTAAAGTTCTGTATCTTGAAAAGTATTTAATATAAATGAATTTGACTGGCAATTTTATAACCTCTGAAAAATTATGTTTTTATTTATATAGCAATAGCAATCTGGTAACAACGTAACTAATTTTAATTCAGTTCTTAAAATTGAAAATTTGTGAATTTTGAAAAAATTCGAAACGTTATAAAAATTTTAAAAAATGATAAAACAAGTGTGAAATTGGTGCATCATACATTATTATATATGAAGACTGAATCCCCCAAGTTTGATAATTATCATTTAATTCCTTCATCTTCAAAAAACTTAGAGACTTTTAAAAAAATTACAAAATTTTATTTTTTCCTCTTATTTATGCTCAAATAATAAATAAAGGACAGGTCCGGCATTAACAATATTGCACAGACATAAAGATTAATAAGTCCATAATATGCTAGAAAATTTTCAATTGTGCCTTTTTTTCTAACAATTAAAAAAATGTGTTCAAAAAGGTAATTATGTTAATTTCACGCAAAACTTCTCTTTAAATTAGCGCGTTTTTCTAAAATATTGCACGATTTCAAGTAAAAAAATAGTGCTGCCATCTAGAATATTTTGATACTATTAGATAATTAATTCTTAAGGTCTCACCTCCTTTAATATAAGCCTGAAGCAATAAAGAAAAGAAAAGGAAAAAGGCGAGAAGTATTGATTGCAGTGATTCGTATAAGCGGCGGCTTCCCATACTTTTAATTGTTGGGGGCGCGTATATTTCGTCTACCCAGGGGCCGTGAAACATGTCAACAGACCTGGGTGTTACAAGTAGAATGAATATATATTACCGTAAGATGGGGTTATTTTGTGACATCTGGTCTGGATTTTGTATTTTGAAACTCCTGCTCTGTCTGGTGTGGTAGGAAAGCAAACAACACATTGTGCACTATGCCAAAACACCTAACGATCATTTCCCGAAGCTCTAACACAAAATATGCATTTTCTATTATATTACTTATGATGTTCTTAGAAGTAAATTGAATATTTAAAAATATTTTTTAAAAATTACATATTTGTGATTTTTGATGAAATTAATTTACATGTTTATGATTTAATTTGCGAAAAGTAATCAATTATTTTTTTTAATTGGTGCCAACTAATTTAAGGATAGTAAAACTGTCAATATATTATACATATCACCATGAATGCTAGGGTTCCATGAATATTAGCCCGATTTTTTTTTTTTTTTTAATGTTGGGTAGTAAGGAAAAGTGGCCACTGATGGCACTAAATTTAAAACTAGTTGGATGTGTCAATCCCAAAACTTTCTTCTATCTCATAAGTACATTTTAATATTTAAAAAAAAAAAAAAAAAAAAAAAAAAAAAAAAAAAAAAAAAAAAAAAAACGTGGTGACCCCAAAGTTACCCACTATCGAATTTCTCGAACATTTGACCTAGCCTAATGAGATTCTGGTATCCGAATAGCCTAAAACGCAAAATTTTATTAATATTTTGAGAAAATGAGCTTAGTAGTGCCTCATGTTGGGTAATTTATACTAAAACCTAATAAGCATCTATTTATGTCAAGACCTAACAGAAACTGAAATTTGATGGAATTTCGTCCATTAGTTCTCTTGAGATATAACAAAAAATCTGCAAAACGTAGCACAGCAACACCATATCTTGGACAATGTATGCCAAAACGTAAAAAAGCGCCTAATTATGTTATGGTGTAGAAGAATCTGAAGTTTCATGAAATTCTGTGCATTAGTTCTTGAGATATAGCTAGTATTAAAAAAACCATGTAAAATATAGCACAGAAGCACCATCAGTTGAAGGATTTATAACAAAACGTAATCATCATGTAACTATGTTATATCTCATTTTGTAACAAAATCTGAAGTTTGATGAAATTCTGTGCGTTGGTTGTTGAGATATAGCTATCGGAAAAATCGGTCAAAATGCAGCATAGCTGCACCATCTGTTGCAAGGTTAATACCAAAATGTAATCAGTGTCTAATTATGTTATATATTCTAGTGTAACAGAATCTAAAATTTGATGAAATTCTTTGCATTAGTTCTTGAGATATAGCTATCGCAAAAATCGTGCAAAATGTAGCATAGCAGCGCCACCTATAGGGCAGTTCACACCAAAACCTTATCAGCGGCTATGTATCTCATGGTATCGCGGAATCTGAAGTTTGGTGAAATTCTGTGCATTAGTTCTTGAGATATAGCTATCATGAAAATCATGAAAAACGTGGCATAGCAGCGCCACCTGCTGGCCAATTTACACCAAAACTTAATCAGCGTCTATGTATATCAAGGGGTCACAGAATCTCAAGTTTGGTGAAATTCTGTGCATTAGTTCTTGAGATATAGCTATCATGAAAATCATGAAAAAGTGGCATAGCAGCGCCACCTGCTGGCCAATTTACACCAAAACTTAATCAGCGTCTATGTATATCAAGGGGTCACAGAATCTGAAGTTTGGTGAAATTCTGTGCATTAGTTCTTGAGATATAGCAATCTTGAAAATCATGAAAAACGTAGTATAGCAGCGCCACCTGCAGGCCAATTTTCACCAAAAAGCAATAGGCACTAATTCATATCAAGGTCTAACTGAATATAGAATTTTATTAAATTTCGAGCATTAGTTCTTGAGATAGAGCGCCCACAAATTTTTTGTCACATACAGATAGACAGATAGACAGACAGACAGACAGACAGACGGACAGACTCACAGACAGACATTTTCTAAAAATAGTCAAAACGTGTTCAGGACCTCCTAAAACGTATAAATCCGTCGAAAACCGGAAGTCGAAAATTTTCATGAATCCAATACTTTCTTCTTGTAAAGATAGAAGAAAGTAAAAAGAGAGATTTTTTGAAGATTTCCTTCATTTCTCAAATGCATTGATTTTTGAGCTTTTTTAGGGAAAATTTAAAAAAAAATGTTAAATTAAATTTATTTTAGCTGAATTCTGTAGGAGTATAATTTTTAGAGTACGAAATGTTTAAATAAGCTCTCATTATGCATTATTTAATAGTTATGTGTATTTTGAATTAGGCGATCTTTATAAGCCTATTTGCGTATAAGTGAGCAAAAATTGCAAGTCTTGTTCGTTTCGTTCGTCGTTTTCTCTTTTTTAGGTGCGTTCGTAATTATGTAAATACGTAGCACCTATTGTTGTCGCTCAGTCCGTCCGTCCGTCTGTCTGTCTGTCTGTCTGTCCGTCTGTCTGTCCGTCTGTCCGTCTGTCCGCATATAACAACGCAAAAACTATTTAACCGAATCGTTTGAAATTTAAAATACATAATTATAACATAAATTTGTCGAGTCATTTCAAATTTTAAGAAAATCGGATGGATAGATCAATTACAGGGACATTCAAAAGGATTCCGTTACATTACGGTCAATAGGGAAAAAAGTTTTAAATGCATTTTATTCGTTTGAAATTTAAAACATATAATTATTGCGTAATTTTGTGGAGTCATTTCAAATGTTATGAAAATCGGATGCAGAGATCAAGTACAGGGACAATCAAAAGGATTCCGTTACATTACGGTCAATGGGGAAAAAGTTTCAAATGCATTTTAATGATGTTATACTCATTCGAACATAATAGAATTGGCATGAATCTATGAAATATATATTAAAATATGCATTCTGTACAATCTGTGATGCAAAGAATTTTTATTATTAAATTACAGGGCCACACAAAAGTATTCCACTATATAATGCTATACAGGGAAATATGGTTTGGTAAGTGTTTTAATTATATTCAACTATTTCACATTTTATGAATAAGATATACGTTGCTGAGGTGTAATAAAAATTACTTTCTGCATATTTACAGAAACGTAAAGATTTCGACCACTATACTGTATCCGGAGTACGCTCTACTATATCAGCAAGATCTGAATATTTTTAAAACTTCATTATCGTACGAACGCACCTCATTTGCTACGTTCACGTGCAATTTCCAACTTGTTATATTCTTTGTTCTTCCCTCTATTCTTAAACGAATTTAGATCACCATATATGGATGACAGACCACAGCATGTCTTGACAGCAATTCTGGAAGGAGAAGAGAATGTGGAACAGAAACCAATTTAAACGCAACCAGTCATCATGAGGATTGAGGGAGGAAACAGGGGACGGGACTAACTGCAAGATGGGATGGGAATTATTTTTCTGTTCTAAAATACAGATATTATCAGATGGCTCAAATATGGTAACCAGTTATGGTAAGCCAGTTTGATTAAATCAGAATTTGAACAAGGGCTTTTAAACACAGATACTCGCAAAAGTATATACCTTTCTCACATACCGTATTTACTCGTGTATAAGGCGCACTTTTTTTCCAAAATTTAGGGCAAAACTCCTAGGTGCGCCTTACAAACGGAATAATTTTTTACTGTTAGATGCAGTCGAACGATATATATATGAAACAAGAAATTATTCAAAGAAGATATTAAAACTCGGAAAATGTTACTTAATTGAAGTATTACTGCATATTATTTCATTCCTTCAGTTTTTTATACAACAGAGCTAATGACATTACCTGAACGCTAATTAGCAATTCTCCTAACCGTCACTCATTCCCATTTCCCGTCATTCTCTTGCAACCCGAAGTCTATAAATGCATTTTCGTCTTGTTTTCTGGTCTGGTGTAATGTTTGTTTCGATTTGTTTTTTTTTTTTTTTAACTGAAATTCATTTCGTCATTCTTCATTAGAGAATCAAATTTATGGTGCGCGTTATATACGAGATTTTAAGAAATCGCCATTTTTACTTGTAAATTAGGAGTGCGCCTTATGCACGCATGCGCCCTATAAACGGGTAAATACGGTACGTTTCACCGCAATTACAAATGGTATATTACATGGAAAAATGTGTTAAGAATTTCATCTGAGCCTTAGGATGCAAGAATTGTGACAACAGTGAATAAAGATCTCTTCAACAACAAAGACAAGGTCAAGAGACAGAAAAAAAAAACTTGGAAAAAAGATACACGAGGAGAAATATCTTGGAGGAACAAACATTACAACCATAGTTTTTGATTGCCGAAAAAATAAAACAACCTTCGTAGAAGAAAAAGGGACCAGTGGGTTCGTAAAGAAAAACCAATATCACCCTGTTGACTGAATGGGGTTTGGAATATTCGGTCACTTGACATCTCCTTCTGGTCACTTCGGAGAACTAAAAAAATTCTTATATAATTTTCTAAGCCAGAATAAATCTTGCTTCGGAAAAAAATTAAGATGAGAACTGCAAAATTTTATATGCATTCTTGCGACGTCGACATCAATACTCTAAATTAGATGGTAGAGCCATTTACCAACTCAATCGGAGCTAGATTAATAGATTACTCAAATATTCAGTCTTCTGCATTTCTAATATCTTTGAAACAGAAATAGGCTCATAGAAAGCGACACGAATATTTTCGCATGCAATTAGTGATATGAGAATTGTCTTTCTCTCGACAGTTCCGTTTCTCCCCCTTTTTTATGAAGATGTTTATCTTTTCTACCATCAAGGAATATGATTGTAATTTTTCATCCTCCAAGATATTCCTCATCCTATATCCATCTTTTTTTCCAAGTTTACTTTTCTGTCTCCAGACCTTGTCTTTAATCGATGGCGAGATTCTTATTCCCTGTAATTACAATTCCTGCATCTTAAAGCTCAGATGAATCTTTTAACGCAATTTGCCTATATGATATACAAGTTATAAGAACCTGTGTTAGAAAGGGATATGTATTTAATTGTGTATGTGTTTTTGAAGGCTCTGGCTAAAATTCTGATTGAGACGAACTGCCTGCTTCAAAGTTCCCACCCCTATAAAAAAATCTTTAGAAAATCCATAGCTATTTGGACCAAAAATCTATAGGGAATCTGTAGGTATTTATCGAATCTATAGGGAATTTATAGAATCTATAGGGAATCTGTAAATATGCAGAAAGTAATTTTTATTACACCTCAGCAACGTATATCTTATTCATAAAATGTGAAATAGTTGAATATAATTAAAACACGTACCAAACCATATTTCCCTGTATAGCATTATATAGTTTTGGCCCATTCTACAGATATTTTTAAGAATATCTTTAAAAAATCTACAGATATTTTTGAGGCAAAGTTAAATCTACAAAACTTCTTCAGATTTCTGTAAAATGTCTGAAAAAAGTGGAGATTTCTTCAGATAATTTAAATATTATTTTTGCTGGGACTATCTGAATCTTCTGAGAATATCTATATTTTAAAACAGAAAAATCATTAACATCCCATTTCGCAATTACTTCCATCTCCTCTTTCCTGCATCATCCTTATTATGACTGATTGCGTTTTCATTTATTTCTACTCCAAGTTTTCCTCTTTGTCGAGAATTTATGTCAAGACAAGCTATGGTTCTTCATTTATATATGTGAATTTGAACGCATCGAGAAACAGAGGAACGTAAAAGGAACACAAAAAAGACAAGAAAGAAAAACCGCTGGATGAGCCAAAGATATTTATAATTTCTGCTCGCTAGTAAGTGAAAAGGCTATAAAAATCGCCTAATTCAAAAGACACATACCTTTTAAAAAATACATAAACAGAGCTTCTTTAAACATTTCGTACACTAAACTTGACATTTCAAGCAAATTCACCTATAATAAATTTAATTGAGTATTTTTTAAATTTTTCTAAAAAAGTTAAAAAATCAGCATTTGAGAAAAACTTCAAGCAATTTTCTTCAAATAAATAAATCGTGAAAAAAAATCTATCTTTTTAGGTAGATTTCGTAAGAAATACTACCTATTGCAATCGCACCAGTTTATACAGGGTTGTTATAATTAAAGTTCGCCTATTCAGAAGGCTCTAGAGCCGGTTCTATGGCTCCAAACGAAGCAGAACTTCACTAGTACGTAGTTGAAGAGATGCGCCCTGCGAAAATCGAATAAAACATTAGTTCAAATTTTTTTCAATAGGTGGCGCTGCGCCAGTATTTAAGCGCCAATACCATGCGATTTTTGTTTATGGGAATTTTTGGAAGATTCTGTATCTAAAGACAGATGTCAGACAATCTTTCATCTGAATGACAGTATTAGACTTCGCATTCGCTTAATCTCACAGGACAGTTTACGCAATGCTATAGAAAGCACAACTCTGATAATGGAATGCGTTATTGAAAACGGTGGAGGATTCATTGAGCATGCGTAGTGTTATTCTTCGTTATTTCTTCGCTGCCGAGCGACATGTTTTGTTATCGTTGATGCAGATTAGATCAAATGAAATGATATTAATTTTTTTTCTATTGTTTGGAGTCATAGGCCTCTAGAGCTGTCTGATTAGGTGATATTTAATTATAATAATTCGCAGTTCGTCGAAATTTGTTGAAACTTTTAAATTTGTAAGCTTTGTCTAGATTGACTGAAATTGATATAATGAATCTGCAAACATCGCCTTAAATATTGCCGCAGCGCCACCTATTGACAAAAATTTTTACTAATTTTTTTTTCGATTTTCGTAGAGCGCATCTCTTCAACTACGTACTAGTGAAATTTCTTTTCGTTTGGAGCCATAGAACCGGCTCTAGAGCCTTCTGAATAGGCGAACTTTAATTATAACAACCCTGTATATATATATATCTATCTATCTATATATCTCACTTTTTTTGGACACGATAACTTCTATAATTCTTCACCAATCTCCACCAAACTGGTACATAAAATCAAAGGGGTTAAAATCTTGGCTAAGTTCGTTAATGGGCAAAATCAGACCAAGGGGGTCGGAATAGGGGGCGTTTTTGTGAAAACCGAAAAAACGCTATAACTTCTTAATTAAAGTAGATATCGAATCAGTTTAAAGTTTATATTACTTCTTAAAAATGGGCCAAAAGTATATGTATGACAGATTTTTGATAAATTTAGAAGTGGGCTCAAGGGGCGAAAAAAACAGGGATTTTGAGAGAAAAAAATTCATAACTTCGTCAATTTTCAAGATATCAAGTCCAACTAAATTTTTTGTAAATGTTCTTAAAATTATCTAAAACTTTTGTATTTACAAGGTTTTGATAGGACCAACTTTTACCGATGAAAAAAATTAAAAACGAAAAGAAAAAGGGCGCTGAAAAAAGAGAAAAATCCATAACTCCGTCAATTTTTAAGATATCAAATCTGATTAAATTTATTTTACATCTTCTGAAAAATATCTACAACTTTTATATTGACAAGTTTTTCATAGGACCAATTCGTATAGCAAAAAGAAATTAAACAAAAATAAGAGTTGGAGAAAAAACCTCAAATCCAAACTGCTTATATTCTGACTCATTTTTAAATTCATTTTTGATTTTAAACGCATCCAAATGGTAGATAATCTTATTTAGAAACTGTATAAAGTGACGCATTGGTCAATTTTCTGATAAAGACAGAATATATTTCAAAAAAGGCTACCAAAAAGGCTATTTTGAACAGAATTTCCAAAAGTCATCGGGACTGAAAATTGAAGGAAGTATTCAAATAAGAAATTGCGTTTTTTTCTGACTCGTTTTTAAATCATTTTTTGTTCTCAAACGCATCGAATTTACAGATCCTCTTATTTAAGAACTATATAATGTGATGCATTGGTCAGTTTTTTGAAAAAGACGTAATATATTTAAAAAAAAAGGCTATCAAAAAGGGTATTTTGAACAGAATTTCCCAAAGTCTTCGTGATTTGAAAATTTAAGGAAGTTTTCACATAGCAAATTGCGTTTTTTATGACTCGTTTTAAAATCCATTTTCGCTCTCAAACGCATCCAATTTACAGATCCTCTTATTTAGGAACTATATACTGTGATGCATTGGCCAGTTTTTTGATAAAGATAGAATATATTTTTAAAAATGCCGTCAAAGTGAGTATTTTGCACAATATTTTCCTAAGCAATCATGATTAAAGAATTAAGGATGTATTCAAACAACAAATCGGTTATTTCAATTTTTTTCTCAAATGCATTCAACTGACAGTTTTCTGTTATTTAGGAACTGTATAATGTACTGTTTTGGTCGATTTTTTAATAAATTCAGGACCTATTTCAAAATATGTTGTCAAAATGGGCATTTGAGCTGAATTTTTCTTAAGATGATTCTGATAAAACCAGTTTTTGCAGAAAAATGAAATTAAAAATTTTTCATAAACGGCCAAATGAAGTTATTAAACTGGGTTTATCTCTAATCATATAATTTTTTTTTTTGTTGAAATGAGCAATCTTCGAAATCTACCTCCGCCTATAGGCCCAGCCGACAGGGATTTTTTTTTTTTTTTTTTTTTTTGCCATAGTGCCACCAGTGGCAACTTTTCCGCATTATTCATTATCAGAAATTGAAAGAAAGTTCTTTTCGACTCACTCTAATAAATACAGTGGTGGTGGAAAATATAATTCAAAGTTAGAAAAAATGCTTCTATTTATTTATTTATTTATTTATTTATTTATTAAGGAAATTATTTGCTTAATCATCATTGATTATGCTTGTTTGGCACAAACTTTAAAAAGTAACTGACTACTTTTTATAGGTATGCATTCACAAATTAAATCATAAAGATGTAAATTAACCTCTCATAAAAATATTCTTTGGAAAATCCGTACTTTGGGGACGTTGAATTCTGTATATAAAATTCAATATTTTTATGCTGGTACATAATACCCGATGTGTGGTTGTTGGATAACATTTCATCATTAGATAATTTTAAAGAATTATTTAATGATTTTTAATGATTTTTTAAGTTGTTTATTTTATTTATTAATTTATTTTCATAAGGTTTTTTTTTTTTTTTTTTTTTTTTTTTTTTTGCTACCTTTCAGTTATTTATGCTGTAATACATAATTTGTCATAGAAATTTTAATTAACGAAAATTTATTTATTATACAAATAATTTTTAATATAATCTTTGTAATATCATTAGAAATATTGATTTTATTGGCGATTTTATTGGATTTAATATTTCTGGTATTTTTTAAATAGATACATTGTATTCACAACAATCTATATTTTAAGAATTTTTACCTTAAACTCCAAATCGAATCTAGTAACATTTGTTGGTAACCCTCCAAAAAAGTTCTTACACATTAGAGTACGAGTAAGTTATTTAATATGATAGAACACTGTACTTTCTTTTGTGTTCTTAAATCTACTCCATTTTCAGTCAAATAAAAAAAAAAAAGAAAAAGAAAAAAAAGATGTTTGCGAAAACTTAGCCATGTTTGAATAAATAAACTACATTCATCTACTTTCCGTAAAAATGTATATGACATGGGAAAAGAAATCATGAAGTTTGGTTCTTGAGTCTGAATCTGATTATTTGAACCTGGCTACCTCTATGTGAGAGTGGCAATATTCGATGCACAGACTGTGCTTTGACAGATGCTTTAGTCAACTGTAGCAATCCTGTACATTTTCTATCCCAAAACATGCCGGTGGACACCAAATGAATTCTTTTATGCAAACGAGAGATATTAACATGAATGACGGTAATGGCAAGCTCGCTAAAATGCTTCGAGAGGATGAAAAAAAAAATTTGATAATGAAAAAACTAAACGAAAAATGCTTCGTGATCACGGAAAACCCAAAATTAATAATTTTTTCTGTCTATATTTATCTCAACTTATGAAATATTTCCGTATGCTGCCGATTTCCATCGGTTATCCCAACGTGAAGAAAATCTGAAATAATTTTGATATCTAATCCGATAAACGAATCTGAATCTAAAGATAATGTCGCTATACATAGCAATGAACTGCACTGTGTAGTGACATATGAATACATTTTGTGCCTTCAGCAAAACGGGTGTATTCTTACGCAGGCACTTGTCTCCGATATACGAGGAAACTTTAAGCTAAGGTCGATTTTAAGCTTTTTGACACCTGCTTCCGATATAGGTTGGTATCGATGTGGATTTTCTGATTTGATAGATGAGAGAATTTGTTGGGATCCAGGTATAATTTACGCTCTCAGATTCTACACTTTTTTCTAAACCATATTTACGAATCAGAATTCTAAATTTTTGCGAGATGATCACTGTGTTAAGTATGTATTTTGTTTTTTATTGGTCAATTAGGTTTCCCTAAAATACAATGACTATTTGGATCCCGGCTCTGTCCTGTCAAGATTTTGCACTTTGAAAAGATCTCGCATCTCTGTAAGAGTGACATCATGAAAAATTATTAACATTTCTATATGGGCAACTGCTTAAAAAAGAATTTTAATTTTAGTGTTTTTATCAATAAATAAATAAATAAATAAATAAATAAATAAATAAATAAATAAAATAAAATTAACAAAAAAGTTATAATCGTCAGATTTGGTAAAATTGGAATGGAAACACACATCATTTTCATTCATTGTCTTATAGAGCAAGAGCCCGTGACTGGCAGACCTTCGTTATTTTATAAAAGCTGAAACTTTCTCAGCGCAGTCTTCCAACAAAGATAGGAACGATGGGTAATTATGAAATTTGGATCATGGTGGCTTTGGCAGTGACCAGGGAGCAAAGGTGTAAAAAATAGCAACTTACTTTCGTCATTTTATAAAGCGTAATTTTTTGATATTTCTTTCGGAATGATGTTAGAAATCACGTCCTCCATTGGCAGACACTTCCTGTGGTTCCAACCCCCGGCCGACAACCACTAAACTTCAATAATAGGAAATGCTACTTTCGTCATTTTATAAAAGCTGAATTTTATATATGTTACTTGGGTAACTACCAGAAGATATTTCCTCAGTTGGCAGACAGTTTTGGTGGTTCCAACCCCCGGCCGACAGACATATACAGCGGCTTCTCAATACACTAGAGTCTGCGCGAAACAGACATTTTCCCCGTTTTCCCTTGGGTCGGAATTTGGCGACAGTTATTTGAGATTGTTGCATGTAATTCTACGGTTGTGGACATTTTGAAAAAAGACCACAATGAAAGAGAAAAAATGTAATTTAACAAATTAGAACGACTATTTGGAAAATGATATTTTCAAAGACTAAAATTTGAAAGACTTAAAAAGATATTCTATGTATAAACTAATAATAATAATAAGCATCATTTTTAGGATGATCATAACGAGTCATATATATTACGTACGCCATGCATTAAACATTAATATTCCTAGACCATAGATTTAAAAAAAAAAAAAAAAAAAAAAAAAAACAGTAGTTTATGGAATTAATCAGGCTGACTTCCTCCTATTACATATGATATGGATTAAATATTAATATTCCTGGACCCATCATATAAGAATTTTAAATGAAATTTCAGTTTTACAATTTTTTGAACTGCAAATTTTTTAACTTTTAAACATTACACATTTCAAATTTTTACACCGTTGCATAGAGAAAAAAATGCACTTTTAAATGAAATTCGTTTGAAATTTTTATGACAACTTTTTTTCAAATTATTATTATAATTTAGAGTTTTTATTACTTTTTTGTCATTGTGGCAACAGAAGTACAGTAAAACCCCGATAATTCGGATTAATTGGGACCGGGCCCAATCCGGATTATCGTAAATCCGAATTATCCGAAGAATTAGAAAAAAATGAAATAAAATATAACATATTAACAGAAAATCACCTTTATGTTAAACTTATTGAATATTTGCAGACAGTAATAATGTTTACTTTGCTTAATTATTCCGAAAACATGTCAGAAGAAGTTTTTTTTATTTAGAATACAACGATGAAACAAGTTAATGTTATGAAAATTAGCCAATCGCTTCTCAAACTTGAAAAAAAATGACCAAACCGATCCGAATTATCCGGAGATCCGGATTATCGGGGTCCAAATTAGCTGGGTTCTACTGTATTCTATTTTTAAACATTAAACATGGACCAACCAGAAAACGAATAACATGCGGAATTCAACCATTAAAAACATTCAGATATACTTCGGATTTCCCAATTCTCTACCGAAGATAACAACTATTTTCCAAATAACTAAAAATCAGTTATTTATTTACGAGTATTAATGAACGTTAGCTTCGAATTCTCACCAAGCTTGGAAACACTTATCGCCAAAATATGAAAAATATCGCCAAATTTGACGACAAAAATTACGAAATCATAAACATTGCCGATTTGGCTATAGTTTACTAATTTGGCGCAATTCTCATTCAAATTCAGTATTTGCAAAATTTCCTTTTATAGGGTTCGTAGCTTTTTATCTTAAAATTTCAGTAAAATATTAATAAGATAAAAATCAAGCATTAAAGAATTTTTATGAACTCATCTAATCGAGTCGTAAAAGAAGCTATATTTAACAAAAACAACGAATATGAAAG
This sequence comes from Maratus speculifer, assembly GCA_964019185.1. Classification (NCBI taxonomy): domain Eukaryota; kingdom Metazoa; phylum Arthropoda; class Arachnida; order Araneae; family Salticidae; genus Maratus; species Maratus speculifer. The sequence continues at coordinate 287,534,651 of OZ025298.1, read as the reverse complement.
CTACTTCTTCCCCCTTTATATGCTAAGCAAATGAAAAAATAAGTACTGTGAGAAAATATCCGTTTGCGTAAAAAACAATTTTCATTTTTTTTTTTTTTTTTTTGAGAATTTTAGAAGTCAGTTTTTATTCAGACTAGGATGCAAATCATATTTTACAGCGCCAAAATTAATATGGGAAATACTATAAAAAGCAAAATGCAGATGTACGTAGTTTTAACTAAAAATATCTGCACATATCTATACTAATAAAATCCGTGCGCCTCTGTCTGCTTGAAGCCGATTACAGTTCGCAACGCGGGCGAGTTGGAAGTCGCGAGAGGTGTCTTTCGATTGGAAAAATTCCGGGGAAGTCATTTCGGGCATTTTCAAAACCGTGTGATTAAAATTAAAAAAGTTATGAATTAAAAACCCCTTGGGAATCTGAACGAAAAATATCTCAATTCCCTACGGAGCTCCGAAGCAGAACACTGCGCTACCTTGCGGTGAAGGAATGAATTTTTCCCCTTTGGCTAAAAGAAGAAACAGCCGAAAACCTCCATTTCTACCGGCGCACAGTGGGGCAGGAAGCCTCCAAAGTGTGCAAAAAATAAAATTTACTTTGAACAAAAAAAGCACATAACGGATTCTTTTGTAGAAGAAAAGTAGTAAAATTTTAAACTTTTACATAAGCTAAATAGTAATTTATTAATTAATTTACAAACCTTTTTCAATATTTTTTGTAGAAAAATGAGTTAAAAACAAGAATTTAAGATAGTTTTATACGAATTAGATATTTATAAATCATCCATAATATCGCATTAAAAAATGTAAACATAATTAGTAGTTTTAATTATTCTCAAGCAAACCTTATAATGAATATTAGCGACTCGTTTCGAAGGATTGGATCAACCTTTCTCAGGCAAAATGTACGTATTACTATAAAGACAGCAGAAGAAAAACTGTTTCTTGTTTTAGTGCTAACACTCACTTTTTGTTTTCCTGTTTTTCAGATCTTAAACTCATACATGTCACGTACACTAACGAATATGTAGAATTAGAATTGTATAACCGTTTTACTCTTGATATTTTTGATCGTCCAGAACAAATTCAGACGAAATATGAAGATGGGCACGTTTGCTTTTCATTACGCACCTGTTTGTTTTTCAAATCGAGGAAATGAAAGCGATTTGCCAAGCCACTCTTTGTTTATTCTAAAGCATTTCCCTTGTTTCAACAGGCTTTTGCTCATCGGAATTTATATTAAACTTTAAAACATTTAATCTTCTTTTCATTTAAACTACTTGTTCGTAAATTCTCCGATTATGGAGCTCTTATACCATAAAATCACATTACTTTTCAAAAGTTTTTTGTTAAAACATTCCATGATAGTCAGTTTCATTTAAATACATTATTTTGTGATAAACAATGCATTAAAATTCGTATTTAACAAAGAAAATATTTATAATCATGTTTGGCACACCCGTACACTAACAAAAATTTAAGGATGATTAGCTATAAAAATGACCATACAATTAAAAAAGTGGCAAAAAAGAGCAAGATTTTCTGGCATATTTGTCCTTTTAAAACTCATACTTAGTTGAAAAAATTATGATTAACACTTAATTCGCCTTAATTCATAACTAAAACCTACAATGTTTGTAGACAGTGTTAATTTTTTTTATAAATTTCACCACTATATATTCTAAGCATCTGTATATCTATAAAAATCGTATTAAAACAAATTGAAAGTTAAGGAATTATTGTTACATACTTGTAGTTAAAGGTTCCATAGTCAAAAAAAATTATTTTTTAATTATTATAGCGAAATTAACAAACGAATGTTGAAACAAAATTATTGATTTTTTTTTCACTCATTATCAAAGCACAATATGCAGTTTAACTTCTTTCTCTAGTGACGATCAAAATAACTTTGCACAAATTTTAATACCAGGCAGATGTGTACTGACATCTGCTCTATTAAAGTGACGTATGTCGGTAGTTCAAAATAAAATTTAATTTTTTCGATTTTGTGCCAGTTTTGAAGGCTTTTTGCCCCACTGTGCGGCGCTAATTGCATTTTTTCCCGCATCAATTTTTTTGACTTGCCGTAGAATATTTACCGTAGTTTTCGCTAAAATATTGAACTTAGAAATAAAACAGGACTATCGAAACTTTTTTTTGCGCGTTTTTTTCTTAAACCATCATGCAGACAGTTTTTAAAGTAGAAAAAAACCGATTACATATTCAGAATCTGCGTAAAAATCTGCTTCTGATGAACTAAAAAATACGAAAAAATGTCTTATGGGCGCGTAGTACCCACCGTGCAAAACCAAATATTTTTAACGAGACTATGGGCGCGAAGCGACCATAGCGCCGATCCACAATCTTTTTTTTTCAAGTGCACGTGGCCCACAGTGCGAAATCGCATTTTTAACGGGACCATAGCTTTTTAATTTACTTTTTTTGGTGCTTGAGGATTCGAACACCAAGACTTGCTTATTAAATGAATTTTTTTGCTTATTATATACTGCTTAATACCGAGGTTCGTTTGGAAAAAGGGGCCCAGCTAGCGGGCGTAGCTCGCTAGTCTATACTAATAAAATCCGTGCGCCTCTGTCTGCTTGAAGCCGATTAAACTTCGCAACGCGGGCGAGTTGGAAGTCGCGAGAGGTGTCTTTCGATTGGAAAAATTCCGGGGAAGTCATTTCGGGCATTTTCGAGACCGTGGGACCAAAATTAAAAAAGTTATGAATTAAAAACCCCTTAGGAATCGGAACGAAAAATGTCTCGAATCCTAAACGGCGCTCAAACGGAGCTCTGAGGCAGAACACTGCGCCACCTTGCGGTGAAGAACCTGAACTTTTCCCCTTTGGCTAAAAGAAGAAGCAGTCGAAAACCTCTTTTTCTCCCTTTTTTGCGCGTTTTTTCTTAAACCATCATGCAGACAGTTTTTAAAGTAGAAAAAAACTGATTACATATTCAGAATCTGCGTAAAAATCTGCTTCTGATGAACTAAAAAATACGAAAAAATATCTTATGGGTGCTTTGTGCCCACCGTGCAAACCAAATATTTTTAACGGGACTATGGGCGCGAAGCGACCATAGCTCCGATCCACAATCTTTTTTTTTTCAAGTGCACGTGGCCCACCATGCGAAATCACATATTTTTAACGGGACCATGGCTCTTTAATTTACTTTTTATTTGTGCTTGAGGATTCGAACACCAAGACTTGCTTATTAAATGAATTTTTTTTGCTTATTATATACTGCTTAATATCGAGGTTCGTTTGGAAAAAGTGGCCCAGCTAGCGGGCGTAGCTCGCTAGTATTTTTTAAAATAGTGAAATATATGGGATTTACCTTCTTCGCTTTCTCTTCAATGCAGCAACCTTAAATAACCGTCGCCAATTTCAGAGCCAAGGGGAAAAGGGGGAAAAGGGGGAAAATGTATGCTTCGGGCCGGGCTATACAGAGACTCTAGTGTATTGAGAAGTCGCCGTATATGTCTGTCGGCCGGGAGTTGGAACCACCAAAACTGTCTGCCAACTGAGGAAATATCTTCTGGTAGTTACCCAAGTAACATATATAAAATTCAGCTTTTATAAAATGACGAAAGTAGAATTTCCTATTATTGAAGTTTAGTGGTTGTCGGCCGGGGGTTGGAACCACAGGAAGTGTCTGCCAATGGAGGACGTGATTTCTAACATCATTCCAAAGGAAATATAAAAAAATTACGCTTTATAAAATGACGAAAGTAAGTTGCTATTTTTTACACCTTTGCTCCCTGGTCACTGCCAAAGCCACCATGATCCAATTTTCGTAATTACCCATCGTCCCTATCTTTGTTGGAAGACTGCGCTGAGAAAGTTTCAGCTTTTATAAAATAACGAAGGTCTGACAGTCACGGGCTCTTAGACTATTACACTTTCAGTAATAAAAAGAGCATTATCGTTCACATTTACGAAAGATATGTGCGAACAGAAAATACATACATGTCGAATTCACAACTTGTTTCACATTTTTTTGAAGTCGGTTAAAAATTGTAAGTTAATAAGAAAAGCAATTTTCCTTTAATTTAACAGTATGTTTTAAATTGTCATTTGAATATTACTGTTTAAACTTAAACTTTAATTAACAGTTTTTGCGGTAGTCGAGTGACAAAAGTCTTACATTTGTCACACTTTTGGGTTTTTTCTATTTGCGTAAATATTATATAATGTTTTAATGGTTTAAAAGTTTAAGTAAAACTGCGTACTTAAAAAAAAATATTTAATAATCCGCTTATTTATCGATAAAGTTGCTTTATTTTGCATGTAATAAAAATATTAGATTTTATTATTTTGCAGAGTTTTTTGAATTAACAGGAACTTTCTCATATGCACATCACAATATGACAACAATGGGTTACAAGATGTTAAAAAGATATTCATCTTGCACATAGATATATTTTTCTATTTCGGCGTTTTCGCTGAATAAATTAAAGAGAAAAACAAAAACGGCATTTTTTTAAATTAAAAAAAAAGCTATTTATTAGATAAGATATTTTATTATTAAACAGAAAAAACTGAAATGTGACGCATTATAAATTCAACAACCTATAAAAAAATAATGAAATCTTTTAATAATAAAACATCCACTTTTCTTAGTGGACACATTTTGTTTGTTTTGGATAATATAATTTATACTAATAAAATAAAGTTGCACTCTGTTTGTCTCTATGTGTGTGTCTGCAATGGCTATTGAAATCTACTTTTGCTAGTAAAATATTAGAAAGAAGTCTGAAAATTTAGGTGGAGATAATCCTAAACAGGTCCCAATTCACCTTAAACTCAGATTTTTAAGCTTCTGAAAAATCGGAATCCTTTTCAGTTTTTATGCACTTAATTGTTAATAGCTTGCCGCTCTTTTTGTCAGACTAATTTCGGTATTTCCTCATTTCTACATTCCAATTGAGATGCTGGAATCTTAGTGTCGAGTGCAGGTCCCCTTGAAATTTTTGCTACTTAAATTGTTAATAAATTATTTTCTTTTAATTCGCTCATCATTTTCGGGTTCCTTTATCCATTTTCTTATTCTTCCATTTCTATATTCCAGTTAAGACCCTGGGGCAGCCTAAGGTCCTGTAGGGCCTGGTTTGGGTCCTATTGAAATTTTGTGCACCATACATTTTTCACCCGCTATTTTTCATATTTTCTCAATACATAATTTCAAGTTATGTATTGGACTCTTCTTCCATATCAATAACCTCATATTTTTTTACTAGGGCTCTAGGATTTTTTAAGCATTTATCTATCTCTACGTATTTCGAAAATTTTATTCAAATCATTAATTCACATCGTATGCTTAAATTTGATTAATTCAAGATGTAAAACTTCAAGCATTAAGATATTTAACATTATTTCATGTAAGGAACCCGCTCTCATATCGGTGTGCTCCTTTTCGGCCCCCTGTCATAGCTTCATTTAAAATGGTCCGATTAACTATTTTTTTTTTTATTTGAACATATAAAGTCTACCAGCTACTACATAAACGACAAAAAAAATTCTCAGATATAAGCTACCACCAATTTTGAATTTTAGAATCTGTCTTCCAGATCTTGGTGCAGTTTCCTTAAAAAGGTTTCGAATCGTTTCCAACTTTCTTGTCATTAGCTCAAGCAGTCTCCAATTAATCAAAAAATACTTAAACATATCGTTTTACTCAACTATATCTCCATTAAATCCCCAACCTCTTGAGGCCTAGTATATAGCCCCATCAAATTTTTGCACCTTTTATTGTTAAAAAATTCCCCCTTTTTTTATTCAATATTCATTTTTGGGGTGCTTTTCTCATTCACTTATTATTCCGTTCTTATATTTCTGTTAAAATCTGGGTGTCAGTGAAGGTTCCGTAGGATCCGATCCGGGTTCCCTTGAACATTTTTTGCGAACCCATTGTTCACCATGTTTATCATGAGAAAAACGCTTCAAGCAAGTAGGGTACTCTGCATCATTGTCTTCATCATTGCTTATACTATCATCATAAGGATTTTCAATAGAAGAATCATTTTCGTCATCATTGATGTTAGGTAGGTCATGTTTGGACTTTTTACACGGTGAATTTTCCCCTTCCCCTTGAAATTGGTATTTGTCAGAAGTTTTTTTTTTTTTTTTTTTTTTTTTTTCAGCTGATCGTTTTTAATTCTCCTGGAAATTTTTCGCTTTGTTTTTATGCGGAGATCCAGTAATCAAAGTTGCTGAACCTCCTCGGGAAGAAATTGCTTGTGTGATCAGTGGCAAGTCCCTGATCTCTTATTAACTTATTTACAAAATTTGAAGCAAATCCACAAGATTATGTCTATACATACCTACACACGAAATTGCAGGGACATTAATTATCAGGATTTGACAGCGCTGAAAATTGTTCCTAATTTCGTCCGGGTAAGAAATTAAGAATTAAAAGGGGGACGAAATGGGAACATCGCTACTTCCCAATATGGCGAATCTCCAATTCTTGTAAAATAAACTGAACATTGTAAAACTCACTATATGGTACTGTTAACATCTTACTTAACTAGAATACATGCAATGAATACGATATAAATACTTACATTAAAGTAAATATCGTTCTACAAATGAAATAGCAAGAGTCTAAAAATAGGAAATCTGACATTAATAATACATGGATTCGTCTTGGCGAGCGAAATTTTCACTTCTTAATCCTTGTAACTTCCGTTTGTTTTGTCTTGCGTAATCAGTGGCGCCACTTTCAGAGAAGTGAAGAAATGAATGGGGACGAAATTAGGCAAGGGGGCGAAATATGTGCACTTTACCTTATTTATGGATAATGAAAAGGTTTTCGTCTTTTTATATTATTGAAATTAAGCATCAATTTGTATGTAAAAAAATTCAATTTTTCTCACATCATGATTAGAGAAACAACACAAAAAATCGATAGATTTATTCATACATAATAACATTCCGAATTATTACGAATATTAACGATTAAAAATATTCTATTGCGTTTTTCGATTATTTTGTTCATATAATAAGACATAATCATAGAAATATCGTTTAAATTTAGCACCCGTCTTCTATGTAATATATCTTTGATACACACATGTGCATCAAATAAAAAAAAATGTGTTTATACAATTAAAATTTGTTAAATACATTATTCATAAAATATTTTTTGAAAATATTCAATTTATACTGAAAATATTTTATATATCTTCCAGAATTTCCTTACACATATATTATATTTATTTTGTTTAAAAAGTGTACTATTTGTAAAATGTAAATTATATTTTTACGTTCTTTAAAATTTATAATGAAAATTTAAATTATTTTTTCGCGTTCCTTAAAATTTATAATGAAATTAATCTAAAATATACTATTTTTATATTTAACTATTCGTTAGATCTTATAACAAATAACTTCGTTAAAATTAACCTAAAGCAAAAACGAAGAAAAATATAACAACAAAAATAATTGCTTTACTCATTATATATTTATATTTATGGAATGTGCTTCAAGGTTTTCAATATAATACTTTAAAATATAAGGTATTTTGATTAATTAATTTTAAACAAAGCAAAATTTGAGAAACTATAATCGTATTATTAAAAGAGATTGGAAATAGTTAGTTGTGTATTCAGAAATATTTTAAGGTTGTTTCAAAATTTTAAAAGCCTCTCATTTTCAAAATGTACGTGAATTATTTAAAACATAAACCAATAGTGGTGCGAATATTGGTTTTGCCCTTCTTGTCTCTTTTTCATTCCTGAATAATTATAATATGAGAGGTAAATAATCATAATAGATCAAGTCCGTTTAAGACTGTTCGGATGTGGCAATCCCAAAACTTTCTTCTTTCTCATACATGTTAATACTTAAAAATTCGCTCTCACAGTGCCAAAATTAAATGGCAATCTATGCCCATCATGGGGATTCTAATAATATGAAATGCCATGCATTAGTTCTATACATATGATTATCGCTGAAATAATGTAAGTCATGCAAAATGCAGCTAAGAAGTGCCACCTGTAACATGCTTTACAACGTAAGACTATTATGCGATTTACACCAAAATGTAAACAATACTAAGTCATATAAAGGACGAATTGAATCTGAAGTTTTATAAAAATCTGTTCATTACTTATAGAAATAGAATTATTGCAGAAATCGAAAAAAAACAGCATAGCAGCTTTTCTTTTTTGAGTGATCTGCACCACAATGAGGAAAAGGTCAATTCATGTCACAATCTATCCAAAACTGAAGTTTGACGATAACCCGTGCATTATTTTTCCAGGTAAAGTTTTTTTTCAGATATCGTGAAAAATACTGCCAAGTAACACAACCTGTTAAGTGATAAACGGCAAAAAGTTGGCAACACCAATTTATATCAGGAAGTAACTGAATATATTTTTTTAAATTAAATTCCGTGCACCAGCTCTTGAGATAAAGCGACCACAATGTCTGTGTCACACACAGACAGAGAGAGTCACAGACTCAAATACAAACATTTTATAAAAACATTTTTTTTTTTTGGAAACACTGATCCCTAAAATGTCAAAATCCGTCAACAACTGGAAATCGAAAATTTTCCCTAATCCAGTACTTTCTTCTTCTAAAAATAGAACAAAAAATCTATATAAAATAGTCATTTTAAAAAAGTGCATAAAATCTGCTTTATCTATTCCCACACTGTTCAAAAATTGCAGAAAACTATCCAGTTATTTGACTATTTTTACTAAACACCGTTAGCTATACCCGTAATTTAAGTCTGTCTTGATCATAAAATGATTATTAGTATGACCAGATTAGAGTTAAATTACGGCTTTGTGAGCATTTTGGATAAAAACGATAAAAATATGGGACAGTTTGCTGAAAATTTTTAACCATGCACAGTAAACCAATCCTGTTTTCACATACTTATTCATATATTATGACGATTTCTGAAGCCAAGGGGTACAAAAGTGATAAAAACTCGATTAGAAGTAAATTGAGTTGAAAGATATGATTGGCGTTAAATTTTAACATCTGCGATGGCTAGCAAAATCTACAGCACGTACAAAGCTCAAAATTTTTTTGAGAGTAGCTCAATATCTCTCCTGATGCACCTGAGCTTCAGAATTTCAAAATTCCAATTATTAACTGAGTAATTAATTAAAATCAAGAGGTCACTCTCATAAAAAATCATCTTTTTCCAAATTTATTTCTCTTTCATTTGTTTACGGTTGGTTGGTTGTGTAAAAATTTTCGCAGAAGTAATAAGAAAGCTGAGACAGAATTAAAGAAACCCATGGAGGAATAAGATAAGTGGAGGTGAAGTAAGCTCAAAAAAGATTTGCGATATGAAACCATTTATCGCTCAAATTTAATGTGGCAAACAAAAGGACGTGGAAGAGATTTTGTATTATAAGACGAATTGAAAGAAATGAATTACAGTTGAAGCATATTTCAAGAGGAAATAGCAAATTTTTAAAATGGTCTTCGTACTATTATTATTTATTAGAATAAATATTCGCTTTTAAAATGAAGGAAATTGGAAAATTAGCAATAATTAAATATCAAATTAAAATTAAATAAGATATTGAAAACATTTGATACGAATTAAAAATTGTATAACTAAAAGTTTCCTTCATTAATGTAATTTTCAATACTTTATAACGTAGATGAAAAATGTTTATGACTTAATAATTGCATGTAAATAAATATTTAAAATATAATGATGAAAACATTCTTTTAAAATCATGTATGAAAACTTAAGTAATAAATATTAATCTAAAATATAAATTTCTGACTGCAGACGATTTTAATGTACTAACAAAATAATGTTATATTTTCAAGCAAAACGTTGAAATAATTTTCTATATTGATATTTAAAACACATATGATAAAATAATTAATAAATTTTTACCGGTGAAGCGATAAATTAGTTCTTTTTTTAAAAACGAGAGAAAAAAAATACAGGTTTAAACCTGTTTCAATTGATGGCGAAATTTTAAAATGGAGGGCCAAAATCACAGTCCGGTGAAATCCAAACACCTCATTGGTCATTGAACCGCGTCCTTTTCAGGGAACAATCTCTTAGCAGTTGGGTAAATGTTGTCATACTCCTTTTTCCGAGAAAAAATCGTAGCGGCAGTTTTGAAGTAAATCTTATCTCTTTTCATTTATAATCTAAATTTTTCACTCTCATTTTATAAAATGGCATCAAAATATCTTAATTGAGTTAATTTCGATGGTTTATCTTAAATAAGAACAGGCGGTAACAATCGCTTAAAAAATACTTTCCCCCTCACCTTTTTCAAATGGAGAAACAAGTTCGTGATTTTCACCCTTACCACACGACCAATGGGATGGCTGGATTTCACTTGACTGTGATTTTGGCCCTTCATTTTAAAATTTCGCCAATTGATAGGCGTGTCAAAGCAGGTGCTTTTGTTGGTACTTAATTGGACTTAATGTAGGGTTACATCTTAAGCATCATCTCCAGAGATAATACCTCCACTCTATTAATTTCTTTTTACTCTATAAAAGAAACCAATTTGAGATTTTGACATTTCAAAAGTGACTGTTTTTTCCCAAAGACCTTTAAAATTCATAGACTGGCAAAATGTCAGTTTAACTTAGGATTTTTGGACATAGCTATCACGTCAGATCGTTGGTACTTCGTACATTAGAATGTATTTGTGGTTGGCTAAGTTGCAGTTAATATATGTATATGTATATATGAGGCTTTTTTAGCAGTTTTTTTAAATCATTGATTAAATTTGAATGCATTTATTTAAGTTAAAATTTTATTAAGACTTTAATTTGTTTTTAAAACAAAAATGAAATGGCTCTTTGACGTACAATTGTTCGAATAGGCAGACGATTCATACACAGTAATAAATTATCAAATAGCAAAATAAATTATATATAAAAAATAGTCACTAAAAGAATAGTAGCAAAACATAATATTTAGGCGTATTAACACATAACCCGATCCCAACCAGAAAAAAACAGACTATACTCCGATCCAAGCAAGACAAAAATTTCATGAGCATAAACGCGACCCGAACCTAAAAATTCCATTTGAAAAAAAAACTATGGATTTGATATTTGACCCGAATCAAATCTGAATCCCACAAAAATATTCAAATGAAGCATACCCCAATTCGATCAAAGAAAAATAATGTTCGTGTATATGCAACCCGACCCGAACCTAAAATTTTTCTCTGAAATAACCCAAAAAATGACCAGAACGAAACCTGAAATCGATAAAAATATTCCAAAGAACTATAACCTGATAAGAGCAAGACAAAAAAACTTCCATGAACATAAACCTGACTCGAACCTAAAAAATTCCATTTGAAAAAAAAGCCTGAAGTTTTGTGCAAACTACATCTGAATCCGATCAAAATATTCGAAAGAACCATAACCGGATTCGAATAAGAGAAAATAATTTTCGTGGACATAAAACCGATCGGAACCTAAAATTCCATTTGAAAAAAATACCTGAAATTTGAATCGACAAAAATATTCCACAGAACCATACCCGGACCTGAACAAGACAAAAAAATTTCCATGAACATGAACCCAATCCGAACCTAAAAAATGAACTAAATCTGAATCTGACAAAAATATTCCAGAGAAGCATATCCTTATTCGAACAATGCAGAATAATTTCCGTTGATGTGCAACCCAACCTGAACCTAAAAATTCCATTAAAAAGCCGAAATCTGAATTGAACGACATCTGAACCCGAAAAAAATATTCCAAAGAACCAAAACCCGATCCGAGCAAGACAAAATAATTTCCCTGGACATGAATCCAACCAGAACCTTAAAAATCAATTTAAAAAAATACCTAAAATCTGAATCGAACCAAATCTGAATCCGACGAAAATAGTCCAAATAACTATAACCAAATACGAACAAGACAATATAATTTCCATGGACATAATCCCCATTCCAAACCAAAAAATTTGTAAAAAAAAGAAAAAAAAAATCCCGAAATTTGAACCAAACTTAATCTGAACCTAACAAAAATATTTCAGTGAAGTATAACCTCATTGGAACTAGGTAAAATAATTTTCATATAAGTACAACCCGACCCGAACTTAAAAATCCCATTTGAAGGGAAAAAAAACCCCCACGAAATCTGAATTGAACCGAATCTAAACTGAACACAAATATTCCAAACAACCATAACTGTATCCGAAGAAGACAAAATAATTTCCATGAACTTGAATCCAATCCGAACCTAAAATTCGGATGTTCTACAAAACATAATGCGCTCCGTAGCGGTGGAAAGTGAAACTAAGTACTTAGCGCGAGATGGTTAAAATATTTCTTTTATAGTAAATGTTAAATTAGAACTTGGTTACGGTTAGATAACAGTTAGGTTGCAATTACGTTCCGGTGACCCTTTTGTTATTTTATTTTCCGGTTAGGTTACAGTTAGGTCAAGGTTAAGTTACAGTTAGGTTAAGGTTAAGTTGCGGTTAGGTTGTGGTTAGATTATGGGTAGGTTATGATTAGGTGACGGCTAAGTTACATTTATGTTATATTTAACTTGCAGTTAGGTTACAGTTAAGATACAGCTAAGTTACAGACAAGTTATGATTCCGATACAATTAGGTTACGGTTAGGATTTTGTTCATAGAATGAACATTACGCATGTTTGATAAAAAATATACACCTATTTTTGTAAAATGGCTCTGAATTTATAATATTATATACTAACCTTTTAGCGAATCATCGAGAATCGATTTCATTCGCGGTATAGTCAGATTTAAGAGTGATATATAATTAGTTTGAAATTCAAAATATTTCACTTGGGATATCTATGTGAAAAAAGTATTTAGTTAAGTCACTTAACAGTAATTTTAAGGATAAATATCAACACGAAATCGTTGGACACATATTCCCTCCTGCGTTTCCCATTGCAGTCATTTTAGGTATTTTTGCAGCTAAATATTAGTTTTTTTTAAAAACCAATTTTTGACACAGTCAGGGGGCACGTATTTAATATAATGTACACTGTAAAAAATTTGACCCTTTTGCTGTATCATCACTCCCCCGCTTTTATAGAATATATCTCTTTTGACCTATGACAATGCTCCAAAATAGGCTGAAGTAATCATTTTCTATAAAAGCGGTGGAGTGACGATGCAGCAAAAGGGTCAAATTCTTAACAGTGTATTAACACATATTTTGAGTTGAAGATAAAATCATAAAAATTTCAAGTTCGTTTAACATTATTATAACGGACCCGGGCAACGCCGGGCGGGTCAGCTAGTCAGTAATAATAGACTAAATTTAAATAGGAAACTGCTGCTTGTTTCATTGTTAGCTTTCAACTCTTAGCTCAATAACTGTAAAAAAAAGTAGAGTACAGTTTTCTCTTTTAAATATATAAATAATCAATATTGATTATTATTCGGCAAAAGTGGTTGATCTCTAGAACACAGTTCATAATAAGAAAATCACTTACATTTCTTTATCTAAAAAGAAAAAAAGCGTATATCCAGGTCGTCTGTGTACTTCGTTCATTTTTTTCAATTTCGTCACATATATCCCTTGTTGGAATGGTCTGCATTTTAAAATATGTTAACCAAGTTCTTTTTTAAAATACATTCTCTAGATAGCTGTAGCCTGTGATGAATTACAAAATTAATTATTTGGAGTAGAAATATAAAATTAAACCATTTCATACAGAAATAATTAGGGATGGTGCCTGGAAGCAATTGTTTAACGAACAGTTTTCATATGACTGATTTCGTGAAGAGAGAGAAAGCAATTCAATTAATCATTCTGTAATTCATACATTTGGCATCACAAATTGGTAGAAAGAGTGATAACATGTAAAAATGAGTGATGACATGTAGGCAAAATTTTCTGTTATGCTTTAAAAAAATTAATATAATTTTTGAATTTCATGGCAGGGTAACCAGAAATAGCAGTCCTAAACAATAAGCTAAAAAGAATTCGAACGCAAATTTGTTCTTTGAGAACAAAGTTTTCAGAACATACTGTGAAAGACAAAACATACCGCGTATACATGAAAAGAATTATGATGCAACAAGGAAGTTAAATACTCAAAAATTAAGCAGACCAAAGAGTTGTTTCTATTGACCGAAAGCAAAGTCGAATTTTATTCTTTTTCTTTATTTCTAGCGAGGGCGATATTCATCAATAGGAATTCTGGTTATCTGAGAGCCGTTTTAGCGATAAAGATACAAGTATAATATCTTTTCTTTCTTTTCTTTTGAAGGAGAATTACTCTGGGAACGAAATAAAAGTTAGGATAAAAAGGGTTAAGTTATTAAAGATTAATTTTAACTGAAATTTTGAAAAAATATGCAATTAAAAATAAATTAATGTGCTTCTACGTCACACTCCTTTACTTTTGGGGTCCTCATATGGCATCTATTTACAGTCTCAGTTCCCATTAGGAATAAATAAAATAGATTTTATGCAGCTTCGAAATGAACTATATCATCGTTTAACTCCCGATATGCCATTTCTTAAGAGCAACAATTCAAGTGTCGTGTCTAAAAAATAACGTTCCGTTAAATAACTCAGCCGCAAAACAAAGCAGAACGGGATAATTTATACTGCAATTCTTTAAACTTCTAAACATCGCACGTTTTCAAATTTGACACTATCCCATAAGGTACACATAAATGGATTTTTTTTAAAGTGCAATTTTATTTTATTTTATTTTATTAAACATTTGAAAAATGGTTGTTTTTGGCATTCGAGAATGGAGATATCTGAAGTGATGTCTGAATTTTACTCATTTACTGATTGGCCTATGTATCCATTATATCCAGAAATGGAATATTTTTGTTGCTAAGATAACAAAAATAGTACAAAAACTGTAAAATAATTAGCAACTGAAAAACAAATTGAATTACAGCTTTCAAACAAATTGCACTTAAAAGTACATTTTCCCACAGTACAATGGGGTAGAATTTGGAAATATGCAATATTTAGAAATTTAAAAGTTTATGATTTCGTAAATTTAATTGATTGAAATACTGTTGCGATAACATAACCTCCAATCACTATGCATTTATTGGACGCAATTTTGATAAAGATTATGGATGGCTGCACAGATTTGATTAACATCATTCCCATTGCGTTACTTTGTATGCCTTCTCATACACAAGAGGTAAAAAGACACGTAAAGGAGCTCACACAAGCATCATCCAAAGTCTGTTGGTACGACAGAAGAGATGGATATATCAAGAATAGGTTGATACATAGAAAACTTATGCTAATTTTTGATTAAAAAAGTCGCAATTTAATATATAAATAAAACATTGTGCTTAGATGGTAGATTGGTTGGGCTTTGCCCGGGTGAGACATGATATTCAGCTTGCTCCATGTGGTATGTACTGGGTAGTTGTGAAAGCAACTAGCAAAGAGTTGCACTCAAAGCAATGATTCGTTATGTGTTGGAACACCCATTTTTTACCGAAAGTTGTCAGTTTTACTCCATCTATACAGAATAAAGAAGTAAACTTATCGTTTCAATATTTTAAATCTTTTTAAAAAAGAAAGTTCAAATTCCACTTTTAAATCATAAGCAGTTAGATAAACAACTTTGATTTTTTTTTTTTTTTTTTTTTTTTTTTTTTTTTTTTTTTTTTGTAAAATTTTAAAATTTTACCCATAATTTCGACATTTGGGTCAAAAGCGCCGACTCAAGACATTTTTTTCAGCGTTTATATTTCACCCCGTTGATGTACTATATAAAGGCAACTTTTGGGACCTACCCGTTTTTGATTTAAAAAAAAATCACTCCACTTTATTATACATTCTTGTGTGTATATTATAAGATGTGTTTATTTCGTTTTAAACCTAACACACCCGGTCTTACATTAATAGAATATGGATAGAAAATAAGTTATAAAATTACACATAAAACGTTATTGTTTCAAGATGATAATCAAATATTATAATATTATAATTAAATATCTATACTCAACTTTATAAAAAATTTTGGTAATTTTTCTTCATCTTCTTACTATATATAAATATTTTAAATATTTGCAAAAATTAAAACAAACAGAAATAAATATATAAATAAACAAATAAACTTTCAAGGTCGAGAAAACTTCATAGCTGCCGCTTTCAACATATCATAGTGCCTATTTCCTCTTTTTGCAATATATATGCCATTGATCATCCGATATTTTCAAGAAGGCTTTTTATAGTTGCTCTTCGATTTTATTTTTTTTTTTTTCAAAATATACAACCGAATATCATCAGTTGTCGGAGAGATGAATTCATACATTTTTAAAATTTTATGATATTTTACTTTTTTTAAATTTCTGCGGTTCGACTGATTACTTTGTTATACATTAAGTATACCTTTTTGAGATTTTCATTTCACGTATATTTCTGTGGAAAGTTCAATTTATTTAAGTTATCAGAGAAGGCCACATCATTAGTAGTAACGGGTACAAGGACATTAATTTTTATGCTGTTACCTCATTGTTAACAGCATATAATGTCAGTTTAATTGAACGAGTTAAATCAATTAACTGTACAGCATTAAAATATTTGACTTACATAAAAAAGGGAGATAAAAAAAGTATTTTCGTCTAATTTTCCGATGCTGAATATTTATTAAGCATTTTAAATATTTAAATGAAGCGAATAGCAAATAATATCAAGTATATACAATAAATTGACAAATGGCATTATTGTCTATATATAGTCTATTTTATATATCCAATATGAGAGCTAAAGAGAGGAAAAAGTCTAACTATACCGTTCATTAAAATTCGGTCGGGTTTTTAATTCACTTGCTTGAATATCACATTAATATCGAATTCATGGAGAATTATAGATCATTGAAACATATGGTTTAAGCGGCCTCAAGACTCTTAAATCTTCCAAATTTTCAAAATTTCATTTTTTTATATATCAAACTGCTATCTATTCTGAACATTTTAATATAATTGCTTTCTCGAAATTCTTATTAGAACAAAGGTTATGTATTTTAGAATTTTACCCGCTCAATATCTGAAGCGGCGTTTCCGAAACTTCGAAGTTTCCGAACATTTCTTTTTTCATAGCGTGCACGATATCTCAAAATCTTGTAAGTATTTTCCCATAAAATTTTCAAAATATATGTTTCTTGTTAATCTGTATAAACTGAATCTAAAATTTCCTTTTTATTGTTCAAATAAGTTTATTTCTTAGGTGATTATGTTGTTGAAATTTTCAAAAATTTGTATTGGTTAAATACAACTTTGTATTAAAAATAGAAAACTGCTTTAAATATAAATTTATTTAAAACAAAGGTATCTATTACAATCTGATGTATAAGTCTGCACCAAAATTTCTATTCTAGTTGCCGTATTGATTTTGTAATCGTGCGCATAATCTATTATAGCAATTTTCTGCTCGTCAAATACCTGACAGTTTGGAGCGCCTTGTAAATGCAAATTCTTCAGCTTGCAATTATTTAAAGGAATAAAATGAAAAAACGTACCTATATTTTTCATCTCAATAAAAAATTGTGTTTTAATATCCTAAAAAATTTAAGATATTAAATGTTGAAGGTGAGCTCATTTTTAAAAAATTTCCGATTTTAAGAGTTTTGAGACACCTTAAAATAAATCATTTATCAATACTTAAAGTGGATGGGTGATTTTTCGTGTTTCAATATAACTTTTCATAACACACTGATTAAATATATTTGTTTTCATCAGCGTTAACAGAGATGGGGCATCAATTGTTGAATATATGCTTGCTAAAAGACACAAATTCAGACATATCGACTAAACGAAGATATCAGACCAAACATTGTTTGTTCAAAAATTACTTTCATCAAATAAAGGATTTTGCATATCAATAAAGACACTCGTCAGACTCTCGTTACGTTTTGTTTTCAACTGCCTATGCATTTCAGGGTAAATGCGTTTTTCTAAAATATATTTCGTGCAAAAGTAGTTTTGTCTAAAACTAATTTCATTTTCTCACGAGAATTGGAAAATTCCAGCGAATTAATTAAAAGTTTAAAGAATATGTAAGTATACTAACCATGTTCATTTATGCAAATATGCGTTATCGTTTTTAATTCAAGTGTGTTATAAAAATAAATACAAAATTTAACAATAAAAATCAAGGGAAATTATACAATATGAGGTTATAAAGACTCGTCGTTTTACTTAAAAGGCGACAAAAATGTTAAAATGCCTATAATAAGTTAAAAATATGCATTTCATTTTAATTTCTTAGTACTTACACTGTAAAAAAATATCCGTTAAATGTACGGCACAGCAATGTTGCCAATAGTTTTTGCGGTAAAAAATGCAGTAAAATTAGATATAATAAAAAATTACATATAATTTTTCTGGAATTTTTATGGCTAAAACTGCTGGCAACATTGCTGCCAGCAATTGCACCAGCTTTTTTTTTTTTTTTTTTTTTTTTTTTTTTTTTGTGTGTGTGTGTGTGTGTGTGTGTGTAGGTCTTGCATTTCCCGCGAACGTCAATAGAGAAAGTTTTTAAAATTTATTTCCGCTTTCTGATGTCTTTTATTTAACGAATTTCGAATTAAAATTCGACTTGTCTCAAATTTCCATATTTTTTCTTATACCTTGGTTCCGCAAATGTTTCGGCAGAAGAAATGAGGGTAGGAGATGGAAAAATACCGATCTCTGCGAATTCTCTGGCAGTCGTTATTTAATCTATTTATTTAATACCCAAGAATATGTGCCTTATAATTCCGGTTGGACAGCCTCATTGATGCGGCCATCATTCTCTTACAGTAAATAAGGCATTTGTTTGAAATATGAAAATAATCTACTCTGTGTTATATCACTTCTTCTTCATATTCTCCATAACCTTCAAAACTATTCAGTTTTAAATTATAAATAATAATAAAAAAACAACCATCAATAGCTTACTGATATAGGCAAACGAACATTTACCAAATTGTAATTAATTTTATAAGTATAAACATTGTTCATTGAGACATTCATCCTTGAAAATCCATTGACAAAGAAAAAAAAACTTACGGGCATTGAATATTTTAATTTTTGTTGTATTAATATGGCTTTGACGTCATTCGTCAACAAACCAATGGAAATTGAAGATAGTTTTCAATTTAAAAGCAATGTTTTAGAATACTCCACTCTATTTTCGGCACTCGATTTCCGAAAACTCCACATTATTATCAAAAAACAATAACTTTTTTCCCCCGCAAAAAGTAGCTATTTTTTCCCGTCTGTGATTTAAAAACATTTTTTGAAGTTGAAATCATATTCCATGGAATTTATTATTATTATTATTGTTTGTATTTTAAAGAAAATTAATGAAAGACATGTATTTTAAAAATATGCAATTTATGTATTTTGGATGTTTGTACTTTAAAGAAAAATTATGTTTTTTAAATTTAATGCTTTTATTTTAAGTGGAACTTAAGCGTTTTTAATTATGTCAATGAAAACAATATTTGGCAATTTATCTCATCACCAAGCTAACATAAACATATTATAATTTCTGAATATTAATGTAATAAACATAATCTTTTATTAATTTGCTTCAAAATTATATGTCTAATTTTTATTGGAAAACACGACTGATGAATCAGTAATCCATTTTCCTTTTTTCAAACTTAATTATACTTACCGCAACTGCATAATTTTACATTTTACACCTTTGAATATGTAGAATGAATTTTCCCAAAAATAGTTTGAAAACGGTATTTCAATTTGCTGACCTTATTACTTTTAAACCAAGTAGCTTGATTATGGAATAATAATATATGAATATTTTATTTAATTATTTCAAATGTTCAGATAAAACCACTATTTCTATCCACTGTCCTAAAATGGGCGATAATACTGGTTATAAATATATTCTTTGATAATGGTAGGCGGTAAATACTGGTCAAATGTCCTAAAAATTTTTAAATAAAATGTATATACAGTAGAAACCCGCTAATTCGGACCCCGATAATCCGGATCTCCTGATAATTAGGATAGGTTTGGTCATTTTTTTTTCAAGTTTGAGAAGCGATTGGCTAATTTCCATAACATTAACTTGTTTCATCGTCGTATTCTAAAAAAAAAAAAACTTTTCCTGACATGTTTTCAGAATAATGATGCAAAGTAAACTTTATTACTGTCTTCAAATATTAATTTTTAAAATTAATATTTAACATTAAAATGTAACATTAATATTTAACATTAAGGTGATTTTCTGTTAGTATGGTACATTTATTACACTTTTTTTCTAATTCTAGTGATAATCCGGATTTTCGATAATCCGGATTGGGTCTGGTCCCAATTAATCCGAATTATCGGGGTTTTACTGTATTTAATTTGTAACATTAATTTTGTTATTTTTATCGCCTTTTATGCAAGCTGAAAAAGATATCGATCGAAGACCCGGATGATAATGTAAAGTCTATGGGAGCATTCTTTTCAAATATTTCACTCAAATTTTAATATTTTTACATGATTTTTTTGCATAGGATAGCCAAGGACAATCTACAACCGGCCTAGCTTTTACTTTTTCAATTTTGCTTATATATTTTTTTATATTTTGATAATTTCAATTTCAGAACCGGTTTAAACTGGTTTTGAAACGTAATTTAAAAAAATCTGAAACCAAAATTTAAAAAGTAAAAACTATCCCGGTTGTAAATCGTCCTTAGCTATCATATGTAAAAAAAATAATCATGTAAAAAAAATTAAATTTGAGCTAGATATTTGAAAAGAACATTCTCATAGACTTTACGTTATGATTCGGGTCTTTTTCTGTGACTAATGTTACGCCTTAACGCAATACATTTCTTTTTTCTTCCCTTGTCTGTCATATGATCTTTTATTTAATCTTGTTATTTTCTCGTAATCATTCTTACATATGATGGCGGGAGTTTCAAAAGTGACCTTATGAAATATTATAAAAATCAAGGTTTCGATATTAATCTATATTAGTGGTAAACCTGCATAAAAAAACACCCTGCAATTTTCAAAAAACTTAATAAATGAAAGTTAAAATTTTAGTGGTAAATTCATCGTGAATAAAATAATTAAAATTCATATAAAAAA
Organism: Maratus speculifer; assembly: GCA_964019185.1. Classification (NCBI taxonomy): domain Eukaryota; kingdom Metazoa; phylum Arthropoda; class Arachnida; order Araneae; family Salticidae; genus Maratus; species Maratus speculifer. Next base: position 287,513,621 of record OZ025298.1, on the reverse strand, counting down.
CAAAAAGAAATGTACTAAAACTATTTTTATGTGCATTCATATAATACAAATTTATAATAAAATTAAAGTATATGAAAAAGCACAAAATACTCCCTAAAAGTTTTAATCAGTTACATGGTCTTCATCAATCGGCAATTAAATGATATTATTTTTGTTTGCGTCTATCCGAGAGAGAAAAAAAAATTAAATGTTGTATGTGAGATGAGATTCCAGATATAGGTATTCAAATTTAGGTATTCTTTCCATATTACTGAAAAAAAAAATGTGAATTAACAAAATTAGATCCCGGATTAATTAATTAAGTCCGGGACGCATTTCAAAATCATTCTTATTTATAGAGTTAAAATTCTGACTGTTTTTGTGATGATTATGATTTGTAAACAAAATCACATGACAAAACTTATCAGAATTTAAAAAAAAATTAAATTTTCGAAAAAAAAAGTAGTGTAATTTAAAATCGTTACAACTCGAACAACATTATTTTTTTTCATTTAAATAAACAGAAATATTGTTTTTTACTCAGAAATTTTAAAAATATTAATTTAAATAAAATGAAAAATATTAAGTCAAAAATTTAAAAAAAATTGTAAATTTTTAACCATATTTTTAAAAATAAATATATATATTTTTTCAAATATGCTGAATCCAAATTAAAGTACCACAATCGAAAAACATATATAGCAAGTTTCCACAATTTTTTTTTTTACTGTTCTTGAGTTATAACAATTTAAATGCTCGAAATGGAGAAAAAACCCATCATGAAGAAAAACACACTTTGACAAAAAGTCGTTTCCATGACAGACATTGTTTGAAAGCTAAATTTTGAAAACAAAACAAAATGAAAATATTAATGTTTCCTGTTCCATTTAAAATACATGATTTAAGCGTTATTTTAAGCAGAAAAAAGAAAAAAAATTAATGCTATAAAAATTTTTAGAAAATTTGAAGTTTTTTGTGTTTTGCCCCCCGCTACAGAAATCTGCAGATTTAGAAAAAAAATCTACTATAGTTACATCTGTTACCCGGCTTAGAATTACGTAAAAAGTTCTAGGCACCCCACTTTCCAAAAAATTTCTTAGTAACCGTACAATTTTTTTTTATTTACAATGTAATGTATTTCTATTACATGGATTTTTAATATTTCCGTTATATAAAAACATCTAGAAAACATCTAGAAAAAATTTAGTAACTTTACAGATTTTTTTACAGTATACTCCATGGATATCGTTTGATAGTGCATCGTAGCAAGCTACATCTTTATTAGCAACTAGCGGCCCGCCCTCGCTTTGCTTCGGTTAGAGCAAGTCGCCCAGTCCCATGTCCATAAGGATTAATACTAAGGTAAAAATAAAAATATTTTACTGAGACGGCATTTTAATTATTTTTTTTAAATTAAAAACAGGCATGAAAGAGTTTTTCCTAAAGGAGGATTTCCACTTTTTTTAAAACAATTTTGGTCATTCTCTGGATTGTTGCAAAAATGCAAAGAAAATTTTGAAAGGGTAATTGGAAGGGGGGGGGGGCAAAAATTTAATAATTAGATTTTTTTTTACTCAAACCCTTGGAGTTTGTTCTTGAATTCTTGTGCCAAAGAGGCATATACTTATAAGTGAACTTCTACATATAAGCATCTGAAACTATTGTAAATGAAGTTGTTCTGAATGTCTTTCAATAATGAAATCTTTTTTAAATTCAAAGTGAATGCAAGTTTCTTTTTTTAATAGAATATTTTGTACTATTTATACAACACTTTTCGGTGATACCTTTTTTGAGATGTATTTCTGAAGCAAAGATCAATTTAGCAGGGAAATTTTTTAAAAGGGAGGGAGGATTTAACAGCTGAACTATTCAGAATAATATTTGTTTTAAAAAATTAATGCCTGTACTTCATATGAGTTGATCAGATATATTTAGTTTTACTCCTTTAGCATTATTAAAACTTGCCAAGTTAGAGGGAAAAAAACAAAAAAACAATCATACATCCAGTTACATTTAATTTAATTCTCTGTTAAAATGGCACTGAAATTATAAGAGTTTGACGCCATTGTATAGATGGGAAAATTTTTCCACCTTTTTTGTCGTTTCCCACTTTCATGCCTGTAAAAAAAAACTCTTATTGTGACGTAACTATAACAGACATATGCTGTCGCGACATTTTTTGTAGATAATTATACATACTGCAAAGTAGTAATACATTATTTTGTTTTATAATTAATAATGTTCGCAGCGCACGTGATGTAAGAATGTTTAAGGTCATTTTTCTACACCTTGGGATACATTATTGGCATTTTAGTAAGGATCTCTATTTTTTTGTCAAATGTAATATAACCTATGTTCACAATAAATAGTGTAGCTGTCCAACTGTGAAAGAATTTTTTTGTACTACTGTTATCCCTGTAATGACTGATGATGTGTTTTTTTGTTTTATTTATCGGCGCCCGCTCTTGGGTCACGTGACCAGCGGAGGAGAGTGTGGGAGAAAAAGGGGTTACGAACGGGGAGAGAGAGAGGTGTGTGCGCGGAGGTAAGAGGTAGACCTGCGAATGTCTGATGCAGGTAAACAGAATAAAAATATTATCCAAAAATTGGGATATGTATGTGCTTCGGGCACGAGATTGATCTGTTGTGAAAGAAGAGTAGTTAGAAGTTCTTGTAAGAAATACGAAATCCGGATATTTACATATATATATTTAATTGTTTGTGTGTTTGTGTTCAAGTCTTGCTGTATTCGTCCCTGTCATTTGTGTTCCGTGTGTTTAATTAAACTTTTATTTCATCAAAGCTTGATTCCTTGGATTATTTTGGATTACTTTAAAGCACACAGGTGTTTCGTAAAAAAATTTATGAAGAAAATAGGAAGAGCGTATATCACACGCTCTCTTACGAGAACCAGAGGTAAGTGAAACCACTTTTTATAGTTTTGGAAATAAAGTTGAAAGTTATAACTTTTGTTTATTAACTGAAGATTCATGAATATTAGATTAATGAATATGTTTGCAATGATTCGAAAGAGATAATCGTATTAGAATTGAAAACAAGTATTGTTCTGAGTATATTCTAGTGTATGATTATAATGAATGATTATATTATTTAGTGATTATAATTATTGATAAAGATAGTAATAGTTAAAAAAAAAAGAATATGTTCAGCATTAAAGGGTTAAAAAAAGAAGACCTGGTCATTATAGCCACAGAATTAGGCTTAAAAGTAGAGCCAGATCATAGAATAGTGGATTTAAAGGCATTAATCGAAGGAAGCGAACAATACGATAAGGATTTCGATTTTGTAAAAGAATTCCTTGTTACAACGGTATCAGACCGCATTTCAAAAGAGAAACAAGAGGAAGAGGCCCTTAAAAATGAAAAAGAATATGTTAATTCTGAGCAGAAAACAGCGTTAGAATTAGAAAAAACGAAATTAGAAGTTATCAAACACCAATTAGAAATGGCTAAACTGCAGTCTGAGAACAGAAATTCTGATGGTGGGGGGGATGGACAAAATCCCAAAACTGATTCGTTAGAAGCTCTAATTAAAAGCGTTAAAACTTTAACTATTGCGATTCCTACCAAACCTGAATCGTGGAATTTATTTTTTTCTTCGCTCGAAAGGGCGTTTGAATTAAAGAATGTCGCGGAAGATTTGAAAGTTGAAATACTGTTTAATTTAGTAGGGGAAAAAGCTGCGCATTTATTAGTATATGCAAATTCAGATGAAATGAAGGATTATCAAAAGGTTAAAGCTTTAATTTTAAAAGAATTTCAACCCACTCCTGAAGCTTGTCTTCAAAATTTTCTTTCGGCAAAGAGGGCGAAAAATGAAAATCATATGCAGTTCGCATCTAGGTTAAGAGCGAATTGGGATTTTTATTGCGAACTTAGAAAGGTAAATGATTTTGATGCACTTAATGAATTAATAGTTAGTGATAGATTAATGGATGCGTTAGACTCAGAGGCGCGAAGCTATGTCAAAATAAAACAATTAGATAATTGGTTAAAAGCGCGGGAAATTGCGGAATTATGCGATAATTGGTTTACATCAAAAGGTAGAACCTTTTCTGAGTTACATGATAAATCGACAAATTGTCGCGGTTCTGATGATTTCGGATCTGGCAAATATATTCCACAGCATCTAAGAAATAATTTTAATTCGCGTAATGATAGGAAAAAGTCTGTGTGTAAATTGTGCCGTCAAATCGTTCATTTACGTTTTTGTCCTAATAATAAAGAAAAAGAGAGGTCGGGAAATTCTCATTATCAAATGAAAAAAGATTCTACCGGAAAAAATAAAGACGAAAGGTTGATAGCGAAAGTGACAGCTTTATGCTTTGAAAATGACGCAATAAGTACTCAACCATTGCAATACGATGAAATTTGGGTGGGGAAAACAAAAAATAAAAACATTAATTGACAGCGCTGCTGAGATTCCCGTTATAAATTCGAATGAAATACCAGAATCATTTAAAAATAATGAAAATTCATCAATTCAGTTGATTTCAGCTTTTGGCGAGCAAATTACTGCTGATCTTGTAACGTTACCGGTTTCTCTAAACATGAGTGAATCAAATTGTTTATTTAACAGTGTGGATGTATTATTTGCAGTGACAGATAAATTATGTAGTTCATGTATTATTACTCCGAAGGTTTATGAGTTATTACAATCATTGCAAATTGGAGAAGGGAAAAGAATAGCCGACAGTCTGGCACCAACAAGTGAGACGAAATCGAAAAGGGGGGATGAAAATTTATCGTTGGAAAAGAAAAAAGAACAAAATACGAGTGATAAATATTTATGTTTGCAGGTTGAAAATGAATCTTTTGAAGAGAATTTGATTATTAATTGTATTGGAACGAAAAATGATTGCGAGGATTTAAATTCGAATCAGCGTTCGGAAACGACCATTTACAGGGAGCAACAAAAGAATTGCGAATCTTTACAGGGGGCATTTAAAGATGCAAAACAAGGGAAAAATGGGTTTGTTATGGTGGATAATTTACTTTATCATAGGGAAAAGGTTTCGGGAGATCAAGTCATGCAATTAGTAGTGCCTAAAATTAGGAGGAAGGAAATTTTAAGGATTGCACATGAATCAATTTTTGCGAACCATCTCGGTATAAGGAAAACGAAAGAAAGAATTCGATATTCATTTTTTTGGCCAGGCGTGTCACGGGATGTAGAGGAGTATTGTAAATCGTGCAAGGACTGCCAGTTGCGAAGCCGGGAGAGAGCCAGTGATCAGATACCGATTCTTCCGATTGAAAGACCGGAGCTCCCATTTGACGTTGTAAATATTGATATAATTGGGAAAATTGAACCCCCTTCGGCGCGTAGACATCAATATGTACTTACTTTGGTTGACCAACACAGTAGGTGGCCCGAAGCGGTTCCGTTAAGAACAATTTCGGCTAAGGCTACTTGTGATGCGCTGTTAGAAATATTTATGCGGACAGGGATACCCCGCGTAATAGCAAGTGATCAGGGGGGAAATTTTGTATCAGGTTTAATGCAGGAATTTCATGCTAGGCTAGGGGCGGCTCCTAGATTTGCAACACCGGGACATCCACAAAGTTCGGGATTGGTTGAACGGTATAATCAGGTATTGAAACGCATGTTGCACCATATTATTCGCAGCGATCCTAAAAATTGGGATAAACACATCCCTTATTTATTATTTGCGTATAGGGAGATTCCTAACTGTACGACGGGGGTGTCGCCATTTAAGTTGATGTATGGAAGGGAGACCAGGGGACCATTGGCGGTATTAAAATCTACATGGTCGGGCGAAATTCCACTACCTATAAATCTCGGGAAAAGTGCAACCGAATACCTTCAGGATTTAAAAATTAACTTAGAAAAGGCGGCGGAACAAGCTTCACTAGTAGCGGAGGTTAAACAGGGCGCGTATGCGAAGTATGCGAATCGAAGGGCAATTTATAAGGAATTTAGACCAGGGGAGCAGGTATATTTATTAATCCCAGACTCTAGTAATAAACTTTACGCTAGATGGACAGGGCCAGCCGAAATAGTAGCGAGGTGTAATCCCGATTCTTACAAAGTCAGGTTAACGAACGGAAACATTAAAAATGTTCACGTGAATAAGATAAGGAAATTTACTCCTAGGGTACAAGCAGTGGGGGTAATTTTTGAGAATGAAGAAGAATTAGGGGAAGTCCATCCCACCCCTAGTACAAAGGATAACTCGAACTATTTTAAAATCGAAGAAGTAAATTTAAATCATTTGGAAAACGTAGAAAGAGAAAAGATGTTAGATTTATTGCTTAGATATAAAGAATTATTTTCAAAGAAAATACAAATAGCAAAAGTTGGTGCACACAAAATAAGATTAAATGATAATGAGAAGAAGAAACCTTATGTTTATCGAATTCCAGAGGCCCTAAAACCTCAAGTAGACAAACAAATTCAAGAATTACTAGAATTAGGTTTGATTGAGGAAAGTGATGAAGAAGCACCGCATCCGGTAGTGTGCGTGATGAAAAAAGACGGAACGCTGCGATTTTACGTAGATTTTCGGACACTGAACGCAATCACCAAGGTTGATGATTTTCCTATGGAAATCTCTACTGATCTATTATTTAATATTGGCAGGGCCAACGTCATTTCCACTTTGGACTTACTCAAAGGCTACTGGGCCATACCACTAGAAGAAGAGAGTCAAAAATTAGCGTGTTTTAAGACTCATAGAGCTCAATATCGCTTCAAGGTCATGGCTTTTGGGTTGAGGAATGCTGCTGCGACGTTTCAACGAGAAATCAACAGAGCGCTTTCTGAATACCAGGACTTTGCTAGAGCATATATAGACGATATAGCAGTTTTTTCCGAAACGTTCGCGGAACACCTGGTGCATTTAGAGAAGATATTTTCCAAACTATCACAGTTACAATTCTCCGTCAATTTGAAAAAATGTGAATTTGCAAAACCCCGAATAAAGTACTTAGGCCATATCATTGGGTCCGGTAGCCATCGGACCGATCCGGAAAAAGTGGAGGCCATCCGTAAGTTAGCTGTGCCTCAAACCAAGAAGCAACTAAAAAGTGTCTTAGGATTGTGCAATTACTATAGAGATTATATACCAAAATATGCTGAAACAGCATATCCCCTCACTGAACTGACAAAAAAGGACAGTCCAGAGAATTTGTGCTGGTCAGTAGAGCATGACCAGGCGTTCAACGCGTTAAAAAGAGGTCTCATCGAAGCGCCCAGTCTGCATACTCCTATTATCGGGTTACCTTTCATCATAGAGTATGATGCATCTGCAATCGGCATCGGAGCCTGTTTATCGCAGAGAAGAGATGGAGTAGTGTATCCAGTAAGTTACGCCAGTCAAAAACTCACCAAAACTCAACAGGCATGGCCAACAATTGAAAGGGAGGCCTATGCAGTGATCTGGAGTTTGAAAAAATTTGAAACGTGGATTTTCGGTTCACCTGTGGAACTTATTACGGACCATAATCCATTAACTTTTATCACCAAAAATGCCCCTCAATCTTCAAAACTGCAGCGATGGGCATTAGCCTTACAAAAGTATGATATTAAGATTTCGCACCGCCCGGGTGCCAAACTAATTAATGCTGATGCCTTATCACGCTTGGACACTATGTAAGACATTCAACAACTTTTGAAGCACCCAGTGTTTGAACATTCCTTGAAGAGTGTGGAACAATATACATTTTTTTTTCAGCAGCTCTTAGTGTCCTGTTTAATGTTTACTAAGTTTTGTGTATTGCCTTTTGTTAATTGTATGTTATATTGTGTATATGAAGTATTAATTTAATTCTATTTTATATTAGCAGATAGGAAGAATCCCGGAAGACGTGCCTTCTCCGGATACGGTTGTATTTGTGGTGTTATTTTTTTTATATATACATATTATAATTTGGGGAATCATTGTTAAATAGTGTAACATCATCAGTCGAATTTCAGATTTAAAATAAGTGTGTACCATATTTTCAATCTTGCGTGGGGGGTGTAATGACTGATGATGTGTTTTTTTGTTTTATTTATCGGCGCCCGCTCTTGGGTCACGTGACCAGCGGAGGAGAGTGTGGGAGAAAAAGGGGTTACGAACGGGGAGAGAGAGAGGTGTGTGCGCGGAGGTAAGAGGTAGACCTGCGAATGTCTGATGCAGGTAAACAGAATAAAAATATTATCCAAAAATTGGGATATGTATGTGCTTCGGGCACGAGATTGATCTGTTGTGAAAGAAGAGTAGTTAGAAGTTCTTGTAAGAAATACGAAATCCGGATATTTACATATATATATTTAATTGTTTGTGTGTTTGTGTTCAAGTCTTGCTGTATTCGTCCCTGTCATTTGTGTTCCGTGTGTTTAATTAAACTTTTATTTCATCAAAGCTTGATTCCTTGGATTATTTTGGATTACTTTAAAGCACACAGGTGTTTCGTAAAAAAATTTATGAAGAAAATAGGAAGAGCGTATATCACAATCCCGTCGATCAATTTAGCCAAATTATACAAATCGCCAAACTAATAGCCAAATTATACATGTTGACATAATTTTTATTTTAAATAACGAAAAAACAAATAATTAGTAGAATATTAATAAAAAGTCGAAATAAAAATCACTTAATGAACATTTTAAACACGTGAATCACATCTAATGTCATTGAATATGACATTCACGATCATCCATTATTGGCATTTAATCTTATAGTTTGGCGAAAATTTTTTGGTCGACGGGATAATCTAGAAATACCAAAAAAATAATAATTAGTAGAATATTAATAAAAATACAAATAAAAAGTCGAAATAAAAATCAATGACATTTTAAACGCGTGAATCGTGTTTAATGTCATTGAATGTGACATTCACGATCGTCCATTATTGGCTATTTAATCTTACAGTTTGGCGATAACTTTTTGGTCGACAGGATAACCTAGTAGTACCGAATTTTTCAAATCCGTCAAGTACTATCGGAGTCTTTTCAATTCAAGCATACAAACAATCAAATTTTTCTTCCTTATAATATTGGTATAGATAATAATATTGGTATCATTATTTACCGATTTTTAATTAGTTACATATATCCATGCTTCTTGTTCTTTTAACAAATACTTCAAAATTGTAACTTTTAACAAATACTTCCTATGTTATTTAAAGTATGACGACATGTTTTTTAAATCAAATATTTTATCAATAATTTAATTCTTTCTCATTCACTTTACTTCTAATATGTCGCATTTTTCACAGAGAATCTCTTATTAACGTAACCGATATTCGTGCGTCTTATATAATAAAATACTTTTTTTTTCAAGTATGACGTCATATTTTTTTCCTTTGAATTCTTTTTATTTTAGTTTTTCACGTGGATACAATTCAACTGAAAATTAATTGCCGAAGAGAAATTATTCCAGTTTTTGATTTTCTTGGCAACGCGAAAGAAAAATGGTTATTTTTTATCGGAAAAATTTTCATTGATTCTGTGTGAAAAATACTGAAATTTTAAATTATTAAGGAAAATATTTGAATAAATCAATTAAAAAATAGCCTTTGTTCACTGAAAATAGTGTAGCTTTCCAACGGTGAAAGAATTTTTCAAATTCGTCAAGTAGTTTCGGAGTCTATTCAATTCAAACAAACAAACAAACAAACAAATCTTTCCTCTTTATAATATTAGTATAGATTATTTCCATTGATTCTTTTGTGATAGCTTACTGGTAATTATTTGTACAAGTAGATTTTAATAAAACAAAATTCAGCTTTCACACAAATAATTACCAGGAAGCTTTTATTATATGTATGGAGCTGAAAGTAATTTTAGTACATATACAATATTTGGCCATTAGTCTGGATATCGAAATTTTAGACATTTTCTCGAATATTTAAAATATATTCGTCGGATTTTTCTAGAATTTCATGATTATAAAGATTAAATATGATTGGAATTTATCAACGTTTATTTTATAAGGGGGACAATTAAGGGGCTGACAAAAAATCAAGTAACAGTAATAATGTTTGGAATCACCCTGGATATTAAAATGCACGAAATAATCTATTGTAATAGGATACAAATATTTGGATACTGTACAGTACGCCCTTTCAATTTTTGTAAGAATATATGAAATATTCAGGAAAATATAGCGATTTATTTGAAAAATAAAAAAGTTCTTGCACGTTTTTAGTTTATATCACGCAGAGTTTTCAAACAAATTTAACGTCAATTTGAGAAAATGTAGTAGAAACAATATAATGCAATTGGAATATAAATATATCAAATGTTTTCTGATATATGAGTAATTGTACGCAATAATTTTTAACTGCGAATGTGCAAAGTTTTTTTTTTTTTTTTCCTCCTTTAACACAATTGCATAATCAACTCTATGGAGACGCTTTAAAGAAAATCCAGTATAATATCGTGAAAATTCGGAAAGATATTGGTGATAGAAGTGAACTGACTTATAGTTCTCTCTAAAAAAAACTAAATGATGAAGGATTTTCCACAAATTGCATTTTTTATTAACTGAGTTTTGAAAAAAGTCAGTATTTGATGAATATCAATGGAAAAATGTGGAACAAATGCTATGATTTTTATACTTCTTTTTATCATGGAGTAGGTTCATTTCAGCAGTTATCCAAAGAGAACAAAAACATCAATCAAAAATTAAAAAATGCCACAATGTGGAAAATTCCTTATTCAGCTGTTTTTAGAGAGAAACAAAAGCCAGCTCACTGCTATCCCAATATCTTTCTGAATTTTTACAATATTTGAATAGATTTTTTTATGAGTTGCTCCAAAGAGTTCACTATTAAATTATGAAACGAGTTGGAAATTGCACGTGAACGTAGCAAATGAGGTGCGATCGTACGATAACGAAGTTTTAAAAATATTCAGATCTTGCTGATATAGTAGAGCGTATTTCGGATACAGTATAGTAGTCGAAATCTTTGTGTTTCCGTAAATATGCAGGAAGTAATTTTTATTACACCTCACGTATATCTTATTCCTAAAATGTGAAAAAGTTGAATATAATTAACCACTTAACTGGCGACGGGTATGGGAAAACAGCGCTTTTACCCCCGACTTATCTCGGGGCAGACGGTGAAGTGGTTAAAACACGCCACAAGCAATGTTTACCCTTATAGCATTATGTAGTGGAATACTTTTGTGTGGCCCTGTAATTTAATAACAAAAATTCTTTGCATCACAGATTGTAGAGAATGCATATTTTAGTATATATTTCATAGATTCATGCCAATTCTATTATGTTCGAATGAGTGTAACATCATTAAAATGCATTTGGAGCTTTTTTTATTGACCGTAATGTAACGGAATATTTTTGATTGTCCCTGTAAATGATCTATGCATCCGACTTTCATAGCATTTGAAATGACTCGACAAAATTACGCAATAATTATATGTTTTAAATTTCAAACGATTAAAACGCATTTGAATCTTTTTTCCCAATTGACCGTAATGTAACGGAACCCTTTTGATTGCCCCTGTAATTCATCTATCCATCCGATTTTCATAAAATTTGAAATGACTCGACAAAATTATGTTATAATTATGTATTTTAAATTTCGAACGATTCGGTTGGGTAGTTTCTGCGTTGTTATATGCCGACAGACAGACGGACAGACAGACGGACAGACGGACGGACTGAGCGACAACAATAGGTGCTACGTATTTACATAAATACGAACACACCTAAAAAAGATCATTTTTATCTTTCCCGCATGCACAGATATATATAATTTTATACAACTACTCAACTACTCGTAGTTCATAACATATTTAACATATTTGTACTCCGATTATACTATACTGTTTCTACTACATTTTGTTAATTTTTCTGAATCTGGCATTAAATTTGGTTGAAACACTTGCAAGATATAAGCTAAAAACATATAAGAATTTATTGAACTTTTAAAACAAATCGCTATAGTTGCATGAATATGTGTGCTATTCTTACAAAAATCAGTGGACATGTTGTACAGTATCCACATGTTCGAATCCTGCAGCAATTGATCATTTCGTGTATTTTAATGTACATGGTGATCCCAAATATTTTTTCTAGAATTTTTTCCGGCTTCTCAATGTTTTCCTTATTAAATGGACGTTGATAAATATAATGTCAAACATAATCTTTATAATCTTGAAGCTCCAGAAGAATCCAACGAATATACATTTAAATATTTGCAAAATATCTAAAAATGGAAGTATTCGGTCATTTATAGACGAAGAGTGCATTTGTGCTTTTCATATTAGTCCTATTTATTAAAAAAAAGGATGTGTATCTGGCGTTACAATATTTTCTCTTAAAAATTCGAATAATGAGACATGGCAGCACTACCTGTTGAGCGATTTGCAACAAAACATAATCAAAATCATGTTATATCAAGTATTATAGATATGGAAAGTTTTATAAAAATCCATGCACTAGTACTTAAGATATGGCTATTGTAGAAATTGTGAATAATGCAGCACAGCAGAACCACCTCTTGACCGATTTGCAACAAAACATAATCAAAATCATGTTATATCAAGTATTATCGATATGGAAAGTTTTAAAAAATCCATGCACTAGTACTTAAGATATGGCTATTGTAGAAATTATTAATAATGCAGCACAGCAGAGCCACCTGTTGACCGATATTCACAAAAAAAAAAAATCTAGCTTATATCTAGATCTAACAGAATTGAAACAGAATTGTGAATTTCCATTGATTAGTTCTTGAGATAGAGCGCCCATTATCGTGGAGCTTAAAAACCATGACTTTTTCATAACAATATTTTTACAAGTGTTACTCTCTTGTTTTGTTTCTTTTGATACAAAAACACTAGAAAAAAAAATTGAGCAATAAATTTTAATATTTAAAGGTATCTCAGTCGATTAAAAATGTATAAAATTAGAAAAAATAAGAAAATTAACTATACAAATAACGATTATTACTTTTTATGTTACTTTTTATTTTTTTAGGCTTTAAATATAATAATTTATTTAATTTACTGTACCAATTATTAGCTTTTTTCTGTTAAAATTTTATTGCCTTTGTATAGGCGAAGATAGTTTTTTTCTTGCCGTTTTGGTAGATTTTGCGGTGATCTTCAACAACTTGTAGCAGAAATTGTAGTTGCGTTTCATCATGCGTTATCAATCCACATTACGCCTAATTAAGTGTAACCGCACATTCATCATGGTCATTTATTAAGTGTAGAGATTTTATAATCTTTTTAGCCTGGTGAATAATCATCTCTTGACTCCCACAAATCAATCTCAACAGCAAGATGTTCAACTGAAAATTCCAACAATTGAAATAATATCATTGGCATGACTGTGACAAAATCTTCCAATTTTTCATTCTTGATTAAATAAAGAGCAACATTGATACTGTTTTGAGCTTGCTTTTTAGAATTAGCTTCATTCTGTAAAGCAATAATGATGCGTCTTTTGGTTGATAAACTTATGCGGCTCTTAAATAAAGCTAAACCAACAAGTTCTTCTGTCAAGTACTACAAGAAAATTAGCAAATTTAGGTGATGATGACTTCGAAATAGCTGAATGTATTGATGAATATTCAAGAAGGAATTCTAGCAACAACAGATCATTACAGGAGGTTCAAAAAGCTTGAAAGCAGAGATCTAAGCTTTCAAATATACATCATGTACGCCTTCTTCCTTTTTTGAATTCAATGTAAATTAAGCACTGAATATCCAGATTTTGTGACAATATACTATTTGCGACATCATCATATTAAATTCCTGGTTCGTACTTGTATCTATCAATGAAACTCCATTATTCTTAAAAACGTTCAAATAGTGTAACATCATATGAAGGTTTGACATCTGTACAAATTTAAAACAGTCTGTTAATTATCAGTCCCACACTGTGATACCTGCAAACAAGTGACCAAAGCTCTCTTGTTTTAAATTTTTTGTTCTATAAGAACGTATGTAGCACAATGATAATCAGTTTTTCAGCCGATAATATTGCTTGAATATTATCTGCTATTGCTCAGTCTTGAATTTTCTCAAATGCTCTGCCTGATCTTCTCCTGTGACAGATGTTGAACATTCCATAATTTACTAACATCTTTCCCAAAAATTAATACTGGCAATCGATAAAACTTTTCTTTTCCAGTCAAATCGTGCATTAATTTTCCACCCCAATGAATACCAAAAAATATGTTGCTTTCAACTAACTTTTTTCTTCATACTTATTAGTTCTCTCAAATACTATTTGTCCACGAATTGAGTCTTTGGTAAATATATTTTCTTCTATAAATATATTTTAAAAAGATGGAACTTATTTTTCTTTTGACATAGCATACGAGCAAGCATATATTTATCATTGCAAATACATTAGAAACATTCCCATCATCTAGCTACCTTTACATATTGTTAAAATGCATTAATATCTCCTACATAATAATACCTTTACATATTGTTAAAATGCATTAATATTCACAGACTCACAGACAGACATTTTCTAAAAACATCTTTTCCGGGATTCAGACTCCTAAAAAGTGTAATTCCGTCGAAAACAGCATTTCGAAAATTTTCACAAATCCAATACTTTCTTCTTTTAAAGATAGAAGAAAGTAAAAAGGGGGTATTTTCGAAAAGTATAAACATAAATTAATAGTTTTTGTAATGCATGAATTAAATTTGATTATATATTAACTAGCACATATATTAATTTATAACAGCTTTTGTTCTGTACATTGTAAATGGTAAGGCCCATGTACCAAAACTTATTAATAACAATTTTAATATAAGCTGAAATTTTAATAAAAATTTATTACAGTAAGAATTAAGTAAACCAAGCTTTTTGTTTTTAAAGTTTTTGAAATTGCATGCATCACTACTTTCATTCTTTCCTGATATATTTTTTTTTCACAAATCTATATTTAGGTTTTTTTCGCCAGATATTAAACAGCTAAAAGTAAATTTAATATTAGAGATTAATTTTCACAGTGTCAAAAAATAGTAAAAACAACATCTATAGAAAATGTACTTCTACCCTGTGGCAGTTCTTGGAAAACTTAAATAAATTACATGTGTGTACATATATCACTTTCTGGAGGTTATTTAAAATGTGTAAACCGTTTCTGAAAATATTTGTTTAAAAGTATCTTCTTTTCTTCATTTTAATTAAGAAATTTTAATAATATTATATAACCATACTTTTCTTTTAAGCGGGCTTTATGTATTTAAAAATTAAATGTATTTTTTTAAATATTTTTTATGAATGTTTAATATTTATTCTATTATATAGTAGCTATACAAAATATAATTATATAAAAAACAAATTTTAATGTAGTAAACAATAATGGAAACAGATACATAATTGATATATATGGTTTTACATCAATATTTATGTTATGAGCAGAAGACAAATTAAAAATGGAAAATAAAAACATTTTCAGTTGAATTTTGTAAGTAACAGGAAGTAAGATTGGTAAAATAAAAATAAAAAACGAAAACCACCAGATCTTTTATTTACTTGAAATGAAAATGAAATAAATATTAGAGCTAAAATATTTTAAAGCCACATTTGCGTGAAAATTAATCAGCATTTGGATTATTTTTTAGACGAGTGAAAAAACTTATGGACATTCTAATTTTTCCCAAATGTTCACAAATAATTTTAAGAACTGCATCATATTTATTTAAAAACAAATAATGATTGCGTCTAATTTGGCATTTTGAACAATCTCGGTTTTAATTAGACGGTTTTATTTTATTTAAAGCATGGTATGAATTCTTTATTGTTTTATTATATATATAGTTAATGTACTATTTAATGGATTAAGACTAAAAAACATCTGAATAAATATTTTTCATTTACTGACATATTTGTGTAATGATTTTGTAAAACTTGTAAATGTGTAAATAGAAAATCGGAAAAATATTGTAAAAGTATAATTCATCCTATCAGTTATTACAAAACACTATGTTGTCTATGAAAAAAGAAACATATTCTGTTACAGATGTGTTATTGTTGTAGTAAGTGTAGCAAATTATATAAATGTGTAGTGTCGTAACTTGATGTCGTCTTTATACTACTGTGATGCTTTGTTTGATTATATATTGCTAGGGTATGTAAATAATTGCCAATTCAGTTTAAATTTGACTAATTTTCTTAAATATAAATTGATGAAATAATACTCTATAATAAGTGAATTGTAACATAAATTAACTGTAGCCTGTTTAATTTTTCAACAGATCACAGATATATATGTCGCAATATGGAATTGTAAAACTGTACAATAAAAATTGTAAAAGCCATTTATAACAAGAGCAATTAGTGGATTAGTTTTAATCAAATGCAATTCATCCAACAAATTTTGTATGTACAAGTACTTTTTCAAATTAGTTACAATTGCATTAAAATTAAGTTCTTTCACGAGGCTATTTTTTTTTCCAGAAAAATACATTTAAGAAATAATGTTTTCCAGTTTTCATTTTCTAACAATACAATAATGACATAATAATAATAATAATAATAATAATAATAATAAACATGATAAAAAACATTATAGCGCCAGAATGCCCTCCCCCCTTCTGCCAAATATCATCAATGCATGGCAAATTCTTTTAAATATTCAAATTTAAAGAATTGTCACTTTTTTACACATCGCACTACACCAATCAAAGATTATGTCCTGTGCGATAAAGCAGTTTTTTAATCAACAATTACATCCGTAAATTCTTTTAATTGCACTTTTCAAACACAGATTCCTCACTATTAAAATTGTGATCAAAGATGGCTGACATTATCTCTTTGCTTTTTAATAATCTACAACCGCCACTCACTTACTTCTATTCTTCACGTACTCTTTGATTAAAAATTCATTTTTCACTATTTAATTTCTAATATTTGAAACATTTTTTGAATAAATGCGGCTTTCATTATTTTAACCATTTGTTTGAATAAATGCGGTTTTCATTGTTCTAAAAACGGATTCTAATGTTTTGATCTTTGTAACTCTAAGCGTTATAAATCCTTCAAAAGATAAAATTACTTCTGACAAGAGTCGAGGCCAAATATTTTTAAATTTCTCTACAATAACTATACTGTCAATTGAAAAAATCTACCAATATATGTTTGTGAACAACCAACAGCTTTTGAGAGATTTTATCAGGTGAAATTTTGTGACAGCAAATTGACAATGATAGCTGTTTTTGGTTCTTTGTTTAGACCAAGCTGGTTTTTAGTGCCCTAGAATAGTAGATGGACAGTGAGGCGTAAAAAGGAAAGTCTGGTAGTATTTATTTGTACGCCTGTTTGTTTTCTCTCTCTCTTTCTCTGTATCAAAAGCATTTTAATGTTGTTGAGGGATATTGTTTACTGCAGTAATAGAAATTCTTTTCTTAGATTCAGATGAGAATTATAGTTAGAAAACAGATTTCCGATAATTAATTTTTTTTAGTCTATAAATATGTATTCTTAAAATAAGTTTTAGCCTTACCATTTTTTTTTTTTTTTTTTTTTTTTTTTTTTTTTTTTTTGCGTATTATATGAAGCGTTCCAAAATTAACAGGGACTTTTTGCTAATCTGTTACTGAATAATAATTTTTAGGTTAATATTACAAATATTTATCCTGTTGTGTTAAATAATGTCCACCTCTATTACAAATGGTATCTTTTGCAGTCATATGTCAGAATGGTTAAATATTTCAAATTTGCTAATTTTACTCTCAGCCATATTTTTGATATGTCTGACGAAATTATATTTCTACTAAACCTGTGAATGATCCCTAATTTGCAGCAAGAAATAGGCTCAAACTTTAAACAGCTATCACTTGGTCAATTTTAATCGCAGAATAATGAGACTTTTTTGTCTTAATTCTCAGTGTAAGAGGAAAATTTTATTAAATATAATTTGTAAAACCGAAAAACTGTATAAAAATTTAAATTTTTTAATTAAAAAAAAATTATTGACCGAAATTGTTTTTAAAATATATCTTGAGCTCATATAAAGAATTTTTGTAACTGTAACTGGTCATCTATAAATATTCGTTGAGGAATTAGCCATTGCGCACCGTTGAGAGTGTACACCCTGTATTATGTTAGTTTCATTTCTATATTCTTACATAATTTGCAGAATTTCTATGATAAACACAATTATTGGATCTTGCATTTTTTTGTGGTAAAAAGAGTAACAAAACTTTAATTTATTATCAAGACAAGTAAAATACTTTAAAGATAAAAAACCAACGATTATAAATGCACAAATAAAGTAAGAAAAGGTAGCAAACAGCCGTTTCGAATCTACTATGGAGATTCTTCATCTGTGCAAAACTCAGCGAGCTAGAAAAAGCAAAACTGAGCTAAGAGACAGAGAGACGCAGGCTTTTATACCCACTACGGAAATGATCCCGCCTAAAGGAAAACAACCAATCAGAAGAGAGCAGCCTAACAACTGGCTGGACAAGTAGCGACATCTACCGGAGAATAAACAAAACAAACTAAAAAGCGAGGGAAAAAAAAAGGTAAAATTAAATTAAAGATTTCCAAATGCTAGGAAAATAAGGCGTACTTGATAAATCATTGACTAAGGAGTGAGAATTTTTAATGATGTGGTAAGCTTCCCAAAAATCAAGATCAAGAATGGAAGCACACTTTTGGATAATGGTAGCTGAAGAAAAGTTAAACTTATGTTGTAAAGACCAACAATGTTGAGCAATGGAAGAGCGTTTAAGCTCTTGATTTTTGACATACCTTTTATGTTCCGTTAAACGAAATCTGAGAGCACGTTTAGTCTGACCAATATAAGATAGGCCACACTGGCAAAAAATTTGGTAAATACCCCAGTTATCTAAGCGATCAATGGGATGCTTAAGATTTGAAAAGGCCATTTTATTAACAGGAGAAAAAAAAAACATTGAAATCGAACCTTTTTAAAATTTTAGCAACTTGCTGACTGATTTTGGGGAAAAAAGGCAAAACAACCAAAGTATTGGAATTTGAATTAAAGTTTTTTCTTTCAGATTGGGTGGATTTTGTTAATTTTCTATGAATTGAATCTATAATATCAGGGGAATAACCACGATCAACAGCAATAGCTTTAAGATAATTAAGTTCATCACTGAGTAACTGAGGAGTTGAACAAATATTGGAAGCCCGGAAAACAAAAGTTTTAAAAGCCGCAACTTTCTGGTTAGGAGGATGAGAAGAATATCTATGAGGTGGAAGACAGACCGCAAAAGGTTTACGAAAGACAGTAGTCTGAAAATTATCATCATCGCGAATAACAAGGACATCAAGAAAAGAAAGGCAATTGTTCGAACTTATAATCGTTGGTTTTTTATCTTTAAACATTTTTGCACAAAGGCTTTATTTGCTATTTTAAAGTAAAATACTTTTTGTTATAAATTGCATAACTTATGTGAGTAAAGCACGTGTATTTCTATGTGTTTGCATCAAATGTATCCTAAATATATTTTGTAATGAAAGATTTGAAAGTATTTATAAAAATTTCCTCTGACTTCACAAGAGTAACCAAGTTCTCTTATACATAACTCGTTTTAAAATGCAAATCATAACTACAAATTTAAGTAGAAATAGCAATCTTTTTGATTAAACTTAATTACAAGAAATATGTAAATTAATATTAACTGCAATTCCATTTTTTAGGTACTACTCTGTCATCCCGTCGACCAAAATACTATCGCCAATTTATAAGATTAAATGCCAATAATTGATGATCGTGATTGTCACATTCAATGACATTAAATACGATACACGTGTTTAAAACATTATTAAATGATTTTTATTACGACTTTTTATTTGTATTTTTATTAGTATTCTACCAGTTATTTGTTTTTTTTATTATTATTTAAAATAAAAATTACGTCAATATGTATAATTTGGCTATTAGTTTGGCGATTTGTATAATTTTGCGAAATCGGTCGACGGAATAACAGAGTAGTACCTTTTTTTATTATTCTGTTCTGATACCTCACTTTCATTTTAAATACGTAACTGGGCAGTGTTTCATATTAAATTTGAGTAGAAGTAAATATTTTACCGCCGTTAATATTTTACTGCGAGAAAATATCAGCCCTCTCCCTACATTTTCTTGACCCGCTCTTATTATTCACTTCTATATACGGCCCTATCAGCATTACTAAAAGATGCTATACCGGCATGAGAAATTGCAACATTCCACTTCCTTTCTGGCGCTTACTCTCCTAACACTCGGAGAAAATCTTGTTCAGTATAAATTGCACCAAATGCCATATATTTCTAGACAATTTTACTGCATCATTTTTAATTGCAAAAAAAGATTGGACAATGTCAGTAATAGCAAAGCCGACTATATACTACCGGCCGAGCCATTTCGCGAAAAACTGCCGAAAAAGTGAAGCTGGATTCAGCTTCAAACCCTGAACAATTTCACTGGACCCTGTGTGAGTCCATGTGATGCAAACTGCTCAAACTAGTAAGCTGCTTTGAGTAAGCTGCTTTCTGTTCGGTGCACATGACTCGGCACATGGTCATTCTTTTGGATCAGGGTTTGGTGCACGATTGGTAACTTGGACAAGGTATCCGAGTCCTCTGGCGAGATACTTCTTATATTAATCTCAAATAGACGGGCCTAAGATCTAGTGGGCCATGGTAATAGTCATATAATATTTATTTTCGTTGAGTACCAAAGAGTCTTAGATAGAACTGTGGTAAATTCCTAGAATGAAATTTGTTGATGTTCTTGGATTATTTGTGTTGAAAGTTGTCCACGCAACATATCTATATATTATAAGTATTTTGACTCATGATGGGTTTCAATTAGGCAGTCACTCGTTTCTTCATACCTGCAATTTTTGCAGACATGGATTTGGATGTTGCTTCAGAACAATTTAAAACAACAGATTGATCCTTTTTTGACAAGAATACTGTCGACACTTATAGCAGAGTGAGAACACTTGGCTTTTTGTAGGCGATTGTGTCATAATTTACAGTTTGTTAATAAATCCTTAAGCTTCTGAATAGAATACGCCGCAAACGATTTTTTCCCATAGTATGTTACGAAATGTATCGTTATGTAACGGAATTATGTTCCCGTAAGGGAACTGTACCTTATAAATATACTTCATTTTCAATACAGAACATTCCATTGTGAATATAAATATCATGCATCAATTCTATGCTAATTCAAGTATATTTGCTTGAGTCAGAGCGTGCATAGACAGGCGGAAAACAGACAGACAAACCAAAAAACTGAATTCATAAATACTTTTCATTTATACGGAAAATTGTTAAAAACAAAATTTTTATTCTAGAAACATCGAAATTAATATCAAAGAAAATTACATATGATGCATAGAAAAAAAATCAAAAAGTGACGTCATTTTGAATAACAGCTGCCATCATCTTGAATTTCGACAACTTTACATGATGCCCCCCCCCCCCTCAGACATGCTTTGTATTTCTATAAAGTAAATACTGACTAATCAGTTTATTCTTATTACGATTTGCAATTTTTTTTTTTTTTTTTTTTTTTTTTTTACACGTAGCACCCGGACTATAGCCCAATATTTTTTTTCTGCTAAATATGTTATAGCACAAAACTTTCTCAAAATCTTTTGAACCGTTATTTAGAACTAACTTGACCCTTTTCCATTATGACTCAAAATTAACCAATATTCATGTTATTTTCTTGAACATGTGCACTTGATGAATGGTTTTATCATTGCTCAACAGGATATAATATAAAATTATGAGTTGATTTCACACTGAAAAAAATGAAGTACTCAAAGATCAGTATGTCGATATACTCATATCTAATTGAGTATGTTTGGATGAAAAGTGACATATTGCTTTCTCAATTTTAAAACAGCATACGTTATCGAATCCAAACAAACGATAATTGTGTACCCATTATTGGTTTATTTCATTCATGGCGGCATAAAAATGCTTATTAATGTAAATATTAAATTATGCACAGTATTTTAAAATAATTTTAAAGTATGCTTGTAAATAATGATCTTGCCATAAAAATGTTCGATTTGGGTATTTTACCAATAATTTTGCTATTTCTCTTAATAAATAATCAATTAAATGTTTATTATAAACACATATTGGACAATTGCACCATAAAATTTAATTAGTAAGAATGTATTTATTAAAAATACAAAACGTTGCTCCATAGTGCACAAAAACAAGAACTTTAATAAGAACTTGTACAATTAAAATAAAATAAAATAAAATATCAACGTTTCGTGCCGTCCTGCGCGGCCGTCTTCAGGAAATTAAGTCTAAGTAATTATAATTAAGGAGCATCGCAGGAATAATAAACAGTATAAACAGAATATAGCTATTTCTTGCTGTTACATGGCGAACAAGGGTTGCAGTATTAACTTTGAAGAGGCTAAAATCATAGTTCCGTGCAATAACGCAGTTTAAGGTAAAATTGGAGAATCTGTCGAAATCATTGCACGAGAAAATAAACCTTGTAATGATAATTTATCTTATAATATACCAAAAATAAGGCATAACATCATAAAATCTTAAGTTTGTTTCTGCTTGCAATATTTTAATTTTTCCTCGCATGTAGATGGCATAGAGGTCTGCACGGGCCCGGGCTTGGCCCGTGGCCCGTACCCGGCCCGGCCCGCGGGCCGGTCCGGGCCGGCGAAATCGTTTCAAATTTTCTAACGGGCCGGGCCGGGCCGGCAAAAAAATTGAGCGGGCCAGACGGGCCGGGCCGGGCCGATAAAAAAAATTTTCGGGCCTGTCGGCCCGTTCTGAAGATTTATGCAGAAACGATAAAATATGAGCTATTTTCAACGAAAATGGTTTTAACGAGAATAAGTATAAATGTGGCCACACTAGTTTGACAGCATCAATATAAAAATGCGCAGTGTATCGGCATCGGAGATTTACATTATGTGTAACCCGTTTTAATATATTTTTAGCTGACTCATGCCGGTCCGAGATCACGCTTGCATTGTTTTTATACATATAGACTGGCCGGACCGGTACTAGACTTAATTGTTGACAGAAAACGTGATTTGTAAAATTATTAACAGTGATAAAGAACTTATGTTAGCTTAGTCTTCGGATATATACTTCTTGATGATTTTTAAATAAATTAATTTCTCAATAATGCGAAAGTTTGACACATTTTCTGATTAATTTTAAATTGTAAAAGTATAAAAGTGAAAGGCCTAACTATTGAAGGGATTTTAATCGAATAGCGTTTTTCATTTTTGGTAAATAAAATACTTGTATAACCTTGTTGAGATACAATAGTTTCTCAAATGATTGCAGGTTTTTCTCCCTTCCCTTGCTATTGCTTCTGGAAATTCTATTCAAAACGCTAATTATGACAGTATTTTATTTGTTTGCAGTATTCTTAAATTGCTTGTATCAAAAAATGGATAACGCCATTCGATTCTGAATAAAGATATCTGCTAATCTTATGCGTTTCTGAGGGAAAAAAAAATGAATTTAGAAATGTATCAGAAAGGAGCTTCTTTGAATTTAAGAATGAATTTGGATTCGAAATCTATAATAAAATGATATAGAAATATATTTATAAATCTTCTTTTATTAAACAGCTTCAAAATTAACGATGTTTTTAGCTTTCTTTTTTTTCTTTTATTCTAAGCCATATTAATTTTTTAATGAATCTTTATTCGAATGTTGAAAGCTTAAAAATCTAAGTAATCATTAATGATGTTAATGTGTATTTGCTGTAAAATATACTGTAAAACCATTCCATAGATATGTATGCAGTATTCTTTAAAGGAATCTTAGTTATATGATAAAAATCTGAATTTTTTAGAAATCGTAGAAATTGTAACGGGCCGAAACGGGCCGGGCCGAGCCTGTTTTCGCTGATTTTTGTACGGGCCGGGCCGGGCCTCAAATATAAAAATTTAAACGGGCCGGGCCCGGGCCGAACTTTTGAGTTTTACAACGGGCCGGGCCGAAATAACTTTCCTACGGGCCGGGCCGGGACGGGCCGGGCCTGGAAATTCCGGCCCGTGCAGACCTCTAAGATCGCAACATATTTAAACTTTTGATTATTTTCGATTTTACTTTATTAGAAATATTATCTCTCGATCAGGAAGCAAACTTTTAGTCATTTCAATATCATATTTTACTGAAGACGTCACGAAACGTTCATATTTTATTTTATGTTATTTTATTTTATTTTTATTTGTACAATTTCTTATAAAAGTTCTTGTTTTTGTGCACCATTGAGCAATGTTTTGCATGTTTAACAAATACATTCTTAGTAGTTAAATGTTTATTGTTCATAATTTTGAGCAAGAAATAAATACCAACATATTTTCTCTTTAATTTAAAAATTCAGGGGGTAGATAATAGTTATTTATATTTGAGCATAACCATGAAAATCAAAAATAAGTACATGTGTTTCTCAGTTTTGAGAACTTTTGGATATTTTGAAGTATTTTGAGTATGGGAAGTACTTAAAATTGAGTACTGTTTACTCAATTTTGATGACCCATTTTTTTCCGTAGATGTACAATTAGCTTTACATTGACCTATTGTGACCCGAAATGACAAATTAATCGAATTTTCTTGAACATTCGGTCTAGACTGATGGTCTTTTTGGTACCGAAAATAATAGATTATGCAAATTTGTCAAAAGCAATAGATCCGTATTCTAGATAATATTAGTTTGAGTCGTATTCTCCCAAAGATTACAAACTTATTGAAATTTCTCGACCATGTGACCAGGTACAAGGGTCATTTGTGCCGCGAAACAGTATAATATAAGATTTTGTCAAAATAGTTTGAGCTGTTTTGTAGATAGAATTAATTTAATTCTAACGCAAAGTGACAATAAATAAATAAATAAATTAGACCAACTATTCTAATTTTCTTGTACATGTGATCTAACGCAAAGCTATTTTTGAGACAAAAATTGATAGAATTAAAATTTTCAACAAAATCGTTAGAGCAGTATTCTGGGTAAAATTAACTTGATTCCTAACGACGCAGAAATGAGTATCGAACTTCTGTGTCAAAATCGTCAGAGTGATTTATTATTTGAAACTTCTAATGACTCATATTGACTCAAAATTGACTCACTAATCGAACTATCCAGAACACACAATTTAGCCCAATTTTCTTTACCAAAATTAAAATGGTAGGTTACAAAATTTATTTAAATACAAAAGAGTGTGTTTTATTTAATGGAAACTTTACCTATAGTGAATGAATATAATCTACTAATAAAATTTTCTAACGTATGATTTAGACGAATGGTCAAAATTACTTGAGAAAATTTTCAAATAAAATTAGATTGATCATAACCAGTAATAACCAAAAATAAATCACTAATAAAATGGCTCAAAAATGTGACTTAACCCAACGTTTAAGATATAATTATATTTTATTATCAGGGTCTAAAATTATTCAGGATCAAGATATAATTAGCTTGACGCTGAATAATTTTAGACCTTGATCCATAATGACCGAAAATGATCAACTGACCTAATTTGCTCGAACCTTTGACCTAATCAAAAGCTCCTCTCGTGCCAGGAAACGGTATCGTACAAAATTTTGTCAAAAGACTTGAGCAGTTATTTCAAAACAAATAGTTTGACTCTGACCCATTATGACCCAAAAGGTCCATTTAATCATATTTTACTGATTATGTCATCTAGCCCAACCTTCTCGAGCATGAAAATAATGCAATGTAATATTTAGTAAAATAATTAGAACCATTTCTAGATAAAAATTAGCTTGATCCACAGTGATCTAAAAGTGAAGCACTAATCGAAATTTCTCAGAAACGTGATTTAGCCCAGTGGGCTTCTTGTTATTTAGAACGATAGCATATAAAATTTAGTAAAAATCATTAGATCCACTTATTAGATAAAAAAAATTTCGACGCGTTCTACCACAAATGAGCCACTAAATAATTTTTTCCGAATATATGTCCTAGCACTATTATCTTCTCGTGATCAAAACGATTCAATCGATTTATAGTATAATTTGCTTGACCTTGATCTATAATAATCCATTATCCATTTTTTAGCACTTTCCAACAAAGTTGAAAAGAGATTATGCATTCGGTTTGTCTGGCCGTCTGTCCGTCTGGCCGGATGTCCGGATGGCCGTCTGTCCGCGCTCTAACTCCCGTAAATATACTCTGATTGCTATGAAATTTTTATGCGTTATTGAGGTTTACCCTAGCACGAACCCTACTGAAAATGAAGTATCTACCATGATTAGTTTATCTACAGAGAGAATCAAAATTTTTCCATTACATTACGGCCTATGGGGAAAAATCGTTAATATACTCGTATTGCAATGAAATTTTAGGACGTTATTGACGTTTACCTTAGCACGAACCCTGTTGAAAATGAAGTTTCTACCATGATTAGATTATCTACAGGGCGAATCAAAAGTTTTCCATTACATTACGGCCTATGGGGAAAAATCGTTAATATACTCGGATTGCCATAAAATTTTAGGACGTTATTGACGTTTACCTTAGCACAAGTCCTATCGAAAATGAAGTTTCTACCATGATTTGTCTATCTACAGGGCGAATCGAAAGTTTCCCTTTATATTACGGCCTATGGGGGAAAATGGTTTCAAAGGAATTTTAAAGATGTTATACCCTGTCACACATATTAAAATATGCATTCTATAAAATATAAGGTGAAAATGTAGCTATTATTCATTTACAGGGCCACACAAAAGAATTCCATTAGATAATGGTAAAAGGGGGAATTGTGTGTGACACATTTTAAATATATTAAGCTGTTTCATGTATAATAAAATTGATATATGCCACTGAAGCTTAATATAAATTACACGCTACTATCTTGTATAAAATGAAGTACATAGTATTTACAGGGCCATACAAAAGATTTCAAATAGTATATTCTTTCCGAAGTACCGTATATGTGTCCGATGATGGCTGATGGAGGGATGAAATGCATTTTAACTATGATATGCGCGTTTATATTTCGCTAAATATATGCACATTATATGGTGTGTATAAATGTTATAGTTGATATACAGGGTTACCCAAAAGAGCTCACTAACGTTACTGAATATGAGCGTAAATTATTTAAACGTGGTTCTTAAATAAGCTGTGCAATTTTTCGCTGAGCTTCATTCATTTTACTGAGAAATGTTTGCAGAATATAGATAAAAGGATATACAGGGTCACGCAAAGAATTCGGTACATGGACGCCTATGAATGATAATTTATGAGAATGTGATTTCAGTTGTTTTAAAAGTGTTTTAGTTTACAATAAATTTTAGCCAAATGCTGACGTGTAATAAAGGTACAATGTAAACTACAGGGCTGAACAAAAGTATTCAAGTTAGTTTCCATTTAATAGTATGAATTGCTGAAAAAGAAATTTCAAGTTGCTGGGTATTTTCTTGCTAAACTAAATTTTCCCATTGTATCAACTGACATATGAAATACAGGGCTGTTCAAAAGTACTGGAATACATATTTGGGTATATTTGACAATTTCCCTAAATAACAAAGTTTTGTTAAAGATTTCATTAGGTGTTGGAAAATGCTTCATAATCTATGCTTAACGCATGATTTTTCTTACTTGTTAAATTGAAAACGGCTCATTTATCTTCCCATGCCTCTAAATTGTATGGTGCAAAATTTAGTCAAAATCGTTATAGCCTTTTTTAAAAATAAAATGTGCCAGACACAGACACACTCTTTACAGACACACAAACACGGAAGATTTGCTCGTATTGTAATAAAGGGTAACAATAAAAGGAACACTGATAGAAATCAGTGAAAAATGTCTGCAATTCAGATAGATCAAAAATGTCTTGTCACACAAATATATTAATATGCATGGTTAAAAATAATATCCCTAAATCTAATTGTTAATACCATTAATTTACATACTTTCGTACCTTTACAAAACTGTAAAATAAAGTATGCATTTGTTGTTTTTATAACTTTAAACTAGTTGGATGTGTCAATCCCAAAACTTTCTTCTATCTTATACGTACATTTTAATTTTTTTAAAAATAGTTACTCATTTAAATGTTTTAATATTTTTAATTCAATACCATACGAACTTTTGTTTTCATCTTAAATTTCTGCTTCAAACAATCGGAGTAGAAACGAATTTCCGTCTCTGCACGAGCCGATGAACAATAGAATGATAAGTAGACTTTTTTTTTAATTCAGGGAGGACCTATTTGCCTTACCAAAAAATAAATATATAAAAAATTTTTAGTTCAGTTCTAGGATACCCTTTTATGTGGTGCAAGATTGAAAATGGCATAAAATTGGCTATTCAATAGCCAATTTTATGCGCCCCCTTCTGGCAGAGTTTTTTCAATTTCAGGGAGGACCAACTAGCCATAGCCATACATTTACACAAAAAATTTGGTTCAATTCGATGCATAACTTCATATACTTTTGGCCTGTACAATATTGAAAATGGCACAGAAAACGTGATTGCAGCGCCCCCTTACGGCAGATTTTTTTCATTCAGGGAGGACCAATTAGCCATAGTCATACACTTACACAAAAAATTTGGTCAAATTCGATACATAACTTCATATACTTTTGGCCGGTACAATATTGAAACTTGCACAAACACCGCGATTGCAGCGTCCTCTTTTGGCGAATTTTTTTCAAATTCAGGAAGGACCAACTAGCCATAGTCATACACTTATGCAAAAAATTTGGTTGAATTCGATGCATAACTTCATATACTTTTGGCCGGTACAATATTGAAAATGACACAAAAATCGCGATTGCAGCGCCCCCTTTTGGCGGAATATTTCGAAACTGAAGGATTATCTGCTTGCCACATCCAGAAACATTCACAGAAAAATTGGTTCGATTCTATGTATATATCTTCACATACTTTTTGATGGTAGAATAGCGACATACGGGCACAGAGACACATACACAAATATACGCATAGACACACTGCCAGACAGACATTTTTTAAAAACATGTTGTTTTGAATCTCTGACTTCTAAAACGTATAAATCCGTCGAAAAAGGGAAGTCGAAAAGAATTTCGATTACAATACTTTCTTCTATTGAAGGTAGAAGAAAGTAATTATGATTAAAACACATTATAATAACTCCTATTATTTTTTCCAGAGAAAATTTTATTTAATTGAGTGTTTTTTTATTTATTTATTATTGCATCATACATAAAATGAAAAAACCAAAAGAAACATTTTCAAATTTTAATAAGCAAACATCTTTTCTTGTTCTGGGAAATTTTCTGCAGTTTCTTGATTCAATTTTTTTATAAAGTGCTTATAAGTGCTCACGCTTTTCAACGACGACTTTTCACGAGCCGTCAGTTCCTTTTCTTTCCAAGAATCGCACTTATCTTCCTTTCTATGAGATTATTTTTAGATTTTTTTTTCATTCTATCAAGTATTGTTTGCGTTCTGTATTTCAAATCTCAACTACATTTCCAACGTATAAGTAAAGTTCTTTGAAGTTGAATGTAAATGTATATATATATATGTTTGTGTGTGTTTCCTGATGCATGTAATACAGATTTTTTAAAAATATTATGCGGGGAGATATCCATTAGAGAAAGCGTACGACATATTTTTTCTTCGCTTGCATATTATAAATCTCGTATAAATTTAAAAAATATTTTGGAGAGCAACTATATAGACACGAATATTATCCTTGAAAATATTATTTGGAAAGATTCGCTTTTAACAAGTCTTTTTTTTTTTTTAATATGAAGTTTATCATAAAAATATTCTCCTCTTCTAGTTTAGGAAGACCGTGAATATTTTTTCTATATGTACGTTGTGTATTAAACGTTTAACCCTTGACTGCAATGTCAGTCAAATTTTCAACATACTTAAAAATCACTATTATGTGCCATGAATTTGACTAATATGATCACTGTAACTGATCAAGAACAATTCAAAGAATGGAACAAGACTTATCTTGTCCATTCAGATGAGTGCATTTGATAAAAAATTAGAATTTGTTCATCAGAAAAAAAATCAATAAAGTTATTAAAGCAAAATTTACTTTTATTATTTTTACTGAATACTTAAAAATATAATTATAAAGAAAATTGAAAAGTAATTATGTTAAAGTATTATTTTAAGTATTAGTTTTACTGAATACTCAAAAATATTAATATAAAAAAAGTTGAAAAGTGCTAAGTAATTATTTTTAAGCATTATATTAAACATTATTAGTACTGAATACTTAAAAATATTAATATAAAGAAAGTTAAAATGTGTTAAATAGATAAAATTAACTTATTAAGCCCACTTTATTGCAAAATATTGCAATACAATATTAAAAAACCCTAATTCAGTATTGTTAGTTCGGGGACTTTTTTTAATTCAGAGTATTTAACTGTTACCACTTTTTGAAAATAGAATAATTTGCATTTCTTTCAGGATTTTTCATCCAATTTTAAATAGGCTGAATACTTCTATTTCAAAAAGCAGTGCCAATCAAACCATCTGGGAACCTTTTTTGTTCCCAATCTGGCAAAAGTGCCCTAATTGTGTATATAGATTTTGTATATGTCATATAATATAAAATATTAATTAAAATTTTGAAATTTTTTTTTCTATTTTTCCCATTTTTAGGCCGTTATAAATATTTCAAATGATTTTTTACATAAAATATAAAAAATCGTTTAGTGAAGTGTTAAATGATTACAGTACGCCTGTTTATGGTACACACTCACGTTTAAGCCAAACTACAAATTTCAATCATAAAATAATGGTAAATCTTAAATGAATTGAAAATTTCCAGCTGAGCGAAAAATTGCCCAGGCCGGGAATCGAACCCGGATACTTGGCTTACAAGGCCGATGCTTTACCTGTTAAGCTAACTGGCCGATAACCGGCTGGGATTTTTCGCTCAGATAACCTTATTGGCCATAACATTTGGTCTGTCATTTAAACAGCTCGGCAGAATAAGCCGCAGGTAATGGAACTCCATAGACGATGGATACGTAGATATACTATTATTTTAACACAATCAGTTAGATTGTGTTAAAATAATAGTAAATCTTAAATGGTATTTTCAACTCGCGTATAAGTCGACCCTAAATATTTTTAATATTTTTTCGGACAAGATTCGCATTTTTAAGGAAATATTAACGAAACAAAAAAAAAATTTATAAAATAATAAGAAACACAAAACGAATTCTTAAAGTTCCAAACCATTCACTGAATCTCCAATAAGCTCTATGAAGTTCTATTTCGTTAGAAGTTATATTGTTTTTTGCCGCCATGAGTGCTTTTAATTCTAATTTATTTGACTATTTTGCAGATAAATTCTAAAAAACTTTCATTTCTCATATTTAAGCTCTCTTATCTTTTTATGCTAACTAGCGTCTTCTCCACTTTTTGCAACCAGGGAACGCCGTCACAAGACTTTTCCATAATAGTGACTTTTTTATAGTATCCTTCGGTTTTTTGTTTTTTTAATTCCATTTATTTATATTTGCCATGCATTTGCTAAAATTTATTGTATAAAAATGTAAAATCAAGGATTTTAATAGTCGATTCTAGACTTTCGGAAGTAATCAATGACTGTATGAAATGTGTTTGCTACGATGACGATATTTCTTAATAGGTAAGATTTCGAGAATCATCCCTCACTAGCCAAATTCAAGCAGCAACTTTAGGTAGAAGCGTAAAATTCGTAAATAAGCGTAGAAGTGAAAAATGTCCAAGGCGGATATCGAACCCGAAACCTTTGGAATAGCGCTCCAAATGCTCTACCGTTTAAGCTACGAAAACAATGCTCAGCTTAGAATTTCTCACTTCACGTGTTGATAAGGTTGCAACTGCGGCACAAGGTGGAATCGTCTCCGTGAGCACACAGTCCTGCGACGTAACATGCGACACAAACAAACCCAGCATCGGTAAACACACATCTAATTTTAATTAAATTTTAGCCTCGAAACTATTACGTTTTCATAGCTTAAATGGTAGAGCACTTGAAGCGCTATTCAAAGGGTTTCGGGTTCGATCTCCGGCTTGTACTTTTTCACTATGTTGGTTCTACGCTTGGTTAACAGTGTGATAAATCATCTATTAAATATTCATAAAATAGTATTGTTTAGTTTTTGGTGTAAATTATCTTACAAAAGGCGGTGCTATGCTGCATTTTTCACAATTTCGCAATAAACCTATCTCAAGATCTAATGCGTAGAACTTCATCAAACTTCAGATTCATTTAGTAACTTATGAAAAATTGGATCCTGCTTAGTTTTTGGTGTATATCACCCAACATGTGGCGCTGTTATGCAGATCTTTTTTAGAGATTTTGCAATAGCTCTATTTCAAAAACTAATGCACGGATTTTCATCAAACTTCCGATTAAATAATAAGTTGACATAAGTTGTTGCTGATTAGATTTTAGTTTAAACCACCTTACAGGAAGTAATAACATGTATAAGATAGAAGAAAATTTTGGGATTCCCAAGTCTGACTAGTTAATAGATGTATTTCATTTAATTCAAGATTCTTTTAACGTAACCGACCCATTTAGCGGGCAAAGACTGGTAATTTATGAATAAATAAATTTCTTAATAACTTTCTATTGAAAAGTGTTTTTCATATTCTATTCCTTATACTTGACTTTTTGCTCTTGTTTGAAAGTTAATAGATATCTGATCAAAAATGCAACTTTTTGTGCATTATAACAACATTTAAAAATTCCTAAAAACGTGTTTTTCAAAAAAGAACTTTCTAAATAATATACATATAACGGAAGTTTTTCTTTTCAGACATACGAAAAACCTTCTTTCATTTCCAAGTGGAGCAAAATATATGATCAAAAGATCTTAAATATAAGTTCGTTGATGCATAGATAGCTATAAATGCATGAGATATACGCTTCAAAATATAGGAACTCTGAAGGTTGATTTGTAATTTTTTCCTTTGTCAACATAAAATAAAATATTTGAAATGATTATGGTAAAAAATATTTTTTTAATTAAAAAAAAAGATAATTCAAATTATAATAAAATAAACTTTGCTGAAATTTTGTACCATTTTGAATTCTATTTCAATTTTTTTAAACATTTTTTTTCGTTATACATGCGTTCGTAATTACATGAATACCTAGCACTTATAGTAGTCTTCTGGCAGTACAATTGTCTGTCTGTCCGCATAAAACAGAACAAAAATTTCCCAACCAAATCGTTTGAAATTTAGTATCTATACTAATAAAAGAACAAAACGCTCTGTCTGTCTGTGTGTGTGTGTGTCTGCGATGGCTAGCAAAATCTACAGCACGTACGAAACTCAAAATTTTTGTTGAGAGTATCCCAATGTCTCTCCTGATGCTCAGAATTTTAATTTTTTGATTAGTTTCATAGATATTAATTATGAAACGGAACTCACTCTCTTCAAAAAATCATTTTTTTAATGCTCTGGGAAAGAAAACGTTTGCACATGCGCAGAAACTCAATTACGCATCTAAAAGCAGGAAGAACCTTTTCCCCCCGTTTATTTCTGTTTTTATTTTGTTTAAATCCAAATCAACCAAACTGCTCGAAGTAGTTAAACTTAAGAGACATATTTCGAAAGATAATATTTTTAGGTCTCAAATGCAATAATCAATTTGAAAAAATGTTGCAGTTAACCCTTTGAAAACAAATATTCAAAAATGGTCGTTTTTTCCAAAACTATTTTTCGCCCTTTTGTCAATGCCCTCCAGGGCGTAATTTTTAAGATATAAACAAACTAAGTTGTTGAAACTTTCTTCTAACTGATGGTGTAATTGGTCTTAAAATATTTGGATTTTAACCCTTTCAAATACACTGGCAAAAGAAGATCATTTTGCGACTCGCAGAAAGGATATTTTTTCCATGCTAAAATTATCTTAACGTGCATATTTCAACTCAATCTTTTATAATCTTCACAATAGACCAAATTTATACTCCCTACGAAACATTCGACACATTCGGACGGATAGAAATATTTTTTACGCAATAAAATGTGCGAAAATTTTGATGAAATCAATAAAAAAAGATCGTTTTCAAAGCGGTTTTGACTTAGCAAAACGCAATCCTACAGGTACCGGTAAACAAAAAACATATTCTTTAAACTTAAAAACATCTTTATGATGCAGTCGATTTTTAAAATATAAGATTTAACCCTTTCAAATACACCGGCAAAAGAAGGCACTTTGCGACTCACGTATAGAGTATTTTTTCTCCGCTAAAAGTATCTAAACGTACATATTTCAGCCCAAACTTTTAAAAGCATCTCAATAAATCAAATTTACACCTTCTTAAAAAATTTTAAAACGTTCGGAAGAGTAGAAGTAATTTTTACAAAATAAAAAGTGCGAAAAATTTGAGGAAATTAATAAAAACCAGATCGTTTCTTTGGGGTTTTGCCTTTGCTGGGCGCAATTCTATATACGTTCTGACAAACCGAAAATATTTTTTTAAAGCTAAAACATTCTCATAATTTATGTTGCAATTTGTTTAAAATAAATATGAGATTTAACCCGTTCAAATACACCGACAAACACGAATTACATCCCGGCTAAAATTAACTAAATGCCCATATTTTAACACAATCTTTTTAGAGCCTTTCAATAAACCAGATTTACATTACTTTCAAAAAATTTTGAATTTTCGTATGGTTAGAAATCTTTTTTTACAAAATAAAATGTGTGAAAAATTTTACGAATTCAGTGAAAACCTGAGTGTTCCGTCGCGGTTTCGTTCGCTTTCTATTCGCATAGTTTCCAAAAAATTAAATTACATAGAAAACAAAATACCAAACAGCATGTGCTTTCACTTCAATATCTTTTCGCGATTTTTCCGTTTAAAAATATAAATTTTGACAAAATGGACTTAAAGATATAAAAGCATAGAAATTTGAGTTTAATTTAAGGGTTATTTAGAAAGCAAGTAACACATTTGAAAACTGAATAACATCACGGGCCCGGGCAACGCCGGGCAGGACAGCTAGTATATAATAATTTTAGAAATTTGTCAAGTCACTTCATATTTTATGAAAATCAAATCAAAACTTAAACAGATATTAGTAAAAGTTTTCTTCATTTTATAAAATCCCATCATGCATAATTAATTTTAATTTGTTTAGCACGATACAGATTTTTTTAAAAAAATAATATATAAGAAGTTTGATTGAAAGACTTTATATGTTTCTTTTCAAAAACGTAATTAACAATGATACGCTTATGGTGTTATTTAATTTTATTTTCTAAAGTCTTCCTTACAGTTTCCTAACAAAAAATCTAACAAAATTGCATTTAAAGCTTGTTTAGTAAATTATTCATGTTTATTTATTAATTGCACCTATTAAGCTGCTACTAAATCTGAATCTTAATTTTAAATGTTAATACGTGTTTTGAATAAAAAATAACTTTCATTGAATTCGTTTTGTTAATTTCATTCTCTATCAAAAAAGATAAAATATAATAAATAATTTTTTAACATCTCTCTACACTGTTAAAAATATTCCTGTAAAATTACGGGCTGAATCGGGCAGCAAAGATTCCAGTCATACCCCGTAAAACGTAACCCAGTGTCCATCATTTTGTGCAGTCCGTAAGACAGGATATAATACACTTTAAAATACATTAACACTTTACTTATCATTCCGCAGCATGTAGCATTTTAGATAATCATTGCACAATCTTTTTTTAAGCGAGTTTAAACATATGACACAATTAAGTGACATTATTTTTCAATGCACGACTAAAATGTCTAAAAAGTAATAATTTTTTTTTTGACTTAATTCTTATTACTTCGGTTTAAAATACATTTTCTGCAACACATACAATTACAAAGTATGATTCAAGTAATTACCTTTCTTATAACTTATATATTTTTCGTAAACATGAATTTTATAAAAGGTTATTTACTAATACAATACTAAATTACTAAACTAAAACAAAATGTTTTTTATTGGATGAAAAAAGCAGCATTATTCAAAAGTTTCATCATTAAATTAATGAATAAAAGAGATTAAAACGAAAAATTGAACATATGACACTTCAAATAATAAGAAATATTAATTAAATTAGTTACATCTAGTTATTAAAATATTTATATACTAAATGATAATAATTAAAGTAATTTATATATACTTTTTGCTGTTCAAATAAAATTATACCGTATTTTCTACAGAATAATCTACAATAATAAGTATACTACACACACATAATTATATATAAATTATTTTTCAGGTTTACATATTCTGTGTAAATATATATTTTACGAAAAATATATATGTATATATAAACTATTCTAATTTTTTTCATGTTTAATTTTTAAAGAAATAATGTGATGATAAGAACTAAAAAATGAAAATCTTGAATATATATTTATATATAATACTTTAAAAAATAAATAAAAGTGTGTTTTCATACCTTACTATACTTTGAGAGCTTATAATTCTTGCAATGATTGATAAAATCCATTTTAATTTGACTTGTGCTTCCGTCTAATCCTATAATTAGAACGGTATCTAAATA
Source organism: Maratus speculifer (assembly GCA_964019185.1). Taxonomy (NCBI): domain Eukaryota; kingdom Metazoa; phylum Arthropoda; class Arachnida; order Araneae; family Salticidae; genus Maratus; species Maratus speculifer. Next base: position 287,477,171 of record OZ025298.1, on the reverse strand, counting down.
TCAATCGTGACGGTGGTACATGCATACTTTTGATAGTTTTTCTATTAAGAAAAATTAAAAACACAAGTAACATGTGCTGTTCTTATTCATGTGTAAAAGTCATACACGACATGCAACAATTGAAAAAAGAAACCCCCTTCAGGTGGAATTCTCGTGACGTGAGATCAGGAGTGGTAATTATTACTACTTTGTACATTTTCAATGTTGTTCCTTTTTTAACATTTTTCTATTTGGAAAAGTGGTGTTTTTATTAAATAGGAAGTAACTTTGATCCTTTAAGAACACCAAGTTTAAATTCTCATTGCTGATTTTTTTAATTAAATGGGTGGTTATAATTACCCCCATCAAAATATCTCAACCACAAAAGATTGGGCTAATTAAAAACATTAGTGGGGAAATTCTGACCACTATATTGTCTATTTATTCATTTCTATATACGTGTGTTTTGGAATTGCGACCATTAGAACTCAAAACTGACAAATCCATCTATGAAAAAATTTAGTAGACTTTGTTTCAAGTTGCTATTCGGATATAAAAAATGCCACAGATTGATGTTAAAGAATATCTAAAATGAAAAATACATCATGGGGGCAATATCAAAGCATGAAACACAATTTTACCGTACACAGTTTTCTCCAATATGGAGGTGGCCACAATTATCCTAAAATTAGACTAAAACTAGTGTACGGTCCTCGGATATGTCGAGTGTTACGCCTCAGATGGGGGGTTCCACAATTTTTGTGAAAGAAATCGCCAATGATGTGAGTTTTTAAAATATCGGAACAACTTATTTCATAATTTGTGTATTGTTACACACAGAAATCATAATAAACTTACACAAATGTTTTACAAATGGCCATTAATGACCTAACATTAAAATTTTATACATTTTGTGGAATAGATAAAGAAATATTTATCGGATTATTCTACAGCTGCAGAAATATGAAAAATATATTCCTCTTAATATTTATCAATAACGATTTGATCAGAAGTTTAATTAGGAATTTGAAAGTTTATTTTGATTTAAAAACTAATTATAGGGCCAAAAAATGGATGAGATCGTCCTGTAAAATAAAATGCACGAAATAATCTATGGCTATTGATTACAAATATATGGATATTGTACAGTATGCTTATTCATTTGTGGAAAAATAGAGCGTATATTTATGGAGATATGTCAACTTTTTGAAAAGTAAAAAAGAAAAAAATCTCGCAATTTTTGTCTTTGCAACATGTAGGGATTTTTTTTTAATTTAATACCAGTTTTAGAAAATTTGAAAAAAATGTAGTAGAAATAATATTATGCAATTAAAATGTCAGTAAGTTAAATATTTGATGATTTGATAGGCAACACTATGCAGCAACTGATTAAAAAAAAGCCAGTCAAAAATCGTATCGTGAAAACACTGTTAAAACAAATGGTAAAACATTGCACCTTTTAGGGGTGAAAGGTTTGTTTCACTGATGACACCCTTAAAGGGTGTCCTCTAAGGGGTGTACCTTTAATTAGGGTGAAAAGATTGCACCCTTAATCCAGAGTGAATCCCAATAATAAAAAATTTAAAAATACACAAACCGACTTTTGACCCTCGAAGTATTCGAACCTACAACATCTGATTACAAGCTCAGCGCTCTAACCGCTCGGCCATCGAGCTCACCTTCAGAATCAACCTGAAATGTTCAAATGTCCTGAAATTCAAAGGTTGCTTTACATAAAAAAATTGCCAAAAGTTAGCCATCCAAAGTTCTAAACGAAATTGGGAAAGCGTATAGCGGTGATAATCATCGTTGGTAGAAATAACTGTTTTGATCCACCAGTGACGGCGAGTTGAAGAGCAAGGATAAACGTCACAGAGCATGCGCAAATGACTAAGGGGTGAAAAATTTCCAATGGTATGCATTGCGCGGCACCGTAATTAGCGTGAATCACTCACTGAGAGATCACACTACACCCCAAAGACATTTTTGCAAGCCCGCGGGTGTCAAACGGTAACACCTTTTCACCCCTGGTCGCCAAATCCAACTGGTTTGTCACCATTAGTTTTAATAGTGAATTCAGAAAGATACCGGAAATCATAAGATTTTTAGAATTATGGGTTGCTCTCTAAGAGCTACTGACTAATAAGAGATTTTCCGCATAATGACATTTTTTATTATTTGGCTTTCAGAAAAGCAGCTGGTACATAATAAACGTCAAAGAAAAGATCACAAAGAAAAGCTCAGATTTTGATAGTTCTTTTATCTTTGAGTAGATTTTTTCTGGTGATTTTCAAATAGAAAAATTAAAACATCTATAAAAAATGAATATTAAAAAAAGTAAAAATTATAATCGGCAATTTATGAAAACTCCTCATCATTTAGCATTATATGGGAAAAACGGCCGTTCCTTTGTGACATTCTGTAGACACATGCATCAAAGTGTACACGCTGTGTCATTATGTTGGGCTTTTCAATGTACATTATTTGTCTTTGAAAAAATCCCATATCCCCCCCCAACCTTAAAACCATAGAAACAAAACCGCTTTTCCTTTGTGACATTCTGTGGATAGATGAATCAACGTATACGTGCTGTGTCATTGTAAACTGCCATTATGATCTTGCGCAATGAGTATTATTTGTCTTTGGAAAAACTCCACGTCCATTTCTCAGTACGCTGGTCAACGAACATGTAATGTGGTATAAAGTGATCCTAGATTGTTGAATCCATCTTCTACCATGGCACATTAAAAGGTAGTGGTAATCTGCACATGCTACAAATCACGGTACGTGTCAGGTATGAAGAGCAGTCTCTCCAAAATGTAAGCCAGCATACTGTAGTTTCAAAGTGATGGGGTCCCTACACGTAAAGCACAAAGCTTCTGTGCGTATCTAACCACTGATTTCGGTCAATAGGTCATTAGATATGGTGGTAAGGTATAGTGGCCACCGCGTTCACCAGACTCAACTCTCATAGACTTGAAAAACAGCCCTGTAACAAATTTTGGAATAGTTTAGTATTATAATAGAAACATTTCGGATACTTTCGGGTGTCTGAGAGCTATTTTCACTTTCTGAAACCATCAGAATCCTTCCCATATTTTGGGGGCTTTGTTTCAGTAGTGGAAGGAAACCAAAACATTTTTCTGATGGAATCAGAAATCTTTCCGTTTGTATCGTGCAGCAGAGAACTCGATACTCTCAGGAACGTTTTGAAACATTTGTTACAGTGTGGGGTTACATCAAGACACAGGTTTATGTGACTGAACCTACTTCTCTGGTCAGTCTGAAACAGTTTATCATCCTTCCTTGTCGCACAGTTATACCTACATTGCTCCAACGTGTCCTGGACTCAGTACTTTTACGCATTCAATTGTGCATTGCCACTAATGTAGAACAGTTTGAGCACTATCTTTAGTAGATTCCGGCATCTTATACTTTCATATTTAATATAGATTGTTTTCTGATATGATAATAAATTGATATTTATTTTTTCTGTTTAATTTCAATATTTCATTATTTGCTTTATATACGACCACTAAAAGACAGCTAAAATTTTTAGGTAAAATAACCCTCTTTGGTGATACGCCGATTTGGCGATACCAGCTAAAAGTTGTTTTGTCGTAAAAAGAACATTGCATCCTGTTTTCGATCTCCAATTACTTTATTTTTTAACTGCTCACTCAATAAAACACAAAATTATGGGCAAAAAAATTTAAACTTTGAAATTGATTAACTTAGTTAACTTTTGTAATACAGAAGGTAAACTTTTGTGTTATATCTGTTGTGATGTGTATAAAATTTTACTAAATATAAATATAGGATCAGGGGAACTATATAAAAAATTAGATTTTGTAATTTTATAATGAAATAGATTTTCTAAACAATGCTATAACATTTACCTCATTAACCCAATTCTTTACCGCATTTGAACCGATTTTGTAATTAGAACAGCATGCCTTCGACCAATGGTTGAGAAATTAAAGGTCGGCCGATAATGTACTGCACCCTGTATAGTATAGTATTTTATTAATATATATATATATATATATATATATATTACTTTTGTATTAAATAAATACAATAATCTAATGGTTAAATTTTGTTAACTGCGACAGTAGATATTATAAATTAACTAAGAAATTTACGTTAACCTTTAGTGTAAGCTACATAATTTAAATACGTGCAATATGTTAAGTAATTTTATTTTTTAATGATAAAGGGTAATATTATTCAAAGGGATATTATTGATTATTTATTCATTTATATATTTACTTTCTCCTATTGTTGCAGTTTATGGATTTTCTTTTTTAGATTGATTTTCTTTGAGTAACTTTCAAAGTTTTCTAAGGGCAGATAAAATATAGAATTTTTAGCTTTAATCTATGTATTTTCAAAAGAAATCCACTAGTTTTTGCTTATATATGTGAATGTTTGTTCTTGATGAAATCGTTCTACTGTATAAGCCTATGTACATTCTTGATTTTGTATTTGATTTTTTCCGCTTTATAATTAAATCAATTCAAATAACTATACTTATTTCATTTTATGTGGTCTGTATCGTATGTATGTATATGTATATATATATATATTGTTTGGAGACAACACTGAATTCTGAAAAAAAAAGACATTCTGATTTTTAGTTTAAAATTTGAAATATTTATTCGTTTGCTAATCTAAGATGGCGTGTTTCATATGAAGAAAATTACTGCTATTCACAATTTATTTTGCTTTTAATTATTTGATACTGAATATTAAAGGTAAATTAAAAAAAAATCTTGCTTTTCGAATCAAAACATTTAAAAAATATATATACACCTTCAATTTAATCGTGACACAAAATAAAATAGAAAAATAGTTTTCATAATGCTTTATTAAATGAATTTTCAAAACAAGAGAAATTTCAAAGCTATTTTCTTTATATAACTCAATCAAATTTTTTTAACATAACTTTTATTTCTTCATGGAGTCAAATATGAAATAAAATATATCATCAAGAGATTTTAAGTATAAATACGGTCATGCATGGTAAATAATCTATTATACGATACTTTAAAATTTTCTATTATTTCATGAATATTTATAATTTAAATTTCTAATGATACTTTCAAATAAAATTCTTATAAAAAAAAAACTCACAATACAATTGTAATCAGCAACATGAAATAATAATTATTAACAAAAAGTAATTAATTTTCCTATTTTTTTATTTATTTTAACATACAATTAAAATTAACATTTTTTTGCATAATTTTCTGATTTTCATTTAAACTTTTTATAATTTATTATGTAAATTTAATTATATTAAATGATAATTGAATACTCCAATGAAAATTATTTAGTTTTATTATTACTATGGATAGAAACTAGTTTTCCACAAATTTTAAAATTTGACCTTAAAAAATTGTCTCTTAATTCGAAAACAAAATTTCGCAGTGTATTTTTGATATTTTTAGCTAATAATTTAATTTTCATTTAAAGTAAGCAAACAACTTTTTACACATTCCCCATACTGTAAAAAAAATCTGTGAAGGTACTAAACATTTTCTAGGAAACTGGGATTCCAAGAACTTTTCATGAAACGATAAAAGGAAAAAATCATGTAATCGATTCTGAAACTTGAATTTTTGCTGTTACCGTTACAGGAAAAGTTCTTGGAATCCCAGTTTCCTAGAAAAGGTTTAGTACCTTTGCAGATTTTTTTTACAGTGCATAAGACCCCTCAAAAGTTCTTTCCACACTGAGTAGTAGAAATAAAAGAAATAACCTGACGTTTTACTCAGCACAAATGTGTCAAATCGTCATTATACTTTATAATTCTTCGTGGAACACGATACCATCATGTAATGTCGAATGCGCATACGAAATATACCTATGCATTACAAACAATGCATTCAAATTCCCTTCCAGATAATAAATAGCACTAATTACAATTAATAAATGCTTATGTAGAAATCTACAGTAATAAAAAACAAGTTTCGTTATGTCAGTCTCTGTGTGTGTCTATATATCTTTGATGGGTAAGAAAAACTACGGAACATACGAACTAACGAAAAACTTTTGGTAAGGATAGTCCAAAATCTCTCCTGATGTATCTGATCCTCAGAGTTTATAAATTTTTATAATTATTTCAGTTATTAATTAACAACCATAACTCTCTTTCATCAAAAACCCAACTCGGTCATTTGGAATTGAGAGTATCTGAGAAGCATGCGATCAGGGTTTTCGCTGTCGCTCACCATTGCGCCAACTTGCGACTAAATTCTTCATTTGACGAGTAAATAGCGATTAGATTCTTCAATTTGCTTTTTGTTTCTTTTCTTTCTGTTTTTCATAACTATGCATATGTACATATTTTTAATATATTTGTAGCGGATAGTTGAAATTAGATTAATAATAATCGTTGTCGCAGTTATAAAAACTTAGGTTATTTTAAAATATATTGAAAAAAAGGGGATACATTAAAGAATTAAAGATATTTGTTTTTGTGCTACACAGCTAATCTATTTGGCATTAGCCAAATTACTAATGTTGGCCAAATTTCAGCGAGAACACTGCATACGATGAAGACACATATACACTGTAAAAAAAAAATCTGTAAGGTTACTAAAAATTTTCTAGGAAACTGGGATGCCTAGAACTTTTTATGTAACCGCAACAAAAGAAAATCATGTAAGACTACAAAAGTTGCTTTAGTAAGCATTACTAAATATTGTTTAGTAAACATACTAATGATTTTTTAGGGAATTTCCTAAAGAATCTTCTGAAAATTTACTAAATATTATTTAGTAAATTTACTAACGATCATTTAGGAAGTTTACCTAAGAATTTTTTGTACATTTACTAAGTGTTGTTTAGTAAATTTATGAACGATTTTTAAGGATATTTCTCAAATTAGTTTTGGTAAATTTACTAAATAATGTTTAATAAAGTAACTAGCTATTGTTTAGGGAATTTATTAAAGAATTTTTCGTAAATTCACTACGAATTATTTAGTAAGCGTACTAACTATTGTTTAGTGCGTTTACTAAACAATATTTTGCAAATTTTCTAATATTTTTTAGTAAACTTACAAAGAATTTTTTAGTGTATTTACTAAGAATTTTTTTGCAAATTTGCGACAGATTTTACAGTATATTTACAGTAATTTTTTTTAGTATTGCACCCAAAATTTTTTATGTACTTTAGCAAAATATTTCTGGTAACTTTATTAAGGTACCGTCAGAAAAATTCTTAGTATTCAAATCTGACTTTTCGGTAGTGTATTTAAAGCAATTTTTGTACTCACCCAGGAAAAGTTCTTTGCAACTGTGCAAGAGTTAATGCAGTAATTTGTTATTTTTTTATTTTACCTAACATTTTATTTATACTTATCAAAAGTTATATGTAACTGTAAAATTTTTGCAGTGACTTAATAATGGTTTATAGCTGTATTCCATTTTTTAACTAAAAGTTATATTGATTAGAGTTGTTGTTACGGTATTCTTTCAGTATGAAGTTGCATTTTTACTTTTTAGAAATATCTTGAGAGTTGTTTTCGTCATGTAAGAAAATATTTTGATGCAAAATAAGCAATATGGCCTGAAATGTGTTTCAGTATTACCACAGCAATTTCCATGAATATTTGTATGTTATGCATGAGAAATCTGACAAAAGTTTAATTTTATGTATTTAAATAGGCAAATAATTTCGATTTAAAATGAACATTATAGCAATGGAACTAAATGAGCAGATAAGTATAACAGTTTTCTGTTAAATAAAAAAAAAAGAATTCCAAAAGAAACAATTTAAATAAAGTATCATTAGTAAGTTTATAAAACATATTTAAAATTTAAATAGAATTTCGATGTAATTGAGGCAAATAAAATTTACAACCTTTAAGGACTACACTCCGTATTTATAAGCACTGTGCCTCATAATACTATACATGATTTGAAAACCTGTATATAACTAGAAATACTTTCTGTTCGTTTTCTATAAATATGCTTATAAATTATAAGTAGAAATACAGTAGTCTTGCAATTTTTTTCTTTTTTTTTTGACATTTTCTTTATGGAGTTGATTATATTCTCAACTGAGAAGAATTTCATTAACAAGTACCTTCTATATATTTGAAACACTGCACAGTAACTAATTCTATGTCAGAAAAACAGTTGTGACATCTGAAAAAAAATTAATTTCTTACCCTAAATTTCTCATTCAAGGAATTTTTTTTTTACCTCTTATTCTTATTTTTTATGAATGCGCTATACAATTATCAGCGATCAATAAATTTCTTCTTCGATATGTCTCTTTTTTAGTCTTATACTCCATTAACGTACACAACACATTTTTTAATACTTTGTTTTCTTGTGAGGTATGTTTCAAATTTAAATATTAAAAAGAAAACTAAATTATTGATAGGTCACACTTTTGAAACTCTAAATTTGCTTAAAGATACATAAAAATGGATGTGGGAATTTAGTAAGATTCTACTGTGGTTACTTCAATAAGAAATAGTACAATCCAAGTAGAATCTATAAGTAGAATCTCTAACTAAAATTGTTACATATACAACGGAGATGACATACACACCTTAACATATCGCTCACCCACAAGAATAGGACACACCTAGACGAAAATAAATTTCACATAGGCAAAAGAACATTTGCTTTTTTTTTTTTTTTTTTTTTTTTTGTAACATGAAATTATAGCACTTAACGCAGCTCGCAGGAAAGTAAACGTGCATAAAACATAAAGCACTTAAAAATGAAGTTGTATAATGAGGTTTGGACGGTTGAGCAGTTTTACCTCCCCACACAAGCCACCTCTCCTGTGTTGTCATAAATGAACATATAGCGTAAGAAAGTAATTTTCTGGATATCTACACGCATGAAAATGTTTGTGTAGTAAGTCGCACCTATAACACAACTATTAGTGGAATAATATTCAAAATGAATTTGTGCGAGATTTGTCACTTTCCTTGCGATTGAACGATATGAATGTATTCAAAAATGCATCTTGGACATATCAACAATAATTGTGAGCTGATTTCACATTTTTTAAGTACGTAGTAGTATTTGATGATAGAGATGTCTAAAGAGACTTTTTGAAAGAAGAAAATAAATGGAAACAAAAAGGAAGCTATATTTCTTTAGAAAGCATTATGAGCTGCCAGTTTATTATAAATGCTTCATGCGTACTTGTACAACTAATAAGTGTAATATCATTAAATGGCAAAATTCATTGACATATGAATAAATTTTATTTCTAAACAACAAATTAATGCATTCATTACAATAACAAGAACATATTTGCAAACATTTTTTTAATGTGACGCATTTTACAAATCTTACATAATTTGTATAGTTATGCAATTGGAATTCCTCATGCAAGAATTTAGTCAGTACTATCTGCAAAAACAGCATCCATTTTAAACTCAGTGTTGAATATTAAATAACACATGAATTAAAATACGAAGTAATACGAAATAAACAAAATGCAGCATCAAAAAATCTAATTCTCCTATGAGAACTTGGCTCTCTTATTTTTCAATTCCTGTACGTATAATTGTTGAGTATCCCACAATTGGATGTGGTAATAGTGCTTCTAGTTCCTCATCTGACTTAACCAAACCTTCACTGTCAAAAAGGCTCACAATATATTTAATTCTAATTTCTGTTCCTTCCTGCACCTAAAGAAGAAACTTGAATGTTAACATAAAAAGTTAAATAAATATACTATTATAGAAAAGTCAATATTCATCTTCGTACTGAATAATTGAATGTCAACAATGGGACCCGTCAAACTTGAAGGCAAACATCTCAAAGACATTAAAGAAAGAAGTTAATCACTTTAATATTAGAATTTTTTTCAAAAATAATTATTAAAAATGAGAAAAACCATGCAAATAAATTTTTAAATCCAAACTGTTGACCGACACTTGAGACATGCAGAAATATACTTTTTCTCATTCAAGACTTTTTAATTTGCTGATATAACATCAAGAAATCGTATTTTACTGTCATTATTCACCTCTAATTTCATACAAAATGTATTTGTAGAACCATATGATAACGAAAAAGTCGTATTTTAAAAATTTTGACATGCAAGTCATTTATTAAATAAAAATATAAAATCTGTCGGTACATGGTACAATAACACATAAGAAATATTAAATATGCTTTATGAATGCTAAATATGTAGCATTAAAACTGCTCAACTGGTACAAAAAGAATGTCCTGAAGGCATTCATGATATTGAAATTGTGGACTAAAAAATTCCCCAACATTTCTGAGTGTCATTGTCTTTTGACAGCATGTCTAAATAATTAGACAATACTCGGACACAATCTACCTTCTTCTTCAATAGATAATGCTTATAGGCATGTTTTGTAAAGCAAATGCTAGAAGTAATTTCTAATCGCATTATTTAAATTAAATGTAGTTCAATAATATATTTATGCCACGGAAGTGTTTTTTTTTTCAAATTTTAAATGAATTTCTCATTAAAAAAAAACCCGAAACTTTAAGATAGTGCAAACAAAATTCAGCTTGCACCTTTTCTTGGTGAAAAATATGGTTAAAGAATCATGTTTTTTTTACATTAAAAAAAAAATCTGATTTTTATGATCACCTTCCCTTCCAGAAGTAAAAACCAGAAACAATTAGGTTCCCAAAACTATTAAATCCCTAATTACTAACATAATTACTAACATAAAACATGTTTTAAAGCTTTCATTATAATTTTTAGTGATTACAATAATTATAAAAACTGCTATCATTTACATTAGTTAGTAGTATACGATGTTATATATATAAATATTTTGTAATAATTATGTAAAACCATATGAAGTACAACTAATATTTACATGCATTAAAATTATTCACTGCATTTATCATTAAATTGTTAAAACTATATATAAAATTAATTATGAATTTATTATCTAAGAAAACAATACCTATTTTTATGTTTTAATTGCTAAAATAATAATTTAGTATTCATTCTACAAAGAAAAGTTAGCCATGTGTTAATTCCCCCAAAAAGGCACTAGTTTTTAACAAAAGACATTGTTTCTTGAGAAAACAAATTTGCAGTCTCTTTATTAGTAAAATAAGAAAAAAAGTACATAATATTTTAATATAATAAATAAGGTAACATTATCTTTTAATGTTAATGATTTGCAAAAAAGACAACATGATTTATCAAAATCCTGTTTTTTCTAAATAAAGTTTTATATTTTTATAAAGTGTTGGGCACACAGATTTAGAAATAATGCATTATGCAGGAATGTCTTGTTAAATGATCTCTGGTTACTATAAAAAGTGAATTTCCCTATTTTTTTTTCTAACCAAAGTAAATTTTGACAATTTTAAAAGAAGCAGGTTGTTGCAAAGCTTCAATATGACCTAGAGGGACCAATAAGTAAATTACAGAACTAATAAAAAGTGCACTTAAATAAAATTTCATTAGTTAGTATCACAAATAACAATGAAAAATCTTTTAGACCGTTTCGCATTTGTACTTAGAAAAATTTATGCTAATTGCTTAAATGTAAACTTGTACACAAAATATTTTTTGTTAAAAATATTCATTCAACTGCAACTGAAGAGGTTTTTTTCGATATTTAACATTTTTATACCAATTAGTTCTTTTTCTCTTATATATTTTTTAATAGAGTTTTTGAGCAGCTATCACTTGTTTAACCTTGATTAGTCCCAATTTGCTATAAATTTGTAATTGCAAAAGCAGACTGAGAAAATAACATTCTGCCAAGGCGTACCTTTTCTTTACTTGGATAAATTTAATATATACTTGCTATGCTTATTTTATATAAAATATGAATGACTTTATTAGTTAAATAAATTAGGATACAGCACATTTTGTTAGATTTAAGTACCAGTTTTAACTGAAATGATTTTATGCCAGATAGCTTATTTCGTTTTACAAAACTATTTTATTTAATATTTTACAAGTCTAAGAAATAGTTTTAGCTGGGGAATTATTTATAGCACATTTTGTATTGCTCATTCATAAAGCAAAATATCCACAGAAACTTTTGAAATTATGTCCATTTTAAATTTTTATACTTTATCTAATTTTTAACATTTATTAAAATTATGATTTTAATCAATTATTTAAAAAAAATCATCTGATATAAAACACCATTTAATCACTGATAAGTAATTGGATTAAAATTTTTGATACTCAAAATAAAATAATTAATCATAATTAAATTTATACAGAATGGTATTTATCTCTAAAATAATAGTACAAAATATAGTCTGAGTATAATCCATTTATATATATATCACACAGAAGAGAATTAGTTGCTTGCTAATATACTAAATGGGTATTTTGAAAGATAATTGAAATGCATGTCATAGAAAAACAAACATACTTACATCTTCTAAGAAGTAGGATCATTATTCTTTAAAATTTGCAGGGATCAGTTGAATTCCGTGAGCAGTTAATTATTTTGATTGTCAGTTTCTTCTAGCAATTGTTTTCGAAATTTATCTGCTTATTGTTTTTATACATCACTCATAACAATTCTTATTATTTTTCGGCTGATCTAAATAAAAAAAAAAGTTGAAAATGAAAACACAAATTGACATAAAATAAGAATATATTTTAACATAGGGGTTATGCATATATAACGTTATCAGCTTTTTGGAAGTTTTGGACTCTCCAATTTCCATATCATACGCTATCTCTCGAATCCCCCCCCCCCCCCGCTCCACCACAATCACCCTTATAATGATAAACTTATCAATGCAGATTTTTTTTTTTAGAATTTATTTATTTATTTATTTATTATTTTTTGGAGTGATTTACAAAACAGGTTACACTTATTTTTAGCATATTTATTCATGTAAATGAAGAGAAGTAATTGAACATTACTTGCTATCAAAAAACACTTTTAAAAAGTAGTTACCATTTGAAAGTATTTTATAATAGTGTTTTTTTAGATAAAGCATTCAACAGTAATATTGTCTTGTTGCACTTTTCCTGCACGGAAAATGGGGAAGGGGGATAGAAATTCTATTCTACAAAGTAAGAGGAAAACATTCTTTTGCTTTCATTTATTTATTAGTGAACAAAAGCTTCAATACAAATATTCTTCACACATAATTTCTCGAACAGTGATTATATATGTATACATGTGACAGAAGAATATGGATGTCAAACGTGGAGGTATTCTTCATTTCAAAATTAGATAATTTTATAATAATTTAGCGATTTTAATAATAACTTTATATTTTCATAATTATAGATAACAGACTCAAAAGGAAAACATGCTATTTTGAAACAAAGATTGTTACGAATAAAAAGAGAAAATTTTTGTTGGATGAAAAAGTGATATTGACATCAAAAAGACCACACTCCTCTCAGTAGAGATATCTTACGATTTCGTGTTCATGACCCCCCCCCCCCCTCCTTCCTAAAATGATAACGTTATATTTGCCAAGCACCAAAGTCACAATAATCCCGGAACAAAGTCCGATTATGCTATCCAAGCTTATTATGATATGTTTGGTATTAAAAAGGGTGTACGTAACTGTTTATTTACAGGAACTCACAAAAGAATTTACGATTGTCATATTCCTTTAGGTTTTGCACTTAATTTTTCATGTGTAATCCTAGGTTATCAAACTTAAAACTTTAGCTCAAAACGCTTTTTTTCGAAGAAAACACAAAGTTTATTCGCAAAATATGAAAAAACCCATCACAACACTTTTAACAATCTCTGAAGGGGAGAGTGGGGTGGAATGGGACAGTGGGAACACTTGGACAGTAGGTTTTTCTCTTTATATATCATTCTAAATACTTCATCAATCACACACTAAATAAAGCAATGGTACGCCAATCTTCAGTTGAAAAAGTGCTGATCAACATAAGCTTGCAATCGTATAAAGAAAAAGATAATTTCAAGAATCAAATGTAAATTTACTTCATATAGGGTAGATGTGCCAGTAATGGACCCCCTTAAGGAATTTGTCAGAAAAATAATTTTTTATTAATAGTTGTAATTATTGTATTCCAATTTTTTTTCATATTATATTAATCTTTTAACAATATTTAACTAATCCCATAGTTACATTTCCCAATAGAAATAAAAATTTAATTTAAATGATAGAAATATGTCTAAACACTCAAAAGCCCAGTAATGGACCACCTATGTTCCAGTAATGGACCGCCTATGTTCCAGTAATGGGCCACCCTATAAAGAATAACAGATAATTGATTTCTCAATTCTATTTTGCTCCAGAACTTAATGAAAGCATACTAATAAAACAAAATATTAAAACTTAAGTTAGAAATTCATTACATTAAAGGATTTATATTGAAAAAACATAAAACAAAATATTTAAATTTAAGTTATGAACTTATTATAATCAAGGATTTATAATGTGGATATAAAACAAAATATTAATGATATTATTAACTGTTTTTTACATTAAAGGATTTATATTGTAAAGATATAAAACAAAGTATTTAAATTTAAATTATTTATACGATAAAGACAATGTTTTACTGAAATCAAGTTAAGATAAAATAAGGCATTAAAAAAAGTCTCCAATCTTCATTCATATCATTATCTAAATGATGTGCTGTGTAAATATGAAATATAAATAACAAATCTTCAATTTTATCATCCCTTTCTGATAGTCCAAACTATTCAATATGGAATTTTAGAATGCATTTAAAATGATGAATATCTTGCACCATCCAATCATTTTCAGATAATCATATAGTCAATCATTTTAGCACAGATTGATTCCACAATTTCCCTTCAGAGTTGCTAATATGGATGTATTATCATCAATGGAACAATCTCACTATTTGCTGAAAAACATCTCATAACAGTGATTTGTTCTTTTTCGTTATTCGGTACTACATAATACACATCTTTAATTGATTTTGGTCTCAAAATTTTCCCTGTTTTAAGAGCACAAAAGAAATCCAGTTTTAATGCCATTGAAAATTCTCTCTATGCTTTAGAATTCGGAAGAAAATATTAATAGTATCATCTTCCTAATATGATTTTACATTCCTAAACCAACTTAAAATAACCTCTTTTGTAACGGCACATCTAGATTTTGTCAAATTTTCTGCTTGTTTTTTGTACCAATTTTGGATGACGTTTTAAAAACAACTATTTATAAAGAAATTGCCTTTATTAAATTATAATAGGTAAAATTTAAGTATTAAATTTGATTATTTAGTTTTTCAGTTAAATCAAAATATTTTATCTCTACTGAAATTACACTTTTTGTATTGGTCACTTGGGTGGTCCATTACTGGAAAATCATGAAATAAACAATCCAGTAATGGACCACCCCTCCTAAAATCTTAAAAATAAATAAAATTTTGCAAATGGCCATTGGTATATTAAATTCAATGTTTTATATTGTTAACCAAACAAAAACATTCAATTTTTACGGCAAAATAAAAAAGATATTAACTAAGTAAGTAAAGTCAGTTCTTAGCATGTTCATTAAGATTTTCAGAGAAAAACAGAAAAACTGTGAAACTTTATTTTCTGCTGCCTAATTGTTTTGACAAAAACTGTAAAAAAATTAATCCAGCTTATAAAGCATGCAAGGTGGAGTTCAGAAAAAAATAATAAAAACTTAACTATTATTTATTATTTTTTATAAACCAAAAAGTGCGAGGTGGCCCATTACTGGAAGGTGGTCCATTACTGGCACATCTACCCTACTTTAAGATTTTCGCCTATTAATGACTTGATTATGAGTAGATGTAATAATGTCTTTATTTATAGAATATTATACTGTATGTTATGCATAATTTAAACAATGCCAAAAAGCACAGCTTTTTTTGTTTATGCAAGAAGTTGCAAATAAAAAAAGTAGAGGGAGGAATAAGACATGTCTAATTCCTTCTTTTTAATAAGATTAATGGAAATTACTAATTTACAAATATTTTTAGTGGGTAGTATATCGATTATAACATTATAAATATATTAATTTCCTTCAAGTTGTAAATGAATTGAACTGGTAAATTTTTATGTGACCTCTGATCACATTATGAATTTTCCTTTTATTGATGAAGGTACTATGATTTAATGTTGTGAAACTGATATTAAAAATCCCCAATCTTTGTTATTTTGTATATCTACCCGACACTAGACTATTTGTGGCTTATGGCTTCGTTTTAGGGCTGCCCAATACCTCCCCTAAAAGTGGGGAAATATTGGTCACATTTTAAAAGTTACAATTTCTTTAATTATAAAATAGTTTCTGCAAATTATGTTTCTATATTGTTCAAGGACATTAGAAAATGCCTTATTTTGCATTCTATAAATTTAAATTTTTGTGTCAAACAAAGTTGATTTTCTTATTTTATGAAAATATCCCATTCCTCCTCACTCTCCCCTACAGAAGATTATAGAAGAAATACACTGGAGCACATCCTTAGCACCTATATTCACACGGCCCACTCTCGCACTGGTTGATTTAACATGAAACAATGTTTGTACAATCATGACCGCCACGTAGCAGTTTGATTACATGTGTAGTAGTTCTGTATTAAAATCTTGTAAAAAAAGTAGCACTTCATACCAAGAAAATGAGACAAGTTTAAATTTTCGAATTTTGATCTAGTATTTTTAAAATTTCACTTTATTTGTTAACCGATAATATCTTGAATTTTCACAAATCCAAAAAATGCAGCTCTTAGCTTCTATATATCGTGTAGATTACCTTGATCGCATTTGTTTAAAATTAAAGGTAGCCGGTTAAGCAAAATACTACAAAATGGGGTAAATATATGCATTTGTCTTGGTTCAAAAATGCACACAAGTTTCAAAGCTTTCTACAATTACGTAGTTGAGAGCTCTATACACTATTTTTTTCATTGTTGTTTTTGTATAAAATATAATAGCTATTTAACGAAAATAAGCTAGTTAACTTTTTTTTACCCTTTTTTTATTTTTTTTAATATAAAACCTAGGAATATACTTATTAACTTGTAAAAACCAATATTCTTGTTTCATGATATATTTTGTGTTAAGTCTTGACCCTTAAATCCTGTTAACGGCCTCACAGATAGCTTCTATATTTAGTTTTATCAATTTAGCTTGTAATTTCCAGTTAAATTACTCTCGTTATAGTTTAATTTTGATTCGTTTGGTTTCTTAGTAGAATTGTTAGAGACTTCTAAATGAAAGAGTTTTTATTATAATAGGTTTTTACATAAAGTTTAGTGCATAAAAATAATTTTATGAGTCAATCAACATTTTCTTCATTCTACGGTAAAGCGGTCTCGAGTACCGATCATATTATTTTTGGAAAATTTTTTGTCTGAACAGTTAGAGGTTAACTGCTATTTACCATCTCCCAGACTGCTATTTTTTAGGTTTAAGTTACAATTTTCAGTTTGACTATAAAAATACTAGTGAAGTTTATTAATGCTTTTACGTAACACATTCGTTTCAGGAGAAATGGGCTCTCGAAGGAAATACCCACTGCGCACTTTGCCTCATTACTTCGTACTTTTACCCTACCGATGGGGCAAAGATATGCAAAACAATACTTTTTAAAAATTACAGTTTGGCTACATATTGATTGATCGTGACCATTTCCTAAGGTTCTAATATAATATTTTAATCATTCGTTACATAAGTTTAGACCAATGTGTTCATTAAAAATAAAAATTTATAGAAGTGCATATCTTCCCCCCCCCCACCTATTCTACATGCTCTAAAAGTTGAACTGATGATGTAATTGTTTTTGCAAGTTACTTCGTGTTATAGTATTAAATCACATGTTGATCATGTATGAAAAGCTTAAAGTGTATTAGACATAATTTCTCTTCTAATGGGCATTTTTGTATGCATTTTTGTTTAATGTTACTAAAAAATCATATTTACTTGGAAACTATTTGAAAAATAGATTTTTGGGTTGTATAAGAATACCTGACAAATACTGTGAAAACTGAATATTGCAGTGGTCGGTGAAATTTAACAAGAGTTAAGGATTAAGACTCAAAACAAAAGCGTTTCTTGAAACAAGAATATTGGTTATTAAAAGTAGGTAGCTATATGGAAGAATGGAGTGGTGTGAAACACTTTTTACAAAAGTAAGAAAATAAATTTTGTTTGACACAAAAACTAAAATTTCAATTTATAGAGTGCAAGGTTAAACACTTTTTAATCTCCCTGAACAATATATAAACATAACATTAAAAAGGTATTTTATAATTAAAGAAATTGAAAGTTTCTAAATATTTCCCATACTTCTCCACTGACAGGGAGATATAAGACAGTAATAAAACAAACCTCTAAGTTACAAATAGTCTAACGTGGAGGAAAATTATTACAGCTGTGCATAAACGAGTCACTAATGTCCAAAAAGTATATGAAGCAAATTTACTTTTGATTCCTGAATTAATTTTTTGCTTTACACAATTGCAAGCTTATACAGATCAGAACATTTTTCAACTGAAAATTTGACTACTATTACTTCATCTTGTGTACCATTGGATAAAATGGTAAAAATGAGAAATAAAGAGGAAATCTTATTGTCCCATTCCTCCCACAGTCCCACTCCTCCCTACTCTTTCCTCACTCACCTACTTTTAAACTTCAATGCACCAACGTTCCATATTAAAAAATTAGAAAAGGAAAAGATAGTTTAATAGCTTATATTAATTAAGTAGTTATTATATTTTATACAATAGTTAACTTAGAAAAAATATAAAGTTTTCCAAAATGCAATTGTGTAATGCTTTGCATTCAACTTAAACATTATAGCAAAGCCACTACACTATTTTGAGTTTTTAACATTTGTATTTCCAACTGTTTAGTATTTTTAGTAGTATTATCAAACTCTCCGAAACGACTTGATATATTACTTATAGTAATTTCGTTACAAATATGAAAGAAAGTATACTGGAGGCTGAAAGTTTAAAAGAATTTCAAAATATCCCTTCAGAAGTGACATTTGAGAAACTGCACAAATATGATAAACACCAACGTAAATAAAAGTCATTTGATGGAGTGATAAATATTTAGCTATCAGATATAAATAGGAAAATTAGCCATCAATACCTGGCTAAGTCATGTTACATTTTAAATCAAACTGAAACAGTTCTTACTGTGTTAATAACTATGAATCAAGTAAAACAAAAATATAACAAAATTAGTTCATAAATAAGAAATATTTACTTACATCCTAACTTTAAATCCTTATCAACATTGGATTCAACATGGATGCCTTTTACGCTTCTGTTGCTGGGTGAATAGGCATTACGTCACCAATAAAAATCTTTCTGATTGGCTGACAGGTGAAACTAGAATATTTCATGCATTCGTACTATGCGAGAGATAATATTATACCCTGTTTACAGATGAAATTTTAGTAAGCATGCAGATTTTTGTAGTTATACAAAAACTAGTTTTTTAGGTCTACAGATTTTTTTTTACAGTGTACGCATCGATCAGAAATGAACAAAAAAGGGGGGATATTTGTCGTTATTTATTAACTAATATCGCCCAAACTGTCCCTCACCGACAAGCCCGTGTTAACACATTCACTAAGCTGCAGGTTTCACTGCAATACAACCAATATTTAAAATAATAAAATTGTGTTAATTTAATAGATTTTTAATATATTTAACAGTGATTATATGCTTTCAAGGATAACATTCATATTCGCTTTTAAGTTTTTGAAAAGAATTGTCTAGCATTTAAAGTAAAATGAAGAGAAAACAACATTACAATTTTGCCCTTTTGCAAAACTTTCAGAGGGTTTTAAAAAAGTTAAAAAAGACAACATTTTGTAAGAGATCATCCACTTACATCTCAAATGCCACAATCAATCAAAAAATATGTCGCAATTAACCATTTGAAAAAAAGGGCCTTTTTAAAAAAAACCATTTTTTTTTTCTAAAAAAGGGCCTTTTTTTTAAAAAAAAACACTTTTTTTCCTTATTGCAACACCTACCCAGAATACAATTTTAAAGGTGTTATAAACCAAAAAATAGATAAATAAAAGTGCTTATATAGCTGATACTTTCTCCAAATCGATAACTGAATTGTTTTTTAAGAATATGAATTTTAACCTTTTCAAGTTCACCGTCAAACGTAGGTCACTTTTCGCCGCATCAGGAGGACTTACATTTCAGTTCGAATTTTTAGCATTTTAGTTCAAATATTCAACATTTCAGTTCGAATTTCCAACATTTCAGTCAAACGGTTATCTTCAAAAATATGCCTATTTTAATATGAAATTTAAAAAAGCGGCGCGAAACGTTGAAAGTTTTATTTTATTTTAATATGTACTAATGTATATTAAATTTCCTGTTTTGTGCACCACTGAGCAATGTGTTGTTATTAGTTAAAAATAATTAATTATTAAAATAAAAGGGAAACTTCACACAAATGACTCACACTATTAATTTTTTTTTTTTTTTCTACGGCTTCTAGTGGCATTCTTTTCACTATTGATGGAATAAGTGAAATGATATGTTGTTTCTTATTCCGTTTGCGAAAACTTAATTCATCTCTTTGAAATTACAGAAGAAGGCACGATATTTAACTTTTCTTCATTAAAAAAAGTTTTAAACATTCCTCTTAAGTAACAACTCAAAACATGAATTACTTTTAGTTTAAAATTTATTTATAAAAATGTCTTATTTATCAATTTAAAAGTATCTGTGCCAAATATTATTCAAAGTTGTTAATTTAACTTTTAAAAACTGTTAAACTCTAAGTTATAAATAAATTTAGCCAGCCAAATATTCGGTATTCGTCCTAAGAGTTAAAATTGCATCCTCCAAACATTTGGTATTCGGTTTTCAGCAGGCTGAATATTCGGCATTTGGCCAAAATCACTATTCGCTGCATCCTTACTTATTTACTGACAACAAAATATAGGTAAATTAAAATTGCTTACAGTTTTTAATCCAAGCTACCGTATATTAATCTCGTATAATTCCGGGGCATTCACTGTAATTTGTTTATTTGCACAAGTATTAATACAACCAAAAAACACAATGTGATTTTTATGCACATTATGTAAAAACTCTGTGATTTAAATAAATATTTAACGTTTCTTGACATAGGAAAAATAATAAAATTTAGTTCTAGAATATGTACCCAAGATGCAGAGATTTACTTATTCTCTCATATGCAGAGTCAAGGATACACTGTTCAAAAATTGTCTGTGAAATAACAGAGAATCTACGGGTATTTTATTATCTTAACTCTTATGTAAAATTACAGAGATTAGAAAAAAATAGATTATGTTAACCCTTTGCGTTAACCCGCACGGCAAATTAATCGTTTAAGTGTTGAAATTAACGAATGTCACCGGAATTGAAAACAGTTTCATTTGTAAACAAGAAAAAGCTATATTTCATGCATTTAATAAATCCTAATTTTTTTACCAAAATTTCTGTGCCCATGTGGCATTTAGAAATTAAAATAAAGTGGTTTCATAGATATCCCACCACGCCGCAATCGATTAAGCAAGTTAGAGCAAGGAAGTCGAACAGGAAGCGAGACATATAGATTTCAAGGTGTTAAATAGCAGATAATTTATTCGGTAAATTTGCAATAGACTCTGTAAATTACTAACGTTAAAAATAAAAAAGTCTCTATAAATTTGTTTTTTAAATTTGTGAACACCCAAACTACAGCGAGTTAGTTTCAGAATTTTTTGAATAATTTTAAAATGCTGCACTGTAAAAAAAAAAAAAAAAAAAAAAAAAAAAAAATCTAAAAATTTACCAAAAGTTTTCTAGGAAACTGGCATTTCTAGAATTTTTTATGTAATGGCAACAGCAAACATTCATGTGTAACTGATACAGATTTTAACTGAAAATAGAAAAACATCTGTAAGGTTACTAAGAATTTTTTAGGAAACTGGGATTCCAAGAATATTTCATGTAATTGCAACCCAGGGTACAGTTAAAACTTCAGTATGATAAAAGTAATTTTAGTAGACTCGTTTGTAAAATTACATATTTCTGTAACTTTACGAAAATTCGTTTTGTAGATTTAAAATATTTCTTGTACATTATAAAGTAAAAATGTTGATAACTATACAAATTTCGGCAGCTTTATATATATAGGATTACAATTTTTTTTTCTTTTTTTACAGTGTGTATGATTAATTCTATTTTATTCACAATTTGTTTCTAACCGTCCTAACGTTAGAATACGAAACCTCTGGAAGAGCATCTTCTTGAGTGAGCTATAGAAGCTGCTAACTTTGTGTGGAAAATATGTCTTTTATAATTCACCAAGAAGAAATCTATTGAACTTTTGATGTTCAAAGATTTCGCATAAATAATATTCGTTGAAAAAATTGTAAACGATTTATTTTAATTTATTTTAGACCGATACATAATACCTATTATCTTATTAATCAATTTTAATTTTTAACTAGTTTAAGTAGTACACTGTTATGAATCTGAGCATTTTATCCAGGCATTTGACCGTTTTCTATAAAAAAAAAAGTAAAACAACCGTCTTTTTACGTTATTCTGAACTTATTATTACCAATTTTATGGTCAGAATAGAGTTAAATTACGGTTATGTTACTGGTTTTTCAGAAAACGGTGAAATGACTGTACAAAATGCTGCAATATTTTTAACAGTGTAATAAAAAAATCAATGAATTTTTTTAATGCAAAATCTAATTCATATTTTACAAGAATAATGTTTTGAGAATTTTTCGAAATTGTTATCAGCTATTTATTTTTTATGCGCTAATACTTTTAAAAGATTTTTTAAAGTAAGAAATAAGAAAAAATAAACAGAAAAAAAATGTAATTTATTATTTTTATCAGGAATATGGGCAATTTATATCAGGAATGAATGATGAATTCATATCTAAGTGAACAGAATCTATATTTTTATTAAATTCCGTCCGTTAGTTTTGGAGATAGAGTGCCCATAAAATTGTATCACATACAGGCAGACATTTTGTAAGATTATGCATTTTGATATCTCTGACTTCTAAAACGTGTAAATCCTACGAAAACCGTAAGTTGAAAATTTTCACAAATCCATTACTTTGTTCTTCTAAAGATAGAAGAAAGTGAAAAAAAAAGATAACTTGATATCATGAGTTCATTTTATTCATTTGTTATGATTTGTGTTCAGAGATGAAAAAAGATTTCTGAGTGTGATTCATTTAGTTTTTTCATTCAGAGATTCCATTGGGAAATATTTATAACATTACTCATGTGTTACATGCAATATAGCAAACACAAAATATAAAACATTGCGGGTTTTACAAACAAGCGTAACTTTCTGGTTTAATCATAATTTTTTTCTTCATTCTTCATTTTATTCCTTAAATCAAAGGTTACATTTTTTAATAAATTATAATATTATCGTATAATCTGCGGATCAAACAATCATTTTTCGACCCAGAAATTATTTAAAATAAAATTTAATATTTTAGATCGCCGTAAATATTTGTAGTAATTTGTTGTAAAAGTAATATTTCTGGGTCCAAAAAGAATTGTTTCATCCGTGTATTATACGCCGAAAATTACGGTACTCATGTGATAGATGTGATATAGTAAAAATGAAGTGTTAAACATTAGGTGTTTCACAAACAATCGTAACTTCCTGAAATATTCGTCATGGAGTTTTTTCTTAAGGGGACAGTGGACCTTTATTTGAGCAAAATCATCTATAGCAAAATCGTCAGAAAAAAGGTATATTTCTAGGGTATAATACTACCTAAATAGTTTTTTCTTATTAAAATATCCTTTATGAAGGTTTTAAGGAGTAAATAATAAAAATAATTGTATTTATATACTTTAAATCTGTTTTTCTCAAAACTAATTTTTCAGCGTTTTTAGATTTTTGAATTACTCCTTGCGTCTTAATTTTTGATCAATATTTATAAAATTGATAAGGAAGTATCCTGATATTATTTAAAAAGAAATTGTGTAAGCTTTTTAAAATTCGTCTTCATTAAGATAGTCAAATTTTATTTTTTACTTATTAAAAGGCAAAATTTCGATGAAAATCGATAAGGAATTTAAAAAAAAATCTGTAAAATATTAACTATTCAAGAGATTTAAAAAATCTTACACAAATTTGTTTATAATACAGTTTCAGTGATAAAAATGCAAAAGCAAGAAAATATTTCAAAAATTAAGACACGAGGAGCATTTAAAATTTCGTTTAAAAATTTAAATTTTTGTAAAAAAAATTACAAATTTTAATAAGGTTGGAAAGTTTTTGAAGGTATTCTATGTGCTTTTGGTGAAATGTATATATGCACAAAATTTCATATTGCTATGATAAAAATGAATAAAATAATTTTTTAACGTCCACCGTCCCCTTAACTGATTTTTTATGATGCATTTTAACAAATAAGCGAAATTATGGGAGCAATTAACCACTTAACTGATTAATATTTTTGAAAAAAAAAAGTTATATAATGCCAATTTTTTTTCATGTCATTTACAGCATTTTTAATCTTTTACAACCGGTTTTTTTAAACAGAATTTTTTGCGTGATTGAATCAGAAAAATGCTCGGATAAAATAATAGAAAATTTAAAACAAAAATTTACTGGTGAGAATAATAAATCATGATTGGAACACTTTTGAAGCCTTTAAACTCTTCAGACCTGAGCATCAGACCTGAACTCTACAAATATATATTTATTGCTGTTGCATAATCGAAATGGCCTGTAGATGACATAAGGGTCATTTTTAAGAAATCATTACTTTAGGGAAATAGTAATTTAGGTTTACAAATATGGATGCAAACTTACCAAACCTCTTAAAACATCAATTTAACTATCAGCAATATAAATTTAAGCATTAACAAAATTAAGGTCTTTAAACAAGTAAATAATCAGCAAATCCTCAAAAATTTTTATTGTAAAGCATTTAAGTTAAATAATCATGGATATTTCTTACTTTCTTGGTCACAGTGTCATAAAACGTATTTTTGCAACTCGGACAAAAATGATATTTATTTTATGAGGTAATATTCATCAGTGCTCACATTTATGGGTTTTGTTTTAAAGCAAAAAACATTCAGCTGTATAGAAGTAAAATGAAAATGCAGAAAAAAAAAAGAAAAAAAAATCGAACAGTTTAGTTTTTATAAGGAAAAAAATGGAGGTACACATTTGTGTACCTCAAGTCTGAATAGTATAAATTACCTTTAATTGAATAATAAAAATAACTACTTATTTTGTTCTTCGAATTAGATTAATAACAGATTTCTCCAATAATTCAATTAGACACGTACAAGCCATTCTACGCAAATATTTTTTGAAATCATCTCTCTACATATTTCCCTTTAATTAATCAGACATGAAATATACAGAGTGATTCCAAATTTTTTTTTACAATGAAAGAGGAGTGATAGTACACATCAAGACAAACAATATTAAATAGGAGACCAAGGGTCCAAAACGTTTTCCTAAGGAAATAATCGCCATTAAAATTTAGGGACCAAAATTTCAAATAAACATAAAATACGGAAAAATCGGTCGATTGATTTGCGGTTTTCACTAAAATTATTCTTTATGTCGGCATTTTCTTGAAATTAAATTATAAAGATAAATTTCAAAAAATGCCAATAGAGGGCGCTTTAGACTTTGGAGTAACAAACAACTATTTTTTGCCGGTATTTTTTGCATCTCATTAAATGTTTTCGTAAGCTTAGACTCAAACTTAAATTTTGAGCTCAAAATCTGTGGTTGGGAGTGGTTAAGTAACACAAACTGAGCTGTGTTCAGAGGGTTCAAATTTCAAATGATTGTAAAAAACGGAAAAATTGGTCGATTGATTTGCGGTTTTCACTAAAACTATTCTTTATTTAGGTATTTTCGTGAAAATAAATTATAAAGATAAATTTCAAAAAATGCCGACAGAGGACGCTTTAGACTTTGGAGTAACGAAACAATCTTTTTTGGTGTTATTTTTTGCATCTTATTAAATGCCTTCGTAAGCTTAGACTTGAACTTAAATTTTAAGCTCAAAATCTGAATAGCTGGGAGCGGTTAAGTAGACAAACTTAGCTGTGTTCAGAGGGTTCAAATTTCAAATAATTGTAAAAAACGGAAAAATTGGCCGATTCGTTTGCGGTTTTTGCTAAAACTAATTTTTAAATCAGCAGTTTTCTTGATCAATCAGTGTTTTCTTGAAAATAATTTTTAAAGATAAATTTCACAAAATGCCGATAGAGGGCGCCTTATACTTTGGAATAGCGTACAACTATTTTTAACTGTTATTTTTTTTAATCTCATTAAATGCTTTCAAATGCATAGACTTAAATTTTGGGCTGAAATTCTGAATCGTTGGGGGTGTTTAAGTAGCGAAAAATTGAATTGTGCTCGAGGAGAAAAGAGGGTTAAATTTTAACTTTTGAACACACTTTAGTTTGCGCTTCTTAACTCCTCATAACGATTCAGGATTTAAGCTCAAAATTTAAGTTTAAGTCTAAGCTTCCGAGAACGTTTAAAATGCTTTTGCAAGCATTTAATTAGAACCAAAAAATAATGGTTAAAATGAATTGTTGGTTACTCTGAAGTTTAAGGCGCCCTCTGACGGAATATTTTGAGATTTATCTTTAAAAATTATTTTCAAGAAGATACTGACTTAAAGAATAGTTTTATTTTAAACCGCAAACGAATCGACTAATTTTTCCATTTTCTATAGTTACTTTAAATTTGAACCTTCCCCTTCCCCTTGAACACAGTTCAGTTTGTGCTACTTAACCACTCCCTACTATTCAGATTTTCAGTTCAAAATTTAAGTTTAAGTCTAACCTTCCTAAATCATTTAAAGAGATGCAAACAATAACGGCAAAAAATAGTTGCTCGTTACTCCAAAGTCTAAAGCGCCCTCTATCGGCATTTTTTGAAATTTATCTTTATAATTTATTTTCACGAAAATACTTAAATAAAGAATAGTTTTAGTGAAAACTGCAAATTAATCGACCAATTTTTCCGTTTTTTTTAATCATTTGAAATTTGAACCTTCTGAACACAGCTCAGTTTCTGTTACTTAACCACTCCCAACTACAGATTTTGAGCTCAAAATTTAAGTTTGAGTGTAAACTTACGAAAACATTTAATGAGATGCAAAATATACCGGCAAAAAATAGTTGTTCGTTACTACAAAGTCTAAAGCGCCCTCTATCGGCATTTTTTGAAATTTATCTTTATAATTTAATTTCAAGAAAATGCCGACATAAAGAATAATTTTAGTGAAAACCGCAAATCAATCGACCGATTTTTCCGTTTTTTATGTTTATTTGAAATTTTGGTCCCTAAACTTTAATGGCGGCTATCTCCTTAGGAAAACCTTTTGGACCCTTGGTCTCCTATTTAATATTGTTTGTCTTGATGTGTACTATCACCCCTCTGTTATTGTAAAAAAAATTTGGAATCACCCTGTATATTGAAGCAAAAATATTTTTTCTTGATATTTTAAGTGATATTTATTTGTATAATCAAGATCGAAGTTAAAAATACCTTTTCTTTTCAAGTTATTAAAATTGTGTTTAAAATAAACTGAAATTTTAAAAAAAAAAATTTAAATAACACTACACATCTAAGTTGAAATAATGCAAACAATTTTTTTTGAGTTATCAAAAAACAGTGATCTTAAAAATTATGTGCTTTAAAAGTAAGTTTTCATAGAAGAAGACATTTAAACATTTTTTTCTACGAACAAGTATAAGTCAAATTTTGTTTTTATTTTCTCTTGCAAATAAAGTTGCCAACAAAGCATCTCAAACATAGTTACATATATGAATACAAAATAAGCGCTGCCAAAAGCATCTGATTTATATGTCAAGAAAATATATCAACATCTGAGAGTACTTTACTAAATGTCTCACAAAGTATCTAAAGCAAAATCTTGCAAAAATATATTTCATGTATTTTACAGTTAACTTTATGTTCGTAAATACACTTATTAATGTTAATTACGTACAGAATTGTGTATTTAATAATAAAAAAATGTAAGACACAAAGCTTATATAAATGTTACTTCTCATAAAGGCGTAGTAATTGTTGATACAGCTGTTTATTTAGAAATAATGTTTAATTAAACGGGTAGCTAATTTTACAAGATCTAAAATTTTAGTTACTTTTGCAAAAGAATGTATTAATATATACAGGGTGGGTCATAAATAGCGAGACAATAGGCTATCTCCTTAAATATTGCCCTTAGACCCGTACTTCTAATTGGAAAAATTCATAAAAAAAGGTGACAGGATTTTTGACAGGATAAATTGCGATTCCATGGGGGGGGGGGGGGTCTAGTTGAAAAAATACGAAAATTAAATTTTTATAAGGCCCCCGTAGTATAAAAATTCCAATTAGGAAAACTTCCCTTATTCAGTCCTGAATAAGACACAAAAAGTTGCATCTCCATATCTTCAAACTCGCAAAGTTATAGCCGTTTGAAAAATTCATCAGGTTTTAAGGGATTAGACACAAATTGAAATGTGCTCAATTCAAAAAACAATTTTTCTTTAACAGTTCTAGGAAACGCGTAAAAAACCTATTTTTTGAGTTAGAATTTCGATTTTTTTTTCTTTTTTTGTGATGGTTAGCCTTATAATTTTCTAAGAAAATCACATCCTAAAATTTCTCATACAGTTTATACAAGTTTCATATGGTTAGTACTAGTTTAAATGGGATAATTAAAAATCGTTATAACTCGTAACATTAATTAAAGGATTTCAATTTCTTTCCATTTAATTAAAGATGAAAATCTGATTTTAATTTTATTCCAGGCTTTTTGTTTTTCAATATTAATTTTAAAACTATTAAAAATATTTATTGAAAAAATAATATAACTTTAAAAAAATCATATATTCCAAAGTAAATTTTTTTTCAAATTTGCCTAAACAAAACTAATGTAAAAAATCAAAAATTATGTGTTTCAAGTTCTTTTTTTCTTTAAAAATTCTAAACATTCAATAATTTAAAGACAAGAAATCGTGGTGAAAAATCATTATACAGAAAAACGAAGTGTACTGTTTAAATATCAGTCAGTTATTTAAAAGAATGCTTTGTCTAAGATGTAGATTAAGTCTTTTTTTATTATTTAGCTCTGACAACTTCAGGCTTTTTATCGTCCTGGAGAGAATGTTAAAAAATCTGTATTCTGGGCCCAGGCCGTGCCAGAACCGAGACGTTACTTTTATCTCAAGACTTGCTAGACCGGGCCTAACGTATTTATATATATATATATATATATAAAGGAGGGGATTGCTTCCTTCTTCCTAGGTGTACACTGGACGAAATTTTCAATCCCGGTCTCAACAAAACCCGTATAAAAATCACTGTCTCTGACTGACTTAATACGTGCATAATACGTACATAAAATAAATAAATTCGGCTCAATCGAAATTTTTACGAAAAACGCATAGATTTTTTAATCTTTATTTAAAAAAAAAAAAAAAAAAAAAAAAAAAAAAAAAAAAAAAACTGTCTTAAATGGAAAATATGTTGATATGTAAAATAAGTAAAATAATAGCTGAGAAAAAATAAACTGCAATTACACCTCCTTGGGAGGGCATCTGTCTATATCGTATTTTTTCATTCCTATCTGATTCCGTCTTAAAAGATTTTGCTGTACAAAATTTTTCAAAGTCTCCCACACATTGGATATGGATTAACGATATTAAAATATAAGTGGAACATTCACATATAAATAGGGATTCGTTGATAAAATAAATATATTACAGCCTTTGGCGCTTCTTTAATAATAAAAAATATAAATATAAAAAAAGAAAAGCTATAAAAGGAATTTTTGGTCAAAACACCTCTATACGAAACAATTTTTTCCCACACCGAAGTAAAATACTATGTAGAAATTTGAGGCTCAACCGGGCTATGATTTAAATTATTTTCCAGACCGGTCCGAGTTATGATTTAAAAATTTTTTCAAGCTGAGCCGAACTTTTCCCACAGTGGGTTGGTTTGGGATCGGACCTAGATATTTCGATCCATGCACACATCCAGTGTAGACTACCAACATATTTTGAAAACAAATTTAGATTTAGTTCAATACGCTGCTTTGTTATGTCCAAATAAGAGGAACTGTCTTAAATCGATATTTAATAATGCACAATTTATGGACGATCCCTCACTTGCTTTGAAAATTAGCCATACACTCTTCGTTTACAGGCATGGTAAAGTGGTGTAAGTCACAAATTTTGTAGAATTTCGTATTTTAATATCTCTGTCAGGTTTATAGATATCGATATGAAATTTTTTTCGTTCAATTTAGTACTGGATAAGGAATAATTTTCTAATTGGGAATTTTGCCCTACGGATATTGTATAAAAGTTTAATTTTCGTATTTTTTCAAATAGACCCGCCATGGAGTTGCAACTTATCTTATCAGAAAATTTACCTTTTTATGAATTTTTCCAATTGGAAGTATGGATCTAGGGGCAATATTTAAGGAGATAGCCTATAGTTTCGATATTTATGACTCACCCTGTGTGTTATGTGTATATAGTAATTACAAAAGTTGAATTTTCAGTTGTACATTGGAGATTATAATTATTGAGTGTTATTAAGGGATTTTTGGAATAACTTATATTTTAAAAAAATAGCAGATATATTCTGAATATATAAAATTAGTCTTAAAAACTATAAGCAATTCGACTATGCTTAAAAAATTGTCTAACTAACCCCGACACGTATTTGAATTTGAATAACTAGATATCAAAATCGATATACCTAAATTAGATCTAAAGAGTCTTTAAAAATATTAATAGTAACATTTTTTTATTACATGAAAAATATAAAAGTAATTATTTCAAAAATACACGAAGACACAAAAATATACATTTAAATTTAATTAAACATAATAACAAATTTTAAAAAATAACAACAAAACATTTCTCCTCGTAAAAAAAAAAAAAAAAAAAAATTCAACTTAGGCTATGAGATTGCGGATATGATCCATGCTTTTGAAATACACATTGATAGCTAAGCCAGTTAATCTTGTATTAAAAAATCTATTTTTTATTACTGATAAGCTTCTATTTTTACAACTGATGAGCAAATTTTAATTTTTACTTTTATCTATCTTCACAAGAAGAACGTATTGTATTCGTGAAAAGTGTTGGAATCCGGTTTTTGACGGAATTACACGTTTTAGGTGTCACAGAATCTGAAAAACTTTTTTTTTACAAAATGTTTGTCTATAAGTGTGCGAGTCTGTGAGTTTGTCTGTATATAACAAACATTTTGTGGTTGCTCAATCTCAAAAACTAATGCACGGAATTTCACAAAACTTTGGATTCTGTTAGACCGAGATATAAACTATATCTGATTAGTTTTCCGTGTATGTCGCTTAATAGATGGCACTGCTATGTCTTTATTCACAATTTCCACAACAGCCATATTTCGATAACTAGTGCATGGATTTCATAAAACTTTAGATTTAGTTAGTACTTGATAGAAAAGGATGCTGATTACGTTTTAGTGTAAATTGCTTAAGAGTTGGCGCTACCATAGTGAATTATTGCAATAGCTCTTTCTCAAGAATTAATACACGGAATTTCACAGAACTTTAGATTGTGTAGCTAGATTTTATTAGTTTTTGGTATGTATAGCTCAGCAGGTAGAGCTGCTATGCTGCATTATTTACAATATCCACAAAAGCCAAAAATCAAAGACTAAAGCATGGATTTTCTTAAAACTTTATACTTTTGTTAGCACCTGATATAACGTGGTGCTGATTACGCTTTGCTGAAAAGCGCTTAACAGTTGGCACTGCCATGGTGCATTATTCCTGATTATCGCAATAGCTGTATCTCAAGAACTAATGCATGAAATTTCCTAAAATTTGAGATTTAGTTTGTCCCTGATATAGATTATTGTTGTTCAGTTTTTTTTTCTCTCTTTTGTAAATTGCCCTACACATTGCACGCCTATGCTGCATTTTTCACGATTTCCCAATAAATGTATATCAAGAACTAATGCATGGATTTTCATTAAACTTCAGATTCACTTAGTAACTGATAAAAAATTAATATCAATTAATGTTTGGTGCATATCACATGATGCGCTGTTATGCAGATTTTTTTAAGATTTCGTAGTAGTTCTATCTCAATTACTGACACATAGAGTTTTATCGAATTTCAGAATCAGTAATAAGTTGACATAAATTGTGTCTAGATTTTGATTTAAAACACCTAACCAGTGGCACTGCTATGCTACATTTTTCAGATGTATTGGCATGCATAACATAGAAGAAAGTTTTGTGAATGCCACATCTGAGTTGTTTAAATTTTGGCCAGGTTTAAGAGTCAAATACGTGCATCGTTATTATGTGCATCGTTACTAAATAGTGAATTTTTTTAAGTATATTTATAAAGAATCATTTTAAATCGATTCACACTTTATTATTTAGAACAAATAATGTTACACGTTTTAATAATTTTACATTTGTATACGTATTACAAAAGAAATCCTTATGAAATTTTGAGGAATGAAAAAAAATATTTTTCATAGATATTAGAGAGTTTTTGTAAAAATTTAAATTTCGAATACATTTAAACTAAGTAGGGAAAAATATTCTGTATGTGTAATTGTTCTTTTCGAATATCAGATTTTTTTTTTTTTTTTTTTTTTGAAAACTCCTTTTCTTGCAAACCAAAAACTGATCTCTCGAATGCAGTTATAATTTTCAAGAGTTTCTCTTTTTAGATGCGTTCGTAATTATATAATTATGTAACAGGTTCAGTCGTCGTATAGTCAATCCGCCTGTCTGTCTGTCCAGGTATGACAGTACAAAAGCTACCCAACCGCATGTTTTAAATTTTAATATACACAATCGTTGAAGAATTTTGTCGTGTCATTTCAAATTGTACGAAATATGAAAAAAAAAAAACCTCTCTCTCTCACTCTCTTTCTCTCTCTCTCTCTCTCTCTCTCTCTCTCTCTCTCTCTCTCTATATATATATATATATATATATATATATATATATATATATATATATACATATATATATTAGGGTGGAGCTTATTTTTTAAGTTAAAATATATAATCTTCTCACTTTCTAAATTTATTCATTTTAATGGAAAAAATTTTCAGGCAACATAATTGTGCATTTGAGCAATTTTTAAAATTATCTCAATAATGGACAAGTTTTTAATGTACATGTAATGATAAATATACGCGTGCTCGAGTGCTATGTCATAGAAAAATGAATTCGACCTTTCAAAATTAAATTAATTAACAAATATACAATTTGCTGATGAAGAATGTTTAAGAGAACTAAAAAATATGTAAAAATAAAAAACAATTTTATATGCAACAGTAGATATATCATTTATCGGGATGGGGAAAATGTACGATTTGATTGGAAAAGGAAAGGTTGACCAGTTTTAGTTTCTGAGAAAAGATTTCTCAGATATTCACTATTCATAAGGACTTCATTTCCAACAAGAGAAACTCAGGCAGCAGCTGTATTCTAGACTGGAGAATAGCAGATAATATTCGTGCAAAGTTTTTTGACACTGTCAGTTCAAACACCGATTATAATTCTGGTGCATATATTCTTATAGAACGAAAAAAAAAATAATAAAAAACCCTTATAACTTGCTTGCAGGCAACAAATTATGGAACCGATAATTAATACTATGTTTGAAATGGTATATAGGTATCAAATCTCCACATGAAGTTGCTCTGTTAAATTCTTTCAAGAATATTGGACTCTCATGCTAAGTTTAATTTGATATCAAATGAGGAAGAAGGTGTATGTGATGCTTCTTTTTCACAGTCCGCGTATTCTTGAAAACTTGGATCTTTGCACCTCAAGATTAATTTTAAACTTATAATAACCTGTTGTTGCTCAAATCAGACGTAGAATACTCATCAGTACATTTAGCTGTTACCACATCATCACCACATGAATTTGCTAGCTCTTTGTAGAATTTATCAGAAAGTTTTGTTGATTTATCGTTATTGAAGGGACGTATCAGTTTACTAACCAAAAGACGCATGGTTATTGCTTAACAGAAAGAAGCTACTTCTGAAAATCAAGCTTAAAATTACTCCAAGCAAGTGAGTGTTTTTCTCATTCATTCAAGCATAAAAAGTTGGAAGATTTTGACACTGATAAGCAATGATATTGTTTAAAATTTTGGAACATTCAGCTGGTTATCTTCAAGTTGTTCCTGACTTGTGGAAGTCAAAAGAATAATATAAAGAAATAGTACAATCCCTACAAGTAATAAATGACCATGTTGAACGTACAGTAGTTCTCATTTAGGAATAGAGTAGATATACAACTCATGATGAAATACAAATACGATTTCTATTACAAGTTATTTAAGATAACTGAAAAATGTACCCAGAAAGCATGAAAAAGAAAAGACTGTTTTGGTCTACACAATGACAATAACATTTTAATGTAAAATAAAAAGCTAATAATTTGTACAGTAACTTAAATAAATTGTTACAATTATAACGTTAAAAAAATATAAGTGCATATTTGTAACTTGTATAGCTAATATTCAACATTTATCAGTTTTTATAAATTTTGTGTCTATTGAGCTACATCTTAATATTAAAATTTATTACCCGAACTTTCTATCTCGTGTTTTTGCATCAAAATGAACAAAATATAAAGATAAGACTTGCTAAAATAACAATATAAAAAGTCTTTTAAGCTCCAAACTAATACACACACACATATATATGTATGTATATCACTGAATGGGAACTATATGTATTAGATAAATTGAATTTTGAAGGAATATAGGAATATCGAAAATTATAATTTAAATATTAAACAGTTAAATAATGAAACAAATGTTGATAAATCCCTAAACAATAATATATAAACATTATTACTCATAGATATTAATTCAAGTTATAAACACTAGTTCAAATTTTATTAGAAAAAATATTGAAAATTAAAAAAATTATAACTATAACTATCCTTATATTGTGGTTATTCCTAAATTCCATAAAAAACCTTTGAAATTTCGTACTATAACAGAACAATAATGCTGGTAAATATATACTAACAATACTTTCATGATCTTGCACAAAAATAATGATAAAAACTATAGTATAAAAATTAGTTCACAACTTATAACTAATAAAAAAACATTTAAAAAATTTAAATACATCAAAACTCTTGACATTAATGATTTATTCAATACAATTGATATCACATATATGTACAGAATTATTAATTTATTATTCAATAGATATAAGGATTCTCTTAATTTAATAACTAATGTGTCTTTATCTTACTTTTAAACATTAACTAAATTTATCCTTAATCATAATTACACATTGTTCAATGATACTATACATAAACAAAAAGTTTGTGTCCTTTAAGGAGGATTGTACTATCAATCTGTGCACAGCTGCTCTGCGTACATTATCATGAGCGTAAGACTTCTATTGTCAATTGTAAAATGAATAGACATATTGATGATATAATTATCTTATCCTCTAAAAGTAAATCTAATTATTCATTACCAAATAAATACCATGAAATTTTAAAGTACAGTCAATATGATATCATAAAGAATAAAATTAATTTTCTAGAATTTAATGATACGAGGAGGAACCCGTCGAAATTCGACAAAAGAAAATCTTTAAGAAATAACTGTTTCATTGATTTATAATCAATCTACATAATTAGTTACAGTAAAAAATAAATCTAGTTTAACTCTCATACAAATATCATTTTAAGCAAAAATTAACAAAATACTATAAAACCCAATTATCCAAATTATTAAACAAAATAAAAACAAAATCCACCGGATTTTATAACTGACGATACTTTTGAAATAGTGTACACATTTTAATTTTTCTTTTAATTTTAAGAGAAAATGGAGTGATTCTGTTGCCACAATTACAAAATTGATACTAAAAATTATAAAAATAAATTAATGTCTCAAAAATAAATGGAGATACAGCTTTAAAACGAATTGCATTCAAAAGTATATTTTTTTCTCTATACGAGGGTGTAAAAATTTAAAATGTACAATGTTTAGAAGTGTAAAAAAAGCAGTAGTGAAAATTGCAAAATAAAAATTGCTGTGGAAAGTGTTGCCATTCGCAAAATGGCAATTTGTGTGCGTTGGCCTTTATGATATAGATACTTTGTGATAGAAAAATTCAGAATGCGCTCGGGACTCCCTATTGTATTATGTATAACTTCAGTGATTTGGTTTTAATTTTGTTGTCTCATAAGGAACCTCTTTTGATGTTGCTCTCACCTAGCAACGAGACCTGGTGCTTTTTGTAGCCTTATACATAAAAGTTAGAGAAAAGATAAAAATTCTTTGTTAAAATGATATTTATGTATTTTTTATACTTTATTTTTTTATAACTGAATTTTTATTTAGTTATTTCACGCAAAAAGTAAGGCTGTGGTAGCCTAGTGATCATAGCCCCGACCTCCAGATTAAAAGGTGCCGGGTTCGATGCTCGACATCACCGAGTACATGCAGTCGACGCGCTCGTAAAATAAAGTGGCACTGAAAGTCCTGTGGTCGGTCGCAGCAGTTACCATGTGTATTGAACTCTGCAGAAAACCTCTCTTCTTTCAGAGACATATCGAAATTGAGGAGGTAGCGATGTTTTGCATTTGACGTCAACAACAACAATGGAAAAAGTAATTTAAGTCGCCAAATACGGAGACTACATATACGAATAATCTACTTACATCTACAATTTTTTCGATTGCCTTTATTTGGGTTGTATGACATTCGGCTAAGGTTGCCGGAAAACTCTACTTTTGAAAATACGCCAACTTTTCCCTTTCGAAAAATGTGAATATAATGTCGTAATTTTTCTAAACCAAATTTGTAGGTTTTCCATGGAGTTTTAAAGCTTCTTTTTTATTTTATGTTTATTATTAACTAATTTATACTTCTCAATGATTTTCTTAAAAACAAAACTATGTTAATAGTCCGATAAATGGTTCAAAAATAGCATTTTTAAAAAGTTATGCTTCTGCAAAATCAAAAAATGTGACTTTAACGGAATTTTTTTTAGATTCTTAAATTTCTTAATATAGGGCTTTAAAATGCACCATGTCTCAACACCAAAAGAGGTTCCTTTGTCAGTAGGAAGTTAATAGCTACAATTGTCGATCTTTGGCATTGTAAAACCTTCACGTTATTCAGGAACAAACATGGCATCCTCAAAAAAAGACATTAAGTTGCAGTTTGACGACTAGTTAATTATGTAGATATATAGCACCTATTGTTGTCGTTCAGACCGCCCCTCTAGCTGCAAATAACAACGCAAAAACTACCCTACCGAATCGTTTGAAATTTAAAACATATAATTATTACGTAATTTTGTCGAGTCATTTCAAATTTTATGAAAATCTGATGCATAGATCAATTACAGGGACAATCAAAAATATTCCGTTACATTACGGTCAATAGGGAAAAAACTTTCAAATATATTTCAATCTTTTGAAATTTAAATTATATAATTATTACATAATTTTGTCGAGTCATTTCAAATTTTATGAAGAATCTGAATATTTTTAAAACTTCATTTTCGTACGGACGCACATCAATTGCTACGCTTCAAGTGCAATTTCTAACTTGTTTTATCATTGGTCCGTATTTTTTTTTTATTTGAAGAGGTAATTAAAAGTGGAATAAACACTTGTCCAGTGACAAAAAACCAGTACCGCGTTATGCTGCAGAATTTTGCAATCCCATAGCAACAACAGTTTTATTGACTTCACGACAATACTTCCATGCAGAATGGAGCAGCTCCATAAATTAATTAGCGTGTAAAACAATTCCTAAGACTGAATTTCACAGATGCATCGGTGACCAGCCACCATTTTTTAACCGAATGGCCACCTCGTTCACTGGATATCACCTTTTACGACTTTTGGTTGTGGCGTTTCTGGATGGACAAAATCTATTTCAAAAGGCCATTCATTATGTGTGTAAGAAATACTGCAGATTATATAGTATTAGTCACTACAGTCGCCGCCATGTTATTAATATTCCGGCACACACATTCCAGTCAGCAGAGAAAAATTTGTTTATGTGGTTAGAGCACATAGTTAAACATGAACAGGTGCATAATTAAAAGCATTAACACTGCTTTTTTTGTATTATTCAACATTTTTAAAGCTTTTATTTAATAAATGCTAAAAATAAAAAAAAATCATTGTGAAGTTATTATAGTTAATGTGATTCCCAGAACATTTTATGTAACGCAAACAACAAAAAATCATGTAAGAGATATACATTGTTCGGGATATACATTTGCACTATAAATCCCGAAATCTGATAGATTACAAAGACTTTATCAGGAAATTGGGATGCCTAGAATATTTTATGCAACTGCAAC
Source organism: Maratus speculifer (assembly GCA_964019185.1). Lineage (NCBI taxonomy): Eukaryota > Metazoa > Arthropoda > Arachnida > Araneae > Salticidae > Maratus > Maratus speculifer. The sequence continues at coordinate 287,438,868 of OZ025298.1, read as the reverse complement.
ACAGATTACACATAAAATTTCAGTAAGATTATTGTAATTTTCGTAAATACTTTCGTAAAAGCTACATATTCCTGTGGCTTTACAGAAACTAGTTTTGTAAATGGACATCTTTTTTGTAAATGTACAGATAAAATTTAGAAATTATACCAATTTCTTTAAATTTGCATTTTTAAAAACACAGATTTTTTTTTCTATGTAGAGTCCTCTGAAGTGAGAAACATATTTCTTGGTATCCCACATTCCCCAAATTTATGTATTACAAAATATTCATAAATATTCTATTTTATAGAAAAAAATTAATTTCAGATGCAGTAATTTATTTATAGAGTTAATTGAAATATTCGTTTTATAAAAATAACTAACTTTATGTGCGAAATGGTTTTTATTTATTTTTTTATGTTATGCGCATTTAGTAACTACTAATTGACTATTGCTTAGATAACATTACATTTACTTTAGATTTATATTATCGCTTAAGTATTTCAGGTTTTAATTATTAATTTGGATAAAATCACATTTTTTCTAATTTTTAGTTCAAAAATATTTAAATGTCATTTCAGTTTTAATAGCAAATAGCTTTCAAGAGAATTTTATATTTTATTTTTTTATTTTATTTCTGAAATAAAATGACTTATATATTTAATATAAAATGGGAAATTATAAAATAAGCTTTATAAAAAGGTTATTTATAAAAGGCTTTATAAAAGGAAATAAAAATAAGCTTTTATTAAATTAAATTTTTTAAACTAAAAGTGTTTCACGAATTTTTTTTTCTCCCGACAAATACATCGAATCTTTTTTGAGAGTTTTATTTCACACCTCGATTATATTTTTTATGAAGAAATGTGAGATTCAAAAGTTTTCATGTACAATATTCATTTTGTGCATATATTTATAATAATTTATGAAAAAAAATCTATAACGTATTGCACTTGGCTGTCCTTTTATTAATAATTAGAATTGAAAGTTTTAATTATATGTGTGTAAACACAAAAAAAAAAAAAAATTACAAAAATATTAATGAAAATGAGTTGTATAACAGAAAAAAATTAAATAGATATAATGTACATAATTTTTATTTTTATTTTGAAATGTAAATTAAATGAACGTTTTCCACCGAACCATTTTATTTTATTTTTGAAATCTTTATTTTAGTTTTATAATGAACTAGCAAACCCTGCGGCTTTGACCGCCTAACATTAAAAATACGCCAAATGCTATTTGTATGTCTAAATTTTGCTAAAAATTTAACATTTAAGAATAATTAAAAAATTACCATTGAATCCACAGTTTGACTAAAATACACCATTGCACTGCTTAGCCAGAAAATAGATGAAAAAAAAAGTGAGAAGAACTAAAGCTAATAATAAATAAATGAAAATTTAGAAAATAGTTTGTATCTTTTATGCTCAATTCATACGTTTACTTTAGTATTTATTTGAAATTTTGAATTTTTTAGAAACCATCATCTGCATTTTTTTTAAAACATCATTCTGCATTCATTCATTAGAAAATATCCTTTCTCATTTACATCTTAAATTTAACCGTCTTGACGAGTTCCTTGCTTCTTTTCTAATGTCTACCGTCTCTTTAGTGGCTAGTGGCACCAGCATAAAATGCCTATGTTAACCCTTTCGGGTCTGGTGTACTATTAATAGTACACATCTTTTAATGGAGAATTATTTTGTTTTAAGAAATACTTTTGCTACCATTTACATGTAGTTGGGTTAGTATATGTCTATGCATTTACGCCATCAAATCATTTATGTTTAGGCATTTAGTAACAATAATAATTATAATTATTTGCTCCATTCTCTTTGCGCGTTTGCGATTCTTTTATTTTAAACATATATTTCACTCCATAAATTTAAATTAAAATTTACTTTCCTGGAAGAATCATGTGTAATAAAGCGTAAAAAGTGTTAGAAAGTTGCAATATAAGTTAAATCTTATTGTATTACATTATTTTCTATACATCTCCAAAAAGTCTTCCTTAGCCAATTGTCATATAAATATTATTTGAATAGTACGCAAAAACCACAACATTCGTTATCTTCCAGACAATTAAATATTCATTAAACACTAATTAATCTATTTGGCTAGCTAGTGTTAAAATTATTAACGTAAAAGTAATTTTTTCTAAAAACTAAAAAAAAATTCGGACCCGAAAGGGTAAAAGAAGGAAAGTCCACCATTAAGTTGGCAATATTTAAATGGATTATTTCCTACTATTCCATACAAACGTCATAAAAAAAATAAGACCTTTTGAGAACATTTATTGTTCCTGCCAATCTCAAATTGTAGTGGTACTGGCCTGTGTAGGATCAGAATTTTCAGTATTGATTTGCAACCATTATTTTTATAATCGGTTTATTATATGCTGAGAGTGCATAGAAATCATAATTTATCACATTTTGCTTTTTCCCATTGTTCACAATTTTTAAATTTCGAATTTACTTTTGACTGTCGATAGAAGATAATCATATTTTATAAGCAACTTATCATGTCATATTTAAATTTTCTAGCCTCTTTAGTATAATAACAGTGGCAATTTAGAATGTTTCTTTATGCTCTTGGCATTTCCTGATGGTAGTGGAACGCACATAAAATATAGCTTACGTATGAACAGGTTTTATGAACACCAATTTGCAACGATTAATTTTTTTAATTGGTTTGATATTTCATGAGATGTATAAAAATCATAATTTAGAAAGTTACTGTCTGTCTGTGTGTCCGTATGTCACCATTCTACCATCAAAAAGTGTATGAAGATATGCATAGAATTGAATCATTTTTTTGTGAATGTTTAATGTTTTTTGGCTGTGGCAAGCAGGTTCTCCTTCAATTTTAAAATATTCAGCCGGAAGGGGTGCTGCAATCGCGATTTTTGTGCTATTTTCAATATTGTACCGACCAAAAGTGTATGAAGTTATGCATCGAATTGAACCAAATTTTTATGTAAGTGTGTGGCTATGGCTATTTGGTTCTACCTGAATTTGAAAAAAAAAATTCCCGGAAGGGGGCAATAAAAATAGCGATTTTTGTGCCATTTTTAATATTGTAATCAACAATTGAAACAAAAATCGAATTCTTTGTTTAATTATAACTAATTTTTCAATTAATTTTCAGCAATGAAATTACGCTTGAAATTCCTGAATATTTTTAATATGTGGATTTTCACATTGCTAACTAAGCGCAGAACCAACTTAGTGATCCATCTCGTGCTGCGAGTTGCAGCCTAACCAACATATGAAGTGAGAATTACTAGGCTGGACATTGTCCTGGTAGGTTAAATGGTGGAGCATTTGGAGTGCTATTCCTAGGGTTCCGGGTTCGATCCCCGGCTTAGCTATTTTTCACGAAGTTGATTCTACGCTTAGTTAGCAATGTGAAAATTCACGTATTAAAAAGATTCGAATTCTTTCTGTTATGTGCATCAAACCATGGAGAAAAAAGACAGATGGAAGTGCAGTATGCCGTAAAATCATTTTTTAATATGATGCGCGTTTTCGTTTAAATGTAAACACCTTCATTCTGTATACATAAAATAATTACGTGGAACAGTGGCCGAATTCTTTGACACCAGCCATAAATTTTTTTTTCTAAATGAAAATGATCTGTTTATATTTAAACATTTTACAGTAGTATTTCATTGTATTATGAATTAAAAACTTTATTCTTAAAAGTTTTCTTCTCTTTCGCGAAAGATCGTAGTTGTGTTTGGGATTAATGAAGCGGATTTTAGGGTTATATTTTTGGCGTCACTTCCAGGCTCTATAGTTCATGTCTATTCTTTCTTTTTACTCTATGGAAACAAACAACCAATAACAGCGGGATTTACCCAGATTTGAGACATTTTACAGAATTCAACAACAACTTATAATTTATACACCAATTATTTTGGCTGAAAGGGAGACAGCAGCATTTGTTCTAAAATACAATGATTTTTCTTGCACTTTATGTTGTCATTTTTCAAGCATCAAAGCGTCATGTGAAAGCAAATTCAAGCATCTATCTGTAAAAACGAATTTAAGCAGCCTGTTAAGTAAAAGTCTAGTTCAAGAGATATGAAATGCCTACACTAGTTGCTCAAATAGTTTAGAATGATAATGTTAAATCTAATTATTTTAAAGTATCTTACACAAATATTAATATTTTCATAATGTTTTTCATGATTTTTCATTTCATTCATGAGTTTTTATTTTTTCAATTCTGGTTTCAAATTAAAACTAGTCGTTGGGGGCCACCGTAATACTTACCCATCATGGATATGTATATGAAAATAAAACATGTGAAACTATTTATACAATGCATTGCAATTCATAAACAAAATTTAAATATTGTTAATATACATAGTAATTCTATATAAAAGAACTGCTGATGTACCAATTTCGACAAATTATATAAAACGCCAAACTACTCAAGTAGTACCGAACTGCGTAAAAGAAACATCCTTATAACTCCAAAAATAATAATTCTATT